>CM038364.1:1780984-2980984 GCA_021464625.1 Proterorhinus semilunaris
CAGAAATGGTTTTGACTTCTCAAACATGTTGAAAACTTATTTCAAAAGACGACCTTATGAAGCTCATGGAGAAAATGCCAAGAATAAAGGGCGGCAATTTTGAAGAATTTAGAATATAAAACATACTTGGAGTTATTTCACCTGTTTTTGTTTCCTTCATAATCCCATGTGTTCATTCATAGTTTAACGCCTTCAATAAGAATCAGAGTGTGTTAATAATGTTGAAAATAAAGAAAAGCCGATACTTTTGGCCTGTACTGTAAGCAACACAGATTTCCATCAGAGGGGATTTTGGATCTTGTTAAGTTTTTGAATAAGCTAATCAAAAACCAATCTGCAAAAACTCAAATTTTTGTTTAGGGAAAAACTAGCTAAAAATCTCCACTTTGGCCACTAAAAGCAATACCCGCCCAAACCAGGACAGATCTAGAACTGGAGTCTTCTCTCTCTCGCTTTTAACCCAGGACTAAACTCGAACTAAATACACCAGGGTTTCTGAAGACTGACTGAAGCAGGACCAGGACATAATACCAACTTGTTTTACCTTGACGCCACACTCGTTGTCGGCGAAGAGAAGCAATGGCCTCCTGTCAGGGTACAGCTGGGTGAATTTTTTCTGGAAGCTCCGGGCGATGAACAGGAAGTGGTCCTCGTCTGGTCTGTTCTCGGTGTAGGACTCGGGGAAGTCTGCACGGTTCCTGAGGACAAGGGAGACCAACAGTGAACAAACCATCGCACAACATGTTTTGTCATATTATTGCCACAAGATATCGCCAAATCACTGTGCACTGTCTTAACACATTTACGCAGCCTAAAAAAAAAATACAAGGGAACTTTCTCAAAACCTCTCCTGGGAATCACTATTTTTCTACAATTTTTGAAAAATTATGAGATATATATGGTATTGTGCAGTGCGAGTGTGTTATTTTTTTGTCTCCGAACTCACATGAAGTCCTCCGGGCCCTCCGTGTATTCCGCGGTCGCCATCTGCGCGCACACACACACGCACACACAGGACATGTTCACAAAATCCACATCGAAAAGGTTTCACTGTCTCACTTTGTGCTAGTTATATATGTGGGAGAGATATTCCGGTTTTAATGTGGTTTCTTGTTCTACGTCTATTGTTATTACTGTCCTTGGCGTTAGTGTTACGTCGCCATTTACTGTTGACTGTTTTAAGTGTGTGGTTTTTTTATTATTATAAAAGTAAGTTCAAACCAAATAGGTACAGTTTTATACGGCTTAAGAGTAAATCAAAAGAACAAAAGAACATGGGGCATAATAATAATAATTTAAAGGGCAGTTATCTATAAGAATGTCATCTCAACGGTTATAAACGGTTTTACCTAATAAACGGCGCGCTGGACTTCGGGCGAGAAGTGCTTCTAAATCTCTCTCATGTGACTTTATTACTCTCTAAATGTCACAATATATACATTTGCCAGTAATATCCCACGAAATGTAATGCAATGATTATGAAAACCATGAAAATCTGCACTTATAAACCAGTTAAAGAGCTCACTTTACGTTAAAAGTTGACGTTAATCTCGAAGTTACGAAATATAGGATTACTTTATTAACACGTAACGCAAACAAGCTAGCGTTAACGTTAATGAAGCTATAGGCTAATTAGCTTCAAATGCGGTGTCATTGTTGTAAAATAACGCTGTTCTGAGACTTACCGCGGTGTGTGTTCACGTCCCTCTGAAAAGTACAGTTTTTACCTCTTCTCTGTAGCAAAGCTGGGTTCGCTCCGCGTACGTCGTCAAGGAAACCACGCACGCGGAGCGTATGGATGACGAAACACTAAATACAATAAAATAAAATAAAAATAAAATAAAAATAAATAGGACATGATAAATACACTGAAATAAAACAACGACATGGACGTAAAATAAATAATTGAACACAATAATAAAATAATAGAATATACATACATATAAAAATACACATGTGTGAACGAGGGAAACTATTACACTACAAAAGTAGGGTAAGTGAGGAAAATCGTTTGAAAACGTTGTTTGGAATAGCTAAAAAAAAAGAAAAAACGGAACACAATCAAACTTGTCTGTGGTTTCAGTCATAGAAATGATATAGATATATTTCTATGGCAGCAGGGGGCACTCTTAGCTCTTTTATCTCCATCTCCACATCATTCATTTGAAAGAGGGAACGTGGCTACACTTTTCAGTGCTGTGAGTTCATTTTAAACCACAATAATTTTCAAATATTAGAAGTATAGCTTACTCTTACTTGACTACTTTTTTACTACTGTTCTACTTATCCAAAATAGGCGAATTATTCAAACAGGATATGCTTGTAACAAATCCTTGTAACCTGCCATGTCTGCATGAGTTTTTGTTGTTTTTATTTATTTCTTATTTGTCATGCTTTGATACACTTTATATTATCCTGATTGCACGCACTTTATCCTCTCTGTCTCCGTTATTGCAGCCCTCTCCACGCCCCTCTCTGTCCGGTGCGTCTCGGCCATTATTGCCGTGTATGAGTATCCCTTGTGCCGCTGGAGCGCTGCAGCCCGGGGCCGGGGCCACCTCTGACCGCTGCTGGGGTATATTTAACTTTTCACCCCAGTCTTTGGACCTCTACACTTCCGAGTGGACATTAGCAGCGGCAGCAGCGCGCAGGAGGAGAGGAGCAGTGTGCTGAGCGGTGAGTTCATCCTCTTGGGGAAACTTTTCAAACAGGAATCCCAGGCCTACACCATATACAATTAAAGCCCATCGGCAAGCACGACCTATACGCCTGGGCAGAGTGCGCATTGAGCCACATGGCCAGTGTTTTAACTGATGTGGGGTTAAAGGAGAGTGGTAAGCTATCACTGGCACTGTCGTCGCGTTACGCAACGGGATAGGGGCTCGAGTTTTAATTCCCAGGCGCCTCTCGAATAAACTCGCCTGTGGTTCTTCCTTGATCGAACGTTTTGTCCGCGGTGGGACCATGAGGACATCTGCTGAAACCGCCACAGACAGACGTCCTGGCCCACGGACCTCCATGAAACATGACTTTAGCGCACCTTTTGCAACTTTTATCCGCACCTGCGTCTCTGCTCGCCCCTGCGTCGTTGCTAAGAAACCGCGAGAGCTCATGTTTGGGGTAGACATAATACTGTGACAGACTGGAAATGGTTTGTTTGTTTCATTTCTTTGTTGTCTAATTCTGCATACTCAGTCAGTCTCCTCATCAAGAACTCCAAGCATAGGTGGTGGCCGGGTACAGTTTTGAGCAAGGGGGACCAAAGGGAAATATGGGTCTATATGAATAAAAAAATAAAGAGCTAAAGGCCCAAAAATGCCGCTATCTGACTCCTCGCCTCGTTGTAAAAAACAGATAGATCAGAAAGGTTACAAGTTCTCAGAAGGCACTTTATTCTTAGATGGTGAGTTACAAGTTACATGTTATTCGTTCAGTTGCTGGAAAAGGTCTCACCACAACATTTTCCTCCTGGGTAATTCTCTGCCTGTTAGCCCCTCCTACTCAATGCATAGCCACACTCACACTTCAGGACGCTCCAGTTGGCCATCCTGACTCACATCAAAGCACAAGATAAATACTTCCTTATCTCACCATCTGGAGATCTGATCAGCTCCTTCCTGACCACTCTTTATGGCCCAGTGACTTTTCACCTTTGATCGAGATTAGCATACATTTGAGCAGAGGGACGAAGGCTACCTGCCTCTGGCCAGATAAACAGGACGCCTGTTTATTGCCCCTCAAGGCCCAGTGACCTCTTCTACAGTTAGCATACAATATTCAGGGGGATAGTAAACAGACATTTTCAGATAATTGACAATTTCCCCCCTTGGCCACATAGAAATGTGGTCACCATAAGAAAAATGTCTACAAAAGTTTAATACATTCAAAATAAAAAAACTAAATAACAATATTTTCCTCCAAATAGTATGCACAGTGTCATTTGCGCTTCATGAAAACATAAAACATAAATAAATAAAAAAAATCATGTCAAAATAATGCACAAGTTTATTTTGCCTCAACAACAACAAGTTACATTGCAGGTGTTTTAAACAGAGCTGAACTCTCCTCCTCCACACAGTCCAATGAGATCACATTCGCATCCTCTTCTGTGTTGTGACTCTTGGTGCTGGGCATGTGACGTCTCCAGCCTCGTCAGCACAGAATGGCCTGATGTTTCCATACAGATAGGTCTGTCTGTCCATGTTTAGTCCAGGTGGGGCCAGGACAGGAGGACCGTCCATGGGGGAAGATCTGCTCCGTCCCGCAACAATAGATATTCGACAGGTTGCGCATCACAGTGAGTTTTTGCAATAACCAAACCTGGTCTCTTGGCGTCAGAGCTGTGACAGAATAAGCACATAAGACACTTAAAACATGGCAAATGATTTGATCATATAAAACTGTCATAATGTATGTAGTTGCTATGCTTTAATAATGTACAGTAGTGTTTATACTGTTTCCTTATCAAAAACATTCATGCAGGCTCGTGTCTCATTTCACAACGTGAGCCCGATGAATCCTGACATTGTATTCTTGGAATACGCCCGTGCCATCAGGGAAGAACAAATCCATTGATGCAATAACCTGGTCATTCAGGATGTTCTTGGTGATAGCTGATCTCATATGCATTTATACATACTGTACATTTAAGAACAATAAACACTACATTGTTTATTGAAAGTACCAGCAATACAGTTGAAAAACCCAGACGTGTTCAGCACCACGGACAGCTCTAAATGGAGCACTGGACCCAAAGAAGCCCAGCAACCATTACAGGAAGTGAACAACTAGTTAAAAAATGTGGCTATGGCCTGGATGAAAGATGACTTCGTGACTGTGTTTGAATCCTTCTCCAACAAAGGTTGGTTATCAAAGGTTACATAAAAATAACAATAAAATAGCTCGGTGGTAAACACTCAGAAACATGTTCCACACAGAAACCGTTACATGTTTCTGGCAACATCTCTAATCCTAGTGTCTGTCCAAATAAACCCTGAATCATGGACATTCTATGTACAATAGGCCGAGATGGACGAGAGCATCTTTGAGAGTGCGAGTGGGGGACAACGGATGGAAATGATCCTGAGGCTACAATCTGGTGTGGCTTGTTTACATGCATGAGTCCCATGTGTGTTACCATGCACTGTCCTGGCCAAATAAACCCATAAATAAATCAGTAAAAATATCATTTGAATGCATTTCATTTACATGACATGATTGTCTCACATTGGCTGATCTGGGTTCAGACTGAATGAAGTCCACACAAACAGAAGTTCAAACAATCGGTGTTTATTAAAAGAACAAATATTACTGGCGACAAGCCCCTCCCTCTCTCTCGGTGCGGCTTTTTTTTTACCTTTTCCTGCATGTGCGGTTTCTGTGTTCCACGTCGTTTTAGTGGATACATCTTAACCGTATTTTTGTGGGGGTTCGGTGAAAGAAGAGGAAGGAGGAGGTGAAGCTGACCAGTGCAGGACACCACGCTCTGCAACAGGGACAAACCCAGGAGGTGCTGCACCGTGTCAGAGGATCAGAGGAGACTGAAGGCAGCCAGCCAGGTTTCCTCCGGGTGCTCGGGGTTGGAAAAGATGGTTTGGAAAAGACGAGAACAAAGGGGTTAGTGATTTGATAAGAAATATATAACGTTAATAATATAATAAAATAATATTTCTACCAATACATACCTCCTGTGTCAGCCTCTTCCTCCGCTCTCTCTGCCTGCGCTCTGCTCCGACCTCCAAGAACATGCTGGTCCGGTCGGCCCACGGTGGCGGCGCGGCTCAGGCGCAGCAGCTCAGGACTATCACCTGAACACAAATAAAGCACAAATAAAGCAGTTACTTACTTACATACGTACTTAACCACTGGACTGCATTAGGCGTTCCTGTTGAACTCCCTGAAAAAAACGTGTTAAACACAGCAGGTTCAACAGGAGGAGATGTTAGTTCATGGCCTCACAAGGCGTGGTGGCTCAGTTGGTCCAAACCTAATCTCTCGGTTGGGTCCACACTAAGACACGCCTCCAAGAAGTCCTGGCACTCTGTAAGAAAACAAAAAAGAGCAGTTAGGAATGAGTGTGTAGTTTACAAACACTACTACTGTAAACTACAGGATCTATTTGACTCCATCTTGTTCTGCTGACACATTACCTTGGGACAGGCCGTCAAATGTTACAATGATTATGATTAAGTGTTCAAGATACAAACCACAGTGACGAACTCCACGCTAGCTCTGTGGAGATGTTTGATAGCCACCTGGAAATGAGAACACAGACAACTTAATACTCCAGAGTAAACAACTGTGAAATTAAAATTGTTTAGAAATGTAAAAAAGACTTACAGGCAGAAGATCAGTCCTCCGAACTCCAGCGTAGACACTGCCAAAGCCCCCTTCTCCCAACATCTCCTGCTCCTCGTACGTACTAAAGAAGTCTACAGGACCTGGAAAAGGCGAGAACAAAAGTGTTAGTAAATTCACAAGAAATATATATAATATTTCTACCGATTACATACCTCCAGCTGTCAGCAGGCTTGGTTGGAGCCCCTTCCTCCGCTCTCCGCCTGCGCTCGGCTCCTCTTTGGGTCTTGGTGGAGGATTTGGGCGGCAGTTTGTCCGAACGGGAGAGTTTGGCCGGATTCTCCAACCCTGGATCAGGATCACTAGCCTTTCTCTTCTTCGAACTGGGACCAGGCAGTATCACAATATTACATGTTAGTTTTATGTAAAAGGCAAGCAACAGTTATTTAGTTCAGACTTATGGGGCGACGGTGGCGCAGATGGTAGAGTGGGTCGTGTCATGATCGGAAGATCGTGGGTTCGAATCCCGCCTCCTGAAGGTGCATGCCGTCATTGTGTCCTTGGGCAAGACACTTCACCCACCTTGCCTCCAGTGTGTGCGTACATTGGTGTATGAATGGGTGAGAGGTTCCTTACTGTAAAGCGCTTTGAGTGCCTAATGTAGGTGGAAAAGCGCTATAAAAGTTGAGACCATTTACCATTTACCATTATGTCTCCATGTGGTCTTAATATGTGCAAAACCTTCTACTTTTCCGAAAATGCGTGATTAAATGATGCCAAATGTTCAACTGTATTTAACTGTAAGAAAATAACATCTATTTAAGAAATTGCTTGTTTAAATGTGCCTATAAGAACTGTTTCTTTTCTGATTTGACCAGTACAGGGTCAACTCTGTCAAAAATCTGACACAAACCTTCTAAGACCACGGTGAAGCCATCAAAGGTGGAGGAGCTGAACAGTGCAGGACACCATGCTCTGAAACAGGGACAAACCCCAGAGGTGGTGCATCGTTTCAGAGGATCGGAGGAGCACTGAAGGCAGGACCAACACCTGAACACAAATAAAGCACTTACTTACTTATACTTACTTAACTGTCAGCTGTGACAGCGGTTTGCCCTGAAAAAGATTTAACCTTGTTCAAAAGAGAGTGAGAGAGAGTGAGAGAGAGGGAGAGAGAGGGAGGGGAGAGAGGGTGAGAGAGGGGGAGAGAGAGAGAGTGAGGGAGAGAGAGGGGGAGAGAGGAGAGAGAGAGGGAGGGGAGAGGGAGGGGAGAGGGAGAGAGAGGGGGGAGAGAGAGAGGGGGAGAGAGAGGGGGGGAGAGAGAGAGGGGGGGAGAGAGAGAGAGAGAGAGAGAGAGAGAGAGAGGGGGAGAGAGAGAGAGTGAGGGAGAGAGAGAGAGAGAGAGAGGGGGGGGAGAGAGAGGGGGAGAGAGAGAGAGTGAGGGAGAGAGAGAGAGAGAGAGAGGGAGGGGAGAGAGGGAGGAGAGAGGGGGAGAGGGAGGGGGAGAGAGAGACTTCATGGCCTCATCCAGGCGTGGTGTCTCAGTTGGTCCAAACCTAATCTCTCGGTTGGGTCCACACTAAGACACGCCTCCAAGAAGTCCTGGCACTCTGTAAGAAAACAAACAAGAGCAGTTAGGAATGAGTGTGTAGTTTACAAACACTACTACTGTAAACTACAGGATCTGTTTGACTCCATCTTGTTCTGCTGACTCATTACCTTGGGACAGGCCGCTGGGACAGGCCAAGTCTCCGTTCCTCCAGGCCTCAGTAGTGAACTCGTCCTGCTCGTCAGAGCGCAGTAGCTCGTAGAGCAATGCCCCGGTTTGCCACACGGAGGTCGGGCCTGCGTTGTACCTTTTCGTGAGTACAAACTCCGGAGGGGCAAAGTCTTCTGTCCCTGCGATGTTTAGAAACAATGTTTTAGACACAAATCCTTGAAGCTGCTGTTATGACTATAAATCCTACTTACCAGAGAACTGACTGTACGGCTCTGACCGGACATCGCAGCCACAACCGAAATCGATGAGGCGCACACGGGGCCCGGATGGAGTGTCCTGTAGTAAGACGTTGTCCATCTTGATGTCCCGATGGAAGACCTTTCTCTCATGGAGATGGTTCAGGGCCTGAGACAACTGCCACGTTATCTCCTGCAAGACACAAGGACAACTATCTGAGTTAAGTAAAAGTACAATGGACAAATGTACACAACTATTGCTAACAATACTAGTAAGTACTACACGCTCATTACTGCTGAGCACGACCAAAGCTAGTCCTTTCTGTGACCATGATCATGATATTTGATTGTACCTTGGCGAGGCCTTCTGGGAGAGGTGCATTCTTCGTGCAGTAGCCAAAGAGGTCCTCTGCTGGTGTGGGTCTCTCCATGACCAAGATGACCTCATGGTCCACGCAGAACCACTCCAAGATGGACACAGAGGCATTACGGCCCTCGGAGTCTGGCCCAGATCTGGCGCAGCGCATGAGGAACACCTCTTTCGGGATGATGTGCCACTGGGTGCCCGTGGCCTAAAGAGGATGAGAAAGATGAAATGTCAGTCAAATGTTACAATGATTATGATTAAGTGTTCAAGATACAAACCACAGTGACGAACTCCACGCTAGCGCTGTGGAGATGTTTGATCGCCACCTGGAAATGAGAACATAGACAACTTAATACTCCAGAGTAAACAACTATGAAATTAAAATTGTTATCAAATGTAAACAAGACTTACAGGCAGAAGATCCGCCCTCCGAACTCCAGCGTAGACACTGCCAAAGCCCCCTTCTCCCAACATCTCCTGCTCCTCGTACTTACTAAAGAAGTCTACAGGACCTGAAAAAGTTGAGAACAAAAGGGTTAGTAAATTCACAAGAAATATATAACGTTATATATGATTTCCTCCGATACAGACCTCCAGCTGTCAGCAGTGTTGGTCTGGGCCGCTCTCTCCGCGCTCTCTGCCTGCACTCGGCTCCTCTCTGGGTCTTGGTGGAGGATTTGGGCGGCAGTTTGTCCGAACGGGAGAGTTTGGCCGGATTCTCCAACCCTGGATCAGCATCGCTAGCCTTTCTCTTCTTCGAACTGGGACCAGGCAGTTCGATCAGAGGGCTGCTACCGTCCAGGACACGAGGCCCCGGGTCTAAAACCAACACAATATTACAAGTTTTATGTAAAAGGCAAAACAATATGACAAGCAACATCATTTAGTTCAGACTTATGTCCCCATGTGGTCTTAACCTCTTAACCCCCAAATCAACTGAGCACATTTCCTCCAGTTTGGCTTTACCCAAATCTAAAAGAAAAGTGTCAAAAGAGCGATAAAAACGTACCGGAAAAACAGCAATAACACAATAATAAAGTCAAAGTTAAGAGTGATGAAAAGGCAACAAAAAATCAACATGATGAAAAAGTGACCAAAACATGACAAAAATGTGACAGCAAAGCAGTGGAAAACTACAAAAAAGGTAACGATCAGTTTTGTAGGTCTTAGCTTTCAAATGAGGCGTTACTCTAGCCTATAGGATGTAAAGATTTAGTTCTGGGTAAAGCTGAACTGGAGAAAATGCTCTTGGTTAAAGCGAGGGTTAAGAGGTTATGACTAAATGACGACTCCTACAAACCTTCAGCTGGATTTACAAGAATATCATTTACATTTAAGGCATTTCTGGAATAAAACTGCTGTAAGATCTGTTTCTTTTCCGATTTGACCAGTACAGAGTCAACTCGGTCTAAAACCATTAAAAAAAACGTTTGTCTGACACTTACCTCGAGAGACCACGGTGAGGCCATCACGGGCGTCGATCATCTTCTGTGCCATTGTCTCCAAATGGACAAAAGTGGTGAAAAAACTCTGAAAAGTTCTGTAAACGCAGGTCAGACCGTCGATCGGTTCACTCGCTGAGCGTAAAGTGAAGGACAGATCGGAATGTTCGCCTTTTTAAACTGTGTATGTTGCGGTGTCCCGGCAACGGTCAATGTATCCCGGCAACGGTCAATGTTATTTTGTTTTACATTTCAATTTGAAAATAAACAAATAAATGCATAAACAAATATATAAGAAACTGTGATTTTTACATAAAGTATTACCACTTTAGGTGATATGGCCGTGCCGTGGCTTGCAGCATACTAACATACAATGGATTTGCTCAAACATGTCAATTTAACCAGGTGGAAAATCCACAATGAATTCACCATTCTGATAACACTTTGAATCGGGATCTGTCTTTTCTCATCAAAATATGTGCGTGACATTTTCCTAAAGCTAAACAACCAATAAAAATGTCTTCAAAGTGCACTGAAAACCTCATTATACAAAATCCAGATCTACAAGTGCAATACTTTAAGCCATGTCAAACTGAACACAACAATGACCTCCTAAAACAGATGCGTTGGATTTTTTCATTTGCACTCTTTACCTTGCTTTACCTTACATGGCTTATAATAACGTGCTTCAAAAATGGTATCCACCAACAAACTCATTTGATTTTCCAAACGGCAGAGAGAAGAAGAAGCAATGGATCAGAAAGCCTGGTTTTTTTTCTGTTTTTCTGCAAGCTGGGTAACATAGCCAACTGGTTATCTAGCTTTAAATAATAAATTAAATAATGTACATATATGGCAAAACACGACGGTAGCTTAAAAACATTTTTCATTCATTTTTCATTTATTTATTTATTCATCCATGTTCATATTTTTCTTTACAGGGTCATACATTAATATGAACAGTACACATGGTGAAAAGGAGCATGAGGAAGACATTGTCTTATTGTCCATGCCCCTTTGTAATAATTATAAGAAAATCGATGACCAAAACGGCAGGTGATCCATTCAACAGATTTGTGACATGGTTTTTAGTTTTACAAAAATCAATAATTTTAACAATTTTAACAGACAAACAAAAATGTCAGCATATAAGTTATGTTTTTTGTATATATTTCTCCATCTGCATCTCCTTGAACATATTTTTAAATGTATCTATTGTTTGAGAACATTTTAATGTGTTCTTTAATGAATTCCATAATCTTACACCAGCAACCAAGAAACCCCTCTGTCTTAATGAGGTTCGGGAGAACGGTACACAAAAATTTCCTTTTCGCCTCGTGTCGTCTGTGATCAACGTCAGTTTCTTATAAATATGTTCAGGTACCAACTTGTGTTTAATTTTCCACATGGTCTGTAAATTTTTTAAATTCGCGAGATCTTTAAATTTTAATAGTTTCAGCTTCACAAAAAGGTCGTTAGTATGTTCTCTAGAGCCTTTATGGCTTATAATTCTTACAGCCTTTTTTTGTAGCAAAGACATTCGATCGATTACACTTTTGCATGCGTTTCCCCAGACCTCAATACAATATGTAAAATAGGGGACAATTAATGAAGAATATAAAAGAAATAAGGAAACCTTATCAAAAACATATTTTACTTTATGCAAAATACCTATGCATTTACTCACTTTTGTTCGAATATATTCTATATGTGGCTTCCAGCTGAATTTAGTATCCAACATGACTCCCAGAAATTTTATCTTGGTAACTCTCTCAATCCTTGAATTTTCAATAGTGATGTTAACATTCCCCTCAATCTTCCTTGTCCCAAAAATCATATATTTGGTTTTCTCCCAATTTAATAATAATTTGTTTTGGTCGAACCATGTTTTTAAATATGCCATTTCAGTGCTCACACAAGATAATAATGTATCGAGGTCACTTCCTGATTTATAAACGGTTGTGTCATCTGCAAACAATAGAACTCCCATTTTCTTTGTTACTTCATGGATGTCATTTATAAATAAAATAAAAAGTTTTGGGCCGATTATGGAACCCTGTGGGATTCCACATACCACCGTTTCATGTTTTGAATTTAGTTGATCGAATTGAACATACTGTTGTCTATTTTGCAGGTAGCTTTCCAGCCATTTAAAAACATGTCCTCTTATGCCATAGTCCTGCAGCTTAGACAACAGAAGTTCATGATTCACTGAGTCGAACGCTTTCTTTAAATCCAGAAAGACGCTCACCATGTACTGTTGGTGGTCAATAGCAGCGAGGACTTCTTCAGTAAAATGTATCAGTGCAGCAGAGGTGGATCGGTTGGCTCTAAACCCATATTGATAATCAAATAATATATTTTTTTCTTCTAGAAAAGAATCTAGTTTTATTGTGAACCATTTCTCAATAATTTTTGAAAACTGTGAAAGTATGGATATGGGTCTATAATTATTAAACATGTGCTTGTCCCCATTTTTAAATATTGGTATTACCTTTGCGGTTTTCATTTTTTGAGGAAAGACCCCAGAGATAAAGGAGAGATTGAAAATATAGGAAAGTGGCTTAAGAATGCAATCAACTGTCTTTTTTACAATAAACATATCTATTCCATCACAGTCTATTGAGGTTTTGGTTTTGAGTTTCCGCACAATGTCCAGAATGTCATATTCTGTTATTTCACTAAGAAATAATGATTGAAGAGTTTTACTTCCACCTGCTGTTGCCATGTCACATCTTGTTTCTTTGTGGTTTGGGTTTACAATTTGTTTAGCAATATTTGGCCCCACATTGACAAAGAAGGAGTTGAACTCGTCCGCTATTTCAGTTTGGTTTTCCAATACTTTTCCATTATGGATAAAAAATTTGGGTAGGTTGTTACACTGGGCATTTGGCTTGATTACCTTATTTAAGATTTTCCATGTTTCTTTCATGTTATTTTTGTTATCATTTAATTTATTTTGAAAATAATCTCTTTTTGCTTTCCTCATTATCGTCGTCAACTTATTCTTATAATCTTTATATTTTGTCTCGTGCCTTTTTGTTCGATATTTCATGTAATCCCTATATAGTTTGTTTTTCTTTTTGCATGCGTTCTGTAGCCCGCTTATTATCCATGGCTTTTTCACAAACGTGTTCTTTTTACATATTTTTACAGGACAATTTACATTGTAGAGGTTTACATAAGTGTTTAAGAATTTTTCATAGGCAACATTTGCTTCTGCCACATACACTTCTTCCCAATCTTGTTTAAGCAAATCATTTCTAAACAAGTCAATCTCCTTTTCTGATCTAATTCGAATATATTTCAATTCCTGCATTTTCCTATTATTGATAGGTTTAGCTCTAATAACAGTAAAGGCAGGCAAGTGATCAGTTATGTCGCAGGCCAGTAAACCATTGTGTAGAGTATTATTCATATCATTTGTAAAAATGTTATCAATTAACGTCGCACTTGTGCTCGTCACTCTAGTCGGCTGGGAAATTACAGGAAACAAACATCTACTATACATTTCATTAAGGAAATCGCGGGTTTTCTTT
Organism: Proterorhinus semilunaris; assembly: GCA_021464625.1. Lineage (NCBI taxonomy): Eukaryota > Metazoa > Chordata > Actinopteri > Gobiiformes > Gobiidae > Proterorhinus > Proterorhinus semilunaris. Next base: position 1,794,586 of record CM038364.1, read on the forward strand.
GACCCATGTGAATGAATTAGATCTATGTTAAAATCACCGCATAACAAAATGGTTTTGTTTGGAGTTGCGCTGTCAATTAATTCTGTGAGTTTGGCTGTAAATGTTTCTACGTTGGAACCTTGCGCTCTATACACACATATTATAATTATATTCCGATTAGTTTCCAGCTCTAGTTCCACCGCCACACATTCCATGAGTCCCTCAATTGCAACGGACATACTCTCCACAGTTTTACAGGTACAGGTTTCCTTTACACACAAAGCCACGCCTCCTCCTCTTTTTTCTAGACGATCAACATGATACATATTATACCCATTTATTCCCAAGTGAACATCTTTTTCAGGATTTAACCAAGTCTTAACCAAAACATGTTCACTTATACACTAATGTAAATGTCAGTCTAGGTAACTAGGCAACCACACTTACTTGGTTCTTCACGCGGGCGGGATCATGTAATACAGACAGACTCTCTTGTCGTTGTAGACTTAGTTTGCACTTTTTACGTTTATCTCAAAATGTTGATAAACCGCATAAATGTGACGCATAAAACTCGTACATGTCATTAATATATGGAGCCCCATCTTACGGGATCTTTTAACGTAAAAGTCTCCGATAAAACAGCTGTTTAATTGCCGGGGCATTAAGACCATTCGACCGGGACATTGAGACCACTCGATTGGGGCATTGAGACCAGGGTGTACGGCATTGAGACTAGGGGTGGGGCATTGAGACCAGGGTGTGGGGCATTGAGACCAGGAAGTGGGGCATTGAGACCAGGAAGTGGGGCATTGAGACTAGGGGTGGGGCATTGAGACTAGGGGTGGAGCATTGAGGCAGTGGGACATTCCGACTATGATTCGCAGCGCGCAGTCCCGATTGTTTACATTTCAGTGCAGTAATCCAGCGTAACTTTTTCTGGCCATAAAACCGAAAATATGAAGCGGATCTCTCTCAAATGAGAATAGGCTGAAAGCTAGGGATGCGCTGACTACATTTATGGAGTAGTTTAAGTTGGGAGAGGTCTTGATTTTGTTTAAAAAGCAGGTTCAGCTGCACGTTAGCTTAGACGTTAGCATAGCCGTTAGCTTACAACAGCACAATAGACTCATCCAAAAACTACCCGGCACAGCAGCCACAAGCGATACAAAAAAAACCCTTTCACTCACCCGTCTGAAGTAACCTTTGCCTTCTGCTCAGCAAACTCGTAGTAAATCCATTTTCCAGTGTAAGTAGCGGTGGCCTCCGTGAGACACGGGGGAGGCATTAAAGTCATGAAGCCTGTGCCTCCTCCTCCTCAGCGGTGCTTAGCCAGTATGTAAATACACACAGACAAAGTCACGCCCCTACAGCGCGCTCCGAAATCTCCCAAAACCTAAAAGTTTACGCTTTTAAATATACCAATACTGGTAGCTTAAACATGGAGAGGCTTCTTCGTGCCTTCAACTGAACGATTCTGCAAAAAAGTGAAAATCACCAATTTTCCCAAAAACACCTTTGTTTACGTTTATCTCGAGACACGGGCTGCCGACTTGTGTCTTTGGAATCCACGGCGGGTCACATATGTGTATTATTTGGGACAGGTTTTATTTGGCCGCATGTCCCAGTCGTCAACCCACACATTTGAGAGACGGGAGAAGCTTCGTGTTGTTGACTGAGAGGAGGTGAAAGGAATTCAGGAACTTCACTGGAGGTAGTATTCTGACGCTAACTAGCTCATCAACCCTCACCGGCTTGGACATACAGTTATGTCCCAGGACGTGGACATTTGATGAAGAGAAGATTCAGGAGCGTGAGGAGCGTGAGGACCATGACAGAAGGTGCGAGGAGAACGTCATTCATTAGGCCCGAGCCAGGACTTTGTCCTGGTAAGGGACTATTGTTCTCCCCCGGTTTCTTGTTATTATTATTATTATTATTATTATTATTATTATTATAGTTACGCCTCTAAGATCCTGTTTTTCAGTGCCTTCCCGAGCAAAAGTACACGCAGAAATGGGCACAGTGAATCAGAGTCGGCAAAAATTGCGTGTCAGTGGGCGACATGCACACGCCCTAAACAAAATGGCTCCACAGCGCCCCCTCAAAGTTGACCCCTATTCTTTTGGAGACATGCATTTTTGGCATAGGCCAATCCCCTTTGGCACAGTGATAGAGCACATGGAGACGGTCACAAAACATAATTATAGCTCCGCCCTCTGACCAACAGGAAGTCGGCCATCTTGGATTGAAATCCTGGAGAAGAAATCTCTCACCAGATGTTTCAATGTACTACTCCTTGGTTTTTCAGCAGAATAAGCTCAAACATGGCTCAATAGAATCTAGAGAAATGGAGCTACATTTTCAAGCCAGCTTTTTTTGATAACGTTTTTACTTTTCACATAGCGCCCCCACAAAAAACGTGCTTTTTTCCCGTACCTTGGACAACCCCTCGCAGGCATGCACTCTATACAATCTGGATCATATTTGGCTGACATAAGGCCTCTTATGGTATGAATCCATAGAGCTCAATAATTGCACGGTGCTCACCACTATAGCGCCACCTATCTATACCTTGAAACATTTAGTTTGTACAATTTATATGAAACTTTGCAGGTACATTCTACACATTAAATCGAACACAAAAATATATTACATGTGTTTGATATTTTTGAAGGTGTGGGCGTGGCAATGACGCACAGGAAGTCGGCCATTTTCACTTTTAACCTCTTAACTCCCACCTGAACCAAGTGCACTTACGTCTCATTTCTGTGACTGTGTTTTTGACGCTTTTTTTCAAGAAGCTTTAAGACATGGGTCAAGACGAACTGGAGAAAATGTGCTCGGTTAAAGTGGGGGTTAAGAGATTAAAATGGCACCCCCACAAAAAAAAGGCCTTTTTGCAGTACATTTCACAAAACCTCGCAGGCATGCGCTCTATCCAATCTAAATCATATTTGGCTGACATAAGGCCTCTTATGGTATGAATCCATAGAGCTCAATACGTTCACGGTGCTCAACACTATAGCGCCACCTATCTATACCTTGAATATTGCAGTCTGGATTATTTATCTCCCACTTTGCCGGTATATTCTACACAATAAACTAAACAAAAAATGATATTACATATGCATCATATTGTGTAAGATGTGGGCGTGGCCAGGGTAAACGTGTTCCTGAGAGCATTATTATTACCCATGATAACTGGCACATTCTTTGTCCCTTTGAGTTTTAAATGTAATCACTTATACACCAGATGGCCCTGAATCTTTTTACATGAACACAAAAATGATCCATGCTATAGCGCCCTCTGCTGTAAAGACCAAGAGTTAGCAGACAGAGAGCACACAGGTTGTGTGTGAGGCCGAGGGGAGAGCAGGTTTGGGCGAGAGCGGGGGCGGTAGCAAAGGAGGCGGTCGCAAGGGGGGGCTGCGCCAGGGGCGAGGGCCTACATCGCCGCTTGCGGCTTTAATTCACTGAGTGCTGCTATGAGGTCTGTGTAAGTTCTCAGTCGTACAGGAGTTGTCCATCTTCAATGACGGTACTTGATTACAGAAGATGAATCAAGTACCTTCATTGATGCTGCTATGAGGGCAAATCCTGTTGGAATCATTTGTAGTATGATTGTAGTATGTATGTATGTAAGTAAGTAATGTAAGCCATTTTTAATGTTCTACAAATACAAAGAGAGTCTTTATTTAATATTGTCAGAATGAAATCAAACTGTTTCCACTATTCTTGCTTTTGTATTTTGCTTAAAGCCAAACTTACCTGTATTATTTTTACACCCATAATTAAGCCCTTGAAAGCAGCATCAGTCTAGACTGTAATATTTCTGTCTGATGGGTTTGGAGCAGGACCTTCAAACTCATAAAGCAGCAGCTGGAGCCCTGGTCAAAACATTAAATAAAGGGAGAATGTGCTGTGGCTGGAGCTTCTGTAAAACAGTGACATGCAGTAGCTCTGCATGGGCTGCTCAGTGAGAGGCTACAATGATTAACATTATGTGAGTCATAACACAACACAGATATGTTTCCACTGTCCCTCCGTCAGTGGGTTTACATGCAGAGCATGAATCTTTTTAAACTTTAACTAAATGACTTCATGTTTTTTGTAATAAACTGTGAACGAAACATTTGAACACCATGTACACCGCTAATTTTTGATACATACATTTTAGTTGTAATTATAGCTTCACAACTTTCCTGCAAAAAGCTTTCATTACTATGGTCTTTACGAGTGGTATCCCACATGTCAGAATAATCATCCTCTTCTAACTAGTCTGCAGGTGAAGCTGAAAGTTGACACTCAAAATATAAAAACACAGTTTTTGCAACTAATGTCAAAATATGTACTTCATCAAAGAGCTCTCGGTTGAACATAGTGCTTTGCTTGTAAAAGTATGTTCAGCTTCACCATTCAAAGTCCACATATACTCCTCTAAACCATCTTTGACCAAATGGGTTTCAGCTGCTCCCTCTAGGAATCTTTTCTGATGTCTGGTCCAGTGGCGTTACTTGAAAAAGTAATCTGAGTACTGATACTCCTTTAAAACTAAGTAACTTGTTTACCTTAAAGGCACACCGCGGACTTTGTGACCTAAAGAGTTGACACATATGAGTTATTTTATATGAATACTTGGGCCAATATACAGCGCTTGACACTTGCAATGCTCCGAGCGGGGCTGCCCTCTTGAAATACCGCCCATGTAAGTTTAGAGCAGACGCACCGTCGTTTACCAGGTCACGTGACTTGGAAGAAAGATTTGCTTTACGGCTACAGGCGCTGATATACTCATGGAGCAAATGCTTTTGCTACTCATTTTTCACCTGCTCGACTCCTGGTCATGGCTGAGGCAAGGAAAAAGTTTAAACCTTCGGAGGAGGCTAAAAAGAGGAAACGCGAAAGGGATCGTGCTCGAGGAAAAACAAGGGTCGATCTGGGAAAGGAGTTTGCTCGTTGGCGCAGGTTGAAAGAAGAAGCTGGATGTAAATCTGATTCTGTTTTTTCAACTTCGTTATTAGACTGGTAAGTGAAGTCTTTGCTCCTAGTATACAGTAAAATGTCTTTGTCATTATTTTCGCTGTTTAGTAGAAGCAAAATACGGGCAGACGAAGCTAACAGGCTACAAACCAAAGCTAACGTGTGTAGCGCTACGTGTGTAAATCTCAGACATTTCGCATATGTAACAGATTCCTACTTTCATAAAACTAACTTAGTTGTGGTAATTCTATACCCCCATGATACTGCTTTGCTGATTCTATTTGCACGTAATTATACTGTGGATGTGTTTGCCTAACTAGGGCTAACAAGCTAACAGGCTGCTATTAGCCCATCTACCGATTCAATGAAATACCAACACTTTTAATTTATAGGCATACTGTATTATTGCACCGGTTTGTTATGGCCCATTTTGCCTGTGCTGTTGGCATTGCTTTCATACAAGGACTTGTCTTTTTGTTTAGTTACGAACGGAGAGGTGTAGCAACGTCCACACCATACAAAGGAGAGGGCACAGCAAAACCTCCTGGACCACCAGTATCGAGTCTTACAGACTCTTCGGATCATGACAGGTTTGCACTATGTTTTAGCTGTAGACAGTTTGTGGTACAAATCAAAATATTCATTCAAAGAGGTATAATTATAAGACACTATACATGGCTCACTGATGACAATGCTATTGATAAAAAGAATTATGCTTTGCACCTGCACAAGCAGATTGTACATGTGAAACTAATATAACTATAAAGACAAACCAGAGCTTCAGTGATATTACAGTTCAACATTCTTTTCTACTTTTGTAGGGGTAAAGAAATGGTCCTTTCAGGTGTAGAGGAGTTGATCACAGCAAGTGAAAAAGTTGACGTGCTTGAATCAAGGTGAGTCCATTACATAATAATCAATCATTTTGTGAGAAGAATATACTCATGTTTGTTTATTTTTTATTATTTTTTTGCAGTATGCACTCGTTGGCAATTTCTGAAAAACATGATGACGACCTAGAGGCTGCAGAATAGTATGTAAGTGCTTTACATTGTGTGCAAATTACCCTTTTCCTTTTTGTATGTATAGAGCGTGCATTTCAAGACCAATATGTATTTTTCTGTGTAGGATTGAGATGGAGGAAGCTGTTTGCTGGGAAGATGACGACTCTGATGAGGATTATGTTCCTTTCCTCTATCTACGGTATGTGCTGTTCATAAATTACTTATCGTAATTTTCCACTTGTCACAAAATATATAAAGCTGTTTAATGACACTGACTCCTCAATGTTATTGTAACAGATCTACCGGAGCTTCGAGGGCAGAAATTGACAAGCTTCCTGAAATACACATAGATGAGGCAGTGCTGGATGTAGAGGAGGTGCCCATATTGCCTGAAGAAGATCAACACATTCCTGTAAGACACAAGGTTGAGACTGTAGAGGACCTCATAGGAAAGAAAGCGAGCATCTGCTACAATGACAACTTGCTCTCTCTTGCAAGGTATATGAATCTCTAAGACCTATAGCTACTATCTTATGCCAGCCTCTCATTTCCTGTTTTACTTTTCAAAGGTACATGCAGTTGCCTGTACAGTCGTGTCAGTTCCGAGATCCTATTTTGGGGACACTATGCAATGGAAGGCCTCCTTTTCATGTGCAATTGAAGCCCAGAGGGACTGGTGTCATTCTTGAATGGGTAAGTGTAAATGCAAGCACCACCATTGTTTAGAGAACGACTTTCGGGGGAGCCTGGAAAAAGGTGTCACCTGATGTGGGGGTGTTGGTAAAGGTTGTGAGAGAATGTATTGAATTGCTAATTGCTTTGTTCGTCTTTTCTTAGGTTTGCCCTCACGGACACACTATTTGGCATTGGAATTCTCAGCCACTCCTAAAATTTGGAATGCAAGGCGGCGATTTCATGCTGTCAACAAACATTCTTCTCTCTGGCAACAACTACAAAAAAATCCATCTCCTTTTCAAATTTATGTGTATGGGAATGGTTGCAGAGACTACTTTTTTTGCCATACAGTCTGAATACTGCCTAAAGCCTGTAGAGGAGCTTTGGAAAGAGAGTAGAGAGAAGGTGTTGAACAAGCTTCGACAAAAGACTGAAGTAGTTGTACTTGGTAAGTGTCATTTTCATGTTTGCTTGTCAATATGTGTCATTGTTGGGAAGCAGATTACATTGCTATATTTCAGTTGTATCTTTTCTCTTTTATCAGGTGATGGCAGAATGGACTCCCCTGGTATGTGATGCTATACAAAAATCTTCCCATGTGGAAAAAAACTCTTGTTACTTACCAAATGTTTATTTGTAGGCCACTGTGCACAATTTTGTACATACACTATGATTGAGCACGAGACCCGTGACATTGTGCACATTGTGAGCGAGGACAAAAGGAGATTTGGCAGGAATTCGGTCATCTTGGAGAAAGTCTGTTTTGAAAGTACAATGGACTGCCTTCTCAACGAAATCCCTATAAAAGAAGTAGTGACGGATGCTCATATACAAATATCTGCCTTGCTCGGTAAGTATATTTCACACTCAATCAAACTTCTCATCCAAAAATAATTTATCTTAGGAAATATATTATCTTCAGATCCAGTACGTGGAAAATACAAGGATTGGAGTTTAACCCATTCGCTGGATGTCTGGCATGCTTCCAAAAATATTGGAAGGAAGCTACGCGAAGTAAGTCAAATTGCCACAATTACCACTGTTATTTGTTGAATGATTTAATCTCAAATAGGAAAAGACCTTTGGTACAAAGTCATTCTCATAAATGTATTTTGTTATCAGGCAGCAAAAGGCAAGGAACATTCTGTGTTGATGCATTGGGTAAAGGATATAGTGAACCATTTCTGGTATTGCTGTCAGCGTGCAAGTACTGTAGAGCAGTTTAAGGTATGTGAATAACAAGAGATACTCAAAGTGTGTGCCATTTTCAATTGTTATCTATCAATGCTTTTACTTTACAGATGCTGTGGCATGGAGTACTACATCATGTACGCAATGAACACACATGGGCCACAGGGTTCTGTGAGCATGAGCCATTGGATGACAGCAGTCAAGATAAGCCGTGGATACAGCAAGGTAACATGGAGCATTTTGTTTCACTCATTTAGAACATTTTATTTTGTAAAACTTCATGTTGAAATACAGTAGCTGTATCATAACTTCCTTGGCTTGCAGGTTCTGCTGCTCATCAGACCCTGACTGCTATTGTTTTGAATAAACGCTGGCTTAAAGATGTGAAAAAGTACATAACATTCAGGTATGTTTGTGCAGTTTATCTATTTTTTTCTCTATCCTTTTGTTGCTTTGGATAATGTAAATGCCATAATGTAATGCTTTGGATAATGTTAATGGCATAGACCACCACTAATTTCAATCTAATTTTTACAGAACTACGTCAGATTTGGAGAGTTTTCAGAACCATATTCTGATGTATGCAGGGAAGCGCTTTGCCTATAAGTATAAAGTGTACAGAACCAGGGTTTTCCTTGCTGCAATAGATTACAACTACCACAATGGTCGAGAACATAGACGCAACAGAAAAGGAGAAAAAATGTACGTATTTTTACTGTACACAATTTTAAATTTATTGTTTGGAGGGTAATACTATGTGGTATTCTGTGTTTTACAGTTACAGACGGTACTACAATAAGAAGTCAAAAAACTGGAGTGTGCATGTTACAAAGGAGGCCAAGACGTATGCCTACATTCCCGACCTTCAGAAGGCAATTCTTAGGAGAAGATTAGAGAGTGGGTCAGGCCTTCCTCGAAGAAGAACCCTTTCAGAAGATGACCCTGAGCGCCTTGGACTGGTTGGCACAGCAGACACACCACCCCCCACTGCTGAACTTGTGGCAAGACACACTTCCCGGGGAGCAATGGCTCTACTAATGGAAGACTAGGACATTTTGTTTTGTAACTGTTTTTGTTCATTCTTTATTTGAATAAAATGTATGATAAGTTTTATGCTGTGCATAATATTTTCCCTAAATAACTAAAGTCTACTTACAAAAATGTAAACAATTGTAAAATCTTGTTGAACTACAAAAGAAATACAACACGTATTTTAATATGTACACATTTTTATTGATATTAAGTCATGGAAGCCGGCGCACTCTAAAACCTGTGTATTGTCCATTAGTGTCTGGATACTTGGTCCTAATGCGCCACACAACACAGCTTGGTATGACCACCCTATTGCCCTCCCCTAAACGCCCATGTTGCCAGAGCACGAAATTCCTGTAAGCTGCATGTCTGTATGAGCGCTGCTCTTCACCTGGTTCCTGGATGTCATCGACTGCAAAGATGTCATTCCACGCAGCACGAGCTAGACGCAGAACTCCCTCATCCAGGATATAGAAGTCCATGTGTGGTAGATTACTAATGCAGCGGTCTGGAGGCTGACCACAGCAGAGTCTCTCAATATCTGTAGGCATGTCTCTACAGTTTGAACACACACACCAGTGCATGCGCCCAGGTACAGGAGGTGATTGAGGAGTGTCCTGCAGTGCAAGGAGATCAAAAAGCAGTCCAGGCAATCTGTCTAGCACTAATTGGAGCAGGGCATCTCTTTGGTTTGCTTCAAGTGATTGTAGTCTGGCCTAAGATGCATAAAACACATTTGTCAACATAGTAGTCTATAAATTACAGTATAAATAATAAATTGATAAGTGTACACATACCTGCATATCAGCTCTCCTCCTCTGTTGAAGATCCTCGAGCCTTTCATAGTCAGCTGTAGATGGTCTGCTGCTGCTTCTTCTTCCTCCTCGTCCTCTCTCCATCCCGCTCCCCCCGCCTCTCTCCCGTTGTCCTCCGCGTCCACCGCGTCCTCCCCCGCGTCCACCTCGTCCTCCCCCGCGTCCACCTCGTCCTCCCCCGCGCCCACCTCGGCCCCCTCGTCCTCTCCATGTTTCGGGAGGGGATTCGGAAGATTCATCAGGCGGTGAAGAAATTGATGATGATGACTGAAAATAAAACAAACATCAGCATAAAAATGGATAATGTACTTACTGCGAAGTCGTGTAACAGTCACAAAATACTGTCGTTATTTGTAAGCTTCGGTTTGTCCTTTTACACGTTCATGTATGTTTATTATTAGTGGATTATACGATTTTAGATAGAAATATGTATGCATTATTAGAGGCTTATAATGATTTTATATACAAAATCATAGTTTACTACAGGACAAACACAAAAAAAGACGACGTAAGTCCGATCTACAGATAAAATAAATCCAAAACAACACAATAAGAACTTGGTTTTAGGTATAAAACAGCTCTACGACTTACCTGATCAGACATGGTTTTCTGTTCACTTTTGTGCAATTTCTTTATTCAGCGGATGTCTTCTTTTCTTCAATCGTGAGTCAATGAGCCCTCTGCTCTTCAACCAACAGGTCCACTACTGTCTGAATACACACTCAAAAGACGCCGGCTGACTGTTTGTTGACTTTTGCGACAGTGCTGAGTTGCTTGTGGCCACTAGGGGCGCTAAACGTGAAAGTTGCAGGTCTAGCGCCCCTAGTGGCCAAGAGTTACACGGTGTGCCTTTAATAAATCCTTTCCGTAGTCCCTCTGGGGGTAATACAAGTGTTAATGGGATGATTGGGGGGTCTTTCATCGCCCCCTGGTGTCTCTGGCCAGAAAACCACAATCGCTGCCTCCGGGTTGAAGTCACCAATACACACTAATGGAATCACGAAGAAGAAGCTAACAGGCTAACAGGCAAAGCTAACTGTGGGCTAGCGCCACTTAAACAGTATTTACAGCCAAGTTGAGTGAAAAACACGATCTCCATTGTATTTCTTTGTCTTTTCTGTCAGCGTAGTATTTACTCTCACGGACAATTAATAAAAACACAACTTGCATATACTAGGGGCATGAGTTACTTAGTACTGCTTTAAAAACTAACTTAGTTAGTTAGTTTACTGGTTACTTGATTTTTAAAAGTAACTAAGATTACAAGTTACATCACCTCCCCCAGTTTTGCTGGAACAAACTCCATGAGGACGTGAAAGGTGCCGTGCCATTGGTCCGACATCTCTAACCCAGTTGTGTTGTGGATTAGAGAGCCACAACCACTGTCCCGAACCTTAAGGTCAGTGGACTCTTGCCTGAACCTAATTTTAATTTTCAACCCCTACTCAATGGGACATTTTCAGAATAATGAGACGTCGAACTGAAGGGTTTTTGGACTAATGGGCCGACCCCACGTGAGACAGGCCTCAACTGTGACTCTGTTTAAATCAGGCTAAAAGCTGCCTTAAAGTATTCTAATTCATTTTAACACTTGTTTTTATTTCTGTAATTGCTTTTATGGATTTAATTGCTTTGACTGTTGTTATTGGCGTTGTTGTTTGTATTGTAATGTAGTGTGTTTGGTGTGACTTGTTCTGCTTTAAAATGACAGAAAATGTTCCCAACTGCCTTCAGTGATTTGCAGTAATTGGAGCCACTGACAGTACTTTTTTGTTCTGTAATCATCTTTGTAAACCACCTGTAGTTTGTCCTGTCGGCCCCGCAGTCTCCTAAACAGCATCATCCATGTAATCGCTGCCTTGTTTTTAGTGTTCCTCTTCTTCCCATGCGTACAGTATGAGTACGAGCATATGGAAGACTATTGGCACCTTAATTCAGTTGTCTATTCATTTGTCAAATGGCTATGCATTATGTTATTTTAGTATTTATGTTCTATTTGTTTATGGCAAAGTTGCATGTTATATCCTATTTTTCTTGTAATGTTCTTTTCCAAAAGTTCTAATGGCAATTCTATGTGTAAAGTGTCGATGCAATGTCTTGACATTTTTCCAATTACACGATTTTGAAATGAATAGCATATTGACATGGAAATGTGGCCTCTTTATTCATTTTTCTATTCATTCTTAATATGGCATGTAGTTTGGAGTTGTTTTTTGCAAAGTTGCATGTTATATCCTATTTTGACTTGTAATGTTCTTTTCCAAAAGTTCTAATGGCAATTCTATGTGTAAAGTGTCGATGCAATGTCTTGACATATTCCCAATTACAAGATTTTGAAATGAATAGCATATTGACATGGAAATGTGGCCTCTTTATTCATTTTTCTATTCATTCTTAATATTTTCATGTTATATCCTATTTTGACTTGTATTGTTCTATTTGAGTATGTTAAGTTTCATTTAATGTGTTGTGAAACAGCACCTCCCTCTGGATTGTATTGCAAATCGCATATTGCATTGCCACACGCGCTGAGTGCACCAATATTCTATACGCTATGCAGTTCTTGACCCCTGGGAAGGCGGGCCCTGGTCCGCTCTCGGCCAATCAGAGACGAGACTATATCCTCCTAGCTAGCTGCGCAGTGTTGTTGATTTTTGCTGGAAGTACATGCTGTCATGACGGATTGGAAGTAACAGATCAGCCTTCATGAAGATTCCTAGTTACTCTAAGGAGGTTCTTTGTAAGTATAGAAGCGCGATGTTTGTTAAAATATCAGTACTGTTTCGTTTTTTGTGTGTCTGTTTTTTTAGAAAACACTTTCTGGCTAGCCAGTTAAACGTCCAGAGCTAGTAGGCTAATGTTACTTTAAAAACGGGCTGCTCTTGGTCGGTCACCAGTCACAGTTAATGTGAAGCCGATTCAGACAGTGACATATCTTCTAACTACAGAACCAGTAGCACACTTGGATCTTTAGACCCACTCGAGTCCGCACCGCGCGGAGAAAAACACAGGTTGTGAACTGTTAAGCTAAGGTGGCCCTCAGTTGTAGCCATAGAGTGTACACTTTGTGGTTTTAGGGCGATATATTACTCATTTCCTATATGCTCGTTCCTCTCTTAAAATAGCAGTTACTGCCTTTCAACTTGTTAGCTACACTGTAGTGCTTCGTTTTGTAGCTATAGAAGTCACCTCAGCGCTGTTGACATGATCACATTCATAATTTTTCTTTTTTTCTTGTAGATGACTTTGTGCCCAGAAAGGACTTGGACCAACTCAACATGCAGTATCGCCACCTTCAGGATGACTCCGTGGCTTTGAAAAGGGAACCAAGGAAACCTTTTCAAAGGGCTATAAAGTCATGGTATCAACAGCTGAGGGACCGATTTGGGTTTGATTCATTGAAAGACTCTACACTGTTTTTTTTTTTTTTACTGGATTGCAGTCCATTCAAGCTTTCTTGTGGCTTCTAACCATTCTTAAACAAACCGCATTAGTGCTGAAAGGTGGGTTAAGCTGGGAGAACCACCTCATTTTGGTTTTAATGAAAATCAGACTTGGGCTCACCAATAGAGATCTGGCACAGCAATTTGACCTTCCTTTCTCAACTGTGTCCAAAATCATAAGAGAGTTGATCCCCATGTTGTCCTTAGTTTTGAAACCATTGATAATTTGGCCTAGTAAGGATGCAGTAACGGCAAACATGCCAAAATGTTTTAAACCAAAATTTAAGAACTGCCGTTGCATTGTAGACTGCACAGAAATCTTCATAGAGAGAACCTATAATCTAAAAGCAAGGGCTGAAGGGTTTGACGATTATCTTGAAGCGATAAAACTAGTATTCAGCAAATGATACTTTTATTACATTTCAGCTTCATAAAATATTGGAGACGCAAGACCCTCAGTCTTTGGGATTTGGTTATTGCAATATTTAAAATTACAATGTTGATTTAATTGCGATTTAATTGTGCAGCCCTATTCCCAAATAACAGTAGAGACAATAGAGTATCATTTTGTATATACTTTACTTTGTCATCTTGCCAGAGCAAATGAGTTTAAACTTGAAGGTTGTGAATGTAAAGAACACACTGTTGGAATGGATGAATAGGACACAATGTAATCAAAAAATACATGTACATGTCAGTGATATGAATTAATGAATAACGTGAATGTGCAATTAAATTAATGAATATGAATGAATACATAAGAAAATAGTTTTTTTTACGCATACCGTACAAAGTGTATGAACGCAGGCTGTACACATTTCAACAAAACTAACATTTTTAATTTCTGCCTAGGGTTAAATTTATCTACACTGGTCTACATTGAAGAAGTTTTGTTTGTTTCTTTTGGCACAAAACTGATTCCATACTTTCAGAGGTGTCCTATTATTTACTTGATCAGAAATAACGTGACTAGAAAATAGCCTCATCTTTTGTACAGATGTAGGGTAAGTACTACTCTGTATTTTAGATCAGAATTTTGTAACGCGAATGTAATACTTCATAATCTGTTCCTACCGATTTTTGTGCTCATAATGTGAAGATTGCAGTACTACAAGGTCAGCCATTCTCGGAGATACAAGGGTATGCTTGAATTCACAAAAATAGAATATACCAAAGCACACACATCACATCGTTTTACGTCTTTTTGTTTAATCCTTTATAACCCTCTACATTCCAGATGCCGCTATGAAGAGACCGAACAACATCTGAATATGAAGAGACAGTAGAACATCTTTAGACTGGCCAATAAGATTCTTCCTGTATGGTGGAATCATTCTTCTCTGCAACGCCAAGAAGCAGCTGTGTGGTACAGGACCGGTCCAGGGGAACGAAGACTAGGAGAATGTCGCAGAGGAGCCGAGTTGAACCCGTTTGTGTTGTCATGAGCTTCTTGTAAATAAATATTAAATTGAGAGATGCAAAGATGGTCTGCATTTAATGAATAACTAATTTGTTATAATTTGTGGAAAAATTATGAATGTGATCATGTCAACAGCGCTGAGGTGACGGGATGAAGATGGCAGCAGGTTTTTTCTGCACAGGCGGTCTGTCTTCTGCACAGGTTTCTCTGGGCCCTAATGAACAAAGGAAGAACATTAGAGTGACTCACCACAACAATAAAGGATATTGATTACTGTTGGATGCTAAGGATAGAACAAAATTAGATCCGCATTATATTACAAATATTCACACGCTGTTCACATTCATGTACATACCCTGACCTCTTGCTACATAGTCATTGCTTTGTTCTAGTTTCATTTAATTTGGAACAACAGCTACTACTGGAACATTTGGCAGCACCCTAGGTTGGCTAATTATAGCGACCCTAAACGATTTATATAGCTGGGTTACATTTATCATGGCAACAAACTGGAATGATGTCTTCCCTGTAGCTGAGTCTTTAACTAAATCAAACTTCTATAGCTACAAAACGAAGCACTACAGTGTAGCTAACAAGTTGAAAGGCAGTAACTGCTATTTTAAGAGAGGAACGAGCATATAGGAAATGAGTAATATATCGCCCTAAAACCACAAAGTGTACACTCTATGGCTACAACTGAGGGCCACCTTAGCTTAACAGTTCACAACCTGTGTTTTTCTCCGCGCGGTGCGGACTCGAGTGGGTCTAAAGATCCAAGTGTGCTACTGGTGCTGTAGTTAGAAGATATGTCAAGTCACTGTCTGAATCGGCTTCACATTAACTGTGACTGGTGACCGACCAAGAGCAGCCCGTTTTTAAAGTAACATTAGCCTACTAGCTCTGGACGTTTGACTGGCTAGCCAGAAAGTGTTTTCTAAAAAAACAGACACACAAAAAACGAAACAGTACTGATATTTTAACAAACATCGCGCTTCTATACTTACAAAGAACCTCCTTAGAGTAACTAGGAATCTTCATGAAGGCTGATCTGTTACTTCCAATCCGTCATGACAGCATGTACTTCCAGCAAAAATCAACAACACTGCGCAGCTAGCTAGGAGGATATAGTCTCGTCTCTGATTGGCCGAGAGCGGACCAGGGCCCGCCTTCCCAGGGGTCAAGAACTGCATAGCGTATAGAATATTGGTGCACTCAGCGCGTGTGGCAATGCAATATGCGATTTGCAATACAATCCAGAGGGAGGTGCTGTTTCACAACACATTAAATGAAACTTAACATACTCAAATAGAACAATACAAGTCAAAATAGGATATAACATGAAAATATTAAGAATGAATAGAAAAATGAATAAAGAGGCCACATTTCCATGTCAATATGCTATTCATTTCAAAATCTTGTAATTGGGAATATGTCAAGACATTGCATCGACACTTTACACATAGAATTGCCATTAGAACTTTTGGAAAAGAACATTACAAGTCAAAATAGGATATAACATGCAACTTTGCAAAAAACAACTCCAAACTACATGCCATATTAAGAATGAATAGAAAAATGAATAAAGAGGCCACATTTCCATGTCAATATGCTATTCATTTCAAAATCGTGTAATTGGAAAAATGTCAAGACATTGCATCGACACTTTACACATAGAATTGCCATTAGAACTTTTGGAAAAGAACATTACAAGAAAAATAGGATATAACATGCAACTTTGCCATAAACAAATACAACATAAATACTAAAATAACATAATGCATAGCCATTTGACAAATGAATAGACAACTGAATTAAGGTGCCAATAGTCTTCCATACGAGCAGGGATGGGACTGATTTTTTATCACAACACAGCAACGCAGATGTTCACCGTCAGAAAAAGTGGAGAAAATTGGGAAAAGAACATTCAAAGGCACAGAAATAGATCAGAGAGAAGCTGAAAATGGATTAGCGTCTCCCGCCGAAGCTTCTAATCCCAGAAACGCAACAGATCTCACTTTATATTTTTGGATCAAACCCCCAGGTAACGCTCTGATCCTTTTACAACGATATCCTCGGCTGAGAAATGTTCACGGGGAAAATGTTGTGTTTGCACACGAGAAACAGCCCTGGGCCCTTAAGCAGAGGTAAGCAACGTCAGGCCCGAGTGCCAAATCCGGCCCTCCAGCACAGAACCTCAGGTCCCCATCAGAAATAAAATTACGCAGATTTGACCTCCAAAAACATGCTGCTCAGGTCGACCCAGAGCGGCTCAGGACTAACATCTGAATGCAATTTCAACACACAATAGTACAATGACAAATGAAGCATTTACTTACTTACTGAGATTGCAGGGAATACTTTTGAATCTGCTGGCAGAACATCCCACTCGGTTATATTCAATGTAAAACATTGGCATTGGTTTACTTTGGGCTACAGTGGTGAGGTTCGGCCCTTGTTGTTTTGGCGATGATGAAAACCGTCCCTCCATGACGCAGACTCGCCTATACTGATGCAAATGCCATCTTATCTTAGACAAAAAATATTTCAATTTGTGCTGATTTTGCAGGTTTGGACTATTATATTGTCAGAGGAACAAGAATGATTTTTCTTGTTCATGTTTTTGTCTTATTTTAAGCGTTCAAGCTAATTTCCGTTATTTCAAGTGAATTAATGCATGTTCCACTGGCAATCTTGTTTCAAAACAGCCCAAACCTGCTCGAAAATCAGCTTTAAGTGTCTTAAGTCAAACACCTTTTCAAGATACGATAGCTAATTTTCTTCCTCCAGTGTACCTCTGCTCTAGGGGGTATGCAGATTCCAGCATTGGCGACAAATCCAAAAAGTCTGCATTGTTATTTGATTTGACTCTCAGTTGTAATCCAAATCCAAACTACACCTTTACTTGCACTAAATGAGGTGTGGCTTTAGATGAATGTGATGGTAAGGACATGAAGGGCTTCCAGTGCCAACATCTAGAGATGATGCAAAGGAGGAGCTGAATCAGGAAAAGAGCTGAATCGACCAAGGACAGACCAAGGACAGACCAAGGACAGAGGGACCTGAGTGAGCTTGGGTTTCAGCGTCTTCCAGGATTACACTGGTGTGATGATGTCCAAGAGAGGCTTCAGTTACAGCGTGACCTTACACAGAACAGCTATTATCCAGTATCATCTACCTACAATGTACCTGCAGGTATTACTATTCACCACAAAAAAAAACATGTAAAGACATTATCTTTAAAAATGATGCTAGTGAAGTATCATAATTACTATTATTTTCACAGACAGGCACACACTCGCGCGGGTTTGCCCGGATATGAATATTGAGGTATTATAAAGAAAGTTAAGACTCTATTGTATTATTGAACATTGACTACAGTAAACTTTAGTGTGTTGGGAATTAATTTTGTGTGACCTTAAAATCAGGTCAGCTTTCTCAAGTTTTTCATGACTATGGACAAAATTAACACGTTTCCAATGTATTTATTTTTTGTGTGTGATGTTACGTGGATGAGAAATAAGGGGTAGGTCAATTATAAGTTCTTTGAACTTCTTCCTACTCCTTTTGAGCAAAAGTCTAGTTTTTTCTGTTTTCAAATTTTAAATGTCTTATTTTTCTGCTCAAATAAATAAATAAATGGGGGAAAAAATGAAAAAAACATATTATTGAAAATACTGAAGAGTAATTGGGATAACACAATTCTTATACTAATGGCATGCTCAAGTCAAGTACATTGTTTGGAGCCCAACTACTGTAAACCTGCTCTTCTCTTTCATTGGTCTGTAGTTGTGCCATTTGATGCTGAACCCCCATCCACAGTAGTTCAAGTTGGTGGAGTCTAATAGGGGCTTCCCACAACAAAGGGACGTTGGCATGAGGGAAAATGGATGGAGAAAAGGGCCGTGTGGGGCTAAAAAAAGCCAGACATTAGTGACGCATGTGTAAACAGTTCCTTTGTATAACACGGGCTGCAGACTGTTGAGATGTATCAGTCAAGCCTTTCCACGACTGAAATATTGGTCTTCTGTGAATTATAATCTCATTTTATGTTAAAACAGAGAGTTCAAGGATACAGGCCTCATGTGGATGACTCATGGTTGACCTTCGCTCTGTGAAGATGAGATGAATAATGAAAGATATGGCATCAGTGCGCTCTGCAGCCACAGAGAAAACAGAACATTTTGAGTGTTTTTTGTGTGTGTGCCCTTTATAGTCTTTTTTGAGCAACAAAGCAATGTAAGTGAAAATATTTGCAGCACATTTTTGCATTTTTTTGTATCTTCCGGTCCTAATTATAAAGACATTTTTCTGCAAACCCAAGAATAGTCACCACCAACAATATTGGTCACTCCCTCTTGATACTTGGCTGAACCACCGTTGGCCTTGATTACAACACACATTCACTGTGTTTGGACAAATATCTGCAATTCACCAAGATCTTTTGCCAAGACTCATCTTGGAATGTTTGCCAGTCATCAGAAGAGGAAATAAATCAATTGATGGATTAACCTGGTCATTCAGATTATTCAGGCAGTCACTGACCTCATTCTTTGGCCACATCCTTTTGCCCCTGGACTTGACCAACTGCTGCGACCCTGGACACTTTTGTGTGTCCGTGAACAGAGAGCCAGTGCCAGAATGGAGAGTGAGCAGTTTGTTGCCACCTGGAGCAGGGATTCCCAACAACTCAAGATCCACCATTATAAAATTATATTTTATAATCAGCATTTTATTGAAAATCTTGTTTTGGTAATTTCCGCACACTTTACATATGGCCTCCCTGCTGCGCATCAGTATAAGGTAAAGAAGCACGTAGTCCTCACTCAGCCAATCAAAAGAGATCACCCAACATCGATCCCGCCTCTGTGGCATTTGGCCAATCAGCAGAGACCTGTCGCGCACCCAACTTCCTGTTTTCTCTGAAATCTGAAAAGGTCTGACTAAACTCATGGTACATTTCTTTACATAACTTGAAAACTAACTAACTGACGAAACTCACACATTTTATTGGTGAATAATTGTGCCAAGTCATGATATATGTGTTGGTTTTGGAGGACGTCGTGAAATTACAGCATGAACAAAGCAGGCACCTTAAGTGATGCCTGTTAACTTAAATCTAAAAGTTAATTACTTTTGTCCATGCCCGTTGCACCCATAATTCATACTTGCAGTATTTTCTTGACAAAAGAACCAATAAACCCTAGGACTATGGGTTTATGTTGCCAAAGGTTATTTTGACCCGGCCCATTGCACGTAAAGCACAATCACATTACAAAAACGTATGACAGGTGTGATCATTCAAACATCAATATCACAAAACACGTCTCCTGATTCTGAATACCAGAAACTCCCCTGAAGTATTTTTTGCATATTTTATATATAAACCTTTTGTATTTGTTTTTACCACTTAGGGGCAAGGAACCAACCAAATATGGTATCTTCGCTCACATTGACTTTCTGTATGATATTGTTACAACAGAATTAAACTTGTGTCATGTCCCCCAATAACACTCTTAAGTTGAAATGATTTACTCCAAAGTATTTAAAGGAGTGCCCTATAAAGGGTTAAAGGACATACTGACATTTTGTTTTCCTTTACGTAGGGAAACATTCTTTAGGCCCCACAAAATAATAATAATAATGCATTAGTTTTATATAGCGCTTTTCTGGACACTCAAAGATGCTTTCCATTGCACTATTCATTCACTCCATACTCGGTGGTGGTAAGCTACTATTGTAGCCACAGCTGCCCTGGGGTAGACTGACAGAAGCGAGGCTGCCAATCTGAGCCATCGGCCCCTCCGACCACCACCAACCACTCACTCCCTCACTGCATTCGCCAGGCTTCCTGGTGTTACCAAACGGTCTCCCATCCAAGTACCGACCAGCCTGATGTGTGAAGTGTGCACCGTATGTGTGACAAAAATGTGGCAAAAATATTGTGATTAAAATAAACACCATAAAAACGACTAAAACGTGAAACAAGGAAGAAGTTTAGATGAGTTTTGTTCGTCTTAGCTTTCAAATGGGGCGTTACACTGGCCTATAGGCTGTAAGCTCCAGTCGAGAAACTTAGATTCAGGTCAAATGGATTCAGGTAAATGTGCTCAGTTAGATTCTGGTGTTTGTGAACTCTGAGTCCTATGAGTATTCTGCTTACAGGCTCCAAGGGTCCTAATTTTGGGATGAGCGTCCATGACATTCTCTCTCCAAAAAGGTGAGCCGCCTGGTCTCCATGATTGCCCTGATGCACAGATCTGGTTATCAGTGCAGTTACAGATTAGAGCTGCTGCAGCACCAATAAAAGACTAACGGGAGATAAACCCAGAGGCCTAATGGCTCTGAGTGCCAGGGAAAGACAAACACCGGGCAATAAAAGGTGGACCAGTAGCTCATCTCTGAAATAACAGGAGAGGACGAGCGGAGACATGGAGAGAAACTCAAAAATCTGTTTCCTCATAATAATGTCCTTGTTCTGTCTACTCAAAAGCAGAATCGAGACTTGGTCCCGATCTTTCAGGTCACATTCACACCTGAGACTCGGTTCGTTTGGTGACTTTAGTGATTATATATAAAACTGTGTTGATGTAATCTGTGCCTTGAGGTTCATTTGAATTTGGCGGACATTTTATTACTGCCCTATTGTTCTTCACAATTTTACAGAAGATCATTTATATATACACTGAACAAGAGAGGGCCCAAAATAGAGCCTTGTGGCACCCCCGCACTCTACTTCCTTTTCCATCTCTTCTTTACAAAATGGAGCAGTATGAGATTGTGGCTGTGTTGGGTTTTCTTCTCGCACTTTTTAATATGACAATGACAGAAACTACACTTGGAATGCACATATTTTTTTACGTACGGATGAGCCGATACACGGTGCAGCAATGGGCTCATCGTGAGCAGCTGACGAGGCAAAACCAACCGGGACTAACTAACAGACCAAGGAGATTTTTTTTTTTTTTCACATGAGACAACTGTGAAGGCTAAACTTTTTTTAAAGTGGGGTGCGCAAAAGTATCCATACCGTTTTCCTTTTAGTGCAACCAATTGCCTCCGGAGGTTGCATGAGGATTTCTGATATTGGGGAGCAGACAGCATCATGAAGTCCAAGGAACACACCAGACCGGTCCGGGATAAAGTTGTGGAGAAGCATAAAGCCTGTGGACAGTTTCCCCCACCTGAGCTGTAGCTCTCTGCAGTTCATCCAGGGTCATCATAGGCTTCTTGGTAACAGCTCTGGTCAGTGCTGTCCTTGTTTGGTCAGTAAGTTTAGGAGGATGGCCGGGTCTTGGTAGGTTTGCAGTGATGTCATACTCTTTCCATTTCTGGATGGCGTATTTAACAGTACTTTGACAAATGTTCGAAGCTTTGGAAATCTTTTTATAACATAAGCAAATTGTCAAAAGGTTAAGGGGGGGGCCGATACTTATCTGTAAATATGCTCACGCTGTTCTGCGTCAAATTGTTGTTGTCTTATTAATCATAATTGTCTGTCTTAATCAGTTTAAATGTAATCTTCTTACGCATGCCCTTATGGTCTTATAGTTAAAAAATGTTTGTAGTTTATTATTTATCCAAGTTATGTGTTATATGTTTTATGTTTCATTCAAAAGAAATCCTAGTTGTGAACCAGTTCATAACAATGGCCAATAAAACAAATCTGATTCTGATGATGAACTTTCGCTCCCTGGTTTTGTTTAACTCTCTGCCTCAGTCATATTCACAAATGAAATGATCCGATTCAAAGTTCGTCTGCACCGGACCGAGACCCACGCTTTCAGCCAGACCAGGGTTCGCTTCTTTCAAGAGGGAGTTTTGTGAAGGCCCTCTCAGTCTCAGTCTGCTTTAAGTCGATCCAACATTGAACTATCCTCTGATCGTTTTGTTCATATAATGAAAAAAATAAAGACATTATATTCTATCAAATGTGTGTTGTTTTATTATAGCATTGATTAAAGTAATAGTGTGGACGTCTGTTTTACATCTCTGATAACATTTTCCAAATTTGTATTGCATTTTGATGTAAAGTAAGTAATTATATACATATAATATTGCATAAATGTCATAGTTAACTCGCATTTAATCACAAATTAATTGGACATTTTTATCTAATGAAAATAAACAACTGATATTGTTATCAAAAAATAAAAGGCTTTCAGACTCCTTTGCATTTACAGTAAGAAATAAATTGAACAATGCAAAACAATGTCAACTTTACTACTTTATAATTACCATAATTATTTTTATTATATTAGGCCACATATAAGCATAGATTTAATGTTCTCAAAACGTATGCTGCCCTGCTTCATTATCCGTCAGATGTTTTGATGAACAGAGTGAGGAAAGGTGTTTTTAAAGTGCAGTAATGGGACTCGCTTGAACAGGTGATTATTTCGTTTATTTTTGTTTATTTTTTTATTTGAGCAGTATACATTCTGCTCAAAAGGAGTGGGCTGAAGCAAAATATGCTTATGAGCTCCAAATGCAGTGCAATAAAAAAGTACATTTCACACAATAGTACAGACCCACCCCTCTTCCCCCACCCCCCGCTTCACAATCAAGGATGAGAGAAATATAATTTCGAATCAGTCACATGGTTTGACAAATAAAACAATCTTGAATCTTGAATCTTGAAAGGAACAAAACAACAAGACCTCATCCAAAGAGAATTTGAAACATTTCAGCAGCTACATTAGCACAGACCAACTTCAAACTTACAAAACAATATTTGAACTGTTTATATAATTATATTATTGCCCTGACGAAGACCGTACTAGGTCGAAACGCGTTGGCGTCCCTTTCTTATTAAAGGATTTTAATCTCACCATTCAGAGTGCCTCGGACATTCCTTTGTCTTTTTGCCATGTTTATATAATGAATTGAAACACCTGTGTGTGCTTTCCGTTCTGTTTACGCTGAAGCAGAGGAGTGTTAGCTTTTTGTTTGCATCCTGAGCCACTTGTAGAAGCCATTTGTGAACATTTGGACAAACTTTATTGGGAATTATGCAGTTCTTTATGTTGATTTGGACATGTACAGCCAAGGATTATCTCCAATATATTGTTTCATATTCAACGTATCAGCGCCTTTTGCTGCAACTTTCTGACAACAGAATTACATGATGAATGTTCATCAGTGACAATAACACCTTGGTCATTGTTTTGGACCTAAAGAGGTCCCACTCTGCTGACTCACTCTAAGAAATAATTCACTGGCTCAACGTAATAAAATTACCGCAACCTTTTGCGATACCTTTTTTTACTTGGACCAACACTATCAAATTGTGTTGATTCATTGTAAATTTAGTATTGTTTACCAACTCAATTATATAAAACAAGAAAACGTTCTTATTTTAAGTTCAGCCAGCTTGAATTTAATGATTTATGTTTTGTTAAATTTGAGTTGTAAAAATACAGAATTTCAGCCATTTCCCCTCAACATAATTGATTCAGCTCAGCTCAAATATCCCCAAAACTGACACTCATTTTATACAAGTTTGATCAACATATTTATTTACAAAAAAAAGACATTACAATTTTATTAAGCTGTCAATCGTTCTACAAACAGGCCTATGTGCAAACAATTACAAAACACGTTTTTTAAATTGAAGAATGTAAAGTGGTGTTCCAACACAATATTACATTTAAACCAAGAACAAGTCCAACCTGGCATTTGCATGGGTTAAAGTTGAAAAAATTCATGAGCCTGAACTTTTATGAATCATAGAATGATCACTAAGTGTTTTTTATAAGCGCCTTTATACGCTCATACATATTATTTATATCTATTTAATGCCAACAACTGATGTTTATTCACTTGTTGGCAATAAATACATCATCTGCAAGTATCACTAGTTTGGATTTGTGTGATAATGTAAAAAAAACAAAACATACCACATCACAGTAAGTGAATATACTATTTTCTTTTTTTCATTATTATTGATGTTATTACTAATATTTTAGAAATGTGTAAACTGATTAAACCTCCAAACTAGACATCAGACGCGGTCATTGAAGTAGGGGTCTCACTGGTAGTGGTCGCTCCTAGTGATGGGATTTTCGGCTCTTTTGGCTCCCAAATGGCTCTTCTTTGTTTTACATAATACAGCTTAAATTTAGGAGAGGTTTTGATTCATGGCTTGTAAACTGAGCTTTTCGACTACTCCCTGCACAAAACAACTATAATTAAGAAAGAAATTAAAAAGAACAGAATAATATTTCTTTTCCATTGCTATAATGAAGTGATATTGGCATATAGTGGTGTTTTGTCTTCAGGAATCAAAGT
Source organism: Proterorhinus semilunaris (assembly GCA_021464625.1). Lineage (NCBI taxonomy): Eukaryota > Metazoa > Chordata > Actinopteri > Gobiiformes > Gobiidae > Proterorhinus > Proterorhinus semilunaris. The sequence goes on from CM038364.1 coordinate 1,819,412, forward strand.
TGACTTTTCCAGGTGGTGGAGGCATTGTTTATTATAGCAACACACGCACTTTTAAGGCTGGTACATATATGTACTTTTTTTTTAAATGTACAGTCAAAATCCTTAGTGTTTCTCCCATAGCGTCTCCCCAGTCCCTCTGCCTGTAGCTCCGCCCCTGGTCCTGCTCAGTCTGGAGCTGCTCGAGCCTCGCGCTGAGAGAGGAATACAGACTTCAGACATCACTGAAGTCCAGACTTTAACCTGGACTCCTGTTGTACTTCTGCTTTAGTGGCTTTTGTAACCAGCTCATACACATGAGGAAAAGGCCGACATTGCGACGTGTATCGCCCTCCGCGCGTGATCGCACTGTTTATTTTTCACTCCACAAACCCAGCGTAACTTCATCTAACCATAAAACCGAAAATATGAGGCGGATCTTTCTCAAATAAGAAGTGGCTAAAAGCTAGAGATGTACTGACTACATGTATGGATTAGTTTAAGTGTGTAGAGATCTAGATTTTATGTAAACAGCAGGTTTGTTCCTTGTGGACGGGCAGCAGCTGCAGATGTTTTATCTACAGTATCCCTCTCCCCGAACACATTTTAGTTTAGTTCTCTTACTCTCTTTTTCTTTTAGTCTTTGCCCTTCTCTATTCATCTCTAATGTAGCAGAGAGCAGTGCATGTAGAGCTTGATAAACATGCAATCTTTAAAAATAAAAAATAAATGGCTCACTTGTGAGACTCGGCTGACTCGTTCGCGACGGCCCCATCACTAGTGGCTCCTGGTAGCGTAGTTGTGTGAGGTAGAGAACGGACAGCTGCAATGTGACGACTGTCTAGTTCGTGGCGATGAAAAACTTTCTTGCCACTTGTAGCATAGATTAGCTTCCTGGAGCACAGTACGCAGAAGCTAGCACCAGCTTCTCTCAATTTTCTGCACCAGCTGCCAAAAGGTTTATCATCTCGGCCCTTTTCCTCCACCCACGACCAGCGCCATTCATTTTTAACTCCCTCGTCTACTACGGCGATATTTTCCCCAGTTTTCAAAAAGTTGCGCTCCATTCCGCTGGAAAACTTGTTTCGCGTAGTTTTGGTGCTAGCCGTTGCGCTGGCTGAACACCGCGCGTGCAGCGCTCACGAGCGCGCTCACAACACAACCTTGGCCAAAAGTCCCGCGCCAGTCTACTCCTGATTTGCTGTGTTTTGTTGCGCTATACACACGCAATCCTTTCATACAATTGGTAGAACACACTTGAACCTTTTTCAAATGACAGCAATCATAATTTATTTATATATTTAAAAAAAAAAAAAAAAGGTGATTTTATTTTTTTTCCTCACGCCGGATTTCCGGCACGGTGCCGGAAAACTTTAAGCCATGCATTTGACATTGATTTTAGAAAAGTGTTTCCAAAACTGTGGTTACCCCACGCTCAGTGATTCAGGGGTACGTGAAGAAACTAAGACAAAGATCATTTGATTTTTGACATTTGAAAACAATATGGGAATAATATTTAAGCCAAAACCGCCCACAATATATATATTAAAAAAAACTTAACAATTTATACAAATAAATATAAAAAGGCATTTAACTCTCTGAAATACCTCAAAAGTCTTCAGTTGTTTGGGGGGGCAGAGGTTGACCTCATGAGTAAAGTGCAGAAACATCAGAGGCTTCCAGATCTGCAGTCGCTTCAGTGACGAGTGGAGCTTTAGTAGTCGGTTCTCTACAGTTTTCATGGGTCTTCATGGTTTTCTGCATTGCACTTTCTGTGGCACTGTTCCTGCCGTCGTCCTGTGTGTTCAAATTGTTGTTTTAGTTCATTGAATATTTGGTATTTGGCTCTTTGCATTGATGGATCTGCCATGCTGTTGCTACATAATGGACATCACATGCATAACCTCTATTACACTGTAAATTCCTAAATAAATTGCTTATATAACATTATTTTGAATATTGTAAACACCGTCAGACCCTTTCATGAGACAGTAATTGAACCAGATCACTTGTGCTGAACAATTTTTGTTTCATGTGCATAGGTCCTGCCATTACAGAGATAATCCAAGTCCAGGATTCAGCATGTGATGTTTACCATAGTAACAGTTTTACACCGTTTTTATTGTTGTGATGTCATTTGAACCCATAGGCCTACCCCCAAAAAACTGTCACAAAGTTCAACAATAATCAAAATGATGTGCTTGATCTTGGTTTGCTAAAGCACTTCCTGTCAAAAGGTGAACATTAGGTTTGTGGATCCAGTCACTGATAAATAATGATCAGGTTCATTTGGAGATTTTCAATAACAGTGTCTCTCCCATAGAGTTATATAGGCTCCTACCCTCCATCTGAAATGATGACATCACATTATAGAATGTCCTGAACATAACATATAGAGTAGTGGTTCTCAATCTTTTTTCTTTGTTGTGACCCCAAGCTTATCTGCAGCATTATTGGTATGTGACAATCAGTACAGAACGTTGAAGGTTCTATTTAGAATGAAAATAACGACTTTTCATAATATAGTGCCAATAAAGGTATTGGAACAATCTAAAAAGAGCCATGAAATTGTCTCTTTAATACTGGTGTAAACAGTGAAGGGATGGAAACTTACCAACTGCTCCCAGAAGATCCTCCTCCTCTGACCTGGATCATGACGGCCTGAATGGCAAACTCCCACCGTCCCCTGATGGACTTATTCTAATCTGTATGGAGAATATAAAGTTAAATACAAAAATAATAATAATGATAATAATAATCGTAGCAAAAAATAATGTGTACATTATTTTAACAAACCCAAACAATGAACAACTGAAATGACTAAACCTAATTTAAATCTTACCTGACGTAACTTGTCTGTCTTGTCCACCTTTGGCCAACATCATCCTCAGGATTTTTGGAAAACATTTGAAAACAAAGTTTTTCTAATTGTCTTGAAATTAACGTTTAATTCTCTAAATAAAACACAGAAATTAGTCATAATAAAGGAAAGTTAGGAAACACAAACTAAAATCAATAATAATACCTGGCATGGAAGAAACAGTGCAGGTCATCTTTCTGTGAGGTCAACGATCGGTGTCTTGAGTTACTTCCTGCCTTCATGGAGAGAATGTTCTCTGCGTCTGGGTGTTGTTTCTTTTATTCTTTTTTTTTTTTACTTCCTCTAGAAGCTCCACACTTAGAACCATGGATCTACTACTATCTTAGAACACAAAGAGGAAGACATTTGCTGTAAGAATTAAATTAAGTCTGGTGACCTTGGAGAAAAAATAAAAATACTTGGCTAAATGACTACTTTAAAATGAATGTTAAATGTGTATTTTAACCAAAAGTGTATTGCACACACATATTTTGGACATATATAACACTTGGAAAACTCATGCAGACAATTTAGTAAACCCAAACTGTCTCCAAAATCAAGTATCAAAGATTTACAAAAAAAATGTCACACTACATTTAAAACTCTGTACAGGTGATGTACTAAATATCAAAGTAAACAAAAAAGTACTCACCCATTAATCCAAAAATAAGGGTCTGCTGGTGAAAAACAAAGGTTCAGCTATCGTACATTTGAATCTTTCATGGCCCTTCCCCTTCCTTCTTCTGCTGCCCCTGTAGGCACTGATTCAGCTGATGGTTCGTACTGCTGCCCCCTGCTGCATATTTATGAACTCAATTTTTTTTAAACAGTTCTAAGCGAATTGTTCTGATAAACGACACATATTTAAGATGAGACACGTTTGAATGAAATGAGCCAGTGCAACTTAGTTTGTTCATTCTTCAATTTGATATAGTTAAGAGCACAACTGATTTTTATATTTTTAAGTTTAAAAAGCTTTTAATTTTAAGCTTCATCAGCAGCCCCCATGAATCTTTTCTTTCAGTGCTGCAATTGTTTTTTGGATGGATGCAGCTCTGGAGGAGAACGTCCTGCCTCACTTAACTATCAGTGAATTTAGCAGCACTAATATATATATATATATATATATATATATATATATATATATATATATATATATAGCTTGTTCCTGCTCTCATCATTTTGCAAACTAAGTAGAGCTTCGTGGTTAAAGAGGAGGAATTTGATTGAATACTTTGAAATTTCACTTCTATCTTCTATCTTATCTCTCCTCACTTTGCAAACTTACAAGCTATCACGTTAACCTCTTAATCTCCGCCTTAACCGAGCAGATTTTCTGCAGTTCGGCTTTACCCAAATCTAAATCCTTCTTACAGCCTATTGGCCAGTGCCTCATTTGAAAGCTAAGACCCACAAAACTGATCTAAATGGATCTTTTCCCTTGCTTCGTTGCTGTGTTGTCGTTGCTTTTTTCATCTTATTTTTGCCACTTTTAAGTTTTTGATGTGCTTTTTGTTGTTGTTGTTTTTGTGGCTTTTTATTGCATTTTTGCAATAAAAAATGCTATAAAAAATGAACTTTTTTGCAGCACATTTTTGTTGCATATTGATCCCTTTTTTGGTTAAGCCTCATATAGCCGTAAGTATATACACCCCCAGTAACGTGTCACTGTGAAGGGCTCTGGCACTTGGCCTATTCAAAGTAAGCTCCACAGAATCTTCCACAAAACCTCTCGACTTACGGAATATCTGTCCCAGCATTTCATGAACAGGCATTTTTAGACCACTACAGTCTAGAGCCAAAGAGAGTAAAGTCAGTAACTCCATAATGGCTCCTCACGTTTGTGTCCTGGGAAGAGTGGACACGGGGCGGGACGTGAGAGGAGAGGGAGGAGAGGGGCCGGAGGAGCCCGGAGATTGAGCAATGTGCTGGACCCGGAGCGGTTGGACTTTGGCTCGAGAGCTCCGTGAATCTGTGACTGCTGCGCTGGTTTATAACTGACCGTGAGGACGGGTGGACGGAGGGGACAGGGAGAAAGAGACAGGACACCAGCGGCGGAAGGGGGACAGAGTGGACTCACGGAGGACAGCCTGTGAAGAGGATGTGGATGGACACGAAGGCCGAGGCGGGGGACAGCAGCAGGGACACGAGGACTGGCTGGGTCCAAAAAGTCCTCCTGTGCACGGGGGACATGCAGCACCTGGACAAACCCATGCAGGGTAAGGGTCAAGTCTGCTCCAAATCCCATGTTATACTTTTTGCATTTCGTAAATAAGAAAACCTGCCTTTATTCAACACGACTGTGGCCTGTGGAATGTTGGTCCACTCCTCTCCAATGACCGGGCCCAGTGATGGGTGATTGATTCAGGACTTCTTCTCCCCTCTTACCGAGTGCATTGTCTCCAGTTCGGCTTTACCCAAATCTAAACGCCTCTGGACTGGAGAGCCACAGTGTAATGCCTCATGTGAAAGCTAAGACCTGCAAAAGTGATCAGAACTTTTTTGCTTCATTGTGACTTTTTTTGTTGCGATTTCATACTCGTTTTTGACGCCATTTTGTTGCTGTTTTTAAGCTTTTAGATTAAAGCCAAACTGGAGAAAATGTGCTCGGTTCAGGCGGGGGTTAAAGGAACAGGCCACCGTTTTTCCATTCTGAGATCTGTTCTTACCTGAGCTTAGACGAGTTGATGCGTACCTGTCTGGTCTCTGTGCGTGCCCTCAGTCACCCAAAAAGACCAAAGATGTTGTTATCATTTGGCCTCTCCCAGCATATTCATTTAGCTCCAAACGGGAGTTAGAAGCGACCACGCTCTAAAGACCACAAAGACCAGACAGATACGTATCAACTCGTCTGAGCTCAGGTAAGAACAGCTCCCTGCACAAAACAACGGCTATACAGTAATCAAGCAAGGAATGAAAAAGATCAGAAAATTGTTGTTTTTATTGCTATTATATGGCTTATAGTGGTCTGTGTTGTTCAAAGTTGACTTTAGGAGGTGGTGGAACCATTGTAAACACTTTTAAAGCTGGTAGTTTCATGTAGTGGGCCCCCTTGTCCCTCTGCTGCCTGTTCCTGCTCCAGTGTGTGAGCTGCACCTCAAGCTGAGAGAGGAATGGACTGCAGACGTCACTGAAGTCAAAACTTTAGTTGCTTTAGTTGATTTGGAATGGGCCGACTGCACGCGTGATCGCATTGAACTGGGATGTTTCAGGCGCTTCAGGATCCTTGCAACATGGGCCCGTGTGTTATCATCACATGTTGATCTCAGATGAACGGCACAGCAATGGGCCTGATCAGCTCTATGAAGGAGATGTGCTCTACTGCCACGGCAGATACTGACAGGTTTTTCTGCCAGTGTCGTCTTAGTTCTTAAATACTTTATTGCCTGAGTAAAAGTACAAGTACCACTGATAGATAATACACAATAAAAGGGAAAGCTTCAGAGAAATACAAAATACATCAGAATGAAAAGCAGAAAGTACAAGGTTTCATCAAGTGTTCTAAATAATGATGCCGTTTCAAACATTAACGTTACCTCCAAACTCACAGCACTGCAGGGGCAAAGCTTCCTCCCTATCCTGAGATGGGACAAAACGTGCAGCCAATTGAACTTTGGAGCCTATTGCCAGTATAGAAATGTAGTGAAGAAGTATTATCCTTAAAATATAGTGCTGTAAAAGCGGTATTTGTTTTTGTAACAGAGTTCATACAGTATATTTCGAATACTCATTTTCAGCAGCTGGATTACGGTACAGTTACTCTTTCATTTGAGTATATTTAGAATACAGTTAGTTTCCTAAAATCAAAGTATTACAATACTAAAGTGTGCTGGATCAGAAAAACAACACTAAGGAGTTGCTCAGGCTGATCGTCTCAGCTTTATATTGTATATAAATCAATGAGGAAGAAAAGGTCAAACCGACCAGGGAAAAGTTTTAAAAATCAATGTCTCTCCTCCAAAACACAAATGAAGATTTAATGTGCTGTGACCTGCTGCACTCCTGGTGCATTTGCAAAGTGCTCTGTTGTAGGGATGTCAAGATGAATCAGTTTTACAATTACCACAATTATGAAAGGACCCGGGGGGTTGACCACAAGAATTTCAGAAGCCACTTTTACCGCGCCAACTCACACGGCACAAACAACACGTTAACTCACCGCGAGTTGAGCGAGGCAGGAGGACGCTCCGCTCCAGAGTTACATCCACCCAGAAACCCACTGAGGTCAGCAGAGACCTTTTGCGGCTCCAAAAGATGACCATGGGGTTGTTGTCGCTGATGGACGTTCTACGGAAAGCCGCAGCTGCATAATTCAGAATAAAGTTTAGATTTCACCACAACTGGCTCTGGATGCAAACACAAAAGCTAACGCTCCTCTGCTTTAGCGAAATAAACAGAAAAGAAAATGAAAGCAGAAACACACAGGTCATCAGCACATTTCCTCAGTCTGTTCATCAAAACATCTGACAGATAATGAAGCAGGACAGCATAAGTTTGGAGAACATAAAACCAAGATTGTAGCCTAATAATATTATCTGCGTAGGTTTCCTCCGGGTACTCCGGTTTCCCCTACCACCAAAAACATGTACAATAGGCCGGGATGAATGATGTGAGTGAGTGGTTGGTGGTGGTCGGAGGGGCCGATGGCGCAGATTGGCTGCCTCGCTTCCGTCAGTCTACCCCAGGGCAGCTGTGGCTACAATAGTAGCTTACCACCACCAAGTGTGGAGTGAATGAATAGTGCAATGTAAAGCGTCTTTGAGTGTCCAGAAAAGCGCTATATAAAACTGATGCATTATTATTATTATTATTATTATTATTATAGAATACAGTAATAATTATGATAGTTATGATAATTATAAAGTAGGAAAGTTGCCATTGTTTTGTATTATTCAATGTATGTTTTTTTATGCAAAAGACTCTTAAAGCCTTTTTTTATTTTATATATATATTATATATATTTAACAAGGAATGTTTACAAGTTCAAGTTAAAAAGCATTTTAAATACAAAAACTAAAACAGGCGCTCTGAACATCAGCATATCTCCATGTTTTCAATCACATCCAGTGTTTGTGCATAGATATAATACACATCAATGTAACAGTATTCTTAGTATTCAGAACAGTAATTCAGTACTCTAATTGCACAGAGAGAAAAAAAAATATAAGGCACGTATTTGGTATTCTGAAAACTAAATACAATTTCAAAGTATTCTCCTTAACACTGTGTAAAAGTACAAAGTTATCAACACAAACGCTAATCCAGTACAGATCCTCAAAAACAGTAAGCAAATGGACTTTTATACTGATGGTCAGAGGTGTCAGTATCAATGTAAATCTACTTTTTTGAGGCTCTATAAATACTTGAGTAATATTTTTGTATAAAACCTGACAACAACATTTGAAAGAGAAATCTACTTTTTACTCCCTGAGTGAAACTTGGCTGCTTTGCCCCTTACGATGAAGACTCCAGAACAGCAGGTGGCGCTGTGCAGTGCACTGTCAATGTCACTGACTCGTGACAAGGAAGAAGGGTTGTGTTGCCAAACAGTATTTTATTCAGCAAATACTTGAGTACTTAATTTAGACTTAGTAACTTAAGTCGTAACATTTTCTTGCATTGCAGTAATATTTGACCAGGAGTATCTTTTACTCAAGTAACTATATGAAGTACTTTGAGTGCTGCCTGTGTTTGTTTATGTGTATTATTGTGTCGTGTGCTCTTTGTTGTTGTCTGTTGTCGAATAGTTCAAAAACAACGTTAAAAGATCCCACGTCCAAACAGCTGAGCGTTCCCCCTCGCCCCCCGAGCCTGAGCCTGTGATGTTGTGTTTCAGATCGGTGGTGGGTCCTGCAGCTGCTGCTCTGGGCGCTCCGCGGAGTGGCCCGGGTCAGTCTGGCTAATAACCCCATCAGCGGGCTCCTCATCCTGGCCGCGCTCCTCTGGGCCTCCCCCTGGCAGTGTCTGCTGGGGAGTGTGGGCGTGCTGTGCTCCACACTCACCGCAGTCATCACCGGACAGGACGAGTGAGTGAGCAATAAAAACTAGACAAAGTGCTCCGGAGGTCAAGGATGGAATTAAGGCACAAAGGTGCTCTTTGGTGTTTGGGGAACTAAGACTCAAATGAAAAAAGAAAATCAAGGCACTCCTTCACATTATAATTATATATTTACATTTCAAAAGCGTTTATTGTGCTGGGCTGATGAGTGTTAAAGTCTTTAAAGCACAACTAAGCACCAAATCAACTTTCTTTAGCTTATAAACTACATAAATATGTTTCTTATAGTGCTCTCTACATGTCCTGGTCAATGTTTTGACATCCATCCATCCATCCATCCATTTTCTTCCGCTTTATCCGGGGCCGGGTCGCGGGGGCAGCAGTCTCAGCAGAGATGCCCAGACTTCCCGATCCACGCACACCTCTTCCAGCTGTTCTGGGGGGACCCCGAGACGACACCAGGCCAGCTCGGAGACATAGTCCCACCAGCGTGTCCTGGGCCTTCCTTGAGGCCTCCTCCCAATAGGACATGCCTGGAGCACCTCCCGAGGGAGGCGACCAGGAGGCATCCGGTACAGATGCTCTAGCCACCTCAGCTGGCTCCTTTCGACGTGGAGGAGTAGCGGCTCGAGTCCGAGCTCCTCCCGGGTAACTGAGCTCCTCACCCGATCTCGGAGGGTGCGCCCAGCCACCCTGTGAAGGAAACTCATTTCGGCGAGGGTGGGAACGTAGATCGATCGGTAAATCGAGAGCTTTGCCTCAGACTCAGCTCCCTCTTCACCACAACAGTCCGATACAGCGACCGCATCACTGCTGACGCCGCACCGATCCGTCTATCCATCTCACGCTCCATCCGTCCCTCACTGAGAATATGACCCCGAGATACTTGAACTCCTCCACTTGAGGCAAGGACTCCCCACCGACCTGAAGCGGGGAAGCCACCTTTTTCCGGTGGAGAACCATGGCCTCAGATTTGGAGGTGCTGATCCTGCGTGACGTCACGTCGTGCTGCGTGACGTCACGTCGTGCTGCGTGAAGTCACGTCGTGCTGCGTGACTTCGGGAACCAGCAGAATTGATTAATTTTTATTAGCGGTATTTTCATTGACGCTTTTGTCACGCATTAAGTTTGCCCTTTTTTCTTGATTAGACGGGATTTACACCAGTTTAGTCGAATTTAGATCCATTTTGGACCCGGCTGAGTCCTGATTTGACCTGATGATGGGGCGGTCCTCTCTGTGATCAGACGCCCAGACCCTGACAGGCAGAGATGTGCTGAAGGATTAGTGAATAACATGGCCCCACTCACTCCCTCACAGACATGCCTCTGCTGTGTGCCGCAGGTCAGAGGTCAGCGCGGGGCTCCATGGCTTTAACGGGATGCTGGTGTCTCTGCTGATGGGGGTGTTCAGTTCGGCCGGGGACTGGTACTGGACTCTCCTGCTGCCCGTGAGCCTGGGCTCAGCCACATGGTCAGTGCACACGCTTCGCTTTGGTTCGGTTGGTTGTTGTTCTTGTCTTTAGCTCAAAAACTTTCCGTTGTGACCAAATAATCCATACTTTCCGTCACTCTTCCTTACTGAAGCTGACCTGTCCCTCTGACCTGGCCCTCTGACCTGGCCCTCTGACCTGTCCCTCTGATCTGTCCCTCTGACCTGTCCCTCTGACCTGTCTCTGTGTCTCTGTGTGTGCAGCGTGCTCCTGTTCTCCAGCCTGTCTCCTCTGTTGGACCACTGGGACCTGCCCGTCGCTGTGTACCCCTTCAACATCACCATCGTCCTGTTCCTCCTGTGCACCGGCCCGGAGCACCCATACTTCCCCCGGCACCCGGCGCTCCCTCCCGGGGCTGTGCAAGTGAACGCCACGCAGCTCGACGCGCTCCAGGTGAGACTCACCGTTTCTCGGGACGGTTCACAATGAGTAGAGGTGTATTCTTCCTAAAGCTGTGGTGCCACGTGCCTCTCGTCAGCACTTCATGGTCCTGATCGTAAACCGATGTTATTGTGGGCGATGCCTTCAGGGAAACGGGGAATGTGAATCCAAAAGAAAGAAAGGAACAGACGAGGACCGTTCCATCGCCTGGAGATGCAGTTGCCCTCAGTTATAAAGACTGTACAGACCCTACAGACGAACAGCTAATCCCAATACACAATATACCGGTCAACATGTTGGAAAGAGTGGACCAAGACTTTCAAAATCGTCTGAATCAGTGTATTTGCAAACGGAGGCCAACATTACAAACATATTAGTATAGATTTTTATTTGAATATATACCAAAGAAGATTGATCTCATCCAGGCAGATAAATGTCACAGGTTCGAGTTCGATTGGAGTATATGGGTGTGTGTAGCCAATAAAACAAAGCGGTTTAAAAGGATAAAAACACAATTTAATTTATAAAGTTAAAAATGGACAACATTAAAAGGCCTGCTAAAATTAAAGTTAAAAGGACAATACAAAGACAGGTTCAAATCGAGGGGCGTGCATTAAGGTGCAGTAGTGGTCCTCAGGACGGGGGTCCGGCCGGCTCTGGGGATTTAGCGGAGGTTCTGGGGTCCACCTCGGGGAGAGTATGCTCGGAGAGTGCCGCTCAATCCCGCCGCTCCTGTCCGGGAGACATCCCTGACTCGACGCCGCTCCCTTGCCGCCATCTCGCGTCCCGACCTGGTATGTTGTCGTGTCCGGTCCATATTGTCCGTGCCTCCTCGTGTGCGCGCCCTCCTGTCAGCCAGCGCACGCTCGGTCTCCATCCACTGCGTCTGCGTCGCGGGCCGGGCCGCACCTGCCCCTAGGCCCTCTTGTCCGCTCTCTGGGTCTCCTTTTCCTGCCGGGTGCCTGCCTGCGTGCATGCGTACATCCGTCCGTCCGTCCTTCCGTCCTCCTTTCTCCGCCGCCCGGCGGCCCATGGTGGCCTGCGCCTCTCTGCGCACCACTTCAGCCTCTGTTCTCTCTCCCCTGTCTCCAACCGCTTCCACCTTTATTCCTTCCTCCAGGTGTGCCCACTTGCCGTGATTAGCAGGGGCGGGGCAACGAGCTTTGTATAAAAACATGCATAAAATCAACCATAAAAACATGCAGATAAAACACTAAAACCAAGTTAAAACCAGTCCACTCGTGCCCGTGTCATAAAAACATTGAAAGTTATAAACTTTTCAACTGAACATTTTTACAAACATAGTTGCGCGACGTTTTGAAAACCATCCAGTTCTCTTGTTCAAAGGGCCAAAGCTGTTACGTCCCATCAGACGTTAGATCGGGTAGAGACATGCTCCAAGCGCACCGGTGTTGTAGATTACACCGTCACCAGGCAAGACTTGCCAAACTCTGATTAAGATTAGTTTGGCAAGTCTTGCCTGGTGACTGTCTGGCAACTGGTCCTTTTGTTGGCGTCACTGGTGTCGTACAAAGCCCATTACAGTGTGTATGCAAGACACAATAATAACAATTATTCATTCATTTATTCATATACATCCTTTTCTAAAGTTGTGCAAGACTTACATTTTGTCCATTTAGAAATGTAAAGCTTGTACACCCTTATATAATCTAAAATATAAAGGTATTCTGTTATTTTCTTTATTAAACAATTGAACCTCTTAACCCTCTTAAACTTAACCAAGTGTGTTGTACCCAAATCTAAAAAATAATAGACTCCTCCTCTCCAGCTCTGACGAAGCATGTTCCTAAAAAGGGCATAAGGGCGGGATCTTCACTGTAGACTCGGCCCTCGCGGGGCGTGTAGTTCGATCGTAACTTCAGCCGCGCCTTTAGCGCTAATGCTAATGGCTTTTCAATCAAAGTCCGGCCCTCATTGGTCTACAAGATTTCTAGAATGTTCCTTATAATATAGCAATATCTCGCTGTAGAAAGTTCCAAAAAATTAGAAACCAGGCTTTACCGTTGCTTAGAACGTGTGGAAAGTGCAATGCTTTCTAATGGAAACGTAGCTTGTTTTGCCGCCCATATATGGAGGTACTGTAGCAATGGTGGGCAATGTCGGCCCCTAGTAGTGTCGCGGTCACAAAGCAGAGCGACCAGCGGCCATTGGTAACGCCTCATTTGAAAGCTAAGACCTACAAAAGTCATCTAAACAGGATCTTTTTCCCCGCATTGTTGTCACTTTTTTGTCATTTTTCTGTCACTGTTTATTTTTGTATTTTTTTTTGTGGCTCTTTTGTTGCACTTTCATCCTTGTTTGTCGTGATATGTGTGAAGTGTGTGAAAACACGTTAAGCCATATAAGTCAGTGCTAAACATCTCAGTACGGACGACGACTTAAACAAGGATTAGGACTCGTAAACATGCCCTAAACCTGCAGGTGGCAGTGTTTTCACAGAATGAGTCATGAGAGTGTGTGCCTGTGCCATGTGTCCGCCGCAGATGGACCGGCAGCATAACACTGTGACGCAGCGGTTACCTAGCAACACGGCGACGTGCGTTTAACCGGGAATAACAATGAAACAAATGTCAAGCAGGGGAGATGGGTCGAAACCAGTCCAAAAATAACAGAATCGACCAAGCCTGAGACATTTTGGACAGTGTGGAAGTTTCCATCCGACCAAAGTGCCAAACCAAATGATAAAAGGCATCAGTCAGTTCTCTTCCAATAGCTTTAATTGATAACTCATCGCAAAAGCAATGTCGATGTGCATATAAGATCACTGACATTTTGGATCAGGATCAATTTTATTTAAGATTTTTTTAGGAGTTTCTGGTAGGTTTCCTCCATATGACTTTTAGCAAACTTCAAACGGGATTTCTTATGGCCTCCTTTCAATAATGGCTTTCTTCTTGCCACTCGTCCATGAAGGCCAGATTTGTGTAGAGTACGACTTAGGCCCTGTCCCAATTCAAACCCTAGCACTAGATTTGAGCCCTTCCCCTAGATTTTGCGCGTTCCTGTGGAGGGGTAGGGTGTCCCAATACTTTAGGGAGCAAGAGGAAGTGGCTCTCTCCCCTTGAAAAGGCCCCTCCGCAGCGAGTCAGGAGCCGAGGGAGTATAAACATGGCGGCTACCGGTGGAAGCGACAACTACAAATGTAAGAATATATACGCAAATAAGCCTGTCAACAGTCTGAAATGTGCTGGAATATCTTAGTTAGATGTTTATGCAATGGGCCTCTGAGTTATAGTTTGAAAGTCGCTATTTGACGACGTTCGTAAAAATGCTGAGTGCTTCGCCAGAGTCTGCCCGTCAATAGACACTCACGGTCGGGTGTGTGTCCCGGTGCGTCCCGGTGCGCCCCGGTGTGTGTCCCGGTGTGTGTCCCGGTGTGTGTCCCGGTGCGTGTCCCGGTGTGTCCCGGTGTACATGTGGATGTTTCGCGCTTATTCAGGTTCTCAATCTACTGACTCTGATTCAAGCTTTCAGTAAATAAAAGGGTCTCCAGCTGAACCCGTTCTCCTGTGTGACTGTTGCTTGTTTACGTTCTCCTTATGTGACACAGAGGATTATTGATGAAAACAGTAATGCATCATGTTTCATTGTTTAATAGACTGGATGAAACTATACGGTCTGAATGTGTAGGTCGTCTTGTTTTTAGACATAATGGTAGTTGGGAGCTAAGTTGAGCCAAGTGCCAAAATTAAACAAACAACATACCAGAAACATCCCGACCATCACAAACATACCTGAAACATCCCGACCGTCACAAACATACCTGAAACATCCCGACCGTCACAAACATACCTAAAACATCCCGACCGTCACAAACATACGGCGAACGCGGCGACTGTTTGGTATATTTCCTCTCCGTTGATTTATCAAACGTAGATAAATCAACATGGCACACACAAGAGGAGCTACGTATTTCTTGTTATTGTAGTTTATGTGTAAACGGTGTATTACCGCTCTCTACTGGACGGGGGTGAAATCAGACACGTCGATGTTGCGCGTGACGTAAGGAACACGTTCTCTGCCCCAATTTGCAAACTAGTGTTGTCCCATTCCTTAGGGGAGAATCTTCACTTGCACTTCCCTCACTGAGGGGACTCTACTGTGGAGGGAACTCATAGCGAGTGTTCTCAGACCAAGTGAGAGAAATGGGATTGGGCATTATAGTTGTCCCATGTACAGATTCCCCCAGCTCAGCGGCAGGACGTCCCAGCTCCTCCAGAGTTATCTTGGGGCACTTGGTTACATTTCTGACCAGTGCTCTCCTTGTTCGGTCTGTTAGTTTAGGTGGACGGCCGTGTCTTGGTAAGTTCTCAGTGGTGCTATACTCTTTCCATTTCTGAATGATGGATTGAACAGTGCTCCGTGAGATGTTCAAATCTTGGGAAATCTTTGTATAACTTAACGCTGCTTTAAACTTCTCCACAGCTTTATCCCTGACCTCTCTGGTGAGCTCCTTGGCCTTCATGATGTTGTTTAGTGACCAATACACTCTGACCATAGCTCTGAGGCCCTCACAGAACAGCTGGAATTATACTGAGAGTAGATTACACACAGGTGGCCTCTATTTAATGGTTAGGGCAAGGTGTGAACTTTCTGCAGTCATTAGGAATGTTATAAAGGCAATTTAATGCACGAAAATGCTGTATGAATACTTATGCACGCCCCACTTTTCACTTTTCTATTTAAAAAAATGAGACGTTTTAACATTGTTACAAGCTCAAAGTTTCTGCCCCTTTGGACGTACAAACAACACAAACTTCACATTCAGGGAGCTTTTCTCATTTACAGAGGGAGTAGTATCTTTTCATTCAAGAGCTAATCTTTCAAAATAATATCACTCAAGTTATTTCATGATTACATTTCATGAATCTGAAAGAGAACTGGACTTGGCCGAGCACAGGCCTTTTAAACACCTTGTCCTGTGGGTTCTGTCCCTGCTGTTGCTCCCCTCCTTCTGCACAGTCAGTGAAAGAGCTGGACTGAAAGGATGGTTTATGACTCCCCCAGCTCTGGTCCGGCTCCAGCTGCAGCTCTCCTGCCCTGACTGACCGGCTGTGCCTTTGAGCAGGAGCCAGCTCTGGGCCTTTCACACACTTTCAAACCACTTCCTGCACTGGCATGCTTCACGCTGAGCCACGCTGGTTCCGTTCCATTTGGGGAGAAGAAGGACCTTTACCTTGTTTTTAAATCTATGGAATGCATTTTGTTTAGTCCATTATTATCTCGTGAAAGCAGATGAATGGAGTGCATACGTAACCATGGAGACGGTCCAATCAGCCTTTAAGACCTACTAGAAACCCTAAAAACAATTCATCCTGGAGCGTCACAGGCCACTGGTATGGTAAGCATAGGCGCCGATCCCGTGGGTGCTGCGGGGCTGGAGCACCCACTCAAATCTTTGGGCACCCAGGTGAATTTGCCCTGATTACAAAATGATTCATTAAATACCTGACCTGTAGAGCCGTAGACCCGGTTTGCTTATAAAATCACTCGTTCAGCTCGTTCAGCTCCATAGGTAGAGCGCATGGCTCCTATGGCCGGGGTCCCGACCACGAGAGTGCTGGTTCGATCTCGACCATGACTTCTTTTTTTTTTTTTTACTGGGCACCCACTGGGAAGAACATAAATCGGCGCCTGTGATGGTAAGTGAAGGTGCTATGCTGACCATCCAAGCAGCCACTGGGTCACTGACAGGTCAGATATGCACAAATGACTCTCAACCCCCTCTCAAACCTCCTAAACTGAGCACATTTTCTCCAGTTTGGTTTTACAAAAAGCTAAGGGTTTCTCGACTGGAGTTTACAGCCAGCGTAACGCCTCATTTGAAAGCTAAGACCTACTAAATCGTTCTAAAGATTTTTCCTCGCTGTCACTTTTTTTGGTGCTTTTTGTCAGGTTTTGTTTTGTGTGGTTTCTTATCACTTATTTGTCGGCTGTTTTTTTGCTTTCTTTTACCACTTTGTGTCACCTGTTTTGCTGCATTTTTTGTCCTCATGTACGTCTTGTTTTTGTCGCTATTTTGATGGGTTTTTTCGAGAAAATCTTAGATTTGGGTAAATTCGAAATGGATAAAATGTGTACAGTTTAAGGCGGGGGTTAAATACATCCATCACATCCAACTATAGTCCACAATTGACTGCCAGTCTCGTTCTGCCCAGCGTACAACTCTAGAAATTGCTCAATGGCCTCAACCTGATGTCATCCACCTTCACTGGTTTCCTTTTAGGGAAAAGTGACGAGGCCCACAGAAAAAGAGCAGCAGAGTCTTGATGTGGAAAAATTACAAGGTAGTGTAGCTATACTGCCATATGTCAGGAAATATTCCTCTCTTTATGAAATAAGCACCAAATACTACTACTAGTAGTAGTAGTAGTAGTAGTAATAAGTGAAGTCGTAATCTCCTCTTGCGCATGCGCAGCACTTCCGGTCAAAGGTCAATCGGGATAAAAGTGCCGTCTCCCAGTAAACCCAATGTAAACATGCATGAATAAAGATTGTTTTACAGGCATAAAAACTGAGGAACATCATCAAAAATATATTGAGGGTGAGTATCTGTGCTTCCATGAACATTTTGGTCAAATATATTAGTTTTAATTTCCAGTTGCAGGTGGCACGAGCAAAATTAAATGTGGACTTATTGGGTGGGGAGATTCTTTCCTGAAAATTACGCACTATATATACATTTTAATATAGAAAAGCAGAAAGTAAGTCTTCTTTACTTTTATACTACACAATGCTTTGGCCTACATGAACATGTTTTCTCCCAGCATTGTATGGAGGGGAAGAAGAAGAAGATCTTTATTCATATAGCGCCTTTCACAGACATGGCCACAAAGCGCTTTACATGAGAGCATTTACATTCACTCCACACTCGGTGGTGATAAACTACGTTAGTAGCTTCAGTTTCCCCTGGGGGAGACTGACAGAAGCGCTGTACCAACTGCACACATCTGCATCAACGGTCCCTCTGATCACCACCATACATTCACTCACACATCATTCATCCTGGCCTATTGTACATGTTTTTAGTGGTAGGGGAAACCGGAGTACCCGGAGAAACCTACACAGACACGGGGAGAACATGCAAACTCCACACAGAAAGGCCCCGTCCAGGTGGGAATCGAACCCGGGACCTTCTAGCTGTGAAGCGAGAGCACTAACCGCTGTGCCACCGTGCTGGGGGAGGAGGGATTACATGACTGTGTATGAAGGAAACGCTAAATGGCAAATGCCTAGAAGTTGAATAAAGTCATGCAGCAGGAAACAATAAACATACCCTGCAAAACATGTACAATAGCACCTTATATGCGTCCTGTTCAATGTTCACATGCTTTTTATGTCATTTGTTGAATCTCTTCTGCCTGATCTTCGGCCTTAAAGAAACTGTACTTCGTACTTGGCACTGAAGTAAAACATCTCCCTCACCATCCAGATGTGTAGAAACTGATGTAAATGATCCGACAGAATCAGAATTGGTTTTATTGACATTGAACAGGTTCACAAAGTAGGACGTTTCTTCAGAGCAATCGTGCAACATGAAACATAAAACATAAATAATAAACTATAAAAGCTTTAAAACTTAGAAGGGCATAAAGTAGATACAAATAAAATGTGATAAAAAACAAGCCCCAGTACTGGGGCGTGCAGTACTGGCCCGACACTTCCAGACCCACGACGGTGAAGTCTGTCGTGGACATGATGCTCATCGTAGATCAGCAGTAAACTCCATCTATCTCCACGACCCGTTTGACTGAAGGACGTTCCAAGGATCTGCCAGAGGTTCTCCGTCTTGTGTCGGCCGCCAATAAGTCCTTTAGCCGCTTAGCGATAGCCCGCGTCTCCACAGACATAACTTCAAATGAGAAAATGTCCATGGACTCGTCTCTGTGTCCTCCACCTGAGCCTCTCACTCAGTTTAGTAAGTTTGAATATCACACAAACATAACAAATCATTTAAACTACATTTATCTGCACTCTCTCGTCTTCGTAGAAGCTTCTGTCAAAACAAACTTTCAGGTCAAATTGATCCTGATCGACCTCTGAGCCATCCCATAATTCATTGCGCCAATTGAGATTACCACTTCGCTTATTAAAGGGCCTGCACTCTGTGCCGTCATGCACGAACTTAATATAGAGACTGCAGTTACGCATAAGACCAGAGGTGGCAGTAGTGAGTATAAAATGACCAACTTACATCTAGTCCCTTTAAAGGTGCATTATGCAACTTTTTATGTGAAAAGATGTTGATAGTTGTGCATATTTGACATTGTAGTGACCCAGCGGCTGTATGAGTGGTCAGCATGGCGCCTACAACACAAGTGATGCTGACCACTCATACTGGGTCACTACACGGTCAAATAAATATCAACTTTTTTGCATAAAAAGTTGCGTAATGCATCTTTAAATTGATATTTTCAGTATTTTTTCCTAGTTATCCAGAGTGTTGTTGATTTCTGGAGATATTTTTATTTTTATTCATGCAATCCTTATATTTGAAGAGTTACGTGGTGCTAGGCTAGTGCTAGGCTAGCACATTTCTACGGTAACAGCACTCCACAGTGCACCTGAGGCAAATCACTTATAACGCCAGACTAACCATATAGATGTCTGTGTCGATAGAATCATTTGAACCATTTTGCATTTAAAATAACTTATATTTTAAGTAAAATTATTCTATTGTATTATATTTTATTATTTCACAGTAACGTTACTCTTACTTGAGTAATTAGTTTGGCGACTGCACTTCTGCTTAAACTGCGTGAAATGACTTGCCCAAGGACACAATGTCAGTCTGTCCCTGCGGCAGCCGGGAATCTAACCATCAACCTCTGCCATCTGAGCCACGGT
This sequence comes from Proterorhinus semilunaris, assembly GCA_021464625.1. NCBI lineage: Eukaryota > Metazoa > Chordata > Actinopteri > Gobiiformes > Gobiidae > Proterorhinus > Proterorhinus semilunaris. The sequence goes on from CM038364.1 coordinate 1,838,985, forward strand.
CATCAGAATGACATCAGTAGGTGCATAAATAAACTATACTTGTACCAATAATGATATCCCGTCAGAGCCAGACTGATGAACAGTTTATATTAACCTCTTAACCCCCACATGAACCAAGCACATTTTACCCACTTTGGCATTACCCAAATCGTAAATCAAAAAAAGTGGCAAAAGAGCGACAAAAACGTGCGGGAAAAGCAACGAGAATACAACTAACTTCTGTCTAAACCACAGAAACAAGAAATGTGCCGTACTTAAGCCTCAGAGAAAGTGAATAAATAAAGTTTCAAACTGCGGATGACGCTGAGAGCCACCTAAAGAGGCCCACGTACCACGGTTTGAGAAACACTGCTGTAGGGAGTAGTAACGGGCTGATGCTTCTCTGCCTGTGCCCCAGGTTTTACAGGGCATCCCTCTGGGCATGGGGCAGATCTACGCCTGCGGGTCGCTGGGCCCCTCCCTGCTCATCGTGGGGGCCGTGCTGCTCTACTCCCCCCTGCTGGCCGTCCACGCACTCCTGGGCTCCGCCATAGGGACGCTGGCCGGTGAGACTCAAGCAACTGGATTAACCAAGGACTTAGTTCAACTCATTTGAAAGCTAAGACCATGCTTTTTTCAATCAATCAGTCAATCATATTTTGGTGTTTTTTTTTTCAAAAAGCTTTTAGATTTTTTCCTAATTCTAGCTCCAATTATTAATATTTTTTATTATTCATATTTTTCTCTATTTCCCCTCCATTTCTTCCACCACATTTTTTACACAAATTTTCCGTATTTTTGCCACAATTTCTTGAAATGTTTCCCAAATGATTCCACATTTTCCACACATTCCTTGACATTGAAGATGAACCCGATATTGTAAATTTGCAGATCTTCCACACATTATTGTCCTGTTTTCTGGTTCTAAACGACAAATATATAAATATTGTAGTATATGTATCGGGAAAAGTATTGGTATGATAAAGGAAGTATCGTTAAAGTTACTGGTATCTCTGCCCAGGCCTAATACATAAGTGTTTGTCTGTGGCAGGCCTGTCGATGGGCGTGCGCCTCCCCTCGCTGTACGAGGGCCTCTCGGGGTTTAACGGGGCGCTCGGGTGCATGGCTGTGGGAGGACTGTTCTTCACCTTCAGCTGGAGGACGCACCTGTTCGCCATCGCCAGTGGTAAGACCTTCATCCTGGACCAGACTGAACAGCATTCAGAAGTTTTTCAGAGGGATATTTTATTATCTAATTCCTGCCTAATTTATTCAGCTTTGAACCACAAAAAAAAAGGGATAAATGTAATGATTTTTTTACACATTTTTTCACTCCTAAATAGCTTATTCAAAAACTAAACAAGATCCAAAATCTATGTTACCAATATAATCAACAAAATAAAAGCATACATTTAAACCCGGCTCTATATCCATTGTTTAGATGTTGTCGCTGAAAATATCTGCAATTGTGTCAATTTTTAAGCATGAAATGTCTTTTGATATGAAAACATAAAATGACAGAAAACTTTCTGTATGTTTGTTCTCTAATGTTCAGCAAAAGTTTCATATTGACATCTTTAAATTGAATTCATTTTCCTAATGACCTGCGACGTCTCTCCTTAAGTCAAGACGGTCCAGATGGTTTGATTTCTCTGACTGGACTGATAGTCCTCTGACATAGACGAACGTTGTGAGAAAAGTGGCTACGTTTCCATGGAGACCAAAAATCTGATCAAAATCTGATTTCTGGAGTTTATTATTGAAGGGACGTGTAAACAGCATCATCTGGTACAGATGTAAACTGATTTCATTCTGGTCTTTCACACTTGTGCATAAACGAACCATAATGTCACAGATTAAAGGGTAAAAGCTGCTGCACATGGGCAGAATTTTTGAAAATAACGGTTTAAACCTGGACCTTTGCGTTTCTAAACCAAAGACAAAGACTCCAAGTCCAAATATGGATCAGCTCCGCCTGGTTCTGCAGGTGGAGCTGACTGAAGGGAGGGGTGGGGAGAACATTCAAATCTGCTCTGGCTCATGTCGAACCCGGAGTTTGGATAATCAAATTTCTGAAGTGAATATAAACGCGTCACATCTGATTATTGGGTAATCTGATTACTCCAGTTATCTGATTTTTCGTTGATGATAGATTCTGGTTTCTCCCCCCAGGCTTCTTCTCTGCGTACATGGACATTGCCCTGAGCAACCTCCTGGGAACAGTACGTGTCCCACACTCCGTTTGTTGACTTATGAATGTGAATGACTTTACTTAAAAAGAAAAACTAAGTCAAGTCAATGAATAAATCTGATTAATGACTACAATGCTAAATGTTCAAAAGAATGTTTCTGAGCCACATGCACTGGTTTGCTCCTGTGAACAGGTGGGGCTCCCAGCATGCAGTTGGGCAGCGACCATTGTGGTCACGCTCATGCTGCTGATGAACGGCTCTCTGAAAGCCTACCGCATCCCCATTGGTCAGGCGCAGTCACCTGAGCAGAACCTCCGCTCCCACAACCAATGGAAGGCCGGCAGGAGCGCGGACCAAGACAGTACGGACGTATAGTCCACACAAGAGACTCATTCCAACGCCTTTACTCATGTACTGAAGGTCTGTCCAACTGAGCTTCTGTAGATAAAGATGGTTGATGAAATAAGGACATCCACGTGTGTGTCCTTCACTGCCTCGTGTGGATACTTTCCCACTTGAAAATGACGACTTACGACCTCAGAGCGTCCAGCTGAATAAAGTCATATGTAAACAGAATGGCTAATGCTACAACAGTTAGCTCATACGTTATATGAAAGTTTCTCCAAACCAGATAAAACATCATGTGACATAACGTTGGAAGCTGTGACCTAAAGTAACGTTCACTTCACTGGTGCAGTGGTTTTGTTACAGTTTTATCTTTAGCTGCGCTTCACCACTGGGGGCGCCATTATTGTCTTCATCGCGCATTTGAACTCCTAGCAATTTACCAGTTAGCATTAACGCACCATTACACTGTCTTTCTCTCATCTAAAGATATTTCATCATCATTCTTTTTTAAAAGTTCATTATGGAACTTTTATGTTGGGAAAAAAAAAAAGAAGATATTCGTGCATAATGGACTTTTCAGCGACCGAGTGGCTGTGTGGGGTTAGCTTAGCTCAGAGGACACTTGGGAGTTCATTCCATCAAATTAGAAGCCTAGAAGATATTTCAAAGATTTTTGTGCGTATACTGTACTATCTTGACCCAAATGTTTGCAGATTGTATCCAATATGTTCAGAAGAAAAAGAAAATGCATCTAAAATGCACCCCCAGCTGCCCACAGACATCTAAATAGCACTTTTACTTTCCAGGTAGGGGTGTCACGATTTCAATTTTTTGAGTCACGATTATTGTGAAACAAAAAATTGCGATTTTACGATTATTCCCCGAATGAAAGGAAAGAACTGATATTTTTAGTTTTTGTCTTTAAAAAGCTTTTTAATACTTGTAAACAGTCACTGTTTCTAAAAATGAAAAATGCTTTAAGATTGTTTTGCATTAAAATAAATAGGCCTACATTGAATAATACAAAACAATGTCAACGTTACTTCTTTATAATGACCATAATTATCATAATTGTTTTATTATACATTATTAGGCCACAAGCTAGGCTAGGTTTTATGCTCTCAAAAGATAAGCTGTTGCTTAATTATTTTGATGAACAGAGAATGAAACGTGTTTACAAAGTGACTAAGGAGACTCTTTTGAACAGCTGGTTTCCACATGTGTGCAGTTTCACTTTCCTTTCTGCTACGCTGAAGCAGAGCGGAGCGCGTTAGCCTTTTGTTTACATCCTGAGCCAGTTGTGGCGGCTATTTCCGAACATTTGGACAACTTATTTAGGAAGTATGCAGTTCATTACCTTGACCTGGACATTCACAGCTGAAGGATTATCTCCAAGATGTTGTTTATATTCGACTTAGCCGATATCAGCGGCTGCAACTTTCTGATGACAGAGGTCCCACTCTGCTGACTTCAATCGATTTTGGGTGGATACAACACTGGAGGAGAGCGTCCTTCTGCCTCGCTCAACTACGCTGTTTACGGCGCAGCGGCTCGTGCGTCCGCGTGAAAAATTTCTGCGGTAAACCGTGGCTTCTGAAATTCTTACGGTTAACCTACCGCGTCCTTTTATAATCGTGGTAATCGTAAAACCGGTTAATCTTGACATCCATATTTCCAGGTGGCCCCTGTGAGGCTCCACGATCTATTTATTTGAGGCTTTTTAGGGTTTCTGGTAAGTTTTCTGAATGGATAGTATATGTTACCATGGAGACGGTTCAATCAACAGTAAAACCTATGAGAAACCCTAACGACAATTGATCATGGAGAGTCTTAGAGGCGATAAGCTAACCACTCATACAGCCGCTGGGGCACTGACAGGTCAAATATACACTAATGTCAACTTCTTTTAACATAAAAAGTTGCATAGTGCACCTTTAAAACATTAATGTGCCAAAATGAAGGCCTTAAAAGTAATGAAACACACACAGCCTATAGGCCAGAGTAACACCGCATCTGAAAGCGAAGACATACAAAACTGATCTAAGGTCTTGCCATCAGTTTTTTTGCTTTTTCATCACTTTTTGTCGCCCGTCTTGTTGCGTATTTCTCACTCTTTTGATGCTTAATTAAAAAATAAACCTAAACAGGACTAAAGTCTGACTCATCTGGTATTGCAGTTTGCACATTAAGAACAACACCAGTCAGTTGATAGGGAAAACCTCTTTAATTGTCATGAAATGTTTTCTTTTCTTCCATTAAAGTGGGTTGAGATGACTCGGGACACATGAGGTCGTAGGAACAGAGTGGATGGAAGCCTGTCCAGCCGTACACCTTTCTCACTGTGTTCTGTAGAGAAATAACTCTGGTTTTGCATAACAGAATTTTATGGGGCTGTATCCTCAGCCCATCTCTTTCACAAACAGCTCAAATCACTGACAGCACTCAAATTCCCTTCACTACAAAGGAAGTCTTGCTAAAAGATAACCTTTGTGCTTGCTTTCGGTCTTCCCTCTGGTCCATGCGCCCTCTGCTGGCAAGTGTAGAAAATACACATATTTTTCTTTAACTCCGTTCACACACGTACAGTATATTTAGAGTATAAAATAAAAGTACCAAAGCGGATTCAAAAAGTACTATAAAAAGTCACTCGAAACCACTGGGAATTTCATAGACTGAAATATAATATAAGTTAGACCCAAACTTAATTTTAAAGTGCTTCGTGAAACTAAAGCAATGACTAAAGTAACTCAATATTTGTGTGAAGTTTTGACTTTTACAATTATTCACGATTCTCGTAAGTAAGGAAGCAAATCCTCAGTAATGGTTTAAAATAATAAACAAGTAATAGAATATTATTGTGAGCAATATCTAAAGGGAGAACACTTTCAAAAGAGGTTTTCATCTTATCATCTGATTTCCGGGCGCTCGCATAGTTTCACTTTTGTTTCCACCGCGACCTTAACAAACGCAGCTGCTTGTAAAATCAGTTCATCTTGACTAGGGCTGTCTTAAAAAAAGATTTAGTTAGATATTCAGGTATCGATACTTGCTGTCTTCCTCCGGCACGCAGAGTCGCCCTCCTCCTACTGTAGGAAGGAAACTGCGGCTGCGCCCAAAACTTAAACTAGAGCTAAAAGTGCTCACTGAATAAAATTACAAAACTAAATGCATGGATTGTCAAAGTGTAGGATCTAATACTGTTGTTGTACCAGGTCAAAAGGAGGGGGCGTTTTTATAGAAACATTACAATTTGTGAGTGTGGCTAACGTTAGCTTAGTGGCCCGTTCATTCCTATTGCGTAGCTTAGCATAGCGGCATCTATTTGTTTACATATAGCTATCAGTTGGCATTGGATACAAAGCAGTTTTTCAACAAAATGAAATGATACCAATGTGAACTGTACAGTTACATGTCCCCTGTCTGTATTTGACTCGTGAATACAGTACATGGAGGAATTTTAAAGGCCAGTTTTAGCATTGTTTGGTGCTTTGATTGAATGCACTGTTCTGCTCCTCAAAGGGACTGTTAATATCATTGAATATCTTGAATTGTTCTAAATCTTGACTCGTGTCAAAAGCACCGTCCTTTGGTTTCGTGGCCCAGCCCAAACCTTTGGAACAATGACACCATGAGGAGGGCGTACGGCTGGGACGGCTGGATGGTGCACTTCAAAGGCATCCCTCTTGTGTATAAGTGAGTTGCACATCTCGGGCTGCGCGGTGCATCATGGGTAAGGTCAATGATTAGCTAGCCAACAACGCTGTTCACAGATCGTGAAAAGCAAGAGCCGTAGATCCAGGACTGTGTTGTAACGAACAAAAAAAAAAAAAAAAAAGACAGAAATGGAAAGAAGAACGAAGAGGGATGCTGGCGAAACGTTTGGACGCATACATTTAAAATCAGCTACAACAAAGTCCAGAGTCTAAACCCTTCTCCACCGGCTTTGTAATGAAACCTAAATCTAAGTAATGAGCGAGGAAATATTTGTAATTTCTAAAACCTTGGAATTTAAGAAATTCCTTGGTGAAAAATAAAAACGCAATCCTTGTTTTGTCAATAGGGATGTGGACAGGAAACAAAATCTTGTTTTTTTTACACTACAAAAAGTAAATACCAAGCAGTGGCTTAAATGACTTGAATTGAGGAATTATTTCTTGTTCTGAGCGGTTTTCACTCACCATGTGACAAAGTCTACTTAGACTCAGACTCAGTTCTGAGGTAACCTCGTTTAAGTAAAACTGCCAAATGGGATAAGACCAATTTTTTTACCCCATTGGTAAAGAAAATTACCTGAAATAAAGACATCTCAGAACAAAAGAAATAATCCTGCCCAACTAAATCTTAACTCACCAAAACAACTAACATTTGGATTATTATGCTAAACTAACCTAGCTTTTGCTGTTTCGCAGATTTTTTGTGTGTACAACTATCCATGTTTTTTTTACAGCGTATGAACGCGCATTGTGTTCTGCGTCCTGATTGGCTAAAGCCCAACGCACGCCAGAATGCAGCGCGCCGCGGCACGGCATCTGACGCACATCCATGTGGGATTTCAACTTCAAAGGCTTTTCTCAAACCGTGCAGGGCTTTAAAACACATGATCTATACATTTATTATGAATAACATAAGACACGTATGTCTGTGTTGCAGAGAGAGAGGTTAACCACTTAACTGCCACCCTAGGGTTAGGGTTAAGATTATAACAATTATTTACATCCAAGTCTTAAAGCGTATTGACTGGAAGGCTTACAGTCTATATGCCAGTGTGATGCCTAATTTGAAAGCCAAGAACTTCTAGTTTCTAAAGATCTGTGTGAGTGAAACACAACTTACGTTACAGTTGCCGTTCTTAACCCTAATTATATCCTGATTAGGGTTAACTAACCCTAACCCTAGCCCCCTGATCAGGGGAGACGGCAGTTAAGGGGTTAATAGCGAGTTGGCGACAGACACCAGTTTAACATGTTTAACTACTTTGCGGATTTGGCCTGTTATTTTTAGAACGTGACCAAACGTGTTTGTTGGCCGATATTCAGGGACCTGATTGGCCCACGCATGCGCAGATGAGATGTGCACTTGGTTCAGTGTGTAGTTAAAGCCACACTGCGTAACATTGGTCCAGTAACGAGAATAAGCTAGAGGTGTTAGTAAAAGGACCCGAAGAGGCTTCCAGGGGCCACATCAGGAGCGTGTTTGTTATGGCCGTGATATAGCACATTGGACTGGAATGTTCCACAGTGTGGCTTTAACTGGATGTGGACAGCCTTTCCTTGAACATTCACAGAAGTACATTCACATGGTTTGAGTTTTGTGCCGTTGTTTCTGACGAGTGGGAAACGCTGCAAAAGCCAATATCTGTTAAAGGAAACGTGAAATCAGACGTTTGGAAATGAGAACAGAACTGCCCCATAGCTGCACGAGGTCATTTCTTCACCCCATTTCTCGCTAGGCCCGGTGCTAGACAGCGGAAACTGAGAGGGTGGATTCAAAAACCAAAACATGATCAAAAGTGTCAGATATTTTATTCATAGATACTTTATTTACTCTTAATTGAGTAATACATGTTTTACTTTTGACTTCCTCCTCAGGAAAATTATTTTTAATAAAGATACTCTTTATTTTGGCATCTGGGGGCGTTTTCACTCACGGGCAAATCACGTTTTTAATCTGTTGTTTTTATGTGTGACTGATGCGTGCAGCTGAGGAACTGAATTTAATGAAGTGGATCATATCGTATTGTATTGTAGGCTCTGGGCGGGGCATGTGTGTGTGAACCGGTGTTAACTTTGTCGACTAAAATATTTCATCATCATTTTAGTGAAAAATCAGACTAAAAAGATATGCAGATATTTTTCTTCGGCTAAAATATGGATAAAAATGAAAAGAGACTAAAATCATCAAATCTTCCAAAGACAGTTTGAAAGAGCCTCATGTCCATCAAAGGAACAGCTCTGAGCTTTGAGGACCTTGATTAAATATCATTATATGAAATATTATAAATGTAAAGTCGACTACATTTATAATATTAAAGGAATAGGCCACCGTTTTTACATACTGACATATGTTCTTACCTTACCTTAGACTAGTTGATATGTACCTGTCTGGTCTTTGTCCGTGCGCTCTGTCACGCAAACGGAGCACAAACGCAGCCTCCTCCACATACTGTATAGTTCCAAATAATACGTAATAATACGAGGAGCACTACGTCCGCGCACTAACTCCTAAAGACTTCTCCCCCGCTCACTTCCGTCAATAGAAGCAGCGTGACTTGTAGTGAGCGGGAGAGAAGTCTTTAGGAGTTAGTGCGCGGACGTAGTGCTCCTCGTATTATTACGCCTCACAATATAGTACCCCCTTTTTATCCGCTGAGAAAATCGACATGTTACATTTCTGTGTTACTATACTTTGTAGTGTAACACGTCACGTAACTGTATTTAAATAGGGACAACGTGGAAGAGTTTGGTAGCTTCTAACGGGAGCTGATTTGGAACTATACAGTATGTGGAGGAGGAGCGTTTCTCCTCAGCCTCCCTGTCTTTAACCGGGACAGAGAACTGACCAGTGACTTCAGGGTTTGATGCTTTTGGAGCGAGAGCTTGTGAATGCGACTGGACTAACTTTGAAGCGAAAACAGTTCAATGTGTGAGAACGGCCCCAGGCGGAGGGGGGCCATGTTTCCACCTTTCAGACCCAGGGCAGCTGAAGTGCAAATGAATAAAAAACAAACCAAAAACATCCATTTGGTGAGAATTCAAAAGTAGATCCTCAAATGGAAATGAAATGGATATTCACTTTTGCAGTGCGGGACATGGTACAAAAAGTGCCTTACTGTTGCTGATACAAAAGAAAACTTATAAATATCATTGTGCCAACGTCTTAGAAAAGTGGACATTCGCAGTGTGCTTCTTTTGGTGTTGGAGGCAAAGTGACGACATACAGCGGGACACAGACACTTACACCAACAGAATTATCAAAACGGAGAGGTATCTTTTCCAAACGAACATTTGTAAACTATTGGAACTATTTTACTGCATAATTCCCATGCGCAAAGTTCTGTGAAAGTGTGTGGATGTGCATGCGCTGTTCGTCAGAACCACCAGGACGGGTGCAGATGTTCTCATGGGAGTATTGCATCGAAATGTGCCGGTGTGGTGTGAGTACTCGGTGAGGTCATGCATGTAAACATTGAGCTAGTTAACATGTAAACTGTCATCAGTAAGAGCGCAGTGTGGACGAGAACATCGTTATTCATAATAATCCTTTTCACACGTACAGGAACAATTGGCACTTTTTCTGTTTACTAGTTTTGTTCCCATTATCCGGAGATTGTCCCAAATAAAGTGCGAGTGTGAAAATGACCCTGACCCACATCTTTGACTTATTTTAGGGTATCTTTTACAAATTACCTCTGACAGTGTCCTCCCACACGTCAGCAGCAACAATGCAACAGCAATGTTGTAAAAATTATGATTTTTTTTTTCTGATTTCAATCCGAAACAACATGGACAGTTCAGTTTAGATTCTTACTAATAGTGCTCCCTTGTCTTATTGCAAGGGACCAGATTAAAAATAAGTCTGTGTTTGTCATAAAACCCGTTCCAGTGGGTCACGAGCCTGTCCTAGAAAACATTTATTTCAATATTAATCGACTGAAAATGCATAAAAACATGACCTGAGTCTGTTCAAACGATTGTTTTTATTATGATTTCAGCTGGTTAGGCTTATTGCAGTTTTCCATCCTTAGGTGAGGGATGAGATACTTTTTGCATTTTTATTCAACAATAATTTGTACGGACAGTACAGTGTCTAATTTAGGAGAACAATATCATAAATCAACTGCTAAATGCGAGTGTGAAGCAAAGGAGGAGTTTATGAATCCCAAACGTTTATTTTATCCAAATGTGTCCGGGAATTCGTATTCATTTATTTATGTATTTATGTATTGGTTTATTTGGTCTGGACAGTGCATGTTAATGAACATACATGGGTCTCATGCATGTAAACAAGCCACACCACATTTTTGTAGCCTTGGGCCAATTTCCATCCGTCGTCCCCCATGCGCACTCTCAAACATCCTGGCCCATTGTACATGTTTTTAGTGGTACGCTGACACGGGGAGAACACGCAAACTCCACACAGAAAGGCTTTGTCCCAGGTGGGAATTGAACCCGGACCTTCTAGCTGTGAAGTACGAGTGCTAACCGCTGTCACAACATTATGTCGTTTCATGATGACGGTGGATCCCGACACCACCATGATTTAAGTTACATGTTGAATATATTACACTGCCACAAATGAGCAGATGCTTCATTTATTAGCCTTTTCAAAGCATAAAAATGGAAGAAAAAGTCATTACTGCCATTTTTCTTTTTTCCGTTTTGAGTTGCTCGTCCACACAGGCTGGCTGTAGATGCAGTGCTCGTGTGTTAGAGAGTGCGCGGCGGGCGGCCCTGTAGCCTCGTCCTTGTGTGTGTGTGTGTGTGTGTGTGTGTGCGTGTGTGTGTGCGTGTGTGTGTGTCTGTTTGTGTGTGAGTGTGTGGTCAGGGCTCAGAGCAGGGGGTCTCGGGCGGGGCTCATAACAGGCGGCCCATGACCACGCCCTCGCGGCTCCTGGCTTCTCCTCGCAGGATCTCCAGGAAGCCCAGTTTGGTGAGGAACTCCAGGCGCTGGCGGTCGGTGGGCTGCACCTCGCAGAACGCGCCCTGGGAACCTGCGGGCAACACCGTACACTGTCAGGAGCACTGGGCTGGCACACTTTGGCCTCGCTACTGCGGACTGCTCAAGCCCCGAGAGACAGAAGATCAAATCAGGGCCGTGGCGGGGACATTGTTGCACCTACAGCAAAGTGGGGGTCGCCCGAGGATTTCAAGAAAGAAAAGGAGAACAAATTCCATCGTTTTTTGTATATTTTTGAGTGTAAAACAGCATGTCGTTTGTGAAATCCATTCAATACATCATTTTATAAGGATTTTCTGTCCGAAAGTAGCATCAGAGTCAATAACTTTATACGGGGGGATTCTGAGTTTACGTGTCAAATTTTGGGACCCCAGCCAAAACAGTTTGAGAACCCGTGCCCTAGAGCAGTGTTTCCCAAAGTGGGGGTCGCGAGATGATTTTTTTTGAGACAATATTTTTTAACATTTCTGACATTGAACATGACGTATTTTTGATTGAAAACAGCATATATCAACACACAGCATCCAAAATAACATAATTAAAGCAGATTGTAGAATTATTATAAGTGCCAATTACATTTTACAGAAGAAGGTCCCAAGAAAGTTTGCCCAGTGTCTCCCCTGGGGTTACTTGAAAAGACAAGGTATTTTCAACAAGAAGGTCTAAATGCAGCCGATGGAGAGTCACTTTTTACCCGCAACATAGTAAACTCCACCATCCTTAAGGTTGGGGTTAGTTTGCATTCGTTTAAGTGTTGTCCTGCGGGGGTGACGTCCATTAGCTGCGTTCGGACCCGTCTTAGTCTCAATTCTGTTTTTCAGAAAGAAGTTCGGGTTTGGGAGTATGTGAGCTTTATTGTGAGCGTAACACTCTACTAAATAATGAATAATGTGAGTTTAGTTAATCACTTTGTAAAAATGTCTTGATCCTCGAGATAAGGGGAGCTCGGAGTGTAAATGAACGACTCAAGAGCTATGGTAGACAAAAAAGGGTGGGAACCACTGCCCTAGAGACTACGTTTGAAGGAGCAGTACGTGGATCCTATGGGCACCATAGGACCTCTCCTCACCTGTCCACTGTCACCTGTCCACTGTCACCTGTCCACTGTCACCTGTCCACTGTCACCTGTCAACCACGCATCAGCAGCTGTGCCAATCGCTGCACATTACGAGACATACAGTAAAGCTGGTCCCTATTTATAAGGCTCTCAAAGCATTTGAATCTAATCGCAATTTTAATAACGGTCGATCTCCATAATCGTGTGGTGCCATAAATGGCCAATCCTGTTGCATTTTGGGAAAAAGAATCTGGACGCCACGATGCTGTAGCGCCTGTCAGGTCAATCCCAGGGAATACCTGTACTCAGACGAACAAACAGGAAGGCATGCAGCATAGGAAGAGAATCTGCCGAGCTGGTGAATTTAAGTGTAAAATCAGTCCCAAACTCGCGCTAACTCGTCTAATGGGCAAAACAGAAACACGTGAAGAGCCGTCAGAGGAACAAATTTACCGAAAATTATAGCTATATTTGCATCCGAAATGAGAGTGGATTAGCTGGACTTCTGACAGTGAATTGTACGTTTGAGCCATCTTTTATACTTATAAATGTTGACTAGTATTTCTTTATGCACCTGTGTAAAGTCGTGGCCTTGTGTGGCTCCAAACACAGACCATGCGCTCGCTGCCATATTCTTCAAACACTCTATGTTTTTGGAGCTCCTTTGCAGATGTTTGTGTTTATGTGGAGCAGGTGAGGGGTGAACTGGGGGTGTCGTGTTCTGTGAGGTGGAGCTTGTCTTTGCTGCTGCAGTTTTCAGTCTGACCACAGCATCTATTTACTTGATAGTCCAGGGTAGGCCCCATTAATTGTTTTTTCTCATTAAAACAAACAAAGAAATCGAATCGAAAATCTAGCTCGATCAATATGGGGAAATAATCGTGATGATTTTGTTCCCAAAATGGCCCTGCCCTACTTTAGATCAAGGAACCACTCACCTATTCACACTCTCATTCATAAACCTATGTATGCACACATGTTACTGATTATTTAACTTTTAAGCAGCCCGTCCCTTTAAGTGGGGCTCTTTGCTGAATGTAGGAGTAGGGTGAAACTTCAGTAACAGCGCCCTCTGCTGTTTGCAGTGTTTTTTTACAACGGTGAATCCAAACAGTTGTTTGTGGTTTGGAAGAACACCGTTATTGTTTCTTTTGCTAATTTTGTCATTTTAAATTATTGTATGTTTCTTACGATAACACATGTAACATGAATGTTTCCCTTCTTCTGACCTACACTTTTTAATCAAACAACAAATGCTATGGCAATACACAGTCCCGATCAAACGTTTAAGGCCAGTAGAAAAATGGCAGAGAAGAAAGAGCAAAGACACACAGAAGTTAGTAATTCTATGAACACAACATTTCTTATTAGAATTAAATAGTACTCAAGTCGTATTTTCACTCTGTTTTTTTTTTTTTTTTACTTCTACCTGAGTAATATGACTTTTTAGGTCAAGTTAATCTTACTTGAGATTACTTTTATTTTTGTAGAAATAAAAATGATAGATAAAATGTAAAAATGAATCATATTTTTTGACTACTCAAAAAGCCGGTGCAAACAGGAGAGGGCGCTGTGACAGTTCTGCATACGCTGCCTGATTTGATTGCAATGTAGGTGCGTGCTGACCGTTAGCCTTGAGTGCAGTGAGCAGAGCGGTCAGCAGAGTGCGGCTCACGCTGACGTCCACCAGCTCAGGCAGCGCGTCCAGTCGCAGCTGGGAGGGGAAGTGGTAGAGAAGTGAGTCCGGGTACTCTCCCTGGTCCTCCTGCATCTGCTGCACCAGGTCCTGTAGGCACACAGGGGGCAGCGGAGAGCCACATTCAGACAGGTATATTCACAAAAACAGGGGGCAGCAGAGAGCCACATTCAGACAGGTATATTCACAAAAACAGGGGGCAGCAGAGAGCCACATTCAGACAGGTATATTCATGGACACAGGGGACAGCAGAGAGACACATTCAGACAGTTATATTAACGGACACAGGGGGCAGCAGAGAGACACATTCAGACAGTTATATTCACGGACACAGGGGGCAGCAGAGAGCTGCATTCAGACAGGTATATTCACAAACACAGGGGGCAGCAGAGAGCCACATTCAAACAGTTATATTCATGGACACAGGGGACAGCCTTTCCTGCAATGTGTTTGCAGGAACCTCATGGAGGTCAGCTACGAGGTTTAAAAAAGTGTACTGCATAATATTTACTATTCAGAATCAATTGGAGAGAGTATGAACCAGATGCGGCGCATCGCCAAAGGATGCAACAACTGCGGGCTTCAGCTCAGAGCTGTTGTTTGTGGTGACCACACCCACTAGATATATACATGGATGTGGATGGTGAATCCTCAGAGCCATCCAGGCCGTGTCTGGGGCATCCTCCGGATGGCTCTGTCCCAGGTGTTGGAGCTGGAACCTGAGACAAAACCTCGTCTGTTGATGGCCGGGCGCATGGTTCTCTCATTTATGGCCTCCTTGACCCCTTTCTCAAACCACGTCTCCTTGTCCAACAGACGTGTGCCTCTGTCCTCAAAAGAGTGGCCCGTCTCCTCCAAGTGCAGGAACACAGCAGAAGTTGGGCCTGACAAAGCCCTGCTCTCCACTCGAGCCCGCTGCTCCTTAGAGAAACTCAGGGACTGCTATGTTCAAGCAGGCTGGCATTCACAACAATATCACTGATCTCCAGGAGTATACAGAGACTGTCACTGCCTACATCACCAAGTGCACTGAGGATGTTACAGACTCTAAGACCATCATTATCAGGTCCAACCAGAAACCTTGGATTACAAGTGAAGTCCTTAGGCTCATGAGGGTCCGGGATGCTGCCTTCAAATCTGGTGACAAGGAGAAACTGCGGACAGCTAGGGCCAACCTGTCCCGCAGCATCAAAAAAGCCAAGAAGCAGTACTCCAAAAAGATAACTGATCACTTCAGAGACAGCAGAGACACTCGGCGGGAGGGGATAATTTATTTATTAAACCTTTGTTATATTTTATGTATTGACCTTTGATTAACCAGGATAATCCCACTGAGATTAGGAATCTCTTTTTCAGGGGAGTCCTGGCCCCAGAGGAAACCTATTGTACATGTTTTTAATGGTAGGGGAGTACCCAGAGGAAACCTACGCAGACTAGGGATGGGACGAATAACCGATTTGTATCGATACACGGATTTGCGCACGAGAGATGCGAGTGCATCGGCAGAGAAGCCACAGATCGATGCAGTTCAGAGGATAAACACAAGATGCATCGGATTTTACGCGCTCATATCGATTTAATCTAGATACGTTACGGCTGCAAAGCCCCTCTTGCCACTGCGCGCGCCATTTACGTGCGTGTGTGACGCTCCTCCTACGAGGAGCACGTGTGTTTTACCGGTAAACTTCAGGCTGAGAGCGACAGAAACACCTCCGCGGCGGTATGGAGTTGGGTTGGCCGCAGCGCTGTGTTGAATCAAGGACGTCTTGTGTGCAGAACGCGATGAAAAGTTGCAGGAAGCCAAACGCAGACAAACATCGCCATGATCAGCCATCTTCATTTGCCTAAGTCATTGTGTTCACTTACAAGCGTAAAGAGTCCAGAAAGAGTCCAGAAATCCACTTTACTGCACTGTATTTGAGCCAGGTGGGAGTACACGTGCGACTGCGCTGAGGCAAAGGAAGACCCGCCCATTCATTAGCATAACCATGTGAGCTTTTCTGAGTGTGTTATTAATGTGGAAATAATTCACACAATCGCCTTTTTAATTTGAACAAGACTGTTCATAGATTAACAATAATTGTCCCTCCAAAAATGTTGAAAAAACGAAAGAAAAAAAATCTTACGGTGGATAAACCCATAGAATATATGGGATACAAAACATTTAAAAAAGGTATCAATTCAAGGCCTCAATAATTGTAACTATTTGTCAAATCTTAATTTATTTGAGGTGGTTCTATTGAGTCATTGCATCAAGCATAGAGTGGATGGCGAAACATCGAGATGCATCGTGATAATTGTCCTAAATCGAATCGTATCGGGCTGGTGGTGGTCACAGATGTGTGGATCGAGATGCATCGTGGTCATAGTGATGATTCGAATCGCATCGCAGCTCTGGTGTCGCAAGATGCATCTTAAATGAATCGGATCGTGGCAGGTGTATCGAGATGCAAATCGTATCGGACAGAGGCCTAAGATTCCCATCCCTAACGCAGACACAAGTGCTAACCGCTGCGCCACCGTTCTGCCAAAGAGAAAATAAAGACTATCACAGACTATAGGCCTCCTCCACAAACCTGTGACAGTGACACCTCTCTGTTGAGCACTCTAAATGAATTCTTTGCTCGCTTCAAGGCACTCAACAGAACCCCGGCACAAAAGTCAACACCCCCTCCTGAAGACCAAGTGCTGAAGCTATCTCCAGAGAGTGTGAGAAGATCTCTGAGCAGGATCAACGTACACAAAGCACCGGGTCCAGACAACATACCAGGTCGTGTACTGAAAGGTTGCGCTGAGGAACTCACTGAAGTCTTCACAGACATTTTTAACACATCTCTGCAGCAGGCTGTGGTCCCAACGTGCCTCAAAGCGACCACCATCATTCCGGTGCCAAAGAAGTCCCCACCCTCCTGCTTTAATGACTACCGCCCAGTAGCACTCACTCCAATTCTTATGAAGTGCTTCGAGCGGCTCGTCATGGAACATATCAAGTCTGTTCTCCCTCCCACCCTGGACCCATACCAGTTTGCTTACCGGTCCAATCGCTCAACTGAAGATGCCTTCTCCACTGCGCTTCATTCAGCCCTCACTCACCTTGAAACAAAGGACTCCTACGTTAGAATGCTGTTTTTAGACTTTAGCTCAGCATTCAACACTATAATCCCACAGCAGCTAATACACAAACTGCTCCACCTGGGGATCAACACATCACTGTGCAACTGGCTGCTGGACTTTCTGACGGGGAGACCACAGGCTGTACGTGTCGGCGAAAAGTCCTCCAGAACCATCACACTGAACACGGGGGCTCCCCAAGGCTGTGTGCTGAGCCCCCTCCTGTTCACTCGGCTGACCCATGACTGTGCTCCAAAGTACGACAACAACAGAGACGAGTCAAACTACAGGAGTGAGGTGAGCAGTCTGGCCATGTGGTGCACACAGAACAATCTCTCTCTAAATGTGGAGAAGGCAAAAGAGATTGTTGTGGACTTTTGAAGAGACTTTTGTTGTGCTCCTCTAACAATCAACGGTGCTGCAGTGGAGAGGGTGACCAGCACTAAGTTCGTGGGTGTGCACAGAGAACCTCTCCTGGACCACACTACATCACTGGTCAAGAGAAGTAATCAGCGTCTCTACTTTCTCTGCAAGTTGAGAAGAACCAGAGTCCCAGCCTCCGTTATTTGCAACTTCTACAGAGGGACTATAGAGAGCATCCTGACCAGCTCCATCACTGTGTGGTTCTTCTACAGAAGGACTATAGAGAGCATCCTGACCAGCTCCATCACTGTGTGGCACAATGCCATCACTGCCTCCTGCCGAAGGAGCCTCCAGTGCATCGTGAGAGCAGCGGAGAAGATCTGTGGAGCTCCTCTCCCCTCCATTAAGGACATGTACTCCACCCGTCTCACCCGCAAAGCCGTCAGAATCACCAGGGACCCTACGCACCCATCACATAGTCTCTTCAAGGTAATGCCTTCAGGGAGGAGACTGCGGAATCCACGGGCCAGCTCCAGTCGACTGAAGAACAGTTTTATCCAACAGGCTGTCAGGAAGCTGAACTCCCTCCCTTCTCTGCCCCCCCTGTGCTTTCAACTCTCACTCCCCACCCCCTGCTCCACAACCAAGGACGAGAGAACGATCATTTCAATTCATTGACAAATGAATCGACTAATAAAAATCTTTGGATCTTTGAATCTTTGAACTATGACTGTATGATTATCCACACTGTATATATTGCACTTTGTAAAGTTGCTTTTTCCTTTAGGACTACATTGTCCTGATTAATGAATAAATCAATGGTACTTTAAGTCTGACCCCATCTGCAGTACCTGTATGTTGCCGTGTGTGCTGCCGGCTCTGGGGGGGTACTTGTCCCTCATGGCAGGGATCCAGCTGGCCTGACACCTCTTTGAGAAGGAGCGCACGTCCAGGATCCCCAGCACACAGCCCACACAGCCCAGCTCATCCTCCAGAACAAAGCTGTACTCCGGGCACAGAGCCAGGCACGCTCCCAGACACCTGCACGGATGGAGCGGACAGAAAAGGAGAGGTTCCTATTCAAATTTGGCTACATGATGCATTGATTATTTTCATTTAAGTTTAATTTCAACCTCTCTGTATTATCAGAATTTCCAAAAACTACTATTATGTCCATCTTATGAGCTTTTTGTCGCTTAAATTTGTACCCTTCTGCACGCACCTGTCTCCTATGAGGTCGGGATGAGCGGAGGACTCCTGACCGGCCTGAGCGCGGAGGTGAAGCTGACGCACCATTCTGTACAACTCCACCTGAGAACAGACAGGGCGTTAGCTAAGAACAGACAGGACGTTAGCTGAGAACAGACAGGACGTTAGCTGACAACAGACAGGACGTTAGCGGAGAACAGACAGGACATTAGCTGACAACAGACAGGACGTTAGCGGAGAACAGACAGGACGTTAGCTGAGAACAGACAGGACGTTAGCGGAGAACAGACAGGATGTTAGCTGACAACAAACAGGACGTTAGCGGAGAACAGACAGGACGTTAGCTGAGAACAGACAGGACGTTAGCGGAGAACAGACAGGACGTTAGCGGAGAACAGACAGGACGTTAGCTGAGAACAGACAGGACGTTAGCTGAGAACAGACAGGACGTTAGCTGAGAACAGACAGGACGTTAGCTGAGAACAGACAGGACGTTAGCTGAGAACAGACAGGACGTTAGCTGAGAACAGACAGGACGTTAGCTGAGAACAGACAGGACGTTAGCGGAGAACAGACAGGACGTTAGCTGAGAACAGACAGGGCGTTAGCTGAGAACAGACAGGACGTTAGCTGAGAACAGACAGGACGTTAGCGGAGAACAGACAGGACGTTAGCTGAGAACAGACAGGGCGTTAGCTGAGAACAGACAGGACGTTAACACAATGAGCACCAGAGATGTTTGGCGGCGGTTATTAAGGCTGCATAATATGAGAAATTAAAAAAAGAATTAAATAAGGGCTAGCTTTTTCAGCTGTTTAATTTAGGTTTCACAATATGGATGACTGATCTGCTGATATTGAAATATTTTTGTGATGTGTTGTGTAACTCCAGGGAACTTGCTAGCAGGGTTAGAATCAGGCTGCATCTAAAAAGTGTAAAGAGGCTCAGTCAGGAACCTCCTTCTCCTCATCGTTGACCCGGACATGCATCATCATCAGCCGGGACAAGCAGCATCCAAATGTGTCAGTGCAGGAGGGAATGAAGGGAGCTGTACTGTATTTTCCGGACTATTAGTCGCACTTTTTTTTCATAGCTTGGCTGGGGGTGCAACTTATATATAAAAAAAATATAATTTCACATTGTGTTATTTTCACACCTGCTAGAGGGCGCTCTAGGCTTGTGTATCAATATCTGATACTGTTATTGTACGGTTGTACAATGACAAATAAGCAGGCACTTACTTACTGTGCCACTGAAAATAAAAATAAAAACGGTAAAGTTTGGAGTGAGCGAGAAACTTGTAAGGGACTGTTGAAAAGCAGAGGTGACTCTTTGCAAATGGTTACTTGAATAATGTGATGCCGGGAGAGGCTTGTAAACGGTGCAGTTACTCCTCACTGCCCAGGTAGTTGCCAAGGCTGGTGCGACTTACACTCCAGAGCGACGAATATATGTTTCTTTCTTCTTCATTATGCATTTTTTGGCTGGTGCGACTAAGGTTGCATTCATACCTGGGACTCAGTCGATTGGGGACCAAAGTTGCAACATTGTTTATCAATCAAACTAACATTCTAAATGCAGTTCCTCTGCAGCCTGTGGGGGCGCTGTATCAAAAACGTCCACAGGAAAAACAGTGAACAAGAAACACACTTCTCTGATTGGTTGATTAAACTCCACTTCCTGTTCTGTTTTTTTCTTTACAAAATGGAGCGTTATCAGACAGTGACTGTGTTGTTTTTTCTTTACACACTTTTTAATCTGACAGAGACAGAAACTACGCTCAGAACGCACGGATCATTTTACGAAATGGGAGATAAATGAGCCGATACTCGTCATGAGGGAAGATGATGCCAGACGAGGCAAAACCGGGATTACAGTTGATTTCAGAGTCAGTGATAATTGAACAGTGCAGTTTATAAAGAATTGTTTACTTAACACATTATTCGGACAGTGGTGAAGTTGCTCAGATTATATTGTCCAGGTTGGTAATTGTCGTTGAATCCATTGCAGGAGGAGATAGAGCGTATATTGTACAACGTCACTTCCAGGTTGTTCCCTCTGCTGAAGGAGCTGCTGTTCCTCACTGCAAAATATTCCTCAAGGTCGACCTCATAAACCTCAAATGTGAAAGAACAGGAGGAAGGAGACACGTTTTAGATGCAGCCTGATTTTGTAGTTTTTATGTGTTTTTTGTTGTTGTTGTTTTTACTTTATAGGGAAATGTATATTGTATTTGACCTACACCACTGCTAGAGTGACCTGTCAGTAGAAGTGAGCAGGTATAGTACAGCTGCTGCTAGGATTGATCTATTATGTATGTTTTGGGTTGAGAGGTTTTCCCCCATACAAGCAAACTTGGCTTGGTCCAAGAATCAAACCCATGACCTTGGTGTGAGGCACATACTGCTGCAGGTGTTCTGCTGTGGTTACCTTGTCCTTGCTGTGGTAGGGCCTGATGTTGTAGAGGCGGGAGGTGGGGAACAGAGGAGGAGGGTGTGTGAAGAGCTCAGTGCTGCCACCCACTGGTAGAAGCATCTGCAAACACAGCAGCTTCAGTATACTGTATGGACTCACTACTTTAAAGTGACAGTCTGTAAGCTTAAATCTTTTACAAATTCAATAGATTGACTGCTCGGGTCTGACATTTGATGTAATATAAAAATATGAAATAATCATATTTTCTATAAAATCCCTATTTTTGCTGATTACAGACACTAATCCGAATCCCCGGGCTGTCACTTTGACCAATGAGACAAGCTTTCCTGTGAAGCGGTCTGTCAGGACCAATCAGGAGGGAGGGGGTGGGTGCTTTACTTAACCTCTTAACCCCCACCTTAGCTTTACCAGCTTTACCCAAATCTAAAAGCTTTTTGACTGGAGAGCCTATAGGCCAATGTAACGCCTCATTTGAAAGCTAAGACCAGGAAACTTCATCTAAGCTGCTTCCTTGTTATCACGTTTTAGTCGTTTTGTTGCGTTTTAATTTTAAATCACATTTTCATTGAGTTTTGGTCGTTTTTTGTAACTGTGATCAAGCCACAAAAATGGGACCAAAACATGTCCAATAAGCAACCAAAATGTGATCAAAACGCAACCAAATACGACCATCATAACTAGGAAGAAAGCTTAGATGAGTTTTGTAGGAAATGATTGGCAGTTTTGCTGCGTGACGTTTCATTCAATGAAAATTTGAGCTAGATCCTAAATATTTGAAAGTATAAAGCAGGCCATGCAGTGTTAGAGCTACAGCAGCACCTAAACGTTTTACTGTAGAACATCTATGAACCTATAGCAACATTACGCACTTTTGTTTACATTTTACAAGAACGAAACTTAAGGCACATGGATCATTTGCATAACTTCGGCTGTGAAAGAACAGACGCTAAGCAGCTGTCTTTATTGGTCTTAGCTTTCAAATGAGGCATTACACTGGCCTATATCGGCTGTAAGCTCTCCAGTCAAAAAGCTTTTAGATTTGGGTAAAGCTGGAGAAAATGTGCTTGGCTAAGGTGGGGGTTAAGAGGTCCTCATTTTAGTGGACTTTTAGGCAGGAACTTGATTTTTCACCTTCAAACTTCACTCTCACTCTATGCACACCTTGCAATCTTACAGGCAATCACTTTAAAAGGTACACAATAATTGAAACTCCTCCTTAATAATGTAAACACATACATACTGTATATACATTGGCGGACGTACCTGCACCTCGCCGGACACGCCCCCTTTGAAGACCCACGGCTCCGACTCCACCCCCTGGTCGACGCCTGTGCTCTGGCCACACCCTGCACAGTGACATCACAAAGTAAGGCGGGGCAAGTTTCATTTGTTGAGCTTAATTCATTCACGAGGCCAGTCAAAGTGCTTCACACTTACATAAAACATCCATGTACTGAGTTCAATTCAATATTTACATAAACAGCAAAGAGTGCTTTTAACGCACGGCTAAAAGAACAGTTTTCAGCCTGGATTTAAACATGGTCAGAGTTTGTCTCACATGAAGACGACACACTCAGAGCAGTCATATGAAAATACGATGCTTGGTTTCAGAGATGGGGCTTTATTATTGAAAGAAACATGCATATTTGATGGACACTTAGACAGCCTTATGTAACCTCTGCAGAGCCCATCTTCACATTTTATAATTCATTTTATATTCATTTTTTTTTTACCCTTTGCAAAAGAGGACTTGAGAATGTTTAATAAAGAATGCAATTTGAAAGTTCATAATTCTAAAATGATAAAGTTCTCTGCAGGAACTACTTCTCTATCACTCATGTGCATAAGGTGTGTTGTTGAGACCTCTACAAACAGTTTCTGAAATGCACATGACTCTAAGTTAATGTTATTGGGTTGCTTTGATCATCATTTCTTTATGGGCTCATTTTAAGCAATAATTTGAGTGAGAAATATATGACATTACATATAACAATTTCAATTCTTATTTGGGTCCCGGCTTATCCTCAGATTATGGTGCTAGAAGATAATCGCTAAATACACCAATGTGCTGCTGACAAGACCTAAGCCTTGAATCTTCAATTTGGTTCTTTTGCATTCCTATAGTGCTGCCTTATGAAGCCAGCTCTCGATTGTAGCCATGAAAAGATCCGCTGGTTTTTGTTCTATACTTAAACCATAGGCAAATATCGTGATAATATTGTTAATCACAATTACTTTGTCTGAGATATTCGTGACACAAAATGTCATTATCGTCCCATCCCTAATCCTGACAACATAACAGTTGAGAACCATCGCTCTAGACCTCCATAATATTATTCCCCATGAGAATCTCTGCCACCCTTTTAGGTCTATATAATGTACAAAAGTATTCACCATGGGGAGGCTTGGCTATTGTTTGACTCTCGCCCCCGACAGAGCAAACCTGCCCCTTGCTCTAAATCAAAGTATTTTAAAAGCCCCTTCAGTACAGCTGGGACACCTGTCAGAAGCTGTTGTATAGCAGTGTTTCCCAACCAGGGGTACGGGGACCCCAAGCACTTAGTGTTTCAGTTGTATTTACCGAGGAGACATGACATGGATAGACCATGGATGCGCACCAGGCAGGAGAGACATTCCTTGATAAAATAAAGTTAGTCCAGTTTGCCTCATTGTAGGACAGGCTGATCCAAACACCCTGTCAGGGAGCGCATTCACAAAAAATAAGTCTTCTGCTAATATTGCCTGATCCTCTATCGTGTGGCACTAAAATCTCGATATAACAATAATATTGATATATTGTGCAGCCCTACGCAGAAAACCCGCCCCAACACAAGGGGAACATGCAAATTCTGTTACTCACAGTGGAAGCAGTTCCTCCAGGAGCCCAGGGCCGAGCCGTCACTCATCACACGGCCATCTGACACACAGACACACCCGTAATATCAGCGCCATTAGTGCGTGTTTACATCACAAACAAACGTACACTTTTCAACGTTTCATTTTTCATCACCCTTTTTGAGTCATGTTGCCCTGGATACACACAGTAACCGAAACCTAAAGTCGCATTCACACCTGAGACGGCAACATTTTCTTCTTTCGTCCACAGGAAAAACAGTGAACAAGAAACACGCTTATATCTGATTTTCTTCACAAGAAACAACTGCGAAGGCTACCGGTGAGGCGACTCGGAGGCAGAGACGACGAAAACTACCTACGACTACCGTCTGAGGGAAACAGAGGCGGAGCAAGGACCAAAAAGGTCTGAAGAGGGCTTGACATTTACAGTTTTGCTCACTGGCCTCTGTCGCTGCTTATGTCAAAGGTTTCTACCTTATATTTACGAGTCGTGGCTCAGTTTTGGTGTACATTTTGTATTAACCAATCTTTATTATTCCTGCAACTTTCGCTTCCTGGTTTTGTTCCGCTCTCCAGCTCAGTCGCATTCACAAATCAACAGTGTTGGGAATAACGGCGTTTAAGTATAATTCTGGCAGCGTAACGGAGTAATTGAATTCATTACATCGTTACAACGCCGTTAACGTTACCGGGAAAACAAAGTGGCACGTTACATTTGGGCTGAATGATTCGCTCTGGTGTTAGCTCACTGTGTTTCATGCTGCAGGAGCAGGGAGAGCAGGGGAGAGGCCTTTGAATACGGCCGTATTCCTACAATAATATACAGGTCAATACCATTCAGTCACTGGGCCTCCCCCACTCTACCCCCCAGTTCATTCAGTTCATTCAGTTACTATGAACATCTTTTTTGACATGATAGGACATACATGTCTGTTCTACTCATTTACACTGACTTGTGAAAACTACTAAAAAAAAAATCTAAATTCTTTGACATAAAGCAACTTTTTGTTTAACAGTAACACAAAGTTATTTTCCCTGGTAACAAGTTACTTTTATTATAGAATAATTCAGTTACTAACTCAGTTACTTTTTGGAACAAGTAGTGAGTAACTATAACTAATTACTTTTTTAAAGTAACGTTCCCAACACTGCAAATCAAATGATCCACTTCAAAGTAAGTTTGTTAAAAAAAATAATTCCTCAATACAAAATTTATACTAAAAGTTCAATTTGAGCAGGTATCAATACTCTGTGTTTCCAAATAAGCAAATATACAGTAGTGTTGAGTAATGTAGATAATACAGGGCAGATGGAAAAAGAGACACACGTTTCCTACAGCAAATATAGTATATACTGTATTTAAAAAGGGGACTTTTGTTTTTGCCGTGGTATAAAAATCAGTATCAAAAATGTAGTTTTATTTTCAGTATGAAAATTGAGTTCGAAATTTTAGTATCGCGACAACACTAATTCAGAGTTTGTCTTAACCGACCGAGACCCACGTTTTTGCTTCTTTGGAGCTCGTGGTACTGAATCTCATGACCTCAATCCTCCCAGTTTCGTCGACGATAATTGAAACCTTTACCATGATTATCTTATAAAACTGTATGTTTTGGAGTGCCGTGCTCACCCAGCCAGTAGATGAAGGCCTTGGCCACCAGCGCAGTGTTCCGGAGGTCCCACACGTAAGGGTAAAGGTCGTAGAGAACCGCACGGTTAGCTCCGCCCACCACACTGCAGTGGAGCTCCGCGATGTCCTCACACAGGGACAGGAACCTGGAGGCCCGACCATGCCACTCCTCCATCTGAAGGCCAAGAAGAGAGCAGTGAGTCCCTCCGTCTGCTTTTCACCCCACAGGGCTCAGAACTAGGGCTGCTACTGTTACATTCTTCCCAATACCGGTACTTCAATACTTGGTTTACAATACCGATACCTGAACAATACTTTTTTCGCTACAATAGTAAAATATTTGTCATCTAGAACCAGAAAACAGAACTATGTTAATTTATTCCATAACAGGCTACCTCTTGTAAATATGGAGAACATCTGGATTTAGTGGTCTTTGTCAAGGCAAGGTCAAGGTCTTTGTCAAGGGGCGACGGTGGCGCAGACGGTAGAGCGGGTTGTCTCATGATCGGAAGGTCGGGGGTTCGAATCCCGCCTCCTGAAGGTGCACGCTGCTGTTGTGTCCTTGGGCAAGACACTTCACCCACCTTGCCTCCAGTGTCTGCGTACATTGGTGTATGAATGGGTGAGAGGTTCCCTGCTGTAAACCGCTTTGAGTGCCAAATGTAGGTGGAAAAGCGCTATATAAGTTGAGACCATTTACCAATGTGATTGAAAGACCTTAGGGTCAAAACGCGTCGGTGTTTTAATAATACAAAAAAACACTAAATGCAGATGTGCCTCGGAAACATTTTTCTTCATATTTATTATTCCACATCACCTGAAGAGCACCTGGTACCTACAACGCTTAAAATCCTGTGAGCACCTCCGGCTATTCCCTTTTCTTTGGCTCAAAGCACCAAAACTTTCCATGACTTTTCCATGGCCTGTAAATTTTAAAGTTCCATGAATTTTCCAGGATTTCCACGACTGTACGAACCCTGTAGTGGGAAATATTCCAGTCTGTTTCGCTCTGTATGACGTAAAGCTTGGGGAGGGAGCGCTGCTGTAACATCGCCATGGGAGTCTGCCAGGTCTGAAGCTGAAGTCTAGTCTACAGTCTGCATTTAAGAACAAAAGATCGGGCCCTCCATCTCATTCATCAGGTGTAATTCCTGGGTTATTGTGGCAGGTGGGACATGGACGTGACCTCCACATCTCCATCACAGCACTGCTTTTTGTTTTTATGATCATCATAAATAGAATAATATATTTATGAAGGTGGTTTGTGTCGTGTCTGCTCACTCACCTTCTCGGGAGCGCTCTTCTTGCCGTTGGCGCTGACTGCGTGGCAGTTGGACTTGAGCCAGGTGAGGTCCTGCAGTAGTTTTTGGGCGGCGGGCCCGTGTTCATGGGGCAGATAGTGCAGACCCACCAGCAGACGCACCTGGGACTCCGTTAGAGCGCCTTTGGCCCCCGTGGTAGCCCGGACAGGGGTCTTTGGTGCCCGTCCTCCCCCAGCCTCAGACCTGCCGGCGTTAAAGGTCCTATATCATGCAAAATCGACTTTTTGGAGCTTTTAACCATGTTGTTATGCTATTTCCTTATCAAAAACACCCCCAGAGTGGTTTTTGGATTCATTCACGCAGTTCTCAGTAATCCTCCTGAATCCTGCGCTCTGAGCAGCTGATCCGCCCTCTCCTGGTAAACGACTGGCATGTTCAGTTGTGTCGTCACAGCGGAACGGAAGTGCTCCACGTCTGTAATCTAATGCCTGATTTTTCATTATTTCTGTCGTAAAAAAAAAAAAAACAAAAAAAAAAAAACAAGGAAGTGCCTGACGCGTCCGCGCTGCCCCTGCAGGGAAATCAAACGCACCCCCTGAGCGTCTGAGCAGATGTCGTGTTTTATTTGCACCGAAAGCTGTGAAGGAGCTCTTTCTAACCTACTCTGGACACCTGTTCTTTTTTCTAACGATAATATCACGGAGAAAAGCGCGTTTGGCTACGAGGATAGGACTTTATTCAACCTTCCTAAAGAAGGCAACCACTCGCCAGAAGTTGGAATTTCTCTCCGGGATTCAGCGACTATCAGCCAGAATAGTGTTTGTCTGTGACCGTCTCTGATGGATGTTTGGTGAACCTTGGCCAGAACCAAAGTGGATTCACTTTTATAACCAACATAATGGAATCATCAGAGCGGTGAGTCAATCAAAATGCGTGTTAGCGTGTGTGTTAGCCATTATATATATTTCTACTACTGCTAAAGTTGTATGAGCGGAGAGAGGGGGCGGAGTTAACTGAATCCAAGCGTTTTGTCTTCCGGGTTGGAAAAATACCTCCAGAAAATACTTATATTTATCACAAAAATTAGTGCTCCGTTGTGGTAGAGGTACAATATATCATATAAATGCCTATACTTTACTTTGGAATGGCTAAAATAGCATGATACAGGTCCTTTAAAGATAAGGTGTGCAGCTCTTACTGGCTCTTCTCTCAAACATCAAGGCTCATGTTCAAAATGAACTTTAATGGCTCTTTAATGTGAAGTTCATCTGATGGCATTTATGAAAAGAGCTGGACCTTTTCTGTCTGTTTTTATCCAATTTTACAGAAATACCTGAACAAACACTAGAAAACAGCAGAGCATAATCCAAAGCAGTGGCCCCTTTTCTTCACTTGTAGCAAAGACTTTCATCGACATGGCACAAATTACAAAATTAGGTCTCAGATGAAATGACTTATCTGGCTGCCTTCCTAAAAATTAACATAAAATGAGCCCGTCTTTAAAAAGGCTCTTTGAAATGAATGGTTTCCTAAGCTACATCAAGCAAAAAACAACACAAAGGACTTTTTTGAGCTTACACAGCTCCTCAAAAAACAGACCTGGAGTGTTTTTGTTTAGCGATACATATAGCACTTATAAATCCTGAATAAAGCATGATTTGTTACCGTTACACATTATGAGTTGACACAATGGCCGCTGACCTGCACCCTGGACTGGGCTGGTGGCACCTCCTCTTCTGGCCCACGTCACCGGCCTCGGTGCCGGCCTCTCTGCGGGCCTGTGTGGGCGAGCTGGGGGGGGAGCTGGGGTCCAGGGGGAAGACGGGCAGGGGTATGGTCCCCCTGAAGCCGGAGGTTCTGTCGGAGCCATTGTGGTGCGCTGTGGAGCCGGAGGAG
Source organism: Proterorhinus semilunaris (assembly GCA_021464625.1). Taxonomy (NCBI): domain Eukaryota; kingdom Metazoa; phylum Chordata; class Actinopteri; order Gobiiformes; family Gobiidae; genus Proterorhinus; species Proterorhinus semilunaris. The sequence goes on from CM038364.1 coordinate 1,867,696, forward strand.
CGAGTCTCTGCCTGCCGGCCCTGCCGACCTGCCCACACACACACTCTGTCTAAATCTGTTTTACCATTACTTCACTAAATTAGCATGCCATTTTGTGGCTGAAACGAGACTAAAACAGAAAAAGGAAAGCAAACTGGTGTGAAACTGGACAGGGCAGGGAAGTTGCTGAATGCAGCGTGTGGTAGAGTGGCTGACCTGCGTGCAGCGGCCGGTTCAGCTCCTCCATCCAGTCCTGCAGAGCCGTGGTCAGGGCGCGCTCAGGGCAGTAGTCCCACTCCTCTGCAACAACAGGTTATTTATTTTGAATGAAGGTACAGCGGGATTGAACACGTGCTGGCGTTTGGTTCGGATCACGTTTCTGAAAGAGAAAACCGCACTCTTTGATATCAGCGGTAAATGTGCTTCACTCACAGTGGGGCGAATAAAGTTTGTAGTTTGTCTGATGAGGAGCTTAAAAAGGATGTAGCCTAAATGATGAATGAAGTACATGAGGCAGTAATGAGGAATGGGAATCTTATCAATAAAACATAAAACATATTTTTTCTAAGCGACACCAACGCTGTTGCCGCGTCAGGTGGAAGATCGGGCCCTTTATGTTACAACTACAAAACAACCGCATAATTGTACCTGTTACTCCACTATTGTGCCTGTTGCCTCATAAAGGCCCATGTTACCACACACCACAACATTACCTGTTATCACACAGTATTACATGTAGCAATATACTGTAACTGCATGTGGTTGCACTTACAGTAGTGATACATGTGAGGGCCCGACCAATAAATCGGCCGGCTGATATATCGGGCCAATATTTAGGTATTTTACATGCATGCAATAACAGCCAATATCCCCAGAACCAAAAGAGATACAGACTTCCCCTTTTGTTTTGGAATCTGCTGATTTTTGTGTTTCTCCCTCTGAAGTACCTACTAAACTTAAATATAGAGCGCCCCCTGCTGTCACTGTTCTACACTGACACAGTTAGAAGCCTTATACACAGGATTATAGACCAGACAGACCTTTTTAAAAATGTGGCCAAAAATATTGTTGGTGCAGATCGACATAGGCCTAAGAAAATCCCACATCAGTCGACCTCTATCAGATATACTTCTATATACAGTGCCTCTCAAAAGTACTAATACACCTTGAACTTTTGCACAATTTGTCATGTTTACAACCATAAACATAAAAATGTTATTACATAAGTATTCATACAGTATTTTCCGAGTGCATTAAATTGCCTTTATAACATTCCTAATGACTGCAGAAAGTTGCTCTAACCATTAAATAGAGGCCACCTGTGTGTAATCTACTCTCAGTATAATTCCAGCTGTTCTGTGAGGGCCTCAGAGCTATGGTCAGAGTGTATTGGTCACTAAACAACATCATGAAGGCCAAGGAGCTCACCAGAGAGGTCAGGGATAAAGCTGTGGAGAAGTTTAAAGCAGCGTTAAGTTATACAAAGATTTGAACATCTCACGGAGCACTGTTCAATCCATCATTCAGAAATGGAAAGAGTATAGCACCACTGCGAACTTACCAAGACACGGCCATAAGAAATCCCGTTTGAAGTTTGCTAGAAGTCATATGGAGGACACAGCTACCATGTGGAAGAAGGTGCTTTGGTCAGATGAGACAAACATTGAACTTTTTGGCCCAAATGCAAAACGTTATGTATGGAGCAAACCTAACACTGCTCATCGTCCTGAGTGCACCATCCCCAGTGTCAAATATGGTGGGGGGAGCATCATGCTATGGGGCTGCTTTTCCTCATCGGGGACTGGGAAGATTGTAAGAATAGTTGGAAGATGGATGGAGCCAAATACAGAGACATTTTGGAGGAAAACCTGCTGGAGTCAGCAAGAGAATTGAGGCTGGGGCGGAGCTTCACCTTCCAGCAGGACAATGACCCTAAACACAAACATCTACAATGGAATGGTTTAAAAACAAACATATTAATGTGTTAGAATGGCCCAGTCAAAGTCCTGACCTAAATCCTATTGAAAATCTGTGGAAAGACCTGAAAACTGTTGTTCACAAACGCTCTCCTTCTAATGTGACAGAGCTTGAGTTGTTTTGTAAAGAGGAATGGGCTAAAATGTCAGTCTCTACATGTGCAAACCTTGTAGAGTCAAACCCCAGAAGACTTGCTGCTGTTATTGCAGCAAAAGGGGGTTCCACAAAGTATTCAGTCATGCTGTATGAATACTTATGCACGCCCCACTTTTCACTTTTCTATTTAAAAAAAACAAAACAGAATCATGTATCATTTTACTTTCACTTCACAGTTGTCTGTTACTTGTGTGTGAACCTTCAGTAAACAATTCAAAATAAAAGCTTTTACGTTTAGGGTTGTAAACATGACAAAATGTGCAAAAGTTCAAAGTGTATTAGTACTTTCGAGAGGCATTGTATTTGTATGATTGAAACCTTCACTATATTAATAAATGTTTAAAGGAATATGGCACCGTTTTTCCAGACTGTGATATGTTCTTACCTGAGCTTAGACGAGTTGATGCGTACCTGTGTGGTCTTTGTGCGTGTGCTCAGTCACGCAAAGCATTTAGGCTCTCCCAGCAAAGGTATACAGTAGCTCCAAACTTCCCTATTTAAATACAGTTATGTGAAACGTTACACGATCCAAGTCTAGTTGCACAAAACTAAACATGTCGATTTTCTAAGTGGATAAAAAGGGGTACTATACAGATGCTCGTCATATAATCAGAATATCGTGAAAAAATTTATTTAAATTCAGTAAGTCCATGGTCCCTAAACCAGGCACTGGTAGCTTTGAAACTGTGTGCAGGTGCCAAGTCCTGTTGGAAAATGAAATCTGCATCTCCATAAAGTTGGTCAGAGGCAGGAAGCATGAAGCGCTCTAACACTTCCTGGTAGACGGCTGTGTTGACCCTGGACCTCAGAAAACACAGTGGACCAACACCAGTAGATGACATGGAACCTCAACCATCACTGACTTTGGAAACTGTACACTGGACTTCAAGCAACATGGATTCTGTGCCTCTCCTCTCTTCCTCCAGACTCTGGGACCTGGATTTCCAAAGGAAATGCAAACTTGCCTTTCATCAGAGGACATAACTTTGGAGCACTCAGCAGCAGTCCAGTCCTGTTTGTCTTTGGCCCAGGCGAGACGCTTCTGACCCTGTCTCTTGTTCAAGAGTGGCTTGACACAAGGAAGGCGACTGCTGAAACCCATGTCTTCATACGTCTGTGCTGGTGGTTATTGAAGCACTAACTCCAGCTGCAGTCCACTCTTTGTGAATCTCCGACACATTTTTGAATGGGTTTTGTTTCACAACCCTCTCCAGGTTATCCCTTTTGCCTGTACACTTGTATCTACCACAGCTTTTCCTTCCCTTGGCCTCTTTATTAATGTGCTTGGACACAGAGCTCTGTGAACAGCCTCTTTAGCAATGACCTTTTGTGTCATGTCCTCCTTGTGCAAGATGTCAGTGGTCAAGACGTCTTTTGGACAACTGTCAAGTCAGCAGTCTTTCCATGATTGTGTAGCCTACAGACCTACTGAGAGACCCTTTAGAGGAGTCAATCATCTGATCAGAGTGTGGCACCAGGTGTCTTCAATATTCAACCTTTTTATAATATTATGATTTTCTGAGATCATTAGTGTCATTACTTTTCAGTTATAAACATCAACATTAAAAACAATAAACACTTAAAATATATCAGTCTGTGTGGAATGAATGTTTTATAAAAGTTTGACTTTTTGAATGGAATTACTAAAATAAATAAACGTTCTCATGATATTCTAATTATATGACGAGCACCTGAATATGTTAGGCGTAATAACATGGAGCGCTTTGACATCCGCGCAATAATATCTCACTTAACTGTGCGGACGTCGAAGTGCTCCTAAGGTATTATTACGCCTTACAATATAGTGCCCCTTTTCATCCGCTTAGAAAATCGACATGTTTTATTTTGTGTAACTATACTTGGATCGTTTAACGTTTCATGTAACTGTATTTAAATAGGGAAGACGTGGAACAGCTGGGTAGCTTCTAACTTCACCCCAGTTTGGAGCTATACCTTTACTGGGAGAGGCTAAATGCTAACAACATTTGCGTGACTGAGCACACGCACAAAGACCAGACAGATATGCATCAACTCGTCGAAGCTAAGTTAAGAACTTAATATCTCAGTATGTAAAACGGTGGCCTGTTCCTTTAACTATGGGCTACATGAGAGACTTAAAAAATCACATCAAATTAAATAACTTAAAATATCGGCCAAACCCCATCGGTATCAGACCCAAAATTCCATATTAGTTGAGCCCTAACATGTTACCACATAACTACATGTGTGTTACTCCATAACTGTGTGTTACTCCATAACTGTGTGTTACTCCATAACTGTGTGTTACTCCATAACTGTGTGTTACTCCATAACTGTGTGTTACTCCATAACTGTGTGATACTCCATAACTGTGTGTTACTCCATAACTGTGTGTTACTCCATAACTGTGTGTTATTCCATAACTGTGTGTTACTCCATACCTGTGTGTTACTGCATAACTGTGTGATACTCCATACCTGTGTGTTACTGCATAACTGTGTGTTACTCCATAACTGTGTGTTATTCCATAACTGTTATCACACACCTTTGCCGTCCTCGCCGCCCGCTCGGTGCCAGGTTCCCAGTGTGTGCAGGGGGATGTAGTTGGCTTCAAACTCGCAGTTGGGATTAAGGAGCAGGCCCCTGAGGTGACCCCGGAGCTCAGGCTCTCGACCCTTAAAGGGCCCCAGGAAGAGTCTCCTGGAGTCGTAGTCATTTGCATGGAGATTGTCCCACACCAGAGGGGGGCGCTGTAGGGCTGCCTCCACCTCAGACAGGTTCTCCACTGACAGCTTTCTTGAGATTACTTTATTTCCTGCAACAAACCAGACAAAGGCTCAGCATATTTCCCTGATTCTCAGGCTTAAGGCATGTGAATGGGAGGGATTATTTAGATATCAATTTGAAACGTTTGCTGTAGATTACAGACAGTGAATAAATATGAGAATAAAAATAAACTTTTGAGTTAATGGTTTTTAAATTGGTAGTCAATAGTGTCCCTAATTTGCTGTTTTTTATTGTTGTTTTTTGTCAGATGATCAATACTCAATACATCAGGCTAGAAATGATATATTAAACAAATCCATCAGAGCAAAACTTCGAAATCTAGTTAAGTCCAAGCCTGGAAAGTTTGGAGTCAGTAGGAGCTCTGCTAAAGCAAGAGAGGAATGAAAACCTTGTTTTGAGGAAAAGGAGCCGTCAAGTCTAGAGCGTCTGCATAATGCGCTTGTATACCCTCGCAAACTTTTGGGGTTGGTATCTTTCTCAAAGGAAATGACCATATTTGGCATACAGAGTCTTGTCAGGGGACTCTGTACATTAGGTTGATATCAAACATGTCAGTGTTTATGAAAAATAAGGGAAATAAACAAGCCTATAATTTGTAAAGGCAGGAAGAATTGGCTTTGAAATTAACATTGCATTTAAGGAGACATATCGAGAGATGGGCAAAGGGTCACCTGTCCAGATGACGGAGATGTTGGGCAGCAGGTCCTCTCCCACAATTTGGAGGTATGGAGACTTGGACACACTGGGAGAGCACAGGGATCCACAGTACTCTACACAGCAGAGACATGAGTCACAACGTTGGTTCAACTAAAGCCTTTCCCTTTCTGTGGGGCAGAGTGTGTGTCCTACCTGTGGGGCAGACTGTGTGTACAACCTGTGAGACAGAAAGTGCGTCCTACCTGTGGGGCAGAAAGTGTGTCCTACCTATGAGGCAGAGTGTGTGTCCTACCTGTGGTGCAGAGTGTGTGTCCTACCTGTGAGGCAGAAAGTGTGTCCTATCTGTGGGGCAGAGTATGTGTCCTACCTGTGGGGCAGACTGTGTGTCCTACCTGTGGGGCAGAGTATGTGTCCTACCTGTGGGGCAGAGTATGTGTCCTACCTGTGAGGCAGAAAGAGTGTCCTATCTGTGGGGCAGAAAGTGTGTGTCCTACATGTGAGACAGAGTGTGTGTCCTATCTGTGAAGCAGAGTGTGTGTGTCCTACCTGTGGGGCAGAGTATGTGTCCTACCTGTAGGGCAGAAAGTGTGTCCTATCTGTGGGGCAGAATGTGTGTCCTACCTCTGGGGAAGAATATGTGTCCTACCTCGGAGGCAGAAAGTGTGTCCTATCTGTGGGGCAGAAAGTGTGTCCAACCTGTGAGGCAAACTATGTGTCCTACCTGTGGGGCAGAGTATGTGTCCTATCTGTGAGGCAGAGTATGTGTCCTACCTGTGAGGCAGAGTGTGTGTCCTACCTGCGGGGCAGAAAGTGTGTCTTATCTGTGGGGCAGAGTATGTGTCCTATCTGTGAGGCAGAGTATGTGTCCTACCTGTGAGGCAGAGTGTGTGTCCTACCTGTGAGGCAGAAAGTGTGTCCTACCTGTGGGGCAGAGTGTGTGTCCTACCTGTGGGGCAGAGTATGTGTCCTACCTGTGGGGCAGAGTGTGTGTCCTACCTGTGGGGCAGAGTATGTGTCCTACCTGTGGGGCAGAGTGTGTGTCCTACCTGTGGGGCAGAGTGTGTGTCCTACCTGTGGGGCAGAGTATGTGTCCTACCTGTAGGGCAGAAAGTGTGTCCTATCTGTGGGGCAGAATGTGTGTCCTACCTCTGGGGAAGAATATGTGTCCTACCTCGGAGGCAGAAAGTGTGTCCTATCTGTGGGGCAGAAAGTGTGTCCAACCTGTGAGGCAAACTATGTGTCCTACCTGTGGGGCAGAGTATGTGTCCTATCTGTGAGGCAGAGTATGTGTCCTACCTGTGAGGCAGAGTATGTGTCCTACCTGTGAGGCAGAGTATGTGTCCTACCTGTGAGGCAGAGTGTGTGTCCTACCTGCGGGGCAGAGTATGTGTCCTATCTGTGAGGCAGAGTATGTGTCCTACCTGTGGGGCAGAGTATGTGTCCTATCTGTGAGGCAGAGTATGTGTCCTACCTGTGAGGCAGAGTGTGTGTCCTACCTGCGGGGCAGAAAGTGTGTCTTATCTGTGGGGCAGAGTATGTGTCCTACCTGTGAGGCAGAAAGTGTGTCCTACCTGTGGGGCAGAGTGTGTGTCCTACCTGTGGGGCAGAGTGTGTGTCCTACCTGTGGGGCAGAAAGTGTGTTCTACCTGTGGGGCAGAGTATGTGTCCTACCTGTGGGGCAGAGTGTGTGTCCTACCTGTGAGGCAGAGTGTGTGTCCTATCTGTGGGGCAGAGTGTGTGTCCTACCTGTGGGGCAGAGTGTGTGTCCTACCTGTGAGGCAGAGTGTGTGTCCTACCTGTGGGGCAGAGTGTGTGTCCTACCTGTGGGGCAGAGTGTGTGTCCTACCTGTGGGGCAGAAGAGGAAGACTGGAGGTTCTCCGAGGGACTGGTAGATCTCGTTGGTGACTGAGACCTGAGCCTGAGCGAACGAGGAGAACACCTGGCTGTCGGCCTGACACAGCGAGTGGTCAATGTCGTCGAACAGGAGCGCGAAGGCACGGCAGCCCAGCTCGGACACCTGCACATGGGCAGACAGAGGGCCGGTCATGCAGTTTATCCACAGCATTTAGAAAAATATTGAAAAAGAGAATCAATTTTAAACTGTTGTGGTCCAACTTCATTCACAACTTTGCAAATCCCTTTCAAACATCCTAATCCTTCACTGGGAGAGGTTTATACCAATACATAGTCATAGTAAATAACAACAATTGTTTGTAAAAGAAAACGTTTTTAGAATCAGATCCATAGCACAGATTTACAATATGCTTAAAAAATAAAGAATTTGTAAGATATGTAGAAGTACTGAGCGGGCCTAAACGTGAGACATGCACTATAATAGCAAGCCAGGGAAGTCAGCCAGGGAAGTCTGTGTACTGCCTTTTGATAAAGTTTATGATATTATAAAGAAGAGCCAAGCCAAAAACTAGAGGAACCAAGCAATTTAAGGACGATTTTGAACCTAAGCTAACAGTGGCTAATGCTAGCATGTGGCTTTGCAGTCTGTGACAATCACAGTTCATTTCAAACATACGACATAAACGGTGTGCCTTTCAGAGGTCTGTCTTGTCTTTCTTCTGGAAGATCAGAGGCCAGCTGTCTGTTCAAGCCACATTAGTGTCCGCACAAATCGCTTTGGCCCAGGGTGGAACACTTACAATCCACCCTGGTGCACCCTGGACACAAAGGCGAGAAACACTGCCCGCAACAAGCCTGCACAGTGCTCCAGGGCCTGCCAATCAAATCCCGAAGCCTAAACAACAAAGAACTGCTTATTTTCATAAACCATACCCACTTCAGAGTTATCACAGGCTGTAAAATTGTTTTTTGACATGTGTAAACTCCACATTGGTTTTCACAATATCACAAATATTACATCTAAACTGCAACAGAATGCTGCAAGTTGAATTTTATTAATACAAAACTAAATAATACATAATAATAATAAATATTGTGACAATAATATTAATCAGTTTTGTCCGGTTGTTTGAACTTTAAAACTATTGTGGTTCTTTGAGACTTTCATTTGGTCTGAAATGGTCAGAAATGGCTCCTCGGATGTTAAAGGTTGCAGACCCCTGCACTAGGGGGTGGTATTGCAGCAATGTGAGCCCCCTGCCATTAGAAAACAGTGGTATCCTCGCCCATTAGCTGGTACCATAGACTGTACAAATAACAGACAACTCCTCCTCACTCCTCCCCGTTTACCACAATGACCACGTCCGAGGGGGAAATCATGGCGGATTTACAGGCTCCTCCTCCTCAGCTCTATCGAAGCATGTTCCTAATAAGGGCATAAGGGCGGGATCTTCACTGTAGACCCGGCCCTTGCGTGACGTGTAGCTCGCGCAGCTCCAATGCTAACAGTCCGACCCTCAGTAAGTACAAGATTTCTAAAATGTATCCTACGATAACCAGCCCGGTGCCTCTGATTGTGTCTAACCCAGCGTAATCACAGGAGGAATATCCAGCTGTAGACAGTTCCAAAAAATTAGGCACCGGCATTAAAGTTGTTTTTAACGTGTCTAAAGTGCAATGCATTCCAATGGGGGACTAGCGGCTATATGGCGCTACTACAGCAATGGCGTCCTCCTGTACCAGCCAACGGCCTCCAAAGCAGAGCAGCCAGCGGCCATTGGCTGGTACAGGTCTGTTATTGTGGAGGCCGTGAGCTGCCGGTCACTCACCTGGCGGAGCTTCCTCTTGAGCAGGGACAGGTCTGAGGCAGAGGAGAAGACGATGTCCTGTCCAGGGGAAAGCGCGTACACAAACGTTATGCCTCTGCGCTCAGCCTCCACCATCAGAGTGCGGAGCTGGGCTAAAGAAACACGCCAGTCAGTCAGTTAGTCGGTCAATCGTTTTAGTTTGTCTAGTTTTAAGAAATGTTACATAAATGTAGATAACTGTAAAAAGGACCAGACTGGTTCCTGGGATAGATACAGGGGGGAGGCCAGGGAGGATTGAAACAAGGGGACAGATATAACAGCAGCACCATCAGGATGGAGAACTGACGTCCTATCAATGGTTTGGCTCATGTCTTCCTCTTTCATGTCTTTTTTTTTTTTATAGAAAAGTGAAAGTGGGGCGTGCATAAGTATTCATACAGCATTTTTCTGAGTGCATTAAATTGCCTTTGTAACATTCCTATTGCATAATGTTCACACCTTGACACCTTGCCCTAACCATTAAATACTGTATGTGTGCGTAATCTACTCTCAGTATAATTGCAGCTGTTCTGTGAGGGCCTCAGAGCTGTGGTCAGAGTGTATTGGTCACTAAACAACATCATGTACAAGGTCGGTAGTGCATCAGTTAGCACTTGTACTTCTCAGCTAGAAGGTCCGGGTTAGATTCCCACCAGGGAATTTCTTTATGGAGTTTGCATGTTCTCCCCGTGTCTACGTAGGTTTCCCCTACCACTAAAAACCAGGGGTGAAAGTATCTTTTTTTTCTTACCGGTAATATAAATAAATAAAATAATATACTGTTGTACTGCTTGTGGCTGTATACATACCGCCCACCTCCAAATCTTCCAGAGAGTCAAAGACCAACAGACAGCGCACCCAGATGCCTTTCTCATCTTAGCTGGGGACTTTTCCCCAAAGTCTATCAACACATTGACTTTCCAACAAGGGGAAACAACATCCTGGATCTGGTTTACACCACCAAAAAAGGAGCATACAAGGCACACCCCCTCCCCCATCGTGGTGCCTCGGACCACATAACTATTCTGTTACTGCCAGCATACAGGCCACTGGTTAGAGTCACTAAACCGGTTTGGAAACGGATTCAAGTGTGGAGTAAAGACTCTTTAGAGAAACTAAAGGACTGCTTTCACACAACGGATTGGAATATGTTCAAGGATTCTGCTACTAACAACAATGTCACTGATCTCCAGGAGTATACAGAGACTGTCACTGCCTACATCACCAAGTGCACTGATGATGTAACAGACTTCATTCAGCCCTCACTCACCTTGAAACAAAGGACTCTTACGTTAGAATGCTGTTTTTAGACTTTAGCTCAGCATTCAACACTATAATCCCACAGCAGCTAATACACAAACTGCTCCACCTGGGGATCAACACATCACTGTGCAACTGGCTGCTGGACTTTCTGATGGGGAGACCACAGGCTGTACGTGTCGGCGGAAAGTCCTCCAGAACCATCACACTGAACACGGGAGCACCCCAAGGCTGTGTGCTGAGCCCCCTCCTGTTCACTCTGCTGACCCATGACTGCGCTCCAAAGTACGACTCAAACCTCTTCATCAAGTTTGCAGACGACACAACAGTGGTGGGTCTCATCAACAACAGAGACGAGTCAAACTACAGGAGTGAGGTGAGCAGTCTGGCCATGTGGTGCACACAGAACAACCTCTCTCTAAATGTGGAGAAGACTAAAGAGATTGTTGTGGACTTTCGAAGAGCACGGGTCCAGCATGCTCCTCTAACAATCAACGGTGCTGCAGTGGAGAGGGTGACCAGTACTAAGTTCCTGGGTGTGCACATCACAGAGAACCTTTCCTGGACCATGCACACTACATCTCTGGTCAAGAAGAGTAATCAGCGTCTCTACTTTCTCCGCAAGTTAAGAAGAGCTAGAGTCCCAGCCTCTGTTATGTGCAACTTCTACAGAGGGACTATAGAGAGCATCCTGACCAGCTCCATCACTGTGTGGCATGGCGCCAGCACTGCCTCCTGCTGAAGGAGCCTCCAGCGCATCGTGAGAGCAGTGGAGAAGATCTGCAGAAAGGACATGTACTCCACCCGTCTCACCCGCCAAGCCGTCAGAATCACCAGGGACCCTACGCACCCATCACCCAGTCTCTTCAAGGTAATGCCTTCAGGGAAGAGACTGCAGGATCTACGGCCCAGTTCCAGTCGACTGAAGAAAAGTTTCATACACAAGGCCATCAGGAAGCTGAACTCCCTGCCTTCCCTGCGTTCCCAACTCTCACTCCCCACCCTCCCCATTCCACAATCAAGGATGAGAGAAATATAATTTCAAATCATTCACAAATGGTTTGACAAATAAATAAAAAATCAAAGAAAAAAACATTTTTTTCAAAGAGCAGAAAGTCCGTACATTATTCATGATGTTGGGACATTAATGTTAGTCTGAAGTAGTCAAAAGACATACATAAAATCAATATATCAAAGTTGTGGTACAGTAGTGTGGTGTGTAGTACCTTCTTCATCGGAGGAGTAGACTTCTCTCCACAGCAGCCGGTGTTTGAGGTCGTCTTTAGGACCATACAAGTACGTGTTCAGGCCCCACTGTTGCATCCTATCCACACACAAACAGAAGGAGCTGATGACTGTGAGCTGCTCGTGTGAGTAACCGGGGCATCTGACTCTGTTTTTGGTGATTATGCAAGTAACAAGGAGTGAGGCATCAACGCAGTGAGTGGACACACGGACTCTGTTTTGGGACATAAAGACTGAAATGATCCATAATCTCATTTTGAGACTGTCCTGGTTCAGAGGAAGTTCATTAAACCCTATATAGCCTATTAGCAGTTTGCTGTTTTATGCATTGTTTGACTTTGTATACAGTGCCTCTCGAAAGTACTAATACACCGTGAACTTTTGCACATTTTGTCATGTTTACAACCATAAACATAAAGATTTGATTTGGAATGTTTTACGGTTCACACACAAGTAACAGACAACTGTGAAGTGAAAGCAAAATGATACATGATTCTGTTATTTTTCAAAAAATAGAAAAGTGAAAAGTGGGGCGTGCATAAGTATTCATACAGCATTTTTCTGAGTGCATTGAATTGCCTTTATAACATTCCTAATGACTGCAGAAAGTTCACACCTTGCTCTAACCATTAAATAGAGGCCACCTGTGTGTAATCTACTCTCAGTATAATTCCAGCTGTTCTGTGAGGGCCTCAGAGCTATGGTCAGAGTGTATCGGTCACTAAACAACATCATGAAGGCCAAGGAGCACACCATCTCATGAAGTACTGTTCAATCCATCATTCAGAAATGGAAAGAGTTTAGCACCACTGCGAACTTACCAAGACACGGCCGTCCACCTAAACTAACAGACCGAACAAGGAGAGCACTGGTCAGAAATGCAACCAAGTGCCCCAAGATAACTCTGGAGGAGCTGGGACGTCCTGCCGCTGAGCTGGGGGAATCTGTACATGGGACAACTATAAGTCGTACTCTACACAAATCTGGCCTTCATGGACGAGTGGCAAGAAGAAAGCCATTATTGAAAGGAGGCCATAAGAAATCCTGTTTGAAGTTTGCTAGAAGTCATATGGAGGACACAGCTACCATGTGGAAGAAGGTGCTTTGGTCAGATGAGACAAAAATTGAACTTTTTGGCCCGAATGCAAAACGTTATGTATAGAGCAAACCTAACACTGCTCATCGTCCTGAGTGCACCATCCCCAGTGTCAAATATGGTGGGGGGGGCATCATGCTATGGGGCTGCTTTTCCTCAGCGGGGACTGGGAAGATTGTAAGAATAGTTGGGAAGATGGATGGAGCCAAATACAGAGACATTTTGGAGGAAAACCTGCTGGAGTCAGCAAGAGAATTGAGGCTGGGGCGGAGATTCACCTTCCAGCAGGACAATGACCCTAAACACAAAGCTACATCTACAATGGAATGGTTTAAAAACAAACATATGAATGTGTTAGAATGGCCCAGTCAAAGTCCTGACCTAAATCCTATTGAACATCTGTGGAAAGACCTGAAAACTGCTGTTCACAAACGCTCTCCTTCTAATGTGACAGAGCTTGAGTTGTTTTGTAAAGAGGAATGGGCTAAAATGTCAGTCTCTACATGTGCAAACCTTGTAGAGTCAAACCCCAGAAGACTTGCTGCTGTTATTGCAGCAAAAGGGGGTTCCACAAAGTATTAAGTCATGCTGTATGAATACTTATGCACGCCCCACTTTTCACTTTTCTATTTTTTGTAAAATAACAGAATCATGTATCATTTTACTTTCACCTCACTGTCTGTTACTTGTGTGAGAACTTTCAGTAAAAAATTCAAAATAAAATCTTTATGTTTAGAGTTGTAAACATGACAAAATGTGCAAAAGTTCAAGGTGTATTAGAGAGGCATTGTATTTGGTTGCATTTTCGGCTGCGATTGCTGTGTTTATTGTTATGTGTTTAAAATTTAAAATCGCCACATTTGGCCCACGGCTCACTGGCACTTTCAACTTTGGCCCTTGGACGTAGTTTTAATTTAGTTTTAGTCTTAGTATTTTGACGAAAATTGTATTTAGTGTTAGTCAAGATTTAAAATTGCATGTAAATGTAGGCGACGTGTCGGCCTGATGCATTTGGGATTGGCTGGTTGTGCTGTGGGAGTTGTCACGCTGTTCATTGTCCTTTATTAGCTCCTACTATAATCAAGTAATTATGACACTTACAGGGGTGGGAGTTTATAACTTTAACTTCGTCCTACTCCTTTCTTGAGTTTAAAGATGTGCAGGAAACATGATGTAAATATGTACATGATTTGAATATACTGTATATTGTGTATTTGTTGCGATTGCTGGACCAGGTTGGACCAGGCTGGGCAGTGCCGCCCACTCCGCCCGGCTCTGCTGCGGTGGGCGGCCTGAGGGCTCTCTCATCACAGTTTCCTGCACAGATGGTGTGTAGGCTCCTCCTGCACATGCCCACACTGACAGCCAAACTTATGCAACAGCTCCATGTGCCCACAATCTACATACAGAGCTAAAAATACCAGCCCCACGCGGAGCTTCGCAGGAGGACACAGGACAGTTGTATGAGCCTGTGTCAGGGCTTGTGTTTCCGCTGATACGCAGAGCTCGTCCCCAGAGCCGGGTTCCTTCCTTCTGCCTGAGCGCACCTGCAGCCAGCCACGTGTCCTCTCACTCCCTTTGAACCAACACCTCCTCCCCTCCCATCCACCCAGGCCACCTGCGCTCACTGCCCCACCGCGTACACCCCTTTGCCTCAATTTATGCTAAGAACGAGGCCATAAGGCACCAACTGAATTGTTTTAAGTGGGCCAGTGAGGTGAGGTCCGACCTTAGATGGCATAGTCAGCCACATCGACGTCGAGGCATCAAATTAAAATGGAAAGATCGAGCCTTGCTGGTTGTTGCATTGCAAAGTACAGAGTCAGAGCTTTAAAATGACTTCCGAGGCCTCAGGGGGGACGGAATAACATCAAGTTGAAATGTGGTCATGAGTTTGTACACCAAATGTTGTACATATTTTAGATTTTGCCTATTACTCCGGAATGGAAAGAGATAGAGACTTCCAAATTATTGTATTTGTTTTGGAATCTACTCATTTTTGTCGGCCTAACAAACAATACATAATCTGCATAGGCCTCTGTGGATTATGTGTAGTTTTTACCCCAAAAACCCAGTGTATCTATCACATGTGATATGATCAAGATCTTTGGAACCATATGTGAAAACGTCTTTTGTTTTGGAATCTACACATTCCAAGTTGTCAAATAACCCTAACCTGATATCCCCCGGCCTTACAGAAGATGTGCAACAACAAGTTGAATAGTTCTCCAAATCCATCTCCAAGGCAGGTAAAGAGACGTGAACGCCTGGATTTCTTTTGCACTTTTTTTTTCATTAATAAACATTTCTACTGTAGATACAACCTTTATTAGCCATCTCCATATCACCAGGACCAACCAAAAAAAATAAATACCCATAGACATAAAAGAGATAAAATACATCTTTGTTTCCCTGGTGTGACGAACCAACGGTGAAGCGGTATTGCTGTGAGTGGGCGGGTTTTACACTCTTCACCAACAACAACACTGGTATCCATGCACCTGCACCCCACTCACCACTGGAAGAGCACCCTCCTCTGATCCATGGACCAGGGCCGGCCGTAGAAACCTGCACAGAGAAGAGAGGCACAGTCACGGTCCGTCAGCATGATCACCTCTCCGGGCGTTGTATCAAACGCATGAATAATACGGGACAATGCCGTTCAACAACGGCCTCAGGGTGGTGCCCCTCGGAGCCCAACATACAGTTCATTATGAAGCACTGAACGTATGAACTGGAATGATCCTCAGTTCGGCTTAAACCGTGTTGCAAAATGCCAATGTATAAAAAGTGCATAAATAATATATGTTTCGTTTACAGAACTCAGAGCTGACTGTGAACATGTGTTAGTCCCAGATTATGCAGCGGCCGAAGTGGAAAGAGAAATAACTGATCAAACTACGAGCCACGAGTCTGGAGATGTGTGGGCCCTGCCTGGAACATCAGGAGCATTCCAACACCGAGAACCTTCACTAGATCAGTCAAACTCTGGCTCCTGGACAATCAAACCTGCAGTCACAGTGTGGACATGGAGTTTGTTTACGAATAGTCAATTTTGTACGGTCTTATTTGTCTGAATGTTTCTTCTGCATGTTTTAGCTAACTATCTCACATGTCCATTGTCTCGATACGATTTGAATAATTGCCCTCGTTGTTGTGTGGCCTTTCCCGTCTGTAAACATCAACCTGCCCTGGGACGACAGATGAAAACCCTCCATATTCACACGTGGACTTGTGTTTTGAGTAATGCCAAGTCTTGTTCACTTTGATCGTTCACTTCTTCCACTGCAGCAGCACTCTGATCTGTTCTTCATGATTATAACACATTCCACATTTTGATCATCAAAGTGTGTTCATCACGCCGCTACGAAGCTGCTAACCTCCCTGTACCGTGAAAATTGTTCCCACTGCTGCCTGCAGAGGGAGCTCCAGGCAAACTCCTCACCAGTCCCTGCCTCACTGTCTTTTTCTTATTATGTCAAATTATAACACACAGAAGGTTTTTAAGTTTCAAGCCCTTATGCCGGGTATGTCATGTTGTAAATGGTAGACCGTGAACACTCTGCTCACTGTATCCCTCTGCTCCTGCTGCCAACATCCCCTCCCTTTGCACAGAACATAAATCTTCTGCGGCTACTCTCCATCGCTGGAGCTATTTTTAGCCCGTCTCCAGCGTCCCCTCTCCTCCTTTGTGTTTGCAGCAGGAAGTAGGTCAGAGAGTGAACTAGCCTAGCCTCAGATGAATGCCCCTTCTTTACGTGACTTCCTTTATAGCATACAGTGAGCATACCGGGACTATAGGCTCTCTCTGTACACACGTCCTGGCTCTGCTGGTGAGGGGCGTGGCCACCTCAGGGGACGGAGCAGGTGTTGTTTACACTGAAATGAAAGGCTCCTGTAGCATATTTCGGGCTTGAAAACACTCTTGATAGCGGCCAGAAGGCCAGTGGTGCAGACTGGGCAGTGCTTCAAAATATATCTGCTAATGATCGGTATAAATGGGTATAAACATCGCGAGAAGTAGGGCTGGGTACCATTAAACAAGACCAGTATCGGGAAAAAAGTTTAGGCACAACTGGTATCGAAAAAAAAAAGGTTACACTTTATTTACACAACCTTGTACATTGTACTTATCAAAAAATAGTATTATAGTATACAAAATTTTGTTGTCACATTACAATGTAATCTGCTTTGTAACAATCAGTAATAACTAGTACCTATGTAGTACACACAATGGAGTCTATAAGGGAATAAGGGCCTAAGGTTCACCTGAGAGTCTTATTACATTATGTTCCTCCAAACTACAAATACACATTATTCCATTGTGTATGGTCCAAGTTATTATACATTGTTACATAGCACATCACAGTGTACATCATTTGGTAGGTACAATGTATCGAGGGTAGTGTAAGACAAGGGTTCACAACCTGGGGGTCGGGACCCCCACGAGGGTCGCGAGAAGAATTTGGGGGGTCGCCAGATCATGTTGATCATTTTTTCATGATTATTATTTTATTGTAGCATGTGTGTGCTATTTCAGTGTCATATTTCTTTCTTAAATTTGATTTATTTTAGTTTTGTTTTATATCGGAAGAATTATATCGGCTAATGTCCCCGTTTCCCGCGGTGTGACCCAACAGTGAGAATAAATATTAATATAAAAGGGGTTGCGGCTCCAAAAGGTTGAGAACCACTGGTGTTAGATGCCGTTGGTCCAGGGACAGCATTATAAGAAGTGACTTGGTTGTTTGGGTATTGAAAAGTGTACCGGTACCCAGTCCTATAAAGAAGCCACAATACACTGCACAATCATACGTTTTACTCATGATTTGACAGTTTCATGACAGCCCTAATTGGCAGCCTTGCTTCCGTCAGTCTACCCTGAGGCAGCTGGGGCTACTCCTGCATAAGTGCCTGAATCATTTTTAGGCCAAACTGAGACTTTTACTTCATACTCTCCCCAAAGCACTACTGCGACATCTATGGCCCTGAGGCCTTTTGCAACCCAAACTAACTGTGTACTCTAAATGACCAGCCACTATTGACGTGCCATCCACCTATCTGGTGTTTATTTGACCCTCCTGTCTCAGTCGTACTGACAGGCACAGGAGGAGCTCATGAGACGGTTTGGCGTTGTGTATTTTCTGCTTTATGTGTGTGCATATTTAATGATGAACACACTTTTAGCACAGAACTGCTCCAGTGACAGATTATGGGCTTTGACGATGTGGAGGACAGTTAAATCTATGACAATACAATCCCATAAATACCATGGAAGCAGAAGAAGAAACCCAATTGAACAGGATTACTCAAAACTGCACGAGCGAATGACGATGAGGGGAACGTGGTTAAGCTCAACATGGTCCAATTTGCATGATCTCCCCTTTTTATGTGTGACTCACAGGCAATCATGCTCGCCCTCTAATCAAAAGCGTGAGTGTGGAGTGAAAGAATAATGGTCCACACGAGTTCTTCATGTGACGGGGGAAATGTACTCCGGTCCTGTTGTAATTACTACGGAGCAGAGGAGGAAGCCGTTTATATCAGGCTAAAAACAGAAGTGCAAAGATGGATAGAGACAAGACATGCTCTGAAAGTGGTTCAAAACCAAGTGGCCATACTTAGAAATATAGAAGAGAAAACATGTATTCTACTCGGTCATGGTTGGGGCTGGGTACTGTTAAACGATACCAATCTGGTATCTGGAAAAACGTTTAGGTACTACTGGTATCGAAAAAGATTAAAGTATTAAAAGCAGGTAAAGAAAAACAAATCTTAGAAATCAAATAAATGATTTTTTCCCCCAATTTGTTTATGTATTTTGCCCTATATTTATTTTTTGTTGCATCTGATTTATCTCGTTTTACCAATTTATTTCCCTAATTTTTGCTATTTTTTATAACTAATATTTTTCCCATTCCCCCCATTTTTTCCCCTATTTTTACCCCAATTTTGCCCCTAATTTTTAACAAAATTTTTCCTTATCTATTGCCACAATTTCTCTCAATTTTACCCAAATTATTTCCCATTTTTCACACATTTCCTGACAAAACTGTTCATACTTTATAGAGCTACTATATATCCACCTAGTTCGAATTTGCCTTAGAAACAAGGTATTATTTACCTTTTAACATTTCATGTTTGTGAGTCGACTTTGTTTGCTTCTAAAAGTCTTATGAATGTTTTACTGTACACTGAAAATCTATGTACATATGTTTTTGTAAATACTGCATATATACTGTACATTTTTGTATGAATATGTAAATGCTGTTTTGGAATGGACCCAAGAAGATACTGACTGCTTCATGCTCTCAGCTGATGGGATCCATATAAATAAATAAATACTAAGTACATGCTTTGCAGTAGAGGGATTTTTGGGAGCTGAAACGATGAGTTGGAATATGAACATGAAATAATCCATGTATTTGTTCATATTTTGACATGACACATTCACGCTCACTTCACACCTGACCAAAACATCTCCACGCTTGCAGTTCAGCCACTCATCGTTTTACAGAGGAGAGCTCTAAGGATCATCCAACAAATCAACTTGTCGGAGAGTCCAGATGACTAAACTGTGGTGGACAGTAACCAATTACATGTACTCACGTTACAGTAATTGAGTACACCTTTTGGGTAATTGTACCTTACATTTTTCAGCCTACTTGTAATGGAGTAAATGTTTTAGGTACAGGACATATGTATACATTAGTGTGGAATAGATTGCTACAAGAGAGAATGGACTAGTTTGAGTTTACAGGAGCTAGCTCCGCCCACATGAGTAACATTAGCATCTCCATAAAGGTAATAACAAAACGTTTCCACCTCATTCATACAGCTGAATATTCCGTCAGGTCAGGTCAGAGACAGCAGGCTGACAGTCTGACAGTGGACACTTATGTAGCTCAGTGTAGATCTGCCAGTAAGGAATTGTTTATCTCATTTATCTCCATAGAGGAAGGTCTTTTAACTGATTTATTGTAGACCAGGGGTGCCCAAAGTGGGGCCCGAAAACAATTCTGTTGGCGCGCCAAAGAGTGACCTACTTTTGTGCTGTATGGTTAATACTACTCTCCCATTCATTCTCAATGGTATATATGGATGCAGTACACTTTTTGGCCACCAGCGTCAAATTGGGGTCGCTGTTTCACTCCTTTCACAAAGTTGTGGCGTCTTGATGTTTATCACAGAGCGTTGTACATCACCTTTCCCAGTTTTCCAACTTTTATTGCAAAGTTTGTTGACATAGGTCATGTTAAAAATTGACTTATAAAATAATTGATGCTGAACTGACACTTTCAAAATGATCTAATGTGGCATTTTCTTTGAGTTAACAAATGAATGTAGATACAGATTTTTTTTACATATTGCTACAATTATTGATTTTGTTCGACTAAAACTAGGGTTTTGCCATAGTTAACATTTGTTTTAATATAGCTTGTTATTATTATTTGCAGTTTTATGGGTTTCACCCTTGACATCGCCGTGTTTGGCCTGTGACCCACAGGCACTTTTTTATTTTGGCCCTCGGAGACAAAAAGTTTGGGCATCCCTGTTGTTGACTGTCCACATCAGTATCTTCCTAAATAGACCTACCAAGTGCAGAACATTTGAGACAGTGTAGGAACGGGCTTCTGCTGACACTTATATCATTCTGGACTGAGAGAAAATAGTGGTTGTGGTATTTGAAATGTAGCTTGGTAAATACTATGAGACATAGGTGTATTATTCAAACAGACTGCCCCAGGTCCCACAGATATTAAACGTGTGCTGAAACTGGGACTGACGCTCATGTATGCACACTGTTGTTGTATGATATTTAATGTAGGGCATATGGTCTAAGATCTATATCATGATATAAGAAAGAAATATAACGTTAACGATACATTTGGCGATATAATTGACAACCGACCAAATACTTCACAATCCCAGCCTGTGTAAGGTCTGATGGAGCTGCAGCCCCCGTCTCTGCGCCCGGTCCTGACTTCAGTCCAAATCAGCCGGAGTGCACTTGCGAAGTACATCGTATCCACAACGATAGAAAAAAATTCAACCGGTGTAACAATATGCGATACAATATGGCCACTATGGCCACTATGAGGATATAACTGGATTTAAGCAATGTCAATGTCTTGTGACTTTAATTGCCTTGAAAAGTAACAGTAATAGGTTGAGAGGAAAACTACACTTCAAATAAGCAATGGTGCAATAAGGGGAAGGGCGTCTGTGTTTCCATACAGGGGGGGAAACTGTGGAGCAGCTTAAGTGAGCAGCTCCAACAATGTCCAAATATGAAACAATTTAGGAAAAGATTTAAGGATGTGCGTTTCGAACGTCATAGAACACTTTGTTTAATGTACAGAGATGAAAGTGCTTGTGTTTCTGTTAGAAAGTGGATGAAACCAATAAGCTGGTGTATTAAGGCTTTGAAAGAGCGAGTGGGAGTTGATAAGTGTTAAACTTCATCCCACTCCTTTTGGAGCAGCGGTGTTCTTTGGATCATTGTTTTATGTTTTCATGCGTGCTTTAATTGTGTGCTCGATATAAACTGAACTAAACCGGGACGACACCAGATTTCAAAAGGTAACCCTGGACCACATGAGCCAGTCATGTGTGTAAAGCCGCTGCGATTCATCTGCCAGGCCTGTGGGAGGCGCTATGACGCTACCACAGAGAATAGAACAAGACTGTAGAGAAAAGCTCTCCGCTCTGGGAACTAGCTTGGATAATAATCTTTTACAGCCCCCAAAACGCCGGTTTCGTATGGATGTTACGCGGGATTGATCAAAAACGTTTGCATTTAGTCCTGAGCTCAACAACGTGTGGACGAGGCCTAAACCAGGTCTAAACTACTGTAAATCTGACTAACCCGGGTCAATAACACCAGGGCTAAACTATGGTAAATCTGACTAACCCGGGTCAATAACACCAGGTCTAAACTATGGTAAATCTGACTAACCCGGGTCAATAACACCAGGGCTAAACTATGGTAAATCTGACTAACCCGGGTCAATAACACCAGGGCTAAACTATGGTAAATCTGACTAACCCGGGTCAATAACACCAGATCTAAACTATGGTAAATCTGACTAACCCGGGTCAATAACACCAGGTCTAAACCAGGATTAAAGCAGCAGACCAATATCATCGCCAAAGCAGGACTAACAGTCGTGCTACGACTACGCTAGGGATGCACCGATACCAGTATCGGGTATCGGCTCGATACCACTCCTTTGTTCTCATACTCATACATGTGGTCCCGATACCAGACTACAGACTAACATTAGCTAAAAACAGTATCAAAAATACTGATTAATCCATCTAACACACTGCAGGGTTCAAATGATTGTATGTAATCAATAACTCAGTTAGTTTATTAGGTAAAAAGCCTGCGGAAAATCCCATGATGCTTAGTGATATGGCATCACGATCCTGACCTCGATCAGCTTCGGCTGCAGTAGAGGCGTGGGTATGTTCACTTGACCCGCTGAAGGTTAGTTCAGTTCAACTGTTGATGTGCTGTATTCTGGCCTCTAGCTCCGGCTCGGACAGTGCAGAGAGCAATGTCCCGGCAGCGAGCCGCAAACGCCATGTACACAGTAACCACTGCAGGGGGGTGAAGATGTGTGTGAACGCTTTGGAATTTCTCACATTTCTGCCTAAATCGGTCCCTAAATGTGGTCTGATCTTCATCAAAATCACAGGAACGATTAAACAGCGTCTGCCTGAACTAATACCACCCACACATTTACATTTGATCATATGTTTATTGGCCGTAACATGTAAACATTCACAGGACAGAGAGGAAAAAGTAAGTGAACCCAGGAATCTGGCTGAACTGCAGCAGTTTTGTAAAGAGGAACGATCCGAGATTCATCCTGATCGTTTGAGCGTCCATACTTCAAAAATGAGCAGAGGGTTTTGATGTTGAGGTGCTGTTCCATTTGTCCTCCACACATGATGTTGTGTGTTCCTCCTAAACTGGTCAACTTTGGTTTGCGAAAGAGCTCTTGGATGCTCCACTGCACTACTGGATAAATATACTGTGGACTGTTGGACCCAAAGTTGACCAGTTTAGGAGGAACACACCACGTCATGTGTGGAGGACAAATGGAACATCAACATCAAAACCCTCTGCTCATTTTTAGAGCTATATATATCAAGTATAGAGCAGGAGCATCATGGTGTGGGGCTGTTTTGTTTCCTCAGAGCCTGGACAACGTGATATCATCAATAGAAAAAAATAATTCACAAGTTAATCAAGATATTTGGCAGAACGTCCTAAGACATTCACAACATGCATGGAATAAATAAGTGAACCCCTGTATTAAATATCTGTCTGATTCTTCTTTTGCAGCAATAACTGTTTCCTGTAGTTTCAGATCAGACGCTCAAACGATCAGGATGAATCTCGGATCGTTCCTCTTTACAAAACTGCTGCAGTTCAGTCCAGATTCCTGGGTTCACTTACTTTTTCCTCCCTGTCCTGTGGATGTTTACATGTTACGGCCAATAAACATATGATCAAATGTAAATGTGTGGGTGGTATTAGTTCAGGCAGACGCTGTTTAATCGTTCCTGTGATTTTGATGAAGATCAGACCACATTTAGGGACCGATTTAGGCAGAAATGTGAGAAATTCCAGAAGCTTTCAGGCCACTGTAGCCTGGTTTTACCAGACCCTCGTACTTGTTTCGTACAGAGGGTCTGGACTTTCTCAATTGAGCTTTGTTTACAAGTGGGAGGGGTGAACTCTGTTTAAAGTTTGAAACGATTGGGTCTGATTTTACCCAATCGCTAGCGTTTGGTTGTGAAGTAATGCGCCCGGCCGAGTCAAGCTATGCTTGACGTCACCTACAACACCCGCCTCCCCCGCTCGCTGAATGGTAGGATGAAATTCAACCGATTGAATCGCAGCCATTGAGATCAAACCCAGACGTACATGCAGGGAAAAATATTTGACCGGAGTTTACGGATGGCAAAGGCCAGGCTAAGGCCACTGTAACTCTGGCAAACACTGACGTTATTACTCTTTGTAAGTATATTGCCTGTACTGTACTCTATTGGAAATACCGTAGCTATGGGGTAAGGGGTTCATGATAATTACTATAGGCAAGGCATGTTTATTTACACCGTGCATTTTGTATACAAGTCAACCTCGACTATCGACTTATTTGATCATTTGTTCTAATGTAATACTTTATGTTTTACCCCAAGCACATCCAGGCTTAATACAGGCAAAAGCAAGTCAAATGTAAAGCTTTTTAATGCCCTAACAGTACATGCCACAAATGCAGAAAAAATATTTCATATAACAGTGGACAAAACGAAAAAAATGTGGTCAATTTCAGCCAAAACTGCAACTGAATATGTTTTAGAGTCAGGCCATTATTCGGTTGAATTTACAATCAACAAACATTTTTGTCACGATTTTTTCAATGAAATCAGATTTAATGCTAGTTTTAATCCAATGTAATGCTTCTATATTTAAGGCCTTGATTTTGGAATAATTCATTCAATGATGTTGGCGTTGTGTTTCATTGTGTTTCGTGTCTATCGAGGGGTCTTTTTAAAGATGAAGCAGCCGACTTTTCAGACAAAGCTTTACTGTCATCGTTATGCTCTCGAGTTAGTTTACGTGGCATTAAAGGGTCTTCAATAATATCGTTCATCGCAATATTTGTGTCACTCAATAGGCGGTATCAAACAACACATTCTGTTTACAGTAACAAGTCTAACTTTCCCACAGCGTAGGCCTATTCGCTCTTTCATGTCAAAATGACTCAAATCAAGGTAAAATAGTAAAAACATATTCTTAATTTCAGGCTTATTTTTTGCACTTTGTTTATTTTCTTCTTAGAAAAATCATATAATTTCAAAAGTGTTCCATTAAATTAGTACTTTTAATATCTTTATCAAAATATGTACAGCTAGCCTACTACATTGTTGTATACCTTTACGGATCTAAACGATTTCCATCTGGTTAGTGACGGACCGAGGGCTTGCAGACCCCCGCGTGCTTGAACCGAGACCGGGCCAAAACTGCACCGAGTCAATAACACCGGGACTACGCCACGACGGAGCCGGACCCGCGGTAACCTCCAGCTGTTCCGATGAGCCTTTCTCCAGCCGCGCGTATACGGACTCCATGATGGGGCCGTAACCGTGTCTGCCCGCCCGCACCGTTCGCCTCACCTTCCACCACGCCGCACAGAAACGCCGAGTCCCCGTCCATCGTGTCCTCTCGCCGCGGGAGGAGGGAGGAGAGGCCGTGGGGTCCGCGCGCCGCTAGTGCCCGCCGATGTCGCTCATGCTGCCGGAGGATGCTGCTCTCTTTCAGTCGCTGCGCGTGACTGTCTCCTCTGCCTCTTTCCGCTCCTGACGCACGCGGCACCGCTCTCTCGCCACGGTTACGCCGCGGGATGGGCAGGGCCGTGTCTAGCGCTTACGGGGGCCGTTTAACCTCTTAACCCCCGCCCGAACCGAGCGCATTTTCTCCCGTTCGGCTTTTACCCAAATCTAAAAGATCCCGAGAATAGCGACAAAACCAACACGTAAATGATGAAAACATAGCCAAAAAACAGACGACAAAAGTGACAAAAAAACGCAACAAAAACGTGACTAAAAATATGATGAAAAAGTGGCGACAACGCAAAGATAAAGCTTATATAATTTGTTTAGGCCTTAGCTTTCAAATGAGGTGTTACCCTGGCCTATAGGCTGTAAGCTCGTTCTGTGTCATTCGTACTGTATGGCGGTTGTTGAGATTGTTGGATGACACTTTGGAATGAAATAAATAAATACAATGAAAATGAAATCATTTATTCTTATGATAGAGCTGTAACTATTGTCCTGGTGTTGCAGACGTGAAGCTCCTTTTATTGGAAAATGAATAGCTCTTTGACTAATCCAACTTCACTGACATAAGGCTCTGCACGTGGTTTTGTTTCGGACAAAGCGCGAGCATTTCAAATGTGGCATTAGTCAAAAGAAGGCCTAAGAAAGTCCAATCACAGCTGTCTGAGTCTCAGTTCTTTTAGGAGCTCACAGACCACGGGCAGTACCATCTCTACACTGCTTTAACAAGTATTATGCAAATTGTATTTCAGTGCCATAAAGGTTCATTTTTGTATTATTATTTTTCATTGAAACCCATGGATGGTATTGTGTCTCAGGGCTCTTTGAATCACAGACTGTGATGATCAGTTGTTAGTTAAGCCCAGTTAAGGGAAAAACGACTGAAAAAGGACGTTAACCGTTATTGAGCAGACCACAATTTTCCAGCAATTTGGGAATTTATTTTTTTATTTTATTTATTTATTGGTTTATTTGGTCGGGACAGTGCACGTTAATGAACAAGCTACACCGGATTGTAGCTTTGGGCTAATTTCCATCCATCCCCATGCGCACTCTCAAACACACTCATTCATCCTGGCCTATTGTACATGTTTTTAGTGGTAGGGGAAACCGGAGTACTGTTAAGAGATTTGTCTGATTCAGAGTACACAGGAGTTTGTGCAGATAAAGGCACAATGAGGACGGTTTCTGCCAGACAAAGGCATCAGATTAAGAGAACAGCTGCTACAAAGCAGCAAACAGTTTAATGTCTTCAATGAGAATCACACGATGGAAATAGAATTGAAAATAAAGAAACATCAAAACATAGAAAGTGTTTCCAAACTTTTGACTGGTACTGTACATATATTTATTATGTTCATGTAGAAACAAACTCCACCTCCACGCGCTATGGGCCCGATCCAGCTGAACCTTGCAGGGAGATAATGCTTCTTCCATGAGTTTGAATGGTGACATAGGAACAGCCGACTCCTGCAGCTGTCCCAACCTGAAAATACCAAATACAGTAAACAAATAAACTGAATTTACAGCGCTTTTCTGTCTGTAGAAGTTGCCCCTGAACTGGTAGTACTGAAGTATGTGGTGTTCAGACAGGTATTTTAAAGTCTTTTAAGTAAATGAATCTAATTTAATCCTCTTAATCGACATTATGTACTCACTCCACCTGACCCACTCTTATCTTAAGTACTGTGTATATGTTAGTAGTAAACAGTAGTATTATTGTCATCACCGAGGCTCATACACAGCTTCGTGTATTTCCTTTTCCGTTACAGTTTTTAGGACATTAGGACGTGCCCACGGACTCTCTGAAGGTGACTTTGGTTCAGCCCTGATATCGGCCTGCTTATTTGGACAATGCTGACTGTGGATTGTTACTCTTTTGTACAGGTTTTGTTGAAACATGTCGTGTAAGTGCTTAAAAGCTGCACAGCACAATAAACTGAGGATGTAGAGTGCATGCAGTGGTCTCACACGTTTACACAAATGTTTATTTTTGTAAAATATAGACTTTATGAGGCAAAAGTATTTTGCTGCAGTGGTTCCCAACCTTGTTTGTCCCTCGTTCCCCTTAAGGCATTCATTTATACTCCCCCCTACGTTGAGGATCCTGTCAAAACGTTTACAAAGTGAGCAACTTGAACATAGATTTAGTAGTGTTATGTTCATAATAAACTCAAACTTTTTACTGAAAAAACGAAACTAACATTTCTGTGAAAGTACAAAAAGTCACATTTTAACATCTGTTTTTGTCTCCAAAGTGAATGAGGCTTGTAAAAATGTTAAGCCTGACCATTTTGGCCTGAATGAGCAAAGGTCAGTTTGGAGAACATGAGGAGAACATCTGTCCGGCTGTTAATCATGGGGGTGGTTCCATCATCCTTTTGGGTTGTATTGGAGCCAGTGGCACAGGGAACATTTCTTTGGTAGAAGGAAGAATGGATTATTTCCTACAAATCCTGACGGAAAACGTAACACCATCTGTTAAAAAGCTTCTACAAATGGGTACTGATCGTAAACACAGCTCAAAATCCACGATGGAGTTCATCAATAGGATCAGTCTGAAGGTTTTGCTGTGGCCTTCACAGTCTCATGACCTAAACATTATTGAAGATCTGTGGATAAACCTCCAAAGGGCAGTGTGAGAAACTGCTTCTGGAAGACTTTTGTTTGGAAGAAATCGCTCAAACTAGAACTGAAAGACTCTCAAATACCCCCAGGTCCCCATAACCCTGGTTGGGAAACACTGTTTTACTCCATTACAGTCAGAGGTGGTCTGTAACAAAGTAAATCTACTCAAGTACAATACTTGAGCAGTTCTTTGTTGTTTTTTTTAATAGAACTTTACTTTTAGTCCATTACATTTGAAAGATGATATTATTATTCCTTGAAAGGCTCCAAAGTAAAAAGTAAATTTGGCAATGTGTTTTTTTGCTTGTTCGTTTTTTTGTCATTTGAAAAACCTTTACTCAAGTAATGACATCACGTACATAGTCTATAACCCTAACTCCATGATCAGGAGGTTAGGGTTAGGGTTAGGGTCAGGGAGTTATGATTAGTGTTAGGAATGGAAAATGTGATGCAAGTTGTGTTTCACTCACACAGATCTTACACAGTGATGTATCACATGGCATAAGGCTGTAAGCTCTCCAGTCAATACACTTTGGGATTTGAATATGCAGAATTACTAACTCTAACCCTAACCCGGCAGATAACAGGTTAACCTGTGACCTGCCATCTTAGGGTTAGGTTTAGGGTTAGAGTTATCCAGATCTCAAAGCGTATCATCTTGAGCCCTTATTGCCGTATGCCAGTGTGTTCCCTCATTTGAAACGATGACTTTCACCAGTCGCTGTCGTTTGTCGCCTTCCGTGTGTTGATTTGTTGCTGGGGGCTCATGGGAATCTCCCAGTGTTTAAGCTTACTGGTTAAGTCCAGCGTCATGTTGAAACGCTGATACTTGTTTATGAGCTGCTGCTGGACTTCGGCCTGAGATAACAGGACTTGGGCGTGTTCTGAAGCTGTGGACACCAGGCTGAAGATCGTTCGTCAGAATCACAGGACTCTCTCAAGCGCCGAGGGGAAAACGTCTGAAGAACTCCTCTCACATAGATGATTCAAGTCTCTGGTAAGTCTCCTTTGTCGCGTCGGCCTTTTGTGGGATTAATACTTGGATCCGAGATCAACACTACTACTACAGGACTACTTCCACTCTTGCTATTACTACTTCTCCATCTGCCTTTACTACTACTCCCATGACTGCTACTACCTCCACAACACGTGCAGTAGTGGGAGAATTGGTAGATGGCGTAGTAGTAGTAGTAGTATTCTGAATTTATACATTACCAGACAAAAGTTTGGAAACACTTTTATATGTCTTGGTTTTCTGTTATTTCCATTATAGTTTTTTTCTTTTTAAAATATCCGCTTTTCGCTTTGATTACTGTGTACTTTGCACTTTTGACATTTTCCATGTGCTTCACAATATCGTCACTGAAATGGTTCTGACTTCACAGACTGCTAAACCATTTCAGGGACTACCTTATGAAGCTCAAGGAGAAAAGGCCAAGAATAAAGGGTGGCAAAATATGAAACTTATTTTGAGTTATTTAACCCTTTTTGTTATTCCACATAATCCTATGTGTTCATTCATAGTTTAATGTCTTCAATGAGAATCACACGATGGAAATAGAATTGAAAATAAAGAAACATCAAAACATAGAAAGTGTTTCCAAACTTTTGACTGGTACTGTACATATATTTATTATGTTCATGTAGAAACAAACTCCACCTCCACGCGCTATGGGCCCTATCCAGCTGAACCTTGCAGGGAGATAATGCTTCTTCCATGAGTTTGAATGGTGACATAGGAACAGCCGACTCCTGCAGCCGTCCCAACCTGAAAATACCAAATACAGTAAACAAATAAACTGAATTTACAGCGCTTTTCTGTCTGTAGAAGTTGCCCCTGAACTGGTAGTACTGAAGTATGTGGTGTTCAGACAGATCTCCAGAAGTTGGCAAATGTGGTCAGGAGTGAGCTGGGTCCTATCAGCTAGAGTGCTGTCCTCAGTCAGTCTCTTCCTCACCGCTTCCTTTTTTAGTTTCTGAAGATGCTCTATAATTTTCTTCCTGTAACCGCTGGTGGGGTCTCTTCTCAGTCGCTCATATGTGTTTTCATCACAGAGCAGGTGCTTGGTCTCGTAGTCAGTTGTGTTGAGGACAACTGTGCATCTACCTTTATCCGCTGGAAGGATGGTGATGCTCTCATCCTTCTTCAAAGCTGTCAAAGCTCTTCTTTCCTCTCCAGAGATGTTGGGGGGAGGAGGTTTGGAGCTTTTGAGTGCTGCTGAGATTTTCAGTCGGAGGTCCCCTGCTTCAGACTCAGTCATCCTGTTATTCCTAATGGCTGACTCTGCTGCCGTGATGACGTCCACTGTAGGAATGGATTTGGGTGTGATGGAAAAGTTCAGCCCCTTGGAGAGCACGCTCTTCTCTTCCTGGGAGAGTTCTCTGTCAGAGAGGTTCTTGACCCAATTGGCTGTTTGGCTATTTCTTCATTCCCACGCCACTGCCTGCTGTATCTTGCCTGGTTTTGCCCTAAGAGTTTTAGAAACTTACCTTTCTGTCTCTCTTTGGACCTTTGGTGTTGATCCATTCGAGCCACTTGTGTGAAATTACAAATCCTGAGGAAGGCCTCTTCAGTCACGCACGACTCTAACTTCTGTTGGATAGTTAAGGCCTCGGAATTTAGCTTGTAGACTTCTTGATTGAGTCGTCTAATCCTTAAATTGAGAATCTTCATAACGTAGCTGTGTTGCAACTTCTCTGCTGTATCTCCTGCTTCCAAAGCCTTCTGCTTCAGGCAGCTGGGGATCAATCTGTTCTGTCTACATCTAAGATTTAACCTGAGGTGGTTCCTCTCGTCTGCTAATTTTCTGGTGGTCTTCTCCAGTCTGCGTGCCAAGAGAAGGGTGTCTCTCCCAAAGTTGGCAGCAAGATGTCTGTGTAAGTTCTCAGTCGTACAGGAGTTGTCCATCTTCAATGAAGGTACTTGATTCATCTTCTGTACTCAGTAGTTGAAGTCTTCGAATGTTTCACCTCTCATCCAAAAGGCTTCGTCAGCGACAAAGGGGCCACTCTGGACGCAGCTGAATATATAGACCCACGGGGAGGAGTTAGGGTAGGCCAGTCTCCTCCCCTCTAATCACAGCTACTCTCACCTGTGGTTAAACACCTTTGAAGTAGAGCGTCTCTAACGATCTGCTCACCTCAGTATCGGTCAGTCCTGTCCTATTCATAGATGATCACTGCCCAGTATCTGTCCTATTCATGGCTCATCACTGCTAATTACCTGCCTATTGTTCTTTTGTTGGCTGAGGTGCCGTCTCCTTGGACTGGCCATGCCCTTTCGGTTTCTTCCGAAGGAGATTGGAGTAAAGTGACGGGAGATTAAATCTGAGCCCACCATTCCGGATCATGGAGGGATTTTCTTTCCTGACAAAAATAGCTTCTTTAACTCCTCTTTCAAACCAACGTTCTTCTTTAGCTAAAATGTTGACCTCCCCGTCCTCAAAGGAGTGGTTGGAGGCTTTGAGGTGGAGGTGCACCGCCAACTGAGGGCCGCTTGTGCTTTCTCTTCGGTGTTGAGAAAGTCTCTTCTGTAAAACTTGTTTCGTTTCTCCAATATAATGTTGTTTGCATTCTTCTTCTTTGCATTGAATTGAATAAACCACATTGCTTTGTTTGTGGCTCGGAGTTTTGTCTTTGGGATGAACTAATTTTTGTCTCGGTGTGTTCACCGGTTTGTGGTTCACTGGAATCCTGTGCTGCCTAAAGATTCTCTGAAGTTTCTCGGAGACTCCGGCTAAGCGCTTTTCCGTGACACAAGTCATCTTAACTGCTTCACTAGGGATATTCTTTTTCATTAACTCCATCCAGCAACTTTGCTTTGTTTATTAATGTAAAAATGAAAAAAAATCTTCTTCTGAGACACTGAAGAGGCGCCAAGAGCCCCCCCTGCAGCACAGTGGAGGCATCACAAGAGGAGCTACAGGAAACAAAAAAGGACAAAGGAGAGATGGTGAAAGACTGTTGTGAAGTGGAGGGAGGAAGAGGAAGGAGGAGCTGACCAGTGCAGGACACCACGCTCTTAAACAGTGACAAACCCAGGAGGCGCGGCACCATTTCAGAGGATCAGAGGAGACAGAGGGCGGCCAGCCAGGTTTCCTCCGAGTGCTACAGTTTCCCCGACCTCCAAGGTCATGTGGTCAGGTGACACACAGTGGCAGCGCGGCTCAGCCGCAGCGGCTCAGGACTAACACCTGAACACTATTTCGTTGTACGCTTGTACAATGACAATAAAGCACTGACTTACTTACTTAAATATAATTGTTTTTAATTTTGAGGTGGGCGCTTATAAGCTTTTTGCTTCGGCCCACTCCCTTTGAGCAGACTTATGCTCAAATAAATAAATAAATAAAATTACAATTAAATAAAATCTATACTCATAGTGGTAGTTAATGGAGTAGCCACAGCTGCCTCTGCGCAGACTAACCAAAGCGTGGCTGAATCAATCTGTGCCATCAAACCCTCCGACCATAAACTCACTCACTGTTCAGAGTGGCGGTGTTGAAACTATAACAATATCATTAAGTTGGCACACCTTATCTAATGACGATGACATGACGGTGACGAGCTAAAAATAGCTCTTTTGTGACTTAAACATGACGAGTCATTTATTCGTTTATGTTAATGAGATGAGATGAAAATGGGAGAGAGTGGTTTGTCAGGAGAACACACTCGCTACTGACACAGAGCAGCGCTGTCAGCTCATGTGGACTCACATGCTGCAGGCTCCGCCCCCTCTCTCTTTCCCCCTCATGCTGCAATCTGAGCCACTATGGTCTGAGCGACTGACGGTGATCAAACAGGGACTTTATCTTTTCTCAGGACAGTTTTTTGCCCCAATTAAATACAGTAGCGTATGAACGCAGAAAGCATGTTGATGAGCGAATGTGCAGACGGCAAAAAGACATCTCGAAGTGATGATCAGAGGACGAGGAGAACGGGCGCTTATGGGAAAAGTCACAATGACACTTCCACCTTTTGTGGTGTCATTTGACTGTCACAAGCTCAGTACTACTTAGCCTATCAAAATTAATGTGTTGAAATACTAATACTTAATGACTTTTTATAATGAAACTGACTCAAACTTGACTGAAATCTTTTGAGTTTTTGTCTGACTAAAACGTGACTAAAACATAACTTTAGCCCCAGCTTTCTAATACCTTAGACCAGAGGTGCCCAACCAGTCAGACTGATCCCACGTCGACCACGAGGGTGTAGGCAAAGAAAAAAAGACAGGATTTTGCCAACGCACTAACGTGACATCAAGCAAACTCCACCGTGACTGTTTGCCCATAGTCGTGGCGTCTGGCCCCCGGCCGCCTCTCACACTCAGCCCTGGGCTGACTTCACGGCGAAGCGCCTGTTCCGTGCTCCTTCTGCACCCTATAAATCTGACAGATAAACTGCGTGTGCAATTCGATCGCTTCTTTTCTTGTATGATGTCGTGCACGTTCGTGAGGTGCTTTCTTTTCCACGCAGAGTTTTAGGAGTCACGTTGCTGAACCGGGAGCCAAAGCTGATTTCATGGAGTGAAATAAACCAAGCGTCATCTCCTCCAAAGAGTAGCTCGTTCATGGCAGTGTTTTATCAGACTTGTGTGGACTCAGTGACGCTACAGATGCCTGTGTGCTCCTCCCACTTTTCACAGCTGAGCGGCGGACAGAAGATATGCACAGATCTGTTTTACTGATGATACATCCATCCATTTTCTTCCGCTTTATCCGGGGCCGGGTCGCGGGGGCAGCAGTCTCAGCAGAGATGCCCAGACTTCCCGATCCACGCACACCTCCTCCGGCTGTTCTTGGGGGACCCCGAGGCGACACCAGGCCAGCTCGGAGACATAGTCCCACCAGCGTGTCCTGGGCCTTCCACGAGGCCTCCTCCCAATAGGCCATGCCTGGAGCACCCGAGAGAGGCGACCAGGAGGTATCTCCCGGGTAACTGAGCTCCTCACCCGATCTCGGAAGGTTGTATCCGTGATCTTGTCCTTTCGGTCATTACCCAAATCTCATGACCATAGGTGAGGGTGGGAACGTAGATCAATCGGTAAATCGAGAGCTTTGCCTCAGACTCAGCTCCCTCTTCACCACAACAGTCCGATACAGCGACCGCATCACTGCTGACGCCGCACCGATCCGTCTATCCATCTCACGCTCCATCCGTCCCTCACTCGTGAATATGACCCCGAGATACTTGAACTCCTCCACTTGAGACAAGGACTCCCCACCGACCTGAAGCGGGGAAGCCACTTTTTTCCGGTGGAGAACCATGGCCTCAGATTTGGAGGTGCTGATCCTCATCCCGGCTGCTTCACACTCGGCTGCAAACCGCCCCAGTGCAGCTGGAGGTCCTGATTTGATGAAGCCAACAGAACAACATAGTCTGCAAAGAAGAGATGAGATCCTGAGGTTCCCAAACCGGACACCCTCCGGCCCCTGGCTGCGCCTAGAAATTCTGTCCATATAGGAAATGAACAGAACCGGTGACAAAGGGCAGCCCTGGCGGAGACCAACACGCACCGGGAACAGGTCTGACTTACTGCCGGCAATGCGAACCAAGCTCCTGCTGCGATCATACAGGGAACGGACAGCCCTTAGTAGAGGGCCCCGGACCCCATACTCCCGGAGCACCCCCCACAGGGCACCACGAGGGACACGGTCGAACGCTTTCTCCAGATCCACAAAGCACATGTGGACTGGTTGGGCAAACTCCCACAAACCCTCGAGCACCCGATGAAGGGTATAGAGCTGGTCCAGTGTTCCACGACCGGGACGAAAACCGCATTGTTCCTCCTGGATCCGAGGTTTGACTATTGGCCGGATCCTCCTCTCCAGCACCCTGGAGTAGTAGTGTGATCCCTCTGTATTTGGAGCACACCCTCCGATCCCCCTTCCTAAAGAGAGGAACCAACATCCCAGAATGCCAATCCAGGTGCACTGTCCCCGACCGCCACACAATGTTGCAGACGTGTCAGCCAAGACAGCCCTACAACATCCAGAGACTTAAGTTTAGTTTATTTATTTATTTATTTGAGCAGTTAATCTGCTCAAAAGGAGTTGGCCGAAGCAAAAGGCTTATAAGCGCCCACCCCCAACATTTCCATTTCCATCAAAGCAAGGAACATGCAAGGTAACTAATCATAAACAATCATAAACAAGAGAACATAGGGCAAAGTAACAACAAATAAAAAAGAACAATAATAAAGAACAATACTAAAGAAACAACAGCAAAAGAATGTACCACAACACTCACAATATCTATAACCAGTCAATTACAATTAGACCATACTTACAAAGCACTATTAATAAACAGAAACGAGTACATACATGCAAGGCAAGGCAAGGCAAGTTTATTTGTAGAGCACAATTCATACACAAGGCAATTCAAAGTGCTTCACAGTTGCATAAAATTACAAGAAAACCGATCAATTCAATCATTAAAACATCCAACATAAAAATTAATCAATTACAGTAAAAGGCAAGAGTGCAGATAAAATACTTTCAGTTTTCATCTGCTCGGGTAAAAAGAGCTGTTTTCAGCCTGGATTTGAACATTGTCAGAGTTGAGGCCTGTCTCACATCCTCATGAAGACTGTTCCAGATTTTAGCTGCATGAAACTGAAACGCAGCCTCACCGTGTTTAGTCCTGACTCTGGGAACCACCAGGGGACCCCTCCCTGAAGTTCTCAGGGCCCGAGATGGTTCATACGGCTCTAACATGTCAGAGATGTACTTTGGTGCTAAACCATGAAACGACTTGTACACAAGCAGAGCTGTTTTAAATTCTATTCTCTGAGTGACAGGAAGCCAGTGCAGAGACCGGAGCACTGGACTAATTATGGTCGTATTTCCTGGTTCTTGTCAGAACTCGAGCAGCAGCGTTCTGGATGTTCTGCAGCTCTAACAGCTCGTTTAGAAAGGCCAGTGAGCAGCCGTTACAGTCGTCTAACCTGCTGGAGACAAATGCATGGATGAGTCTCTCCAAGTCTGGTTTTGACACTATTCCTCTGATCTTAATGTTTTTCAGATGGTAAAATGTTATGGCTTTGATGTGGCTGTTTAAGTTCAGGTCTGAGTCCATGATTACTCCTAGATTTCTAACCTGATTTTTTGGTTTTAGAGAGAGAGACTCAAGGTGACTGATAACACTTTGTCTTTGTGTCTGTGGGCCAAAAACAATGATCTCAGTTTTGTCTGAGTTTAGTTGGAGAAAGTTGTTTTGCATCCACAAACTGATCTGTTCGATGCAGTGACAGAGAGTATCTACAGGCCCATGTTCACCTGCCGTCAGTGACAGAGAGTATCTACAGACCCATGTTCACCTGTATCAGTGACAGAGAGTATCTACAGGCCCGTGTTCACCTGTATCAGTGACAGAGAGTATCTACAGACCCATGTTCACCTGTATCAGTGACAGAGAGTATCTACAGACCCATGTTCACCTGCCGTCAGTGACACGTAGATCTGGGTGTCATCTGCGTAGTTGTGGTACGACACATTGTTGCTGTTTATTAGCTGACCCAATGGAAGCATGTACAAGTTGAATAAGAGGGGTCCCAAGATTGACCCCTGGGGGACTCCACAGGTCATGGAAATTTTGTCTGAGACACAGTTGCCAATTTCGACAAAGTACGTCATATCCTCGAGATAGGACTTGAACCAGTTTAGCGCAGTACCAGAGGTTCCCACCCAGTTTTCTAACCTGTGAAGTAAGATCCCGTGGTCCACTGTGTCAAAGGCAGCGCTCAGGTCCAGCAGAACTAAAACTGAGACCTTACCAGCGTTGGTGTTCATACGGATATCATTTGTCACCTTGATCAGAGCTGTCTCAGTGCTGTGGTGGGGCCTAAAACCTGACTGGAAAGTATCAAACACATTGTTAGATAGGAGAAAGTAAGTGAGCTGTTGATATATTACTTTCTCTAGGACTTTTCCTAAGAATGGTAGGTTTGATATGGGCCGGTAGTTGTTCAGGACCTTGGGATCAAGGCTGCTCTTCTTTAGAAGAGGCTTAATGACCGCGGTTTTCAAAGCCTTTGGAAATGCTCCCGTCTCAAATGAAATGTTGACTAACTGAACAAGTTGTGGTAACAAGCTGGTCAGCACAGACTTCAGAAATCTAGTGGGCAATTCATCAAGGCAGCATGTGCATGAACTCAGACCGGAGATAACCTCTTCCATTGTTTTGTCAGTAACAGGTGTGAAATGTGTCAGCTCAAGGTGTTTATCTGGTGGCAGGGTTGCTATTTGTGTTGTTGAAATTATGGCATTTTTAATGCCTTGGACTTTGTCATAAAAAAATATTGCAAACTCATTGCACTTAGATGTAGAGATTAGTTCTAAGGGCAGTGAAACTGGAGGGTTAGTTAAGACGTGACAGTGGGATTGAGGAGATCCTCGAAGTACTCCTTCCACCGCCCGACCACATCCCCAGTTGAGGTCAGCAGTTCCCCACCCGCACTGTAAACAGTGGTGGTGAAGCCCTGCTTCCCCCTCCTGAGGTGCCAGATGGTTTGCCAGAATTTCTTTGAGGCCGACCGATAGTCCTCCTGCATGGCTTCTCCAAACTCCTCCCAGACCCAAATTTTGTCTCTGCGACTGCACGAGCTGCAGCACGCTTGGCCTGCCTGTACCTCTCAGCTGCCTCCGGAGTCCCACAAGCCAACATGGCCAAGTAGAACTCCTTCTTCAGCTTGACGGCATCCCTTACCTCCGGGCGCCACCACCGGGTTCGGGGGTTGCCACCACGACAGGCACCAGAGACCTTACGGCCACAAAAACGAGCAGCCGCATCGACAATGGAGGAGGAGAACATGGTCCACTCGGACTCAATGTCTCCAACCTCCCTCGGAATCTGGGTCAAGCTCTTCCGGAGGTGGGAGTTGATCAGAGAGATCCACCAGACGTTCCCAACAGACCCTCACAACACGTTTGGGCCTGCTAGGTCTGACCGGCTTCTTCCCATGCCAGTGGATCCAGCTCACCACCAGGTGGTGATCGGTTGACAGCTCAGGCCCTCTCTTCACCAGAGTGTCCGAGACACACGGCCGGAGATCAGATGACACAACTACAAAGTCGATCATCGACCTCCGGCCTAGGGTGTCCTGGTGCCACGTGCACTTATGGACACCCCTGTGCTCGAACATGGTGTTCGTTATGGACAAACCATAACTAGCACAAAAGTCCAATAAAAGAACACCACTCGGGTTCCGATCGGGGAGGCCGTTCTTTCCAATCATACCTGTCCAGATCTCACTGTCGTTACCCACATGGGCGTTGAAGTCCCCCAGTACGTGGCAGCTGCGCTGGGGGGCTATGAGCAAACCCACCTTGGCCGCCGTCTCTCTCCGCGGGCAACTCCAGAAAAATGGAGCGTCCAGCCCCTCTCCAGGAGTTGGAATCCGGAACCCAGGCTGTGCGTGGAGGTGAGCCCGACTATATCTAGCCGGTATCTCTCAACCTCCCGCACAAGCTTAGGCTCCTTCCCCCCCAGCGAGGTGACGTTCCATGTCCCGAACACCAGAATCTGCGCATGCGGACCAGGTCGTCGAGGCACCTGCCTTTGACTGCCACCTAGCTGCAGGCTGTCAACGATGTGCGCGGGTTTGAAATGTCAACACTGAATTGGTAGATCTCGGGAGGTTGGCTACTTGAAGGTCAAAATAGGCTGGGACCCTTGCCTTAGACTGAAAGAATATACATTTTCCAAAGGGGTGGAGTAAAAGACAAGAGAGTTCAGCATATGTGTTATGATATGTGTGTGTCTCCAGGAATGGCGTCCTCCAGCGTCCTCCTGTCTGATGCCCAGTTCCGGTGCCTCCTCTGTCGGGGCCTATTCTCGGAGCCCGTGTCCATCCCGTGCGGACACAGCTTCTGCTTCTCCTGCATCACGGCGCACTGGGACAGGCGCGCGCTCGTCTCCTGCCCCGCATGCCGGACTGCATTCCAAACACGGCCCGAGCTGTGCGAGAACGTCTTCGCCAAGGAGATGTCTGCACAGATCCGAGGCAAGACTCACCCCCTGCAGGCCGAGCGGGTGTACTGCGATGTGTGTGTGGGAGCGCGGACGCAGGTATGAGAATGTGACTGTAACAAAAAGATACACGTGTGCGTGTGCGTGTAAAAAGAGTCGTACGTGAACATACACTCAACAAGAATTTAAACACAGCACGTTTGCTTTTGCTCTCGTTTTTCATGGAGAGAACTTCATAAACACGATAGACCCATATCTCATAAATATTGTTCACAAATCTGTCAAAATCTGTGTTAGTGATCACTTCTCCTCCTCCCCTCACAGCTGTGGCATATCGAGATGCCGATTAGAATATTGCACAGATGTCTTAGGCTGTCTACAATAAAAGGACACTCAGTTCAGTTTTGCTTTATTGAAAACCAGTCAGTGTCTGGTGCGACTCCATTTGCTTCACACAGGCTGTTGTTGATAAGAACGATTTTATTGATGGCATTTTGAATGACATGTCACCCATTGAGCATATTTTGGGATGCTCTGGATTGGCGTATACACTACAAAAGAGTGTTTTGGTATCTTCACACAGCTTTTGAAGAGGAGTGGACCAACATTCCACACGCCACAACCAACGACGATGAGAGCAAAAACAGAAGTGTTGTATTTAAACTATTGTTTAGCATATTTTAGTGCTTTTGGCCTTTATTTAGTTCACATGGCTCAATTTGAATTATGTGTGTCCGTCCTGATGAAGGCTATTAAGCAGAAATAATGTATCCATTCAGACAAATGGAAATGGAATAATACAGGCATTTTAGAGTGCCCTGTTGTTTTGTGTTTATTAAAAACAAAATTCTAGAATCCTTTCTCCAACAATTGAAATACATGTTTCTGGTTCTGAAATTCCATTTAAAAGTCTAACGATGCCTCTGCTCAGGCGGTGAAGTCCTGCCTGGTGTGCCTGGCCTCGTATTGCGAGCCCCACCTGGAGCCTCACAGCCGAGTGTCCACACTACGCATCCACCGGCTGGTGCCCCCGGTGGCCACCCTGGAGAGGCGCGTGTGCAAACGGCACCACCGCGCGCTGGAGCTGTTCTGCCGCAGCGAGGGCCAGTGCGTGTGCGTCCTCTGCACCGAGACCGGGCACCGCGGCCATGACGTGGTGCCCGTGGAGCGTGAGGGTCACCGGGTCAAGGTACCACCAGCACTGGGCTGGCTATGGGAAGGGGCGGGGATGTGACAGAATGTGTATTATTAGTGTTTTCACAGTGTTCTCATTAGAGGATTACTTTCTGAACGCTGCAGAAACATTTGTGACCGATCACGGAAATGACAACTCGCTTTTGGGACATTTTGAGTTGGACATAGATTATGGAAGTGTAGCCCCCAAGCTTTCCAATGATGTGTAACACATGGAAATCATATGATCATATGTTGAAGCTAGGCACCCAGGATATTTCCAAGCAGAGAAAACAGCTTCTAAAGTTTT
Organism: Proterorhinus semilunaris; assembly: GCA_021464625.1. Taxonomy (NCBI): domain Eukaryota; kingdom Metazoa; phylum Chordata; class Actinopteri; order Gobiiformes; family Gobiidae; genus Proterorhinus; species Proterorhinus semilunaris. The sequence continues at coordinate 1,907,973 of CM038364.1, forward strand.
GCTTCCAGCAGCAACTCTCTGCTGCGGGGAGTGACAATAGGGCTCATTTACATCTCATTTAGATAAGCCAAACCTGAAACAGGCAAACCCGAAAAGGCAAAAAGCAAGAAAAATATGCCATCAAAGAAAAAAAGGTTTGCAGACAGGTAATATATAAATAAATATCTCTTGTATAAATCCACTTCCCAATAGAGCCTACCTCTACAGCAACTAGCAACACAATGACAACTAGCAACATTATCCCAACACACACACACATTTGACCAGAGGGAAAGAAGAACACACACACGATCATTAGTGCCATGGACAATGACTATATTATATGCGCACACAGCCTACGACCAGAAACAAAACACAAACAAATCCAACCCACTGAACGCACCACGTTAGCTTACAGCAACGTTAGCTTACAACAACAATAGCCTCATCCACTCACCCGTCTGAAGTAACCTGTGCGTGCCTTCTGCTCAGCAAACTCGTTCACTCTTGTAAATACATTTTCATCGCTCAGTTATTTTCAATGCAGAGTTTGGCAAATCCGTGCTCCATCCTTCTGTCTTAAATCACGCTCTAAAGGCGAGTTGGCTCGGGAAACGTAATGGTCAGCAGGGGGCGCTGTGCATGCTTACAGCCAGGGCATCATCAGTCGCACTGGAAAAGTCAGCCTGGAAAAGTTCACTGCTTTCACGCAGAATAACAAACCTCTGCAATTTTATTCCAGCGTTAGCAGGAGCGGCCTCTGTCAGACACAGCGTTGCATAATCATGAGCCACACACACACAATGTGTGTAGCACGGTAGCACAGCGGTTAGCGCTCGTGCTTCACAGCTAGAAGGTCCGGGTTCGATTCCCAGCTGGACGGGGCCTTTCTGTGTGGAGTTTGCATGTTCTCCCCGTGTCTGCGTAGGTTTCCTCCGGGTACTCCGGTTTCCCCTACCACTAAAAACATGTACAATAGGCCGGGATGAATGATGTGAGTGAGTGGTCGGAGGGGCCGATGGCGCAGATTGGCTGCCTCGCTTCTGTCAGTCTACCCCAGGGCAGCTGTGGCTACAATAGTAGCTTACCACCACCAAGTATGGAGTGAATGAATAGTGCAATGTAAAGCGTCTTTGAGTGTCCAGAAAAGCGCCATATAAAACTGATGCATTATTATTATTATTATTATAGCCTGTACATTGAAGCTAAATGCTAACCGGTAACGTCTTGAGCAGCTTAAACCCTGACTCACTGGGTTCTTCACATAAACGTGTTTTCACTGTTATCTTCATGAGCAATGATTACGAGTTCATAAAAATGCCACTGTCAGTCAGTTGTCTTACATTTTCATCTCAGTAGAGATACTGTTACATGTTGTAGTACTGCATAATTCTACTTCGGTATTCAAAATGGCCACCATAACAACAAAAGTCACATGACTGAAAGGCATGTATAAGCTCCTACAGTCAAGACGCTTTTATATGGGTGATGTCGAACTGGAAGAGAGCACACTGAGCTGAAGGACTTGTGTCTCGTCCTCAGGCAGAAATGGAGCGCAGCAGGGCGGAGCTTCAGGAGATGATCCAGGAGCGACTGCGGCGAGTGGAGGACATCACTCACAGCATCGCCCTGAGCAAAGTCAGTCCCTTTATCCATCTTTTTCAAATGTATTTGTTTCGTCCTTGTAATTATTGGGTCTATCCACGTGGAACAAAAATATAAATGTATATGTGGTCAGCTTAACCTCCTATCCCCCCCTTTGTTGAGCTTTACAGTGTAACGCTTCATCTAAGCTTCTTCCTCATTATGCTGTCACGGTTTCGTCCTTTTTGACGTTTTTGCTTTTTTTGACAGGTTTTGGTCAAATGTTTGAGGCCTGATCACAGTAACATTACACTACAAAAATAAATAAATGAAACGTAACCAAAATGTTACAAAAAAGCAGTGAAAACGTCACAAAAACATGTTAAAAAAAAACTTTTCAATTCAATAACAAAACAAGTAAAAAACGCTGAGTGTTGTAGGTGTAGCTTTTAAATGAGGCGTTACACTAGCCTATATCAATCAATCAATCAATGGTTTTTTAGCCCAATATCACAACAGGAGTTGCCTCATAGGGCTGCACCGAACATTAAGGCAATAAAACAGAGCAGTAAATAAGACAATGTAAAGTTCAGGCGAATCAAATATCCAGGCGGTCTCTGTGCTACGATAACTTCTGACTGAAATTTTTCAGATAAACTATTGTCCTGTAGGGGGCGGCAAAGCTGCTTAGCCACTACCTTTTCAAGGACTTTTGAAATGAAAGGCAGATTAGATATGGGCCTATAGTTGGCTAAAATATCAGGATCGAAATTGGATTTTTTCAAGGCTGTGAGCTCCAGTCAAGAAGCTTTTAGATTTGAGTAAAACTGGAGAACATGTGCCCAGTTAAGGCGGGTTTTTGATTCTTCAGATTAGTGTGGGAACAAACAATGATCCAATTGTGGAATTTTTATTCAGAGGATTTCATTCAAAAACAGATGTGTCACTTCTTTCTAAAGGCAGTATTCTTTCTACAGCATAAAGCAACTTATTCATAGGTCTCAAGACAGTGATGAAAAAGTAGGACCACCGTGAGAAACTTGGGCCTGTAAAAACAGCCAAGGGTTGTTTTTTTAAAGCAACATTTCTGCTGTTTCTGTGCGTGTGACTGAAGCCCATGACCTGTAGCAGTGTTCCCTCTCTTAGCGTCTCAGACTGTGCTGTTCCTCTGCTGTTGTAGGAGTGGACCAGGCAGGACCTCCAGCAGAGCCAGCAGATCTTCTCCGCTCTGGTGGCTCAGATGGAGAAGGTCCACGGGGAGCTGGTGGAGCGGATCCAGGGGACCCAGGCCCAGGCCGAGCGCAGGGCCCACAGGCTGGTGTCTGAGCTGCAGCAGGAGATCCAGGAGCTGCGGAGGAGCAGGCAGGAGCTGGAGAAGCTGAGACAGTCTGAAGACCATCTCCATCTGGTCCAGGTGCGTAGCACTTTCTTTATAATTCAAATTCATTTGGAATATGGGTTAGTAGTTAGTTATATTGTTTTAACCTTATGTAGTGAGGTGGGGTAGGCGTCCCTGCATTTAGACAATTAAATGTAGGGGGCGCTATAAAAAGGGCCTTTTCCGTATCACCTGCCCTCTCACCTCTCTGACGTCACCCCTGCTGCAGGACACAGCGTGGCTAGCGGCTGGTCTGGAGTTGTCTGGTTGTTCGTTGTGTTGGGAGCGTCAAGCCGGCAACGTAGGCTTAAGGCCAACCATTTTGAATGCAACTTCCATGCCTCGTTGACAGCGCCGATGCCGGTCCGAGTGGTGCCGTATAGCGGGACGCGGTCCGGGGTCTGCGGGCTCGTAGGGTGTCACGCTTTCTTTCTTTCGCCAACTGGGTCCTGGCAGCACCATCATGCCTCCCCTGTCTGTTATAAGCTGTTTGTCCTGTTCCCCACCTGTAAAAGTATTTCTATTTGTCAAATTCCAGAAGAATTAGAGATATAATGTTTTAGAAATGTTTTTGTTACTTTTTACAAAGTCAGAAGTTTACATACACTAAGGTTACTATACCTTTAAACAGTTTGTTAAAGCCCAGATGATGATGTCATGAGCTTGGAAGCACAAGTCTGGTTCATCCTTGGGTGTAATTTACAGACACTTGAAGGTCCAGGTTCATTGGTTAAAACAATGATGGAAATGACCAATCATCACACAGATCAGAAAGAAGGTGGGTTCTGTGTCCCAGAGATGAACGTGCTGTGTCTGAAATGTGAAGATCAACCCAAGAACAAATGCAAAAGACCTGGAGAAGATGCTGAACCTGTAAGAGTTTGTCATTATCCAGAGTGAAACAAGTCCTGCACCGACATGGGCTGAGAGGGAACTCTGCCAGGAAGAAGCTCTGACTCCAAAAGAAACATCAAAAAGACAGATTGGAGTTTTCAAATAAATAAAAAAAGGATAAAGATCCTGTGATCTGATGGGAATTTATTTTATTTTTTATTTTTTTGCCGTAATGACCATGGTCAGGTTTGGAGGAAAAAGGGTGAATCTTGCAGGCCTGAGAACACCCCACTGTGAAATACGGGGGTGGCAGCATCATGCTGTGGGGTTGTTTTGCTGTGGGAGGGACTGGTGCTCTTCACAAAATAGATGACATCATGAAGAAAGAACACTATGTGGAAATATTGGAGCAACATCTCAAGACATCTGCCAGGAAGTGTATGGGCACTTGGGCAGAGCTGAAAAGGCATAGGCACACAAGGTGGCCTACAAATGTGTCTCAGTTACACCAGTTCTGTTTGGAGGAATGGACCAAAACTCCTACCAACTATTGTGAGAAGCTTGTGGAAGGAAATCCAAAACGTTTGACCCAAAATATACAGTTTAAAGGCAATTCTACTAAATATTAATAAAATGTATGTAAACCTTTGGGTTTGTAAAACGCTATACACATGTTATAAAAAATGCTATCTCTAATTCTTTTGGAATTTGTCAAATAGAATTTTTTTTTTTTTATTCTAATTGACCTAAGAAAAACAAAATTCTTCTGGTTTCATGTCAGACATTGAGAGTGGAATGACACCGTATGTATAGTACGTACACACTGATTTATGATGGAATAGCTTTCTGGTCTATTATGGTCTGTATCTAGCAGCCTCAATGCAATATCATATAGGTGTGGATTTTTGCGTGTGTAGATGTACTGATGTGTGTGTGTTGTGCCAGCTCTTCCCCACTCTGAGCCCTCCGCCGCCCACACTGGTCCACTCTGTGCCCATCCACGCTGACCCCTGCCTGGGCGCGGTGAGGAGGGCAGTGGCCTCAGTGGAACAGGAGCTGCAGAAGGCCCTCAGGCTGCTGTGTGAGCAGGGTAAACACACTCACGCTTCAGTGAACTAAACACTAAATACTTTTGAGAAACGTTTCTACAGTGTTTCTCTCACTTGTCTCCCCAGAGCTGGAGCGGATTCAGAAGTATGCGGGTAAGGTCTTTGCTGAGCCTCAGAACATCTGAGGCTGGTTGGTGGCATGGAGCAGAGATGTTTGCCGACTAACCCAGTGCTAACGGCCGGACCTTAGTCACCTTTGTCACAAACTCATTGTGTCTCTGAGCAAGACACGTCATCTACACTTGAGCCAGGGCTGATTTTGACAATTAAGAGTTCGTCAAATAAACGCTCGTGCAAGTTTAGTCACCTAAATCCAAAAGTCTTTTCTTATATATTATTGTGTTCCAACAATAATACAATATTGTTGTCATACCCTGCAATTGTAGCCACATGCTGTCCTGGGGTAGACTGATAGAAGCAAGGCTACACTGTGCCATCAGCCTCTTTTGTTCATCCATACATTGGATGAACTGCCTTAACCAAGGACACAGCCGGCCTGCACCTGTGGGAACAGGGTAGTGAAGCTTAAAAGGTGGACTGGACTGGGTTCGGTTGAGTTGAGGACGTTTCCCCTTGTGGTCAGGGGCACACACCAAAGGCAGAGCATGTGTTATAAGACTCAGGCAGTGGATGAATGAGATCACTCGCTTTACCATCTGAGCTACTGTCATAGGGAAATGGATAAAGTTAAAGTGAAAAAAACAACAACATTTGAGATCCATCAACTTCTAACCTTTCAGAGAAAACTGCACTAAAACATGTTCAATCTTTTATTATGTTATTGGCTCATTACATTTTGAAACTGGCCAAATGTATTACGTTATCAGTTCCTACACACATTAAAATGATTCTCTGTGGACAAAAAAATGACTTAAAGATAACGTTGCAAATATATCCGAAAAGGAGCGTGGAATTATTTCAATGACCATAATCTAATGACGTATAGAAGGAAGTCAAAGGAAACGTATCATGCAAAATGTGCTTTTTTGAGCTTTAACCCTGTTTACTTTGGTCCTCTTGTTTTTCTTCTACTGTTTCCGGATACAGTAGTGTGACAGAAGTGTCCTCCACATCATCTGCCTCGTTCTGAGCCTAAAGCAGGAGATTTCCGCTCTAAATGACGCTGTGTCCAAACATTCTTGGTTAACACTTGCCAGACTCGGTGTCCCGCTTCGTTTCAGTGGAGGTGTGCCTGGACGCGGACACGGCAAACCCCTGGCTGGTGCTCTCGGAGGACAGGAGACGCGTGTGGGACGGAGACCAAGACCAGAGGCTGGAGGAGCGGCCCGAGCGCTTCGACACTGCCCCCTGTGTGCTGGGGGACAAGGTGCGGAGAAAACTATGTGTTTCATACATGTACTGTCCGTGTATATGTGTATATTAATATGGTAACAGTGACGGTACGATATAGGGCAGAATCAGATCATCCTCAGCAACCGACATTTTGTGTTAGTAATATTGGATGCTTAAGATTATGGAATGTATTCTTGTAAATGTTATGATTCTAGTGCATCAGAGGACTATGTTCACTGATTTCCACTGCTGAGTATTGTTTATTTGGTCGGGACAGTGCATGTTATGAACAAGCCACACCAGATTGTAGCCCTGAGCGAATTTCCATCCGTCGTCCCCCATGCGCACTCTCAAACGCCCTGGCCTATTGTACATGTTTTTAGTGGTAGGGGAAACCGGAGTACCCAGAGGAAACCTACGCAGACACGGGGAGAACATGCAAACTCCACACAGAAAGGCCCATCCAGGTGGGGATCGAACCCGGACCTTCTAGCTGTGAAGCACGAGCGCTAACCGCTGTCCTACCGTATGATTGTGTGAGGATCATTTCTATATCTCAAACTAAAGCAGAATGAGTTGACATAAACAAACCGGAATGTATGTGTAAATGAGTCTGATGGGGGTGCTACTTTTGGGCATTATTGTGCTTCTTCTTTTTCTAATAACTGCTGTCCATGGCATTGCTCAAATAAACGGAAAAAAAACCACACAAAAAGTAAAAAATGTCAGCCTTAAAAAGCATAGATAAATCGAGATGTTTTTAAATATTCAGCAAAAGCCTTGAAATAGTGATGGGCGAGTGAAGCCGTGTGACACTTCAAAGCTTTCCTTCGGAGCTTCAGAGCAGCTTCATTCGTTCTGAATGAATAGATAGCAATAGATAACAATGATTATCTATTGGTTTTCATCATAAATTTCTTATTATTTTACATTTCAAAAAATGCAAACACAGGTTGAATACTTACTATAATTAAACAAATACATATAAAGATCATTTCAAACCCATTGATTTATATATACATTTTTATATAAAGGTTGTTTGAACAACCTTTGGAGGCCCCCCTGAAGTGCCTCTGAGGCCCCACAGGGGTCCCCGGACCCCACTTTGGGAACGACTGGTGTAGTACATCGCCAAAGTAAGGACCTGAAAACATCGACGCTCAAAGCAGTCAAGGCGACGCACTGAGACACTTCGACTGATGCACCACTCACAGACATTTGACGTTTCACGATATAATATATATATATATATATATATATATATATATTATATGTGGTTATATATATATTGTGTTATGTGACATATCTGTGCATGTGCAGGGCTTCACCAGCGGGAGGCAGTACTGGGAGGTGGAGGTGGGGGACAAGACAGCGTGGGACGTGGGTGTGGCCCAGGGGTCAGCGAGCCGGAGGGGCGTGGTCACGCTAAGCCCAGACGACGGCTTCTGGACAGTGTGTCTGCGGAGGGGCGGGGTTTACAGGGCGTGCGCGCAGGAGGCGGAGCTGCTGGCTGTGCCTCGCCCGCCGCGTGTCATGGCGGTGTTTGTGGACCACGAGGAGGGCCGCGTGTCCTTCTACGACCCAGAGGCCCGGACACATCTGTACTCCTTCACTCAGGGCCCCTTCACCGACGCCATGTTCCCATTCTTTAACCCAGAGACCCGGAGCGGCGGCGGCGACAACACGGCCCCTTTAGTGATACGACCGGTCAGGAACGGAGACGAGCTGGACAATGTGATGATATAATTTCACCATCATTCATCAAGCAGCAAATTACCTCCTCAGCAGAGGACCACAGATCTACTTTACACTCCGTCACCGTGCTGTTTTAAAAGTGCATTCACAATGTCCATCTTCTCTTCTTAATGCTAAATGTCTCAAAGGCCCCGGAGCGTAATGGTAATTCTTCATTAAAGGTGAAAATCTATAGCCTGTCCAGCCACACTATTCTCTGTTTATTTTAAAATGAGTTTATTCTAATATATTTTAAACATAAAGAGAAAGAAGTGAGTAGGTGAGTATGTAAGTTGAATTTACTCTCGATTGTCCACCCACATCTCTCCCGATAAAAAAATTAGTGGTGGGACTTTTAAATTCAATTTTTTTAATCGATTTAATAATGGCCTTTGTAGTTAGTTAACCGCAATTACTGTGATCACATTTAAACATCATTTATTTTTTATTTAGAGGTTGTTTTTCGAGCTATATTTTCGATGCTTCTTTGTATTTTCCTCCATTTTAATTTATTTAGGTGGAAATGTGAGGCCGTGATCATTTCAAGCACTTCAAAGACAGATGCAGTTTGATTTATTTTGGAGAATGATCTTTTTAAATACGTTTATGTCGGCTTATCTGTGTAAATAAACAAGATTGACAGAAAAAAGTTTTTTGCCTCTACGTTGTGTTCTTCTCTGCAGACTAATCTGAGATTAATCGATTCATATTTATAATCACACTAAACCTTATGCAATTAATGAATTAAAAAAAAAGTCCCGGCTCTAAAATAAGGCAAGGCAAGGCAAGTTTATTTGTACAGCACAATTCATACACAAGGCAATTCAAAGTGCTTCACAGTTACAGCATGAAGTTACAAGAAAACAGATCAAATCAATCATTAAAACATCAACATAAAAATTTATCAATTACAGTAAAAGGCAAGAGTGCAGATATTTAACAACTTTAGACCGGTATCCAACTTACCATTTTTAAGCAAAATCTTAGAAAAACTTGTGTTTATCCAACTTAATGATTTTATTACTGCACATAACGTCCTTGAGAAATTCCAGTCTGGCTTTAGGGTAAACCACAGCACCGAGACGGCCCTTTTAAAGATCTTAAATGATCTTAGATTAAATTATGACTCACAGAAGGTCACAGTGTTGGTTCTACTGGATCTGAGCGCTGCCTTTGATACAGTCGACCAGACTATTCTTTTAACTCGTTTAAAACACATCGGCCTCTCTGGTGCTGTCCACAAATGGTTTACATCCTACCTCACAGACAGGACATTCATGGTGAGTGTGGATACTTGCTCCTCCGAGGTCCATAACATTACATGTGGTGTGCCCCAGGGTTCGATTTTAGGCCCAGTGCTTTTTAACCTGTATATGCTCCCTCTTGGTGGTGTCATCAGGAGACATGGAGTCAACTTTCAGTTACGCTGATGATACACAGTTGTACATCTCCATGTCTCCTGAGGACACCAGGCCAATGGATGCACTTTTTAACTGCATTTTAGATATCAAATCCTGGATGGCAGAAAACTTTCTCCAGCTTAACCAGGACAAAACTGAAGTTTTAGTCATCGGTCCTGAGGCCCAGAGAGAGAAACTTTTACCCAAACTACAGTCATTGTCTTTTAATCCTTCCTCACAGGTGAAGAACCTGGGTGTGATGTTTGACTCTGAGCTGACTTTAATTCCACACATTAAGAATATCACAAAGATAGGTTTTTACCATCTAAAGAACATAGCCAGAGTCCGCCCCATTCTCTCTCGGGCCAACACGGAGACGCTAATGCATGCTTTTATCACCAGTCGTATCGACTACTGTAATGCCCTGCTTTCTGGTCTTCCCAAAAAGAGTATCTCAGGTTTACAACTTTTACAAAATTCAGCAGCTCGTGTCCTGACGAAGACCAGGAGGCGGGACCACATTACACCGGTTTTAGAGTCGCTGCATTGGCTCCCCGTGTGTTTCAGGATCGATTTTAAAGTTCTTTTAATGTTTTTTAAATGTCTTAATGGTCTTGATCCTTCTCATCTTTCAGAACTGCTTTTACCTTATGAACCTTCACGGCCCCTTCGCTCCTCCGGCAGGGGTCTCCTAGTTATTCCTAAAGTCAACAGAAAGACTCACGGCGAGGCGTCTTTCCAATATTATGGCCCTCGCCTCTGGAACGACCTGAGGAGGAGCTCAGGACCACAGAGAACGTTCATGTTTTTAAGAGCAGGCTCAAGACCCACCTTTTTAGTTTAGCTTTTAACTGATATTTATTCTTTATATATATATATATATATATATATATATATATATATATATATATATATATATATATATATATATATATATATATATATATATATAAATTATTTTTTTATTTTTAAATGTACTCTCGGCCTTATTTTAGTGGTCTTAATATTCTTACTTTAACTTTTCACTTATTTTAACAATTTTTAGGCTCTCCCAGTTTCCTCTGGAGGAGCCCTCTGCCTCGGGAGCGGTCATTGGCTGTGGCTGCTGGGCTGCTGTCCTGTGGGTGTCTGGATGGAGGTGTGGTGTTTCTCCCGCGCCTCCTCCGGGCGCCCTGTGTTGGTGCCCTGTGGCTACGGCCGAGGTGCTGCTTCCGATGCAGACGGCTCCTTGGACGGTGTTTCCTTACCTGGTTTATCTGTACCCAGCCTTATCTCAGCCTTATGTCCATAGCGTCCATTGTTTTACCTTGAGTGTGTGTGGTGTGTCTCTGGGAAGGTGGAGGAGAATGTTTTAAATCTACAGCACTTTGTGTTACATGAAATGTATGAAAAGCGCTATATAAATAAAGATTGATTGAACATGTCAGAGATGTACTTTGGTGCTAAACCATGAAACGACTTGTACACAAGCAGAGCTGTTTTAAATTCTATTCTCTGAGTGACAGGAAGCCAGTGCAGAGACCGGAGCACTGGACTAATATGGTGGTATTTTCTGGTTCTTGTCAGGACTCGAGCAGCAGCGTTCTGGATGTTCTGCAGCTCTAACAGCTCGTTTAGAAAGGCCAGTGAGCAACCGTTACAGTAGTCTAACCTGCTGGAGACAAACGCATGGATGAGTGTCTCTAAGTCTGGTTTGGACACTATTCCTCTGATCTTAATGTTTTTCAGATGATAGAAGGCTGACGATGTTATTGCTTTAATGTGGCTGTTTAAGTTCAGGTCTGAGTCCATGATTACTCCTAGATTTCTAACCTGATTTTTTGGTTTTAGAGAGAGAGACTCAAGGTGACTGATAACACTTTGTCTTTGTGTCTGTGGGCCAAAAACAATGATCTCAGTTTTGTCTGAGTTTAGTTGGAGAAAGTTGTTTTGCATCCACAAACTGATCTGTTCGATGCAGTGACAGAGAGTATCTACAGGCCCATGTTCACCTGTATCAGTGACAGAGAGTATCTACAGGCCCCTGTTCACCTGTATCAGTGACAGAGAGTATCTACAGGCCCCTGTTCACCTGTATCAGTGACAGAGAGTATCTACAGGCCCATGTTCACCTGCCGTCAGTGACAGAGAGTATCTACAGGCCCATGTTCACCTGCCGTCAGTGACAGAGAGTATCTACAGGCCCATGTTCACCTGTATCAGTGACAGAGTATCTACAGGCCCCTGTTCACCTGTATCAGTGACAGAGTGTATCTACAGGCCCATGTTCACCTGTATCAGTGACAGAGAGTATCTACAGGCCCCTGTTCACCTGTATCAGTGACAGAGAGTATCTACAGGCCCATGTTCACCTGTATCAGTGACAGAGTATATACAGGCCCATGTTCACCTGTATCAGTGACAGAGAGTATCTACAGGCCCATGTTCACCTGTATCAGTGTCAGAGAGTATCTACAGGCCCATGTTCACCTGTATCAGTGACAGAGTATCTACAGGCCCCTGTTCACCTGTATCAGTGACAGAGAGTATCTACAGGCCCATGTTCACCTGTATCAGTGTCAGAGAGTATCTACAGGCCCATGTTCACCTGTATCAGTGTCAGAGAGTATCTACAGGCCCGTGTTCACCTGTATCAGTGACAGAGAGTATCTACAGGCCCGTGTTCACCTGTATCAGTGACAGAGAGTATCTACAGGCCCCTGTTCACCTGTATCAGTGACAGAGAGTATCTACAGGCCCATGTTCACCTGTATCAGTGACAGAGAGTATCTACAGGCCCATGTTCACCTGTATCAGTGACAGAGAGTATCTACAGGCCCATGTTCACCTGTATCAGTGACAGAGAGTATCTACAGGCCCATGTTCACCTGTATCAGTGACAGAGAGTATCTACAGGCCCATGTTCACCTGTATCAGTGACAGAGTATCTACAGGCCCCTGTTCACCTGTATCAGTGACAGAGAGTATCTACAGGCCCCTGTTCACCTGTATCAGTGACAGAGAGTATCTACAGGCCCGTGTTCACCTGTATCAGTGACAGAGAGTATCTACAGACCCCTGTTCACCTGTATCAGTGACAGAGAGTATCTACAGGCCCATGATCACCTGTATCAGTGACAGAGAGTATCTACAGGCCCATGTTCACCTGTATCAGTGACAGAGAGTATCTACAGGCCCGTGTTCACCTGTATCAGTGACAGAGAGTATCTACAGGCCCGTGTTCACCTGTATCAGTGACAGAGAGTATCTACAGGCCCATGATCACCTGTATCAGTGACAGAGAGTATCTACAGGCCCATGTTCACCTGTATCAGTGACAGAGAGTATCTACAGGCCCATGTTCACCTGCCGTCAGTGACAGAGAGTATCTACAGGCCCCTGTTCACCTGTATCAGTGACAGAGAGTATCTACAGGCCCATGATCACCTGTATCAGTGACAGAGAGTATCTACAGGCCCATGTTCACCTGTATCAGTGACAGAGAGTATCTACAGACCCATGTTCACCTGCCGTCAGTGACACGTAGATCTGAGTGTCATCTGCGTAGTTGTGGTACGACACATTGTTGCTGTTTATTAGCTGACCCAATGGAAGCATGTACAAGTTGAATAAGAGGGGTCCCAAGATTGACCCCTGGGGGACTCCACAGGTCATGGAAATTTTGTCTGCGACACAGTTGCCAATTTCGACAAAGTACGTCCTATCCTCGAGATAGGACTTGAAGTCAAGAGCTCCCGTGCATATGTGGCCGTATGGTAAGAAGCGTACAAATAAATATACGTGAATTTAGAACTAATGGCCAAATTCTCGACAACGCCACCTGGAGAAATGGCTCCAGGACCAAACAATAGCTGCTGGTAATAACCAGCAGCACGAAATAACCCCCCCGCGGTAAGGCAAGCACAGGTTCGTGGACTGAAGAGCACCAGAGACCGTATGTTGTCAAAAATATAGTTTTCTTTATTTTAACAATTTGTTTAAAATCGTGTTATTAAATTGCTTTTTAAAACCTTTGTTTCAATCATTCTTTCACTTTCACACAAACATAAAATACATAAACACAAAAGTAACCAAAAAGTAACTGAAAAGTAACCGGGGACAAAGCAGCGCTACACCACGCCTTGGTCAGGGCCTTTCTGAAACCCCCTATAGGAAGGGCCAACGATGTGCCCAGTTTGTACGTTACCAGTCCTTCTTTGGACGCGAGCTCCACTGGACCCCGGACCGATCCAGACAGCAGTTTAGAGGCACTATAGTCCAAATAGCAATGCCTAAAAGGTGTTTGAACGAAGGGCAATGTAGTAGTGGAGACGATGGCAGCCAATAGGAGAACCCAAAGAGGATGCCTCAAAAAGGGTAACCCAGAAGGGGAGGCCCGTCTGATGACCGTATACAGGTTAGAATTTGATTTACATTAGAATAGGATATTGATATTAGGCTAATTTAGGAGCTATATGACCATACATACCAAGATCACTGCAGTTTAAAGTGCAGCGTGGAGGAGGTGCAACTTCTTAGTCAATTGTTAATTGTTATTCTTTAGTGAAGTGGCTTACCAAGAATGCACAACGCTCAACAACGAGGTTTGCGGAATTAGGCGCAGCCCCACGCCAACACAACAGCCGAAGACAAAGCTGAGTTAGACCCAATAAAAAGGAACCAATTTATGAATGACAGCGTCCCGCTACTCACCGAGGAGGCGCTCTAAACCCGGCGACAACAGGTTGAAGTCAGGCCGGACGGTGACAGAAACCTACGTAAATAACGCAATGATTGGAGGAACAAAAGTACCAAGCAGTACAAGGGCGGCCCGCACGCCGTCACCAGACGCCTGCGAGAGGCGAGTTAGAATAAACGCGCAAGACAATTTTATGAATGAACCAGGGACACTACTCACCAAGGAGATCGCCACGCAGCATTTAAGCCACAGGTTTAGACCTATAACTGCGGTAATTTGCGTTTTAGTGACGATATTATGAGCCTATTTCAGCAGCTCTGCTCCAGGACAGCTACACTGCACATGGACGCCAGAGGTGAGGAGAGAGACAGGACAGGTGGAGCAAGTTACCGCAATCAGGGCTCTGCCGCGGCGCACTTGGCTGGCCAGCGGGCGGCGCATACGTGGCGCCGTTGTTACAACGTCTCCACAACTTTTACTAAAACGACATCACACACCAGAGTGGAGTCTGTTATCCATAATCTACTGACCTTAGAATGAGTTTTACTCATGGATCTATGATGGTTTTACTCCCCCCTTTGCTCCACTGTAATCCGTGAGCCACAGGTGATGAGGAGGACTGATAGTCAAAGTCCGGTCACTGACAGGTTTTCCTCCTTTAGTCCCGTTACGTCTGAAGAATAAACTCGCCTCCTCGTCTCTTCTGTAGATCATAATCCTTGAATCCGTTTCATTTTCACTGTTTACATTCCACACAGGTTTCCTGCGCATGCAGTATAAGCGTTTTGTCTTCGTGTGGATACAGCCTTACTGGCCTACCTTTATCTGGCACTTTCCTCTCTTCCTCTCCCGGATATTATTTCAATATGTGTGGGTTTGAGTGTACAGTATGTGACTGTCCAGCGATCATGTCATGATAAAATACCCTTTAAAACAGCTTTGTAATCCAGTGCGCTCTTTATTGCGCCCTGTGCACATTTCACATAATACACAGTAATCCACAGCACCTGCCGTGTTAGCCTACAAGCATACCTGCCTTACCGTGTGTGTCCACTGTCCAGTAGATCAGCCACTTCAGCTCTTCGTGTGGTAAACATTTGTAATGCTTTTAACTTAAGGTGATTTTCCGGTTTAGACTTGTTTCACACCCTCGAAACAATGTGGTTCCAGATCTACGACTCGCTTCATCCTCATTTGATTTTGAAATAAGTCAAATAAATTCTTTAAATAAGTACATTTGCCCTTAATTTGCCCCAAAAATTGCCAGTGGCATATGTATTATAATTTTTATTTATTTATTTAAATAATAATATAAGACAAACTTTAAAACCCCCACCCCACCCCACCCAACCCCAGCCACTCGCCCTTGCATTCATACCACAATCACAACCATCCACACATTCATAGTATTTTGACAGGAACACAAACTATAAACAGAAAGGAAGCACAAAGCAGACACAAATAAAATCATTAAAAAAAAGAAAAATAAGATGAAATCACTAATACCAATCATTATATGGTATTCTGAGGTGTAATTCGCAAAACAATATCCACAGACCTTAACCATAACTGTACACTGACCCAAAACTTAGCCACATATGGACAAAAATAAAACAAATGCATCAGGTCCTCCTCCCACAGAACCTACAACAGGGATCCTTATATGTTGCCCGACACATATGTATTTTTGCTTAAATTATGCACACACAAAACCATCTAATTGAAATGAATACAAGAGCTTTAATGTTATTGAAGCTCCAGGCCAGTGAGAAAGGCCCTTAAGCTTCATTATTATTCATAAAGATTTCCTTGGGCTCTTGGGATGGTCCTAACCTGCCCCCTCTTCTCTTTCCCTCACATAATATTAGTATTACAGATCTGACCCAGGACCAGCCTGAGCCTCACCATGATGGGAGGGCCCGCACCCCGTTACTGACCCCAGTGCTGCTCATGAGGTCAGCCGGCTCCGTCTAATCTGGACAATCCCATCTGCTGAGGAGATTAGCCCCGGGGCAGATGGGACATGGAGTCTCCTCGCTGCAGATTTCCACTACGGCGGCATGTGCTAGCAGCACACATTCAACACAGCCGCACGGAGATCTCTGAAGAGGAACTCTGATCAGACATGGAAGATCTGAGACCATGAGGAGTTGAGGAGAGGAGAAGTGGAGAAGTGAAGCAGAGCCAGAGGACCAGGTGAGAACATCACTCGCTTAGAAGCAAACACGGTGCCCTTAGGTTCTGCTGACTGTGCTGATTAGCTCCATTTATTTCAGAAACCAGTTTGAGCTGGCTTAAGATAATGCAGACTTTCTGTCACTGAAAGAGGACCTGGCGTACAATCTCAAAATGTACAATTGAAATTTGAATTTTGATTTTTTTTAATATATTTTTTAATTTTTAAATGATTTATTTTCAATAAACAAATAACACAAACACAGAAGGGGCTCTGCCTACTCTTCTTCCTATTTTTTTTTTCACAAAGTAGACAATCTTGTCCTACGGGATCTCCACTTCAATACAAAGGTTTGTCATCTGGTGACGGGACTAAATCTTGTCCTCGACTAAGAACAGCTCCCCGTCCTCAGCACTCACGAGGTCCTCTGCCCCCGGGGCCGTGCCTTCTATGTTGAGCACCCTGGTGGTCCCTGGTGGGTCCATTGTGGTGATGAAGACCGTGCTCCTCAGCTCGAAAGCACCACTGTACACACGGCCATAGTGAAGGGCTATGTTGGGCCTCCTCCACAGGGGACTTTCAGCTCCCTGTCCTCATGGTCAAGAATGACTTCTCGAACAGGAGTTTTTCTTTTGGCCTCCCACTTCACGGGATACCGTTTTTTGATCCATTAACGTGCACATGACAGGTTTTAATGCTTTTGCAAATATGACTTATCTGTTGTAAGTCATAATTATCATTTTATTTCAATGAAGCAGCAAATTAATGAAGTTGTTTTTATTTGCATTGTTAAGCTGCTGACAGGAAGTGACGTAGATGGAGGTAAAGTTCACAGCAGTTTGACTCATTTCTCATTGACATAACATGGTTGGCACGGCAACAGTTTAAAATGGCAGTTTTACTGTCTTATATCGAGCAAGACGACCTTAGAACCAGTGTCAATGTCATTAAATAACCAAAGTATTCCTGGTCCGATCAGGAAAAAGTTAAATGAGTGAAAACCGCTCAAAACAAGACAGATCTGAAGTCGTTTAAACCCATGCTTTTGTAGTGCACTGCTCTGTGATTGGCCGAGAGCATGTCCCCGGTGGTGGATGAGACAGCGGGGGACGTCCCGGTGCGAGACGTGGGGCTGAGGGGAGGACTGATGCCCGTGCTGCCAGGTCTGTGCGCCGACTTTCCTCATGTGAAGAAACCAAAGTAACACACTGTGTTCACAGAGTCGCCCCGAGACCCACAGCCAGGGAGAAAGTCCCACGCCAGGACCAAGAGTGAGTGTCAGTAACCAACTACATGTACTTAAGTACTGTACTTACATCGTTTTTGAGTATCGGTACTTTACTTGAGTAGTTTTTATTTTTTAATCCATTACATTTGAAAGAAAAATATAAATACGGAGTGAATGACATGCACAAGATTGAAGTAAATGAAAGACTTTCAGCGTCTGGAAAAGCACTTAATTAGACGAATGCATTATTATTATTATTGCCAGTGTTGGGCAACGTTACTTTTAAAATTATTCAGTTAGTTTGTTTATCCTCTGGAAAAAATGTAACTTGTTACGTTACCGTGTTACTTTATTATGAAAGTAATGCGTTACTCATGCGTTACCAATAATAATAAGCATATATATATATATATATATATATGTATATATATATACAGTATATATATATATATATATATATATATATATATATATATATATACAGTATATATATATATAGCCTTCATTTGTTGATCATTTTTTTCTGGTGCAGAATGCTCCATTTCACAAACTGAGCCAAAAAGAGCTAACTCACATAAACAGCCAGATAACAGTAAATGTATTTAATAACAGCACAACAAATGACAGCAATAGTCAACAGCACAGGCCTATAGTCGACTTATAAAAGCGTAGCTTCCTCCGCTATACTGTATGTAAACAGTTTGGTCCAGACCCAGAAACTGCACCAGGTTTTCAGCAAAAAGAACGTCTGTAAAGGTGCGTTTTACAAAGTACGAGTTTGTTGATTACGTTTCAAGGACCGATCCGTCCAAAAGCGAAGCGTTGTGGTTTGGGAGGCGAGGGCTTCATCGTGGTTTTTCACCAGTAACTTCAACATAACGTGAGTTCTTCCCCGATGTGAACGCGCTCCGCCATGTGGCCGACACAGACGAGGGCGAGATCAGGACCCAAACGAACGCATTACTCGTTGGAAAAAGAGACCTGTACTTTATTGGCTGCAAATGCAAAAGTAATGCGTTACTTTACTCGTTACTCGGAAAACGTAATCTGAGTACTTTAACGTGTTACAAGGAGAGTGTTACCCCAACACGGATTATTACTGCATTTCTACAAAAGCTCTAAAGTAAATAGTCTAACATTGGCAGCATGTTTTGTCCCGTCTAAAGGCCTAATGCATGGCGCAGAACAGTAGGTGGCGCTGTGCAGATGTGCTATAGACTCTGAAGAAGCCTTTGTCTACGTCCTGTTTATGAAGCTGCAGTTATTTTTTATAGCATTTATTCAAACTCACTTGTATTTTTTTACTGTGACTGTAATACTTGTGTCCAGTGGACCCGCAGCGGGTGTTTCGGGCTCCCCGGGAGCAGCTGGAGGAGCTGTGTCTGCGGCTGCAGGAGGAGAACAGCGTGCTCAAACATCACACTCGCTCCCAGGAGCAGAGGCTCCGCCGGTGAGAGCCCCCCCTGCTCCTAAAGTACCATCACTGTGCTGACTGCAGTGTTGGGCCAGTTACTTTAACCTTGATATTAGTGCGTACGTGACCTTTCAGTGACCCCGCGCCTTCACTTTCCGTCCTGGTGGCCTCGATTTTATTTCACGTTTATAGGGATTTCTGGCAGGTTTTCAGAATGAAATGTGTAATCCTGGAGGTGGTTCAATCAGCAGTAAAACCTACCGGAAATCTTAAAAACAACTGATTATGGAGAGTCTTAGGGGCCACCAGGATGGTACGTAAAAGCGCTAAGCAGCCACTAGGCAAGGCAAGTTTATTTGTAGAGCACAATTCATACACAAGGCAATTCAAAGTGCTTCACAGTTGCATAAATCATTAAAACATCAACATAAAAATTAATCAATTACAGTAAAAGGCCAGAGTGCAGATAAAATACTTTCAGTTTTCATCTGCTCGGGTAAAAAGAGCTGTTTTCAGCCTGGATTTGAACATTGTCAGAGTTGAGGCCTGTCTCACATCCTCATGAAGACTGTTCCAGATTTTAGCTGCATGAAACTGAAACGCAGCCTCACCGTGTTTATTATTGACTCTGGGAACCACCAGGAGACCCCTCCCTGAAGTTCTCAGGGCCCGAGATGGTTCATACGGCTCTAACATGTCAGAGATGTACTTTGGTGCTAAACCATGAAACGACTTGTACACAAGCAGAGCTGTTTTAAATTCTATTCTCTGAGCGACAGGAAGCCAGTGCAGGGACCGGAGCACTGGACTAATATGGTCGTATTTCCTGGTTCTTGTCAGGACTCGAGCAGCAGCGTTCTGGATGTTCTGCAGCTCTAACAGCTCGTTTAGAAAGGCCAGTGAGCAGCCGTTACAGTAGTCTAACCTGCTGGAGACAAATGCATGGATGAGTGTCTCCAAGTCTCACTAGGTCACTGAAAGGTCAAATACTCACTAATATCAACTTGGTTTTACATAAAAAGTTGCATAGCGCACTTAACATATTCTATAATAGTAGTTACAGTTTTAAAATTGTGTGTATTACATCGGCCTATCACTGTTTCAAAAAATGTAACTGAGTTACATTACTTCTGAGTTACTTTTGGCAAAATATAAACTGAGCAGAAGTGCAGACAAAGGTTTCCTTTTCCACATTCTTTTGTGTTGTGTTTTAACGACGTTAGCTACTCGCTACTGCAGATCTTATACCAGTGTCCAACTCGACATGGTCTTGCATTTATTTAGGGGACTTCATATATTAATGCATATTTAAATGCATTGTAACTCAAATTGTAACAACTAATATTCTCGTATTTTGTTTAAGTAAATATATTATATTCCTTGGTGTATAACAACTTGCCCAGCCTTACAAAAATGTATTTGATTAAAAATTCGAGTTGGTAAGTCAAAATCATTTTTTTAATGTAGTATTACACAGTGGCTTTCCGATTGCCTTCTTTTCTATCTTTCAAGGTTTGTCAATGCACTTGAACTAATAAAACAATAAATATATATATTTAAAATACATCTACAGTCATTTTGTTTTAAATTGTAATATGTTACCCCCAACACTGCTGCTCTGTGTGTCCCAGCATGACCACCCGGCTGTCCCGGGCGCGGCAGGCCCGGCCCAGCTCCGGGGGGTTCCGGGAGAGGGACCTGGAGGACATGATCCAGGAGCTGGAAGCCCGAGTGGCCCTGCTGGAGGGACAGAAGCAGCTCCTCCACGACAGGCTGGGTCTGGCCAAGCAGCACCTGCGGGAGCTGGGCGTGGGCTCACTCTACAGGGTCAAAGGTCAGCCCCCACAGCGCACCGTCCAACACACACACACACACACACACACACCCTCTTGTAATTCTATCTTAGTGAGGACACTCATAGACATAATGTATTACCCAGACCCTAACCCTGAACCCTAAACCCCTAACCCTAACCTTAATCCTAACCCTAATCTAAACCCAATTCTAACCCTAAAACCACATCTTGACCCTCAAACAGTCCTTCAAATAAGGGAGGACCACCCAAAATGTCCTCACTTTCCAAAAATGTCCTCACGCTGTGTGTTAAAAACTCAAACTGGTCCTCACAATGTCGTAATTACAAGAACACACACACACACACACACACACACTGAACCATGGTGCAATACTGACGCTCTCTGTGACACAGGCAGGAGCTGTGATGGAGAGGGAGGGGCTCGCAGGGCCACCCACACGGCCCCCCCTCGATACGGCCCTGCACTGGAGGACTCTGACAGGCTGTAGGTACTCACTCCCACAACCGGGACACACCTCTTAAACCCAGCAC
Source organism: Proterorhinus semilunaris (assembly GCA_021464625.1). NCBI lineage: Eukaryota > Metazoa > Chordata > Actinopteri > Gobiiformes > Gobiidae > Proterorhinus > Proterorhinus semilunaris. Next base: position 1,929,127 of record CM038364.1, read on the forward strand.
ATTTTCTCCCATTTAACTTTACCCAAATCTAAAAATTATACGAAAAACGAGGATGAAAACGCAACAAAAGAGTGACAGAAAAGCGACGACAACACGGCAACACAGAACCTGTGTGTAGGTTTTAGCTTTCAAATGACGCGTTACACTGGCTTATAGGCTGTAACCTTTCAGATTTGGGTAGAGCTGAACTGGAGAAAATGCACTTGGTTATTTAATGCACAAATACTATGGTTGCATTTGGGGGATTAAAAACATAGTTTTAGAATTTATTTTAGCCAAATATGCAATTTAATGTATTTTGAAACATATTTTTTTCTATGAACCTTATACGGTAAAAAAAAAAAAAAAGAAGACATTTCGGCCTTCATTTTAGATTCATTTTTTGACTTTTTTGACTGCCGTATTCCCCTCTCCTCTCCCACCCCCTCGTCTCTGCCTCCCCTCTGTCCTCACCCCTGTCCCCCTTCCCGCCGTCGCCCAGGCGCAGCAGTGGGGCGGAGCAGCTGCGAATCGCCCAGTTGGAGCTGACGGCGCAGAGTCTGCGGGACACGCTGCGGGACAGAGACCGAGAGAGGGACAGAGAGCTGGAGGACATGAGGAGGACACAGGCCGAGAGACACAGGTGGACAGTTCAGCCAGATGGCCTAGACTTGTCTTCAGCTTTAGGTTTATGCATTTTAATGTCCACGAGCCACCACCAGATCTATTCAGTAAGAATAGAGTAAGAATCAGAATAGATTTTATTGCCGGAGATAAATAGTCAACTAAAAAACTATAAGGGCCTTTATAAAAATAGATTTAGATAAACATATATAAAATAATGTGTCACTATGAGGACACCTGACTGGGTGCTATCTCCTGGGAACAATGTATGAACGAAAGAAAGGGCAGCACTCCTATTCGGGATCAACTTTATCGCCTGTCAGACGTTTCGGGGGTCGCCCTTCATCAGACACTCAGGCCTGACAGTGTCTAGACACTGGAGGTGGTGAGGAGATTGAGAGGCTGAAGAGGTTGATGGTTCTGCCGCTGCAGTGGAGGGTTGAAACAACAGGATTATTATTTTTTATCGTGCTAAATCGTATGTAATTAATCAATTGGAATTAATCTAAATAAAAGTCTAATATTTATATCATGTTCAATTCCATGTGATGATTTGACTAGAATAACAATCCGAGAGAACGTGGACCTGCTGCGCCTGCAGAAGCAGCTGTCAGAGAAGACCACTGCCCTCAGGGTGACGGAGGAGAAACTGGCTCATCTGCAGGAGGTACAGCACCATCAGGGCCATCGCTGTAGGATCTGCCTTTTTTTATTTTTTTTATATATAGTAGTTAAGGTTGATAGTGATTCCAGTCTCGAGTTAGTCCAAAGATCTAGTTTTGTTCTGGGGTAGATTTGCTGTGTTCTTGAGAACATTTCACCCAGCTCACCTCCACCATACATGTACATGTACTAAAAACATGTACAATAGGCCAGGATGAATGGGAGTGTGTTTGAGAGTGTGCATGGGGATGACGGATGGAAATTAGCCCAAGGCTATAATCCGGTGTGGCTTGTTCATTAACTTGCACTGTCCCTACCAAATAAACCAACACTGACCACTGACCACTGTGCCTCTGTGTCCCCAGGCCTTTGAGAAACAGCTGGAGGAGGTAAGACCCTGTTTACTGTTTGGCCTGTTTAAGTCTGAGGCTCATGCTTGTGTCTGATGAGCGTGCATGTGTAAGGGTTGCCAGGTGTCACCGGCCAAATCCCCACAAAACCCCTGTAAACCCGCGGACATACGGTGCAGCTTCAAAGTAATATTCAAAGTATTTGAGTCATTAAAAAAGAGCATGGATTCGAGGGTATGTCATCGAAATAGAGCTTGCAGTGGAACCTCTTTTCAGCCTCGGAGTTTCATTACTGAGACCGTTCTCCTGAAGGCGAAGAGTTAGCTCTTATAGCCCACGGTTTTATCTATGTGGGATCATTACCACTTGAGGAAAATGCGCTGGCACAGTCATAATCCTGGACCTGATGCTGCACATCTCAACCATCAGCAGAATCTTGAACATTTCTTTGAGTTTGTGCACGGCTAATCCGCTAATTTGAGACACTGCTAATCCCTCATAGGAGTAAACGGGCTACGGAACAAGAGATGAAGGACCAGTGAACGGGGAAACGTGTATAAACCTGCCCAATTCCGCGAGAATACCACTAAAACCTGGCAACCCCAGCGTGTGAGGGGCTGATGGTCTGATGTTGTGACGTGTGCAGAGCCGGCGTTCACAGGAGAGCAGTCAGGGCGCCCTGCTGCTCAGAGTGGAGGAGCTCACGGGACAGCTGAAGGACGAGAGACAGAGGACGGTGGAGCTGGAGGGACAGCTGTCGTCAGCCTCAGTGTCCATGAACACAGTTAACAAGGTACGCAAAATGTTGGGGGAAAGTGAGCTCTACCTCTGAGTGTTAGAGTATAAACAGGGCAAGGCAAGTTTATTTTTTTATAGAACACAATTCCTACACGTGGCAATTCAGATACATGAAATTACAACAAAGCCGATCAAATCCATCCATAAAACACCTATATCATTTTGAATCCCGCAGGTGCTTGCTGTCGTTGGGCAAAACACTTCCCCCTCTAATTGAGACCATTTCATATTTTAGGTAAAATTATGGCTCAAAGCAGAAAACGAATGAATAAAAATAAGAAAGTGTGTATAAATGAAGAACCCACTGAAAATGATGGATGTACATTCGAGGGATATAGTCCATTATTACATTCTTCCAGAGTGATACTATGTGAATACTTGACCTTGCTTCCCTGTTCATGAGAATTGTTTTCCGGGCGATGGCGAGCACAGTTGGTCAAATTCTGCCTTGCTTTTCAAATGTACGACATGATGTATCGCCCAAAAGGCAGAGGGCGGGGGAAGCTGAGACGCAGCAGCCCAAATAGGTGGAGAGTAATTGTAGTATTTTTATCCCCAAAGAGTTGACCGGAGTGCAGAACCAGAGAGTATGTGTCCCTGGGCACAGTGTGAACATGCGTCAGAACATGAAGCCCGTTTTAAATACCCCATGCCCAGTGTAATGATGTGGATATCGATGACTTTGTATTGAATCATCTAAAGATTGCAGATTTTTTTTCCTTACACATTTGTTGCCAGTGATTGGGAGTAAATGATATTGAGAACTCTGAAAACCCTTTAGTTGTTGGAATTGCTATTGACCCCTCCTGGAACCGCCACCTTAACGTGGGGGAGGGGTTTGAGCGCCCAAATGACCCTGGGGGCTCTGTTGTCGGGGGCTTCGTGCCCCTGGTAGGGTCTCCCAGGGCAAACAGGTCCTAGGTGACGGGTCAGACAAAGAGCGGTTCAGAAGCCCCTTATGAGAGACCAACAGGCCCGGTTAGAACTATGAGGCCGTCCTTCTGTGGACCCACCACCTGCAGGAGGAGCCATAGGGGCTGGTGCAGCTCCAACAGCTGCCCCCACGACCCGGCAACGGACAAGTGGAAGAAGATGGATGGCTGGATGGATGGATGAATTGCTGTTGAGACTTTGAGAAAGACTTTCTCTTTGTTTCTGTGACCAAAGACAGTGATTTCAGTTTTGTCTTGTTTGTCTTTGTTTAGTAGTTTTTTGACTGTAATTTGCATAGCGTTAGCCTTTGGTCATTGCTCTAGTGATCTTAAAATCCTGTTTAGACCGAATTCTCCATCACTGTGCGGATGTGCAGCTCCTGACCAAGACCGGTGCGACCATGGAAAAATATTTCGTTGCACGGTAGAATATCAGGCGATTGTGCGGCTAAAGTGATGTCCTGTCCACAGTTACAGGAGAGATTGTCCGACCTGGAGGGAGAGAGGGACCTCATCAAAGACAACTACGATTCCCTCCTGCAAAGGTAACTCACGTGTCCTCCAAAGAGATGTCCCCTGAAGGTCCTGCCCTTCACTCTGTCTCCTCTCGACCAGGACGTTCTCGGGTCAATCTGGTCCAGCTGATCCGAAGCTCAGACAGATTCATGTAGACCCAGACCTGGAGCCTTCATCGGAGGTTCTCCTGCTGAGGGACACGCTGCAGAGGGACCGGGAGAAGATCAGGGGGCTGGAGACAGAGACCGAGAGGCTGAGACGGGAGGTCCAGAGACTGCAGGACACTCAGGGTCTGCGGGAGGACACTCAGGGACCGTGGGAAGACAGGCAGCGATGGTTCACCCATCAGCAGGAGGGTAAAGGTTCATTTATGCTCCTCTTTTGTACAGATTTGGATGTTCAAAGCGTAGTTATCATTATTACATTTATGCTTCTGCTTGTTCTACAAGTCCATTGGAGAAGAGATGGAGCAATGACAACAACAAACATGGCACCACTTAATATGTTTTTGTTATTTAGCGGAAAATGTCATGAAAAGGTGGTTTTGCAGATTGTGCTACCACAGGCAGAGGATGGACAGAAGCTCCATGTGTGGCGGGTTCAAATATAGAGCTTAAAGGAGTCTTAAGTCCTGAGTCCACTGACTTTGTTAAGCTGCCCTCCGTCCTGCTTTTTTACAGAGCCGTTTTAAGTCATAAACAGACACTGCCCATTTCCTCACATTTCCAAGCTGTGATAGTTGGAGGCAGTTGAGCATGAAGTGGTAACGAATACCTCAACTCTTTTCTTGTGCATTCAGTACCTTCCTGAAATTTCCGATTCTCACTTGCAATTTTTTAATGACGCTTCTTTGGCAACATCCAAAGCCAGTGCGTCCGGCTCCGGGTTCTGTGAGAGGCAACGCACTGAGGCCATTGTGATCGCATGGAATTACAGTATTTGCGCCGCTGTTTTCTTAATGTAGTGACAAAAAACTGCCTGATATTCAGTCAAAACAAGGAGAAACAAGAGGTATTGAAATGTGTGCCAATGCGAGCGACGATACAACACACAGAGCTATGGCCCGTGATGCGTGGAGACTTCACACACGGCTCCGTCATACAACAGACAAGACCTAATCAATTCAATAGCAATCATCACTCTTCAGCCTCCTTTTAGTGGCTCGCTTTGTCCCACTGGTGCAGCCCAAACTGGGAGCTAGCATGACCAAAATAAATTGAGATTGAATGAGCCAATGTATTACAACTATAGTCTCTTTATGAGTATACAGGGAATACAGTGCGTCTTGAAAGTACTAATACACCTTGAACTTTTGCACATTTTTTATGTTTACAACCCTACAATTTTTACTGAAAGTTCACACACAAGTAACAGACGACTGTGAAGTGAAAGCAAAATGATACATGATTCTGTTATTTAAAAAAAAAATCTAAACCAAAAAGTTGGGCGTCCACAAATATTCAGACAGCACGACTTAATACCATTCCATTGTAGATGTTTGTGTTTAGGGTCATTGTCCTGCTGGAAGGTGAATCTCCGCCCCAGCATCAATTCTCTTGCTGACTCCAGCAGGTTTTCCTCCAAAATGTCCCTGTATTTGGCTCCATCCATCTTCCCAACTGTTCTTACAATCTTCCCAGTCCCCGCTGAGGAAAAGCAGCCCCATAGCATGATGCTCCCCCCACCATATTTGACACTGGGGATGGTGCACTCAAAAAGTTAAATTTTTGTCTCATCTGACCAAAGCACCTTCTTCCACATGGTAGCTGTGTCCTCCATATGACTTCTAGCAAACTTCAAACGGGATTTCTTATGGCCTCCTTTCAATAATGGCTTTCTTCTTGCCACTCGTCCATGAAGGCCAGATTTGTGTAGAGTACGACTTATAGTTGTCCCATGTACAGATTCCCCCAGCTCAGCGGCAGGACGTCCCAGCTCCTCCAGAGTTATCTTGGGGCACTTGGTTGCATTTCTGACCAGTGCTCTCCTTGTTCGGTCTGTTAGTTTAGGTGGACGGCCGTGTCTTGGTAAGTTCGCAGTGGTGCTATACTCTTTCCATTTCTGAATGATGGATTGAACAGTGCTCCGTGAGATGTTCAAATCTTGGGAAATCTTTGTATAACTTAACGCTGCTTTAAACTTTATCCCTGACCTCTCTGGTGAGCTCCCTGGCCTTCATGATGTTGTTTAGTGACCAATACACACAATACACGTCACAAACGCGATGTAAGTAAGTGAGTAAGTGCTTTATTTGTCACTACAACCGTACAATGAAATAGTGTTCACTCCTGAGCCGCTGTGGGTCAACCTGACCAGCATGTTTTTAGAGGTCGGGGATATAGTAGCACTCGGAGGAAACCTGGCTGCGTTCAGTCTCCTCTGATCCTCTGAAATGGTTCAGCGCCTCCTGGGTTTGTCCTTGTTTCAGAGCGTGGTGTCCTGCACTGGTCAGCTCCTTCCTCTTCCTCCTGCGCAGCTCCCCCTGCTCCTTTAACCATCTTCTAGAAAAATCAGCTGTTTCAGACTTTCATTTGGTTTGAAATGGTCCGAAATGGCTCTTTTGATGTTGAAGGCCGTGAACCCCTGTTCTGGAGCCAGTCGTACTTTTGGGTCCGGTTAGATCATATGTGCGAGAGCAGCCACAAAATTCCCATCTCATTTTGCTAAATCACACAACTTGCCTCATTGTATTACTTTTTGAGTGGCCATGCTGCAATCTGCCCCTTGGTCTTCTGTCCACAGCAGTCAGGGACACAGCAGAGGCACAGAAGTTTCTAGAACAGCAGATTGTCCAGTACAAAGAGCAGGTGTCCACGCTGCAGCACAAACTGGACTCTGTCGCCAAGGTCAGTATGGTGTAAAATCCTCATTCCAATAGCAATATATTTACTCTAGCCTCTCTTAAGGTTCTCTTTTAAATGGCATTAGTCATCTCTGGCACGCTTTAGCTTGATGGCGTTACCTTGTGCTGTCGTCTGTTGCAGGTGTTTGACATGAGCGTGGAGGAGCTGAGCGAGACGCTCTTTCAGATCAAAGTAAGTCCTCCTCATGCGTTCTCCTTTTGGCATCAAAAGCCCTGTACCTGTTTTGCCCCTTTTCAAACACAAGAAATGGAGCAAGTTATTCATAAAGTGTCAGTGCATACTGCTGTGGTGTCCTTGGGCAAGACATCACCCGCCTTATGTCAGCGGTGTATGTACACCATTTCATATTAACATGCACCTTTGCAGCCAGGAAACACAAGAAGCACTTCTCTTACCTTCTGAGGCGTATCCCTCTGTTACTGAACACATCCTTTGAAAACAGTACATTGCACAATGTTTTTGTCAAGATATGTAGACGTCACATTGCAAGACGTGGGGATAGTCTTTGTTCCCGCGGAGAAGTGCAGGGAAAGTCAAATGCAGTCAAAGTATCAGACACTGCCTGATGTCGGTCACAGCTCGTCTTTGCTCGTACCAAGGTTCTATTTGTCCCGCTGTACGACCTAAGACCGGCCATTTTGGGCTACGACGAGTGATCATTTGTTACAAACGGACAGAATCGCGCCATCGGTCCAAACTAGAACTGAACAGAGAAACCAGGTCCACATTAGTTAGAACTAATGTGGACCTGGGCGGCATGGTAGTGCAGTGGTTAGCACTCGTGCTTCACAGCTAGAAGGTCCGGGTTCGATTCCCACCTGGACGGGGCCTTTCTGTGTGGAGTTTGCATGTTCTCCCCGTGTCTGCGTAGGGTACTCCGGTTTCCCCTACCACTAAAAACATGTACAATTGGCCAGGATGAATGAGAGTGTGTGCATGGGGGTCGAAGGATGCAAATTAGCCCAAGGCTACAATCCGGTGTGGCTTGTTCATTAACATGCACTGACCCGACTAAATAAATCAATAAACTTACGTCATGATGTGGCTAAAGCAGCAAACACTTTTTACTCTCCACAGAAGTGTCTTATCCATAAAAGTGCATTTAAAGCTTCCATAAAACATGTCGTCCATGACTGAAATAAAGTCCATCCCTGTTGTATTGTTAATACTTAACAGTTAATACTTAACAGCTTCAGTTTCCTCTTGTAGCTTCTCAGTGACAGCAGCTAATGCTAATGCTAATGCTAATGTTAATGCTGCTCTCACAGATACAGAGCACGAGCATCAGGAGCAGGAGCTGTTTTAGCCTGTTAAAAACGTATTCTTTACTACATGGACAAAAGGATGGAGACTCGGTCTATTAAAATCAAAAATCATTATTTCATTCCCTATATTACAACCAAAGCACACAAGTAATGTTGAGCTCCATGCTGACCGGTCGGGTGAGAGACGAGAGAGCATCTCCCTTTGAGCAACACATAACACAAAGGAGTGGGTGTGTCCTCCTTTAACCAATCAGTGCTCTTGGGATGTCTTATCGTCACTTCTTCTGCGCAATCTGACTCCTGGTTTCAACACACTGCCCCCCAGTGGATCAGCCGTAAATACAACAATAGGGCAGTAATAAAATTAATGTCCGCCACACTCAAATGAACCTCAAAGCACAGATTACATCAACAGTTTTATATATAATCACTAAAGCCTAACATGACAAATATGTATATTAATGATTCAACATAGCCAATCGGCATTCAGCTGGTGGTTGTTTGAACCCGTCCTCTGCTTTGACACCGAGCCTCCGAGCAATTAATAGTTGGCCAATCAGAGGCTGCATTCTTAAAAGAGAGCTTCAATGGGATCTCCCATGAATTACCTCGACATTTAACACCTACATTTGCAAAATAAAATGTATTTCATTTGGCAATGTTTTGTTCAGCTTCCCTTGTAGTCAATGAAGAAGCTGCACAAGCACGTACTGTCTCAGTAATGTAAACAACAACATTCAGCTGCTATAGTTCACCATCAATACATTTAGATGCCACAAAGGTCTTTTTTCACTAATGGCCAGTGTACAGCTATAAAATAAATGGAGCCTTTATTAATGATAATCTCGATGGTAGACATATCACTTGGAGACCGTTGTAATCGATTCCATGGAGTCTGAGATGTTTCCACAGCGGACAGTGGAGGACGTCAGTGTCTGTTTCCCCCGCAGGAGTTCAGGCTGCAGCGGGAGAGCAGAGCCGGGCTGGGCTTCCTCCCCCAGGCTGAAGGGAAGGTGGGGAAGATGGAGCAGATATCCCCAGATCTCACCCACGTCCAGGCCTCGCACGCCGAGACCGTGCTGGAGCTGCAGAAGACCAGGGAGCTGCTGAAGATGGAGCACCACATCAGCAAAGACCTGCAGGTGAGCCCGTGTGCGCCGCGCCCCGCTCCCTGACGGGGGCCACACACTAAAGCCAGTGTCACACAGGAGGAGCTGAAGATGATGAAGCAGAGGATGGAGAGAGAGCGGGAGGAGAGCAGCCGGAGGAGCAGGGAGAAGGACAAGCTTCTGTCCAAACGGAGCCTGCAGATCAGCACTCTACAAGGTACGGCTAATACTTTGACTGAGCTCAGTAATGAGAAGGAAATATCTTAAAACCTTTTTATTTAGATAGATTAGATAGATCTTTACATTGTACAAAATGCAACAAAACACTGATAGAACTCGCATAAGCATAACCATTCTCTATAACTATAAAATCATTAGCATTTTTAAATTACACACATCGCCATCATTTTTACTGTTGCACTTTGGGATTTGTTGGTAAATGTGAAGGGCATTATACATAAAATGTATTATTATCATTATTATTATCAATAGGAAGTAAATAGCATTGTAACTATAGTGATAATGAGGGATCATTTATTTTACATCACTGCTGCAACGCTTTCCTTAAAAAAGTCTCGAAAAAGAATATTGTAAACACGACTGTGATACTAACACAAGTTACTGATGTTTGAAATATCAGACCAATCAGAGGCCTGTCAGTCATTTAGGCTAATCACAGCTGATCATCAATGTGGAAGTTCCAGAGGTAGCAAGTAATGAAGTACTTGTACTCCGTTACTTTACTTCAGTAGATTTTTCAGGTATCTGTACTTTGGAGAGTAATGGAGAAGTGCTTCCTGGACCTCCTCAGAGTGTGATTAAAAAATAGAACAGGGAAAGTCATTAATAAAACTGAGACACCAAGGTACTCTCTGGTGAAGTTAAAATGCCTTTATTATTATGGAAGGCTTGTTACTTCTTTAACTCTTTTTGTAGAATCACACCCTGTTTTTTCTGCACCATCCTGGCGGCGCAGTCAGAGTACAGTTTGGCTTTTACCAGGGGGAGAAGGACACGAGCGCATGTCCTCGTGTTCTCCTGACCGCGGTGCAGCAGGTTCATCATCATTTTGACCCCTTTGCCCGCGGTCTGCTGTAATGCTAAGTGTGAGATCACAGCTGCTTTGGTCCAAACTGTTCCACAGCAGAAATAGGGAACCTCAGGGAGGGGTCTCCTGGTGGTTCCTAGAGTCCGGACTAAACACAGTGAATCTGTGTTTCAGTTTCATGCAGCAAAGGTCTGGAAAAGCCTCTGTGAGGACCTGAGACAGACCTCAACTCTGTTTAAGTCCAGGCTGAACGCCTATGGCAACTTAAAGTATTTGAATTCATTGTAATACTTTTTCGTTTTGTGTAATTGCTTTTATATACTTAATTAACATTCTGTGGACCCACCACCTGCAGAGGAGCCATAGGGGCTGGTGCAATGTGACTTGGACAAGTGGAAGAAAATGGATGGATGGATATTTAATTAATTAATTAATTACATATTGAGTTGTCTTTGACATGATATGTGCTGTATAAACTTGCCTTGCCTTAATAATTAATATACCGCTAATATGAAGGCTGTTTCACAATCATAAGCCATTAGCTGATATCAACGATTCTATCATGGTTCATGTTTTTTCTCTTTTTCTTCAGAGTAAATCATTTAATAGATACCAAACCTCTATATGCTGGAAAAAAGACAACCCAAATGCTATAAAAGTGCATAAATAAATATTCCTCATTTATTTATGAGGAATATATAAATTAGAGCTTATTATATATCAAATAAAAGTCATTTTGAATAATTTAATACAATGGCCATATTTAATGTTAATCAAGTTCCACCGCCAACTGTTTTTTACTTTTTTACTTAAGTACATTTTTGGTGAAGATACTTTTACTTAAGTAAACAAATTGTAGCAGTACTTTTACTTTCACCAGAGTATTTTTTACCCAAGTATCAGTACTTCTACTTAAGTATTGAAATCAAGTACTTTTGGCATCTCTGGGTGGAACTGACAACACAAAGTAAGTGAAAATATCACTAAAAATAACTGAAGGCAGCGTTTCATGCCTTCATCCCCTCTGTTGAGCCTGAGGCAAAGTCCACCTTAACTTTCACCTTTAACGTCATCCCCTGCAGAGCTCTTAGAGTCTGCATCTCTTTGTCAGAGCCATGTAGACAGGTCCACATGAAGGTTTGATATGCCATAACTCGTCTCCACTGATTCAAAGTGTGAGTCCCTTGTGTTCATTCACATGCACTGTCCCGGCTAAATGAGAACTGTTCTGCTGTAGCCCAGCTGAAGGAGTTGGCCTACAGCCCCAGGAGCCTGCAGCGGCCCATGCCAGTGCAGTACACCTGGCCCGGAGTCGACCAGGAGACGGTGCAGCCCATCGAGGACGACCTGATCTTCGCCCAACTCAAGCCCGGAGAGTCTCTGCTGGAAGTGCACCTCGCAGTGAGTCGTCACTATGGACAGTTATCATTTGAACTAGGAGCGACTTAAACAAACGTGGAGTGGTTTGTATCCCTGCCTCATGCAAGAAGGTCCCAACGCAGTGTGTGTGTTACCGGTAAACTTCAGACTGAGGACGGCAGAAGCAGAAACATACGGCGTGAGTAGCGTGAAAGCATGTCGGCCAGAGCGCTGGGGTTAAGGACGAGTGTGGGACAAGTTGCAGGACGCCAAACACTGATGGCTTATCCAATCTTGGAGATAATCAGCCATCTCCATTCGCACACGTTTTTCTTTGTAATTAGAACCATAAAGTAGTCCATTATCAAGAAGCAAGAAGAACACAGAAAACATTCACTCCAATTTTCCTTCTCTTTTACCAACATTGATCCAACATTTCTAATAATATATTTATTGCTTTTGGAATAACGGCTGCGATCAAACCTATTAGAAAGCCATATTTACTTACCGAAGACGGAAGGAACAATGAGGAAATAGAGTGGGATTGATCTGAGACTTCCTGTTTGGCCCTTCCAGAGTGCCACCTTTACCCCGGGGGGCCTGCGCGCTCTGGGCTCCCTGGCCCCGCTGGAGGGGGGCGGACAGGACGCGGTGACCTTCTGCACCTACAGCCTGTTGGACTTCGAGCTGCACTCCACTCCGCTGGTGTCGGGCAGCCGGCCCAGCTACGGCTTCACCTCCCGCTACGTCCTGACGCCCCGGGACCTGGAGCGGCTGAGCGGCCAGGGGGCGGCGGTCCCTGTGGAGCTGCACCAGGCCGTGGGAGGGGTCCGCTTCGTCACACACGGAGGGGGCCACATGTCTCTGCGGGGCGCTCTGGAGAGGAGAGGGGAACGGGCGGAGGGGAGAGTCAGCATCGCAGGTACAGCACACAGAGCACTCGTTTAATTCATATACTGTCAACTTCATCAAGTTCACTTCAAAATAATAATACAAGTATGAGAGGAGGCAGAGTGCTGACTGGACCACCGCAGTTAGAAGTGAATCAACAAACACACTTCAAATCAGCTACTTTGCAGAGCATGAGAAGGATAGAATATTTGATATAAATGGTAAATGGTCACATTTATACAGATATGTTAATAATAATGAATGAATTAAGTGTTAATTTAATTTACTTACATTGCATTATTCATTCACTCCATACTCGTGGTGGTAAGTGGTAACTATTGTAGCCACAACTGCCCTAGGGAAGACTGATGGAAGCGAGGCCATCAACCCCTCCCATCACCACCAACCACTCACTCACTACATTCACCCTTCTCCATCCAAGGACCAACCAGGCCCTTCCTGCTTAGGAACCACATTTTTGGTGTCACAGCACTGAGCACTGATGAGGCTGGAGAACAGAAATGACCTTGTACCACAGTTTGAGAACCACAGCTGTAGATCCTTCATGTTGCATTTGGATAAAACTACACATTCCAATAAGATCAGGGACAGGAGTGGACAAACTCTGACCTACAGCCCCTAAAACGTTTAGGATCAGGTTAATTTATAATGAATATATGGCCAGTGTGTGAGCTCATATGTATAACCCCATGAAACACAAAGTGATGAATGAACCACATCCACGACTTTCAGACGTGTCTTTTGTGTCGGAAACTCGAGCCTTCAGGCTTTTCAATGAGCCGTCCTCGTCCTCCTGCACCTCCGAGGAGCTGAGTGACGTCACCGTGAAAGTCTGATAAAAAGAAATGAATAATAGTCAAATCAAACTAGGCTTTTCCAGATTCAAGGTCATTCCATCTGCGAAAAGTCTATGAAAAATTGAATCCTACTTTTAACTGTTACACAGGAAGAGGAAATCATAAAAGAACACTATCATAAGCATTCACCGGGGTGCTAATAATTGTCACACGCTCAAATTTAATCTCATACTTGTATTATTCGTGTATTTCTTGTCTTGTAGAGTGTCGAGTATGTTGTAAATACGGGATTTTCAGCTGAAGTTCAAAGGGGTAATCCATCCTTTTCTCTTTGGTCCCAGAGGGCATAATGTAATGTTGAGTGTGGGACGGGTGAAGTCTGTTCTCCAAAGCCACTCCTAATCCAGTGGAACTCACCAAGTGCTGCCTCAGGAGATAGTTGTCCGTGTGCGCTTCTCAACACTCTATTTCTATTTATTTAAAATGTGCTTAGTCTCTATTGTTGGCTATTTAAATGAAGAGCAGAAGCGTCCACTCTCTGCATTCAGGATATGAATATAGCTATGATGGGGAACTCATTGTACAACATGTGAAGCTGGAGAGTTGAATAATGAAATTTAAAATACAAATATGAATGAATATATCAAAAAATGTAATTCCGCAATAAATCTAGTTAGGAATTAGATATTTTATAAGTCCCTCTGAAAAAACTTTCAAAATATGGGTACAGTCACTGGTTAGTGATGCAGTCCAACATCACTAACCAGATTATTCACAGTAAAACAGAGAGACGTGGAAGAAAATGGTAGAAAACCATTGGAATGGATCGAACAATATCAGAACTGCAAAGGCTCAGCCAGTGACAGGGCTTTTTCACCAAACCTTGGAGTGGGACGTTGTTCGGTCCTGAGCTCGGCGGCCTTTTTCACGGCCATAGTGTCTCGTAATCATATTAAATTATAATCCCAAAACAAGTGTATGAGTGACATGGCTGAGCACATCAGGAGCTGCATAACAGTCGCTCAGCGTCTCCCCGTCAGAGACACTTTCCCTGTTCATCCCCCGCTCTGAGAGTCCGTCCCGTCCTCCGTCCCGTCCTCCGTCCCGTCCTCCGTCCCGTCCTCCGTCCCGTTCTCCGTCCCGTCCTCCGTCCCGTCCTCCGTCCCGTCCTCCGTCCCGTCCTCCGTCCCGTCCTCCGTCCCGTCCTCCGTCCCTCTGCAGCGGCTCGTGAGCCTCTTTGGGCAAAGGCAGTGACAGGTGGGGGCTGGTCACAAGCGATCTGTATTTTACTACAACGCGCTGAAGTCCGTGGGAAAGACCTCGCGTATCTGTCCGTGTGCGTTTTACTGCTGAAGGCTTGAAAAAGACACGCCCACAGCACTGACCGAGCCACGCCCTCTCCTGTTTATTCAAAACATGGTCCAAAAACAGTAGTGTGTGTGTAGTAATTGTGCCCCCTCGTGGATTTCACAATGACAATTTCAGACAAAGATCTATTGAGAAACATTGAGTGCAATAATTCAACGCGTTGTTGTGAAGATTTGTTTGTTTTTTTGTGTTTCTAAGTGAAAGTTTAAGACACCGACTTGGCCCAAAACCTTGTGCAGGTAGTGTCTCCCTGGGTTCATCCGGCCAGGGTCATTGTGTCCTGTCCTTATAATTACAGACCCTCGGCAGGTCTAGAAGAGGCTAAGCTTCTGTTGGAGCAGTGACGGGGCGAGACTGGCTGACTTAGCCTTTGTGTCGCCCCTGCAGGTGCGGAGGGCGCACAGCTGGGGGTGCTGGACTTCTGGGCTCGGCTCTATCCTCCGGCTGAACCTGTGGAGTCTGCACCGAGAGGGACATCCGGGAGACCGTCCCAGAGGATCCCGGCTCAGGTCACTCTGGGCTGGCAGGACACTTCCACAGAGGTACTTTTAACCGAGCCCGAACCTCAGACCGAACCCCAACCTCTGACTAAGCCCGAACCTCAGACCGAGCCTCTGACTGAGCCCGAACCTCAGACTGAACCTCAGACTGAACCTCAGACCGCACCTCAGACCGAACCTCTGACCGAGCCTGAACCTCAGACCGAGCCCGAACCTCTGCCCGAACCTCTGACCGAGCCTGAACCTCAGACCGAGCCCGAACCTCAGACCGAACCTTAGACCGAGCCCGAACCTCTGACCGAGCCCGAACCTCAGACCGAGCCTGAACCTCTGACCGAGCCCGAACCTCAGACCGAGCCCGAACCTCTGACCGAGCCCGAATCTCTGACCGAACCCGAACCTCAGACCGAGCCCGAACCTCTGACCGAGCCCGAACCTCTGACCGAGCCCGAACCTCTGACTGAGCCTGAACCTCTGACCGAGCCCAAACCTCTGACTGAGCCTGAACCTCAGACCGAGCCCGAACCTCTGACTGAGCCCGAACCTCAGACCGAGCCCGAACCTCTGACTGAGCCTGAACCTCAGACCAAGCCCGAACCTCAGACTGAGCCCGAACCTCAGACCAAGCCCGAACCTCAGACCGAGCCCGAACCTCAGACCGAGCCCGAACCTCTGACTGAGCCTGAACCTCAGACCAAGCCCGAACCTCAGACTGAGCCCTAACCTCAGACTGAGCCCGAACCTCAGACTGAGCCCGAACCTCTGACCGAGCCCGAACCTCAGACCGAGCCCGAATCTCTGACCGAGCCCGAACCTCTGACCGAGCCCGAACCTCAGACCGAGCCCGAACCTCAGCGAACTGTGTTCTCAGAGCCCCGTCGCCTTTTTATTTCTTATTCTGTCACATTAACCGGATACTTTGTGAAACAGTAAATAGGGCTGTCACGATGATTACGATATCGACTTAATAAAAAACTGATCGATAAATTTTAAGCTCAATATTTTGTGTCTGTTCATTATTTTCATTTCCCCCTATTTTTTTCTTTGTAAAAGTTTGATTTTTAACTGAAGCAAAAAAAAATCAAACTTGGGTTACATTATATTTCATGTTTATTGCTGCTTGTGGATTTGATTATGCACTTTTTAGAACAAAGCTTTACTGTCACTTTTAGGCTTTTGAGTTTACAGAATGAATGACCCTGTGACCCATGTGACCCATGTGACCCTGTAACCCATGTGACCCATGTGACCCATGTGACCCTGTGACCCTGTGACCCATGTGACCCTGTGCCCCGTGTGCAGGAGGTGCTGGACTTCGGAGGGGGAGTTCCCAACGAGCTGCTGGTGTCTCTGGAGCGCTGTGTGGGGCTGAGCTCCCGCTGGCCCGGGCTGCTGCCGGACGCCTACCTGACGTACCGCCTGTACGACCTGCCCCCGCACGCCTCGCCCACTGTGCCCTGCTCCGCGGACCCCGTCTTCAACCACTCCACCTGCTACCCCCTGGCCGTGACCAAAGACCTGCTCAGCTATCTCAGGTACGCCAGGATGTCTGCTCAGAAGCAGGCAAACGTCTGAACCCCCCACCTGAAAACGAGCACATTCAGTTCGGCTTTACCCAAATCTAAAAGCTTCTTGAAAAATGTGTCAAAATATCGACAAAAAACAGTCATAAACAAGGTTGAAAACACAACAAAAGACTCAAAAAAGCGACAAAAGAAGAGTAAAAAAAAGCATAAAAAGTTACAAAAAGCAACAATAGCATGTTAAAAAAGAATTAAAAAAGGATGTCTGTGTAAGCTCTCAGTCGTACAGGAGTTGTCCATCTTCAATGAAGGTACTTGAGTCATCCTCTGTGCTCAGTAATTGAAGTCTCGCAGATTTTTTTTTACCTCTGCTAAATAAAAAGGTAATAAAGCTAATAAAAAAGGACAACAAATTAATAAAAAAATGGTTTAATAAAAGCAAAAAAAGTGACAACGCAGAGAGTAAAAATCATAGATCAGTTTTGTAGGTCTTAGCTTTCAAATGAGAAGTTACGCTGGTCTGTAGGTTGTAAGCTCCACTAAAGAAGCTTTTAGATTTGAGGAAAGCCATTCAAAATGTGCTTGGTTTAGTCGGGGGTTAAGAGGTTAAACAACCTGGTTTTATTAAATGTCATTGTTCTCCATAAAGAGATACCTAAATAAAATAGATAAATAAACTGATGACTTCTTTAAAAAGTATCTTAGTTCCTTTACTGATTGATGTCGTCTACTAAGTTAGATGACATGTTACTTTGTTTGTTCCTCCCCCCGCAGCGGCAGCAGTCTGTGGGTGTATGTGTTCGATGACAGCGATGACCAGGTGCCCCCGGTTTACCTGGCCAAGACCCCCGTCCCCCTGAGAGCACTGGCCATGGGCAAGGACATCCGCGGTGAGACACTCATCACAGGGTCAGCGCTCTCTCAGAGTGGTTCATCTGGGCCGCTGGGTTTGTGCTTCACTGTGGTTGATGCTGAAGTGATCGCTTCTTGACTAGGACGCGTTGGCTCCGGAGAGTTCACAAAGTCATGTATCAAAGTGCAAAGCTTTAGCAATTTGATAAATAAATCAAAAAACCCTCCTGCTTTAATGACTACCGCCCAGTAGCACTCACTCCAATTCTTATGAAGTGCTTCAAGCGGCTCGTCATGGAACATGTCAAGTCTGTTCTCCCTCCCACCCTGGACCCATACCAGTTTGCTTACTGGTCCAATCGCTCAATTGAAGATGCCATCTCCACTGCGCTTCATTCAGCCCTCACTCACCCTGAAACAAAGGACTCCTACGTTAGAATGCTGTTTTTAGACTTTAGCTCAGCATTCAACACTATAATCCCACAGCAGCTAATACACAAACTGCTCCACCTGGGGATCCACACATCACTGTGCAACTGGCTGCTGGACCTTCAGATGGGGAGACCACAGGCTGTATGCGTCGGCGGAAAGTCCTCCAGAACCATCACACTGAACACGGGAGCTCCCCAAGGCTGTGTGCTGAGCCCCCTCCTGTTCACTCTGCTGACCCATGACTGCGCTCCAAAGTACGACTCAAACCTCTTCATCAAGTTTGCAGACGACACAACAGTGGTGGGTCTCATCAACAACAGAGACGAGTCAAACTACAGGAGTGAGGTGAGCAGTCTGGCCATGTGGTGCACACAGAACAACCTCTCTCTAAATGTGGAGAAGACAAAAGAGATTGTTGTGGACTTTCGTGGAGCACGGGTCCAGCATGCTCCTCTAACAATCAACGGTGCTGCAGTGGAGAGGGTGACCAGCACTAAGTTCCTGGGTGTGCACATCACAGAGAACCTCTCCTGGACCATGCACACTACATCTCTGGTCAAGAAAAGTAATCAGCGTCTCTACTTTCTCCGCAAGTTAAGAAGAGCTAGAGTCCCAGCCTCTGTTATGTGCAACTTCTACAGAGGGACTATAGAGAGCATCCTGACCAGCTCCATCACTGTGTGGTTCTTCTACAGAGGGACTATAGAGAGCATCCTGACCAGCTCCATCACTGTGTGGTTCTTCTACAGAGGGACTATAGAGAGCATCCTGACCAGCTCCATCACTGTGTGGTTCTTCTACAGAGGGACTATAGAGAGCATCCTGACCAGCTCCATCACTGTGTGGTTCTTCTACAGAGGGACTATAGAGAGCCTCCTGACCAGCTCCATCACTGTGTGGTTCTTCTACAGAGGGACTATAGAGAGCATCCTGACCAGCTCCATCACTGTGCGGTTTCACACACCAGGCCATCAGGAAGCTGAACTCCCTGCCCTCCCTCCCACCCCTGATCCCCCTCCCCCTGCTGCACAATCAAGGATGAGAGAAATATAATTTCAAATCATTTACATGGTTTGACAATGGAATCTTGAAAAAAAACGTATTTGGCGTTCAGTGTGTCAAATACAACGTAAAATCTTCAGCAGTCTAACTTCCTGCACAGCTCCATCATATTGTGTAATGTGTCAGTTTGAGCATCAGTGACTAACCGTGTAGTTTAGAGCTCTACATGTTCTGAAATGCACTTAAATACTTTGTATTCCCTTTCTCAAAATCCTCTCTCTTTCCTTCCATTATGGACCCTCCAGGGGACTACGTTCTAAGGGATGCTGCCGGGGGTCCTCGGGGGGTGGTCCGGGTTCTGATCAAGTGGAAGTACCCCTTTAAACCCCCTACTCTAGAGAAGGAGGAGAGCAGACATGAGGAGGAGGAGAAGGAGAGCAGGAGGAAGAGAGGGGAGCACACGACCACGGAGAAACCCGTCGCCAAACCCAGAGCCCAGGTGAGGGCGCTGCCTGGACAGCAAAACAAGCTCCACATATTTAGGTTTAAGTCTGGGGTTCTGTGGCATGTAAATACAACTTATAATAAATGTTTTGTAACTGGTATAATTATTATTTCTTATGAAACCAATAGAAGATTTAAACCGGACCAATTGTGGACAAAGAATTCAACTTCTTTACTTCCTTTAGTTTTGATTTGATTACAGATTGACATGGCAGGAAAGAACACATGTTGGACCTGAAATGTGTCAATCACAATATAAAACAAAATTAGATAAAACACTCTAAAAGCTTGTGTGATAAAAGACATTTCATGTTTCCTTGTGTTGCTCTTCTTTGGCCCCTGAGCTGGTACCCAGTGGAGGAGGCCTGAGTCCTTTAGGATGTTCTGAAGGGTGCGCAGCGTGGCCTCGTCCCGCCGCTCGGAGGGATGAGGATGTTATGGGAGCCAAATATGGCATTAAGGGAATTCCTATGTTTGTTCACCTGTTTAAATATTTATAATTTAGAGCACTTTCATACAAAAAACATTGTTTTAGTTTTACTTGGGTTAAATTGCATTTTCCAAGTTTCCGAGAGATCTTGATTTACTTTCTCTACCATTAAAGGGAGCTGTTGGGATGCAACAAACAGTGTGGTGTCGACAGCATAGAGCAGCAATCGTTTATTTATTTATATACAGTGCCTCTTGAAAGTACTAATAGACCTTGAACTTTTGCACATTTTGTCATGTGTACAACCATACACATAAAGATTTTATTTTGACTTTTTACTGAAAGTTCACACACAAATAACAGACAACTGTGAAGTGAAAGCAAAATGAAACATGATTCTGTAATAATAAGTAATAAGTATTCATACAGCATTTTTCTGAGTGCATTAAATTGAACAGCAGTTTTCAGGTCTTTCCACAGATTTTCAATAGGATTTAGGTCAGGACTTTGACTGGGCCATTCTAACACATTAATATGTTTGTTTTGAAACCATTCCATTGTAGATGTTTGTGTTTAGGGTCATTGTCCTGCTGGAAGGTAAATCTCCGCCCCAGCCTCAATTCTCTTGCTGACTCCAGCAGGTTTTCCTCCAAAATGTCTCTGTATTTGGCTCCATCCATCTTCCCAACTATTCTTACAATCTTCCCAGTCCCCGCTGAGGAAAAGCAGCCCCATAGCATGATGCTCCCCCCACCATATTTGACACTGGGGATGGTGCACTCAGGACGATGAGCAGTGTTAGGTTTGCTCCATACATAACGTTTTGCATTTGGGCCAAAAAGTTCAATGTTTGTCTCATCTGACCAAAGCACCTTCTTCCACATGGTAGCTGTGTCCTCCATAGGACTTCTAGCAAACTTCAAACGGGATTTCTTATGGCCTCCTTTCAATAATGGCTTTCTTCTTTCCACTCGCCCATGAAGGCCAGATTTGTGTAGAGTACGACTTATAGTTGTCCCATGTACAGATTCCCCCAGCTCAGCGGCAGGACGTCCCAGCTCCTCCAGAGTTATCTTGGGGCACTTGGTTGCATTTCTGACCAGTGCTCTCCTTGTTCGGTCTGTTAGTTTAGGTGGACGGCCGTGTCTTGGTAAGTTCTCAGTGGTGCTATACTCTTTCCATTTCCGAATGAGGGATTGAACAGTGCCCATTTTTCACTTTTCTATTTTTAAAAAAATAACAGAATCATGTATCATTTTGCTTTCACTTCACAGTTGTCTGTTACTTGTGTGTGAACTTTCAGTAAAACATTCTAAATAAAATCTTTATGTTTATGGTTGTACACATGATAAAATGTGCAAAAGTTCAAGGTGTATTAGTACTTTCCAGAGGCGCTGTATTTGTAGGAAAAGGACCCTTGAGATGCAGCATCTCGTTTACAAGGGGTAGCAAATACTAAAGTACGTATGTTAAGTAGACTCTATACAATACTTATAACAAAATTTGTAGGTGAGTAATACAAATAAAATGATCTAAAACAGGAACAAGATTTTAGGTGAGTGAAAACAGAAGCCTTCGATCGAGTGGATTATAAAGTGTATAAAAAGTGTATATAAAAAGTTTATATAAAGTGTATAATAGCTGATAAAGTGTGGAGGGTGGTGGACTCATGACAGCTGTCTTGTCTCCCCAGCCCCGGCCCCCGCTGAAGCAGAAGAGCGCCCCACAGTTATTGCTCCCTGTGGCGGTGTCCAGAGAGAGGAAGAGGTCGCCCCGGAGGTCGCCTGAGCGCAAGGCGGTAACTCACAGCGGGTGGGTACACAGTCACACGCCCCCTACTGTTCCAAGTACGTTGAGGTCCAGATATAAAACAGATGCTCAA
Source organism: Proterorhinus semilunaris (assembly GCA_021464625.1). Lineage (NCBI taxonomy): Eukaryota > Metazoa > Chordata > Actinopteri > Gobiiformes > Gobiidae > Proterorhinus > Proterorhinus semilunaris. The sequence goes on from CM038364.1 coordinate 1,950,836, forward strand.
AAACATGTATAATGGACTATCTGACGAACTGTAAACCAGCTTTAGGCTAAACCTGAGGTGATCTGGCCAATCAGAGAGCGCACTCTTTCTGTGTGGTCTGGGGCCTGGTCTGGGGCCTGGTCTGGGGCCTGGTCTGGGGCCTGGTCTGGGGCCTGGTCTGGGGCCTGGTCTGGGGCCTGGTCTGGACACCACCACTTCTGATGAGCATAATCGACAAGTGGATTGACCAAGTAGAAAACCACACGATCTGTCCGTATCAAAACAAACATGGCGGCAGCGAGGCGCGGCACAGACCTCCGGAGAATAACCAGGCGACGCACTAAATGATACGGGATATTTGAGAAACGTTTTTGAGCGACGCTCCAGGACCAATTTTATTTCAGGTTTTTTAGGGTTTCTGGTAGTTTTTCCGGATGAAATGTATATATGCGGAACCATGGACACAGATCCATCAGCAGTGAAAACCTACCAGAAACCCTAAAGAACAGTTGGTCCTGGAGCGTCCTAAAGGCCAGTCCCTGGGTCACTGAAAGGTCAAATACGCACTCATATTTTCCCTTAACAAATTGCATAGTGCTCCTTTAAACCGAGACTACAGGCTGGATTAAACCAGACCTCCTGGTATAGTTCACTCTGCTCACACTGGTTAAAACATGGTCTCTGCAGGCGCTCAGACGGCTCTCCCTCCAGGGGGCGCCCTAGGACAAAGCTGACAGCTGCTCCTTCAGTCCTGCTTCAGAAGAACCAGGAGGACCAAGTGTCTGCTTCTCAGGAGCTCCTGTCTGTGGGGCAGAGGCCCCGCACTGACACCGGTGAGTTTGCACACAGAAGAAGAGCTGATCTGAAGGTAGAGCGGGTCGCCGTATAACCAGAAGGTCGCCGGTTTAAATCCTGGAACCGACTGCAGCAGACTGTCGTCGTGTCCTTGGGCAAGACACTGGACCTTTCCTGCCCATGTGGGAATGTCAGTGAGTGAATGGTGGTGGCTGCAGGTCAGTTACACCAGTCTACCCTAGGGCAGCTGTGGCTACATACGTATCATACTGCCAGTCAGTGTGGAGTGAATGAACAATGCAAATAGATAAAGATAAATAAATTACTTTATTGTCAGACAAGGTACACATAAAGAACTTTGCACTTGGAATGACATTTTTTTGCAAGTGACCCTGCGTGTAAAAATACTACACAAGTGCTAGCATAAATATACCGTATATGTAAATCAATATATATATATATATTAATATATATTGAAACGATGCCACCCGTACATGAAGTGGAGGTCAGTATGGAAAGGTAACTGCTGTTGTGATATTGGCGGCTAAACTGAACTTCCTTCCCCTCAGAGGAAGAGGTGGACTCCTCAGAGCTGTCCGACAGCAGCTCCACTCACAGTGACGTGGTCATCATACCCCCGCCTCGCTGCCGGACCTCCGGGCCCCGCCTCCGAGTGGAGATCCTGTCCCTGCGGCTGGAGCCCTCGTCCCCGGTGGCCCTGGATAAGTCGGTGCAGCGCCTGTTCGTGGAGTACCGTCTGCTGGGCGTCCCACTGGAGAGCACCGAGACGCCCATGTCCCTGCGCAAGCCCAGCAGCGGTCAGGAGGTCCACTACAACTTCACTAGAGGTGAAAAACGACAGATTTATCCCAGGTGGTCGTCTCATGATCGGAAGGTCGGGGGTTCCAATCCCATCTACTGCATGCAGGTGCCCACTGTCGTTGTGTCTGTGGGCAAGACACTTCACCCACCTTGCCTCCAGTGTCTGCGTACACTGGTGTATGAATCCGAGTGCCTTGAGGACATGTGAATCTATACTATACTATACTACGATCCTATACTACGATCCTATACTACGATCCTATACTATGATCCTATACTACGATCCTATACTGTGATCCTATACTACGATCCTATACTATGATCCTATACTACGATCCTATACTACGATCCTATACTATGATCCTATACTACGATCCTATACTACGATCCTATACTACGATCCTATACTACGATCCTATACTATGATCCTATACTATGATCCTATGCTATGATCCTATACTATGATCCTATACTGTGATCCTATACTATGATCCTATATTATGATCCTATACTATGATCCTATACTATGATCCTATACTGTGATCCTATACTATGATCCTATACTGTGATCCTATACTGTGATCCTATATTATGATCCTATATTATGATCCTATACTATGATCCTATGCTATGATCCTATACTGTGATCCTATACTGTGATCCTATACTACGATCCTATACTACGATCCTATACTACGATCCTATACTATGATCCTATACTATGATCCTATACTATGATCCTATACTATGATCCTATATTATGATCCTATACTATGATCCTATACTGTGATCCTATACTATGATCCTATACTGTGATCCTATACTGTGATCCTATATTATGATCCTATATTATGATCCTATACTATGATCCTATGCTATGATCCTATACTGTGATCCTATACTGTGATCCTATACTGTGATCCTATACTATGATCCTATATTATGATCCTATACTATGATCCTATACTATGATCCTATACTGTGATCCTATACTATGATCCTATACTGTGATCCTATACTGTGATCCTATATTATGATCCTATATTATGATCCTATACTATGATCCTATGCTATGATCCTATACTGTGATCCTATACTGTGATCCTATACTGTGATCCTATACTATGATCCTATATTATGATCCTATACTATGATCCTATACTATGATCCTATACTGTGATCCTATACTATGATCCTATACTGTGATCCTATACTGTGATCCTATACTATGATCCTATACTATGATCCTATACTATGATCCTATACTATGATCCTATACTATGATCCTATACTGTGATCCTATATTATGATCCTATATTATGATCCTATACTATGATCCTATACTGTGATCCTATACTGTGATCCTATACTGTGATCCTATACTGTGATCCTATATTATGATCCTATATTATGATCCTATACTATGATCCTATGCTATGATCCTATACTGTGATCCTATACTGTGATCCTATACTATGATCCTATACTATGATCCTATACTGTGATCCTATACTATGATCCTATACTGTGATCCTATATTATGATCCTATATTATGATCCTATATTATGATCCTATATTATGATCCTATACTATGATCCTATGCTATGATCCTATACTGTGATCCTATACTGTGATCCTATACTACGATCCTATACTACGATCCTATACTACGATCCTATACTATGATCCTATACTACGATCCTATGCTATGATCCTATACTATGATCCTATACTGTGATCCTATACTATGATCCTATATTATGATCCTATACTATGATCCTATACTATGATCCTATACTGTGATCCTATACTATGATCCTATACTGTGATCCTATACTGTGATCCTATATTATGATCCTATATTATGATCCTATACTATGATCCTATGCTATGATCCTATACTGTGATCCTATACTATGATCCTATACTATGATCCTATACTATGATCCTATACTATGATCCTATACTATGATCCTATACTATGATCCTATACTATGATCCTATACTGTGATCCTATACTATGATCCTATACTGTGATCCTATATTATGATCCTATATTATGATCCTATATTATGATCCTATATTATGATCCTATACTATGATCCTATGCTATGATCCTATACTGTGATCCTATACTGTGATCCTATACTACGATCCTATACTACGATCCTATACTACGATCCTATACTACGATCCTATGCTATGATCCTATACTATGATCCTATACTGTGATCCTATACTATGATCCTATATTATGATCCTATACTATGATCCTATACTATGATCCTATACTGTGATCCTATACTATGATCCTATACTGTGATCCTATATTATGATCCTATATTATGATCCTATATTATGATCCTATGCTATGATCCTATGCTATGATCCTATACTGTGATCCTATACTGTGATCCTATACTATGATCCTATACTATGATCCTATACTATGATCCTATACTATGATCCTATACTGTGATCCTATAGGCTTTACTCAAATCTAAAAGCTTCTCAACTGGACAGTAACAGTGTAATGCCTCATTTGAAAGACCTACAAAAGTGTTTCTGTCACAGTTTTGAAGCTTTTTCGTCGCTGTTTCTCATTTATTTATTTTTTTCCATGTTTTCATCACGTTTTTGTTGTGTTTTCATCCTCATTGTCGTTTCATTTTTGTTGCTGTTTTGATGCTTTTTTCAAGACGTTTTTAGATTTGGGTAAAGCCAAACTGGAGAAAATGTGCTCGGTTCAGGGGGGGGGGTTCAGAGGTTATTCACATACCGGTGATACCCTTTCAGACTGTGCTCAGTAACTAACCCAGAGCCTCTGTGTCTTTGTCAGTCATCTATGTGGACGGCACCCACGCAGCCCCGCTCAGACACTACCTGTTCACCATGCTGGAGGGCACGGACCCCCACCAGGGCAGGTGGGCAATGCCCCTCCCTCCCTTTCTCTTCCCCCCCCCCTCCCTTTCTCCACCTCTCTTCCTCCCTCCCTCCTCAGCCCCCACCCCCCTGACATGACTGTGTAATCCTGTGTTCTGTGTCAGGCTGAAGTTCACAGTGGTGAGCGAGCCGCTGGACGAGGAGGACGAGTGCGTGGATGTGGGACGGGCCTTCCTGGACCTCAGGGACCTGCTGGAGTCGGGGCAGGACGTACTCGAGCGGGACGTCCAGAGTATGTCTCGTAGGGCTTCACAATTTTGGATTAATGTGACAAGGCACTCAAAAAACCCAAAGAAAAACCAAAGACACTCTTGTTTAGATCAAATCTGGGCTGGGAAGATGAGTGTGTTGAAACAAATCATTTTGCCATAAACGTCTCAGTGTAGACCGCAGCAAACTGAGTGGAAAATCAAAGAGCCGTGATGGAACACTAACCGCCACGTTATGACATCATGTTATACACATACCACTATAGTTTGAAAAGTACTTTTTGTGAATAATCATAATTCACTGCGAATTGCCATTATATGAATTGCCATTAATTTCAGTCAGATTTGGAATTAATAAGAAAAAATGTCTACAATTTGATGGCATGTCTTTAGCCTCGTGTCTCGTAGTGTGGGATGTTAGCGTTAGCAGCTCCACATTCAAATCATGTTTACTTTAGTTTATTACTTTATTTGAGCAGCAAAAAAAATACAATATTTTCATGGGAAAAGCAGTGAATTTGCACACTCAAAAGGAGTAGGTTAAAGTTCATAGAACTTATGTAAAACATACCCCTGACGATGATCGTACAGTTCAGTCTCTTATGTATTATGATTTAGATTCAGCAATGCATTGTGGGGCCCTAATGCATAATCCCAGATGGATGTTGTGTTTCAGTTGTGGGCGTGGACGATGACGGAGACGGAGACGTGATTGGACATCTTAAAGTGTCCCTGGAGGCGGCCGTGGCTTTAAGTGGGATCTACAGAGAGTTCCATCAGCGAGAAGAGCCAGAGGAACCAGAGAAGGACAAGAGGAAAGTGCAGATGAAAGTGGTGGACTGTGAGCAAGACAGTGACTTTTAGCTCTGGGTCTCCACAGCTGTGAAATAATCAATAAACAGGGCAAATATCCAGATTCACTGCCGTACCACCGTTTCATCAGGGAGATCAGAAGGTAACGTAAGGCGTCTACAGTCGGATACAAAGACAGAATTAAAAACTTTAGCGAGCTCTGGGACACGAGGGACGAGGCTCACACATCAACGAGTAGGTCAAGAAAACATCACGGACAGGGACGAGTTAAAACATTACGGTGGATGTAAATACTTGAGGAAACATCTGTGTTTATTGTGGAAGACTTTTTGTTTTTTTTCTATCTCAAAGCTAACGGCTAATATATTAAAACAAAAGTCATTTATACTGAAGACATTTTTGATGCTGGTGGTTGCTTCAAGACAAAAACTCCGCGATGAGCAGGAAGTTTCCTCCAGTGAGGTCTCTGCTCATGATGCGATGTTTTAAACACGATGCTGTGACTCTTCGTCAGTACAAACCCATAGAAAAATAACAAACAGGAAGAGCAGCGCCTCCTGAGGATCCACTCTGAGTCACATAACGCTTGAACGCATATCGCCCGTTCCCGCCTGGCAGGTGTCGACGGTATGATGGAGCCCCCCCATCACTCGGGACAATAAGTCAAATGAACTGAATGGTTTGCATAATCGTTTCAATGTTTTTGATTACTACGCCTAACAATGATGCATCCCAATGAATGAACACAGAGACCAGCAGACAATGTGAAGAGAGAATGAATGTGATGAGAGTTGGTAGCAGTCTCACGTCCGTCAGTCTGCCTCAGGGCAGCGGTGGCTTACCATCAATTTACCATTTCTAAATGGTAAATTGGCTTATTTTATGTGACCGTTTTCCACGTCGTCCATTTGGCACACAAAGCTTTTAGGGAAAGAAACAACTCTCAACTACCTGGGCCACTGTGGCTTCATATTAAACCAAAAATAATAGTAGCCTCATGATGCCGAGAAATCTGCATTTTTTCCACTCTGCAATGCAAATTCTATTGTGGTCTCCCCTGCGCCTCAACATTTGAAAGAGTTTTTACTTCTTTTTTTTTGGACACCGTGTGGAGAACTAACCCCTCACTGTGTCTTCATCGGCCTTGTTGACAACAAAAAGTGCACCACCTACTGTGAAATATGGAGGTGTTTCGCTCATGCCAGTGGCTCCAGCAGAATACAGTGAAGGTCCCGTTAGTTCCATCTCAGTCTCCTGACCTCAATATCATTGAACCACTGTGGGGAGATCTCAAATGTGCAGTTCATGCAAAAAAAAAAAAACAGGAACAGGATCACAAACGACTCCAAGCTGTCATTGATGTTAAAGAAGAAATACACAGTATTCAAAACTTGGGTGTGTCAACTTTTGATCAGGGTCATTTTGGTACTTTTTCTTTTCTTTATGATTTAAAAAGAGCAAATGCAGTTGTTTTCACCATAAATGGCTTCACACTATGAGTGAAAAATAACAAATATTTTATATTCTTTGAAAAATAGCCAAAAAATAAAAAATTCTGCGAGGATATGTGAACTTTTGAGCACAACTGTATTGGGCTGTAGAGTGTCCCCAATGTGATGGAGGGGACAGTCATAGGGTAGGTCTAGTGCAAACACATAATCTACAGAAAAGAAATAAGCTTTGTCTTTTTAGATTTAGTTATAATGAATTAAAAAAATGGGCTTCCAGTTTATTAAAAGAGTTAAAAAGTGTTGATGTTATCTGACTGTTGATTGTTCTAAAATGCATAAAATATGTTTTAGAAAAAGTGGTGTATGGTGTAAATTCAATATTTTTCCCCAATAAATAATATTTCAGATTTCTCACTCCAAAGGTGATGCATTTGATCGTAATATATATATATATATATATATATATATATATATATATATATATATATATATATTAAGATTTCTTAAGTTGCACTAGCTTTTTGAAATAAAATGTAAAGATTATTCAAATAGGCTACATTTACTTACTGTCTGTCTGTTAGAACTTTTCATGTTCCTACTTTTTCCATGTCAAATTTGCAAAATGTCGTGATTCTATCCACCCCTTTTCATGGTATGATGGACGGAAACAAAAAAAAAGAGACATTTGATAACTATTATATGTTTACTTCTAGCCTCCAGACTAATATCACCAGTGATATTTAGTCTGGAGAGCAGGTTTCTGATCACAGCAGACTCGTATCCAATCACCTGAGCGTGAGCCGCTGACAGGTGGGCGTTTTCGCGTCGTGCACAGGGCCTTGGAGTAGAGCTGAACGATTTTGCCAAAAATCAATATTGTGATTTCGATTTTATTGTGATTTTCCGCTTGCAATACAATTAAATATTTACAACTGACTTCATAAGTATTACTTACTCTTAAGTTCTTTATAATCATGTGGAATATAATTCAAAATAGTCCACATAGCTATTTACATAATTTAAAATAAGCTTATTCTGAATTTCTTTTTTTGTAAATAGCCCAAATCATTTCCAAAAACATAAGCCTCCAAAAGTGAGCCGCAAAGCACGGGCTCACCTTCATCTCTGTGGTCTCGTTGGGGTCTCACGATCTTTACGTGTCCCACGTGCCCGTGACATCAGAGTCTGTCTGGAGCAAGTCGGACAGAAATCTAACCAGCATGCACCGTCCGTCTGCAGTCAGCTGTCAAACCTGCGTCCGTCTGCCTCATCTTGAACAATATGTGTCTGTACGTAGCCATTGCCTTTGATTGAAAGTTAATTCACTTTCAAACAATATATTTTGCAAATACCATCAACCAATTTTTGTCTCGCAGCCACCTAGTGGCATATTAAGAAACTGCAACAACATATAGAGAGAAGCAGTGACTATGTTTACAAATCCTAATATTAATATACAGTGCCTCTCGAAAGTACTAATACACCTTGAACCTTTGCACATTTTGTCATGTCTACAACCATAAACGTAAAGATTTTATTTAGATTTTTTTATTGAAATTTCACACACAAGTAACAGACAACTGTGAAGTGAAAGCAAAATGATACATGATTCTGTTATTTTTCAAAAAATATAAAACCGAAAAGTGGGGCGTGCATAAGTGTTCATACAGCATGACTTAATACTTTGTGGAACCCCCTTGTTTACCTTTAAAAAGCTGCTTTCTTCAGGACCATTTTAGACTCTCAAAGTAAACAAATCCACCAAACCTCCACAAAAACACGGCAAAGACGTACAAAAGTATCCAGAAAAACAATGTGGAACAGAAACCACAAATGCATTTCGCAGAAAAAGACAAAAAACTCGGCTGCACAAGGAGAGAGGGAAGGATGAGGTCCTGGAGGCTCTTGTTTCTCTTGTTTGGTGAGACTAGAAAATGAACGCGAATCATTCATCTGGTTTGCCTCACTATTTGACGTTCACACACAAGTAACAGACAACTGTGAAGTGAAAGTAAAATGAGAAATTATTAATTATATTTTTTATTTTTTTTATTTTTTAATAGTAAAGTAAAAAGTGGGGCGTGCATAAGTATTCATACAGCATGACTTAATACTTTGTGGAACCCCCTTTTGCTGCAATAACAGCAGCAAGTCTTCTGGGGTTTGACTCTACAAGGTTTGCACATGTAGAGACTGACATTTTAGCCCATTCCTCTTTACAAAACAACTCAAGCTCTGTCACATTAGAAGGAGAGCGTTTGTGAACAGCAGTTTTCAGGTCTTTCCACAGATTTTCAATAGGATTTAGGTCAGGACTTTGACTGGAACAGGTTTGTTAGTTTTGCTCCATACATAACGTTTTGCATTTGGGCCAAAAAGTTCAATTTTTGTCTCATCTGACCAAAGCACCTTCTTCCACATGGTAGCTGTGTCCTCCATATGACTTCTAGCAAACTTCAAACGGGATTTCTTATGGCCTCCTTTCAATAATGGCTTTCTTCTTGCCACTCGTCCATGAAGGCCAGATTTGTGTAGAGTACGACTTATAGTTCAACCTGGATAGACTCACACAGACGAAAGCAGCGATTAGGGAGATTTATTGACATGAGTATTCATTTTGGCGATCAGAACCCGGCGTAGACATCGATGTATAGTCAGTGTAGATGAACAGCTTGGAGTTAGGGATGTCTTCCCCCGGAGCCTGGACACTGGTGGTGGTGTGGAGGAACCGCGAAGATGAGGAAGGTAGAAGCCGTGGACGGAAGAGGTGGAGGCGGGTGGCAGCGCAGCTGGGAAGCGAATGAACAATGATTGCTGGGGCTTAAAAGCGGCCCTCTCGGAAACGATCATTGGCTGGAGGTCGATGACACTGAAGTTAGTCTAAGAGGTTGAATTAACGCCTAGGCTTCATTTATTCCATGTACAGATTCCCCCAGCTCAGTGGCAGGACATCCCAGCTCCTCCAGAGTTATCTTGGGACACTCGGTTGCATTTCTGACCAGTGCTCTCCTTGTTCGGTCTGTTAGTTTAGGTGGACGGCCGTGTCTTGGTAAGTTTGCAGTGGTGCTATACTCTTTCCATTTCCGAATAATGGATTGAACAGTGCTCCGTGAGATGTTCAAGTCTTGGGAAATCTTTGTATAACTTAACGCTGCTTTAAACTTGTCCACAGCTTTATCCCTGACCTCTCTGGTGAGCTCCTTGGCCTTCATGATGTTGTTTAGTGACCAATACACTCTGACCATAGCTCTGAGGCCCTCACAGAACAGCTGGAATTATACTGAGAGTAGATTACACACAGGTGGCCTCTATTTAATGGTCAGGGCGAGGTGTGAACTTTCTGCAGTCATTAGGAATGTTATAAAGGCAATTCAATGCACTCAGAAAATGCTGTATGAATACTTATGCACGCCCCACTTTTCTACTTTTGAAAAATAACACAATCATGTATCATTTTACTTTCACTTCACAATTGTCTGTTACTTGTGTGTGAACTTTCAGTAACAAATTCAAAATAAAATCTATGTTTATGGTTGTAAACATGACAAAATGTGCACTAGTCACTGCTTCTCCCTATATGTTGTTGCAGTTTCTTAATATGCCAGTAGGTGGCTGCGAGACAAAATTGGTTGATGGTATTTGCAAAATATATTGTTTGAAAGTGAATTAACATTCAATCAAAGGTGCTTACAAAAGGTTAACATGTTAAATGATAAACATAAAGAATTGCAATATGTATCCACGTTGAAGAGAAAAGGCTAAATAAACAGCATGCCGGGCCCGGGGTTCGAACCCATGAAAAGAACACGCAGATCACTTAGAACCACATGCTCTGCCCACCACACTATCCTCGTGTACATAATGACTAGGTTAATAAATGTTATAGTTAAATTCCATCAACGTATATATTTAATGTAATTATATATTATCAAGATACAATTAAATGCCATTTCAAAAATAAAATAAAAACATTCTGAAAGGGATCTGCCTCTCGTGATCTTTTAGTGAGGTCTTGTCCTTGTATTTACTGATTCGCTGAGCAAGATTTAATAGTATTGGTTAAAATAAATCCCATTATCATACACTCTGGACGGCGTATCAAGCGCCGTTTATTTTTATTTAAAAAAGCGGCGTTTTTGACGGCGTATTTTTATTGAATGCCGCGTAAATAAGTGATACATTTTGGCCCGCATGGCTTGCGGTATGCGATATTCCGAGGACGCCTGAACGCCTCATCGTGCACAGCTGCGGCTAACGGCGGCGCCTGCCATTTGAATTTGAACCAGATATGGAATTTAAATTTTAAGTTTCTTCACAAACAACACACGACGAGTTGGTCTGAGTTCAGATGGGGATTGGAAGTGAATCTGTGTGAGACTTTTTCTCTGAGCTGGCGGCTTTAGAGCTGAAGAATTTGGAGACATTTTGAATTTGGCATTTAGCTCGAAAATATATTAGCCACCAACTTAGTGAACGCTTCTTTTACGTTGAATATGGTAAGTACTGAAAGGTGCACGTTATGTTACGCTAAGTTTGTCTTTTCATACGAACAGACTTTAGTTGGTTTTGACAAAACTAGCAAACTAATACACAGGGGATGCGGCAACCTCTACAGAACGTTTGTATTGTTGGTTGTTTGAACATTATGTTGTCAGGTAAACCTAATGGGAACCTTCGGAAAGCGTTAGTTTTAGGTTTGATTACCATTGAAGTATATTGAATACTAACCAACCCTCGGAGAACCACAGACTAACATCTGAACGTTTTGTGTTACCGGGGATGGCTGCATGAAATGAACTTGTGTGTCGCTTTGTGCAATGACCCTAATGCTAAACGTGTTTTTATCAGGCACAGTGCTCCCAGGCTCTTACCTTTTTACCTTATGTGTCTCCTAACGTGCCGAGTGTATTTATTATGAAGCTTAGCGAAAGTGTTAACGTCATAATATTCTCTGAGAGCTACTGCCCAGTCCAGAAACGTGTGCACATGAGGTCAGCGTTAAAGGAACAGGCCACACTGAGATTGTAAATGGTCTCAACTTCTACAGCGCTTTTCCACCTACATTAGGCACTCAAAGCGCTTTACAGCCAGGAACCTCTCGCCTCTCACCCAGAGATGATGTTCTTACCTGAGCTTAGACGAGTTGTTGCGTAGCTGTCTGGTCTTTGTGCGTGCGCTCAGTCACCCAAAACGACCAAAGATGTTTGTCTTCAATGAAGGTACTTGATAATCAAGTACCTTCATTGAAGATGGACAACTCCTGTACGACTGAGAACTTACACAGACCAAAGATGTTGTTAGCATTTGGCCTCTCCCAGTATATTCCTATAACTCCAAACGGGGTGAAGTTGGACGCGACCGAGCTCTTCCACGGGCACAAAGACCAGACAGGTACGTATCAACTGGTCTAAGCTCAGGTAAGAACATTATCTCAGTGTGGAAACACGGTGGCCTGTTCCTTTAAGGAGTGAGTGGCAAAATCTGTTTGAGCCACTTTTGAGTTCTGAAAGCTGTTGTTTAATTTGACTCCAGGTACGGAACAATGAACGCTCCGTTTGAACCTTCTAACCCCCACCTCCAGTTTGGCTTAACCAAAATCTAAAAGCTTCTTTTAAAAAGCTAAAAATAGCAACAGATACTATGATTAAAAAAAGCAACAAAAAGGGCAAAAGAAATGGACAAAAATGTGACAAAACAAGCAACAAAAACACGACTAAAAAGATCTGCAAAAGCCACAAAACAGCATTAAAAAGGTGACAAAAACGCCACAATCAATAAGCAGTACAACTAAAGAGCAATTACGAAAACATGACAAACGTGACACGCGGGGACAAAAAAGTCCCCATTACTTTTGTCTTCGCTTTCACATGAGGCATTACTCTGGCTTATAGACTAAGTCGAGAAGCGTTTAGATTTGGGTAAAACCAAACTGCATTTAAAGCTGTGCTCGGTTAAAGTGGGGTTAAATGAATGTTCGGCTCATACCCTGTTGTGTTCATGTGTGTGATTGACAGAAGGAGGTGGTGAAGAGCGTGAGCCATCAGCAAGTGGTCAAACTACTCCACAACAAGTTCGTGGTGGTCCTGGGCGACTCCAGTGAGTCCACTTCCACAGTACTATTTAGGGCTGAAAGATATATCCTATCGATATGAACATTCAAGATATTAAAATCGAAAAAGCAAGATTTTTTATTTGTCAAACCATGTGAATGATTTGAAATATTTCTCTCATCCCTGATTGTGGAGCGGGGGGGAAGCAAGATATAAACGATACAGATTCTCATCAATAAAACTGCACTCTTTTGTATTATGTTTTTATTTTTCTGAAAAATGCTGTTTTCCCCAAACCCATAGTTATGTCATATCGAGATATGAAATGTCGTCCATATCGTTCAGCCCCAGTACCATTACTTTGTTTTGTGGCGCCAGTACTCTAAGGATTTACAGTGTCAGAAACCAAACCTGTTTCAACATTTATTGATTATTCTTCAGTATCCATAGTACTATCAGTTTTGTCACATTCCAGTGCCATTGGAACATAAAGTGAAGTGCTGTTTTTATCTTTTGTCTCAGTCCAACGCTCCGTCTACAAAGACCTGGTTCTGCTTCTGCAAAGCGACAAGTATCTCACAGCGAGTCAACTCCGGAGCAAGGTGGGGCTCATTGTGCAGCTCGTTTTAGTAGAGTAGGATCTAGTGTAAGATTGTGTAGATTTCCTCCATAAGACTTGGATTAGCACACCTTATGTGAAACTATAGCAGGAGCACACAGGAATTAGACCAGTGGTTCTCACACTCAGGATCTTCTGCAAAGACAACACAATCCCTGATAGCAGTGGTTCCCAAAAGTCGACTACACATTCAGATAAAAATAAGTTATGTTTGAATTGAACTGTGTGTATTTGTTTAGTTGTGATACGTATTTAGCTTGTAATCACTACAATTTACTAATTATGTAAATGTATGCAAATTTAAGGACAAACATACATATTCTTTAAAAAATAGTGATTTAATCTCACTGGCCTGTTGGAGATTATTGCCTGAATATGGGATTGTGTATTATTATTTAACTGACGCTTTATTAATGCATTTAAATGTTGTCTTTTTCTGGTCCAGACATGGTTTAGACCGGATTTGATCTTGACATGGTGTACTTAGTCAGATCCTGGGGGGGTGGTATTTGTCAAATGCTTGAGGTCCACTGCATTCGCTGCTTGTTTGACTTGTGGTTGGCCTATGTCCAGTGTGTACACTGGTGTATGAATGAGAGTGTGAACAGGGGAGTGGATCCTTGCTGTAAAGTGCTTTGGGCCTAATGTAGGTGGAAAAGCGCTTTATAACCATATGTGTCCAGGGAGAGCAGAGATTCCTGCAGGACTGCCTGGTGGAAGGAGGCAGTCTCGGTGCCCTACACAACGGCACCGAGTACAGAGAGGTGCGGCAGTACCAGTCCGACCACCACCTGCTGCGCTTCTACTTCGTCACCCGCATCTACTCCACCTACATGAAGAGCATCCTCAGCGACTTCCGTCGTGGACCCAAACCTGACGTGGTCATTGTCAACTCCTGCGTGTGGGACATCTCCAGGTCACTCCAGCCTCCTCCCACTACACTCCTACTGAGAGGGCCGTGTGTGGGTTTAATTATGTTATCAGGGTTTCTGCAGGTCATTCAAAAGCATCACTACATCAAGTAATAAAATCATTTGTGCTAAAATGAAGGCCTGAAGTGTAATTAAAAAAACACTACATTGCTTTCAAACAGGTATTAAATCAAAAGTTCTTGAAGAGTGACATTACACTTAAGTTTAAACTCATTTAAAACACTGCAGTTTAGGTTGAAACTGTGCACAATGTGTTCCTCAAAATTAGCTTGTGTCCAGTTTTTCTTCCGAATATTTCCCTTAATCCTCTGTTTAATGGTATGTTTCAAATGATAAGATATGAAATATGCAGAGGTTTTGCTTTAGTGGCACTACAACATCTAGTATTTGGGCATTAAATGGTATTAAAAGCACTGAGTTTGACCTGCTGCTGCCTGTATAAAGCCTGGTTATATGCTCTGAACTCTACACTTGTGGTTTCTCTTGTTTGGTTAATCCTGTTTCTTGTAAATTGAATGATCTCATCTCTGACTCAGGTACGACTCCGAGTGGATGGAGAACTACAAGGAGCACCTGCACCAGTTCTTTGATGAGCTCAACGGGGTTCTGCCCATGGAGTCGCTAGTCATCTGGAACGTGACCATGCCATTGGCCAAGAAGATCAGGGGTGGATTCCTGGTGTCTGAGGTCAGCACTTCATCTCTACAGCGCCAAAACGCACAACTCTGTCCAACATAATGCCCGTAAGGTTAAACCATCCATCTATCATTTGAGGTGGTGTGAGTTTTACTCGGATACCTCCTCGTTTGCCCCTTTTTTGTTTCCTGTAGCGCCTCTAGTGACGCCTCCACTGCGCTGCAGGTGCGGGGGGCCCTCTGTCCTGTCAGCGCTTCAGAAGATGATATCTCTGGATTTGTAGGTCTCAAATGCTGCTCAAAAGCCTTTAGCTCGATGCTAACTGTGTCTACTTTTTAAAACACATCCTCTGTTCATTGCTAGAGCTTTGGCAGTAAAACATCCACTGAACTCCACAAAAACATCTTGTAAAACAATGTGAATCACTAAAACTGCAAATGCCGTTTGCAGGAAAGGGTAGAAACGTCGCCTTGAGAGAGAAAAGCTGCAGCCTGTTATATGCGCCGCCATGGTTCAGGCGAATCAAGGATCCGGGCAAACATAAAGTCCAAATAAGCGTCAGCAGTGGGTGGCGACGAGCGGAGCGGGTGTCCCCTGTTCTTCCTCCAGCACGGCAAGGAAAAACTCAAAAACCCGGTGGGAGAAACGAGAAACCTTGGGGAGAACCACAGAAGGAGAGATCCACTCCCATGGACGGACAGGCTATAGAGACCCAGGGCCGATGGAGTCCCTCAGCAGACGGGCCAAGATCACAGACCGTCCAGTCCTTGTCAGTAGGCAGGGTTCCTCCGTTCAGCCGGGTTCCTCCGTTCGATCTAGACAGGCACTCCCAAGGGAGAGTGGGACAGGAGACACCATGTGAATAGTAATGAACAGACTACAGATAAAATAAATATTGTGAGAAAAAAGAAGCAACGCACACCAGAAATAGTCTTCGAGGTACAGATGTAGGGGAAATCTTCATAAATCAAAAAACATCGCACACTCATGAGCCGATGTCCAAATTTTTAATAATAGTGATTACGTTTCGGCATTAGCCTTCATCAGATCTTTCTTTTTTCCGATGAAGGCTCATGAGTGTGCGATGTTGTTTTTTGATTTATGAAAATAAATTATTGTATCATAATAAGACAAAGTTTGCAGTAAGAAGAAGAAGAGGATAGCGCTCAGTGTACCGTACTTCCCACAGCAGTGTTTCTTCTAAGGCAGCTTTACTTCAGGCTGAGGGTTAGAGCTTTACTTCAGGCTGTGGGTTAGAGCTTTACTTCAGGCTGTGGGTTAGAGCTTTACTTCAGGCTGTGGGTTAGAGCTTTACTTCAGGCTGAGGGTTAGAGCTTTACTTCAGGCTGAGGGTTAGAGCTTTACTTCAGGCTGAGGGTTAGAGCTTTACTTCAGGCTGTGGGTTAGAGCTTTACTTCAGGCTGAGGGTTAGAGCTTTACTTCAGGCTGAGGGTTAGAGCTTTACTTCAGGCTGAGGGTTAGAGCTTTACTTCAGGCTGAGGGTTAGAGCTTTACTTCAGGCTGAGGGTTAGAGCTTTACTTCAGGCTGAGGGTTAGAGCTTTACTTCAGGCTGAGGGTTAGAGCTTTACTTCAGGCTGAGGGTTAGAGCTTTACTTCAGGCTGAGAGTTAGAGCTTTACTTCAGGCTGAGGGTTAGAGCTTTACTTCAGGCTGTGGGTTAGAGCTTTACTTCAGGCTGTGGGTTAGAGCTTTACTTCAGGCTGTGGGTTAGAGCTTTACTTCAGGCTGAGGGTTAGAGCTTTACTTCAGGCTGAGGGTTAGAGCTTTACTTCAGGCTGAGGGTTAGAGCTTTACTTCAGGCTGTGGGTTAGAGCTTTACTTCAGGCTGTGGGTTAGAGCTTTACTTCAGGCTGTGGGTTAGAGCTTTACTTCAGGCTGTGGGTTAGAGCTTTACTTCAGGCTGTGGGTTAGAGCTTTACTTCAGGCTGTGGGTTAGAGCTTTACTTCAGGCTGTGGGTTAGAGCTTTACTTCAGGCTGTGGGTTAGAGCTTTACTTCAGGCTGTGGGTTAGAGCTTTACTTCAGGCTGTGGGTTAGAGCTTTACTTCAGGCTGTGGGTCAGAGCTTTCCTTCAGGCTGTGGGTTAGAGCTTTACTTCAGGCTGAGGGTCAGAGCTTTACTTCAGGCTGTGGGTCAGAGCTTTACTTCAGGCTGTGGGTTAGAGCTTTACTTCAGGCTGAGGGTTAGAGCTTTACTTCAGGCTGAGGGTTAGAGCTTTACTTCAGGATGAGGGTTAGAGCTTTACTTCAGGATGAGGGTTAGAGCTTTCCTTCAGGCTGAGGGTTAGAGCTTTACTTCAGGCTGAGGGTTAGAGCTTTCCTTCAGGCTGAGGGTTAGAGCTTTCCTTCAGGCTGAGGGTTAGAGCTTTACCTCAGGCTGAGGGTTAGAGCTTTACCTCAGGCTGAGGGTTAGAGCTTTACCTCAGGCTGAGGGTTAGAGCTTTACCTCAGGCTGAGGGTTAGAGCTTTACCTAACTGACCTGATCATAAGCTCATTCTCAGAGGTACGTTTTGAGCCTAGTCTTAAATGTAGGGACTGTTTCTGCTTCTTTAACGTGAGCTGGGAGTTTATTCCATAAAACCGGAGCTTGGAGCTAAAGGCTCTTCCTCCTACAGTGATGTTGGAGCTAAAGGCTCTTCCTCCTACAGTGATTTTGGAGACCCGAGGAATCACTAGTCCCTGAGTTTTGAGAGCGGAGTGCTCTGGTTGGCCGATATGGAACGATAACGTCTTGGAGATAAAGCGGAGCCAAACCCTTTATGGCTTTAAATGTGAGGAGCAGGATTTTAAATTTGATTCTAAACTCAACAGGAAGCCAATGGAGAGACTTTAGCACAGGTGTCATGTGTTCTCTTCTCTTTGTACACGTTAACAATCTGGCAGCTGCATTTTGAACTAATTGAAAACGTTTTAGGGAACTTTTAGGACCTGCTGCTAGCAGGCAGTTACAGTAGTCCAGTACACATTTATTTTAAATTATAAAGAGTAAAAGAGCCCAAATGAATGTTTAACTTCTTACCACCCAACTTAGCTGAGCGCATTTTCTCCAGTTCGACTTTACCCAAACCTAGAAGCTTCCGGACTGAAGCTTACAGCCTATAGGCCAGTGTAACCCCTCATTTGAAAGCTAAGATCTACGAAACCGATCTAAATGGATCTTTTGTGGCATTTTTTGTTGCGTTTTGACTGTTTTCTATAAGATTTTAGGGTAAAGCCAAACTGGAGAGAATGTGCTCGATTCAGGTGGGGGTTAAGAGGTTAAAAGTAGCACATAAAATCTACTGAAGCATTGCAGTAGTTCTCAGCCGTGGAAATGTTGGCTAAACGGCTGATGTTCCTCAGATCGAGCACAAAGCGGCCCACCTGCGCTCCGACGTGATCGAGGCCAACTTCTTTGGTGGGACTCTGGCTGACGGGTACGGCCTGGACGTGTTGGACCTGCACTTCGAGTTCCGCTTCTCTCTGCAGCACCGGGCCAAAGACGGAGTGCACTGGAACGCCGTGGCCCACCGCAGGATCAGCTGGCTCCTGCTGCAGCACATGGCCCAGGCCTGGGGGATTCAACTGCCCTGCCCCCTCACTGCCGTGGGTCAGTATTCACGGGGTACAACTATGTACTGTGCAAATGTGTTGGTGACGGTGTCCATGTGTTTTAGAAATCCGGGACGAGCAGCAAAACAGTGAGAGGACGTGCAAGAATCCTGGTCATGGAATTCTGCTGATGACGCAGAGTTCAGGACTGTATCGTCCAAAGCACTTAGAGAGAGGTTTATACTTATTTTTTATTTATTTTTAAATCTCAAGGGAAAGAACAGACTCAAATGAATAATTGTATAGATTTGTTGATATATGCCTTAGGGTTAAGCATTTACTCAGCCAGTAAAATGTATATATTTTTCCAGCGTATGAGTTCACGAACATCTGTCTTTTAGTCACACTTCCGTCCGTCAGGTCAGTGTGTTTACGACGCCTCTGATCTCTTTCCAGTCATTCCTCGTATTGAAGCTCCCATCAAGTCCCACCCTCCTCCACACAACTACTTCACCAACTGGAGTAAGAGTTCTTCTTTGTTGTAGCTGCTTGTTGTGTGTGCGGTGTTGATCATTTGAACTGTTTGTACAGAGCGAGTTGTCCGGCTGCCTGCGCCCCTGCAGCCCAGGACGTGCACAGAGGAGTTCTACAGCGACGCCACCACAGCGGGTTCTCAAGGCTTCATGAGCTTCGAAGAGCCGAGCCGCTGTTCCAACCCTAACTACGAGGCGCCGAGGAGCCAGGCCGGCAGATACGGTAACCTGCACACACACGTACTAGTGATGGGCCAAATGAGCCGAGGTATCGACACTCGAATCAAGCACAGAAGGCAACACCTCGGCCGAGTTGTATCACGAGCGTATCGCTTTGAGAAAAGTCATCATGTAGTGTCATACGCAACGTGCAGCAGAGCAACACCTGAATACTAAAGTATGTTTGGTGCCCTTTCGTCACAAGCACTGTCCTTTTATTAAATCGTGGTCACTGACTTCATTTTTAGATGGTTGTATCCAGTGTGCGAAATACCTGTCAATATTCGGAGGGGGTCCCCGTCTCCGAATTGTTGCCAGAGTTCTTTTAGTCGAGATAACCTGTGTTTGGAATAACGTCGTTTAAAAGAACGGTGTTATTTAATCTAATTCATTCCTCTCCCCGTCGTTAAAACGCCGTTATCGTTACTGGGTAAACAAACTGTTCTACTCATTTACACCGACTTTTGAAAACTGCATGTATGGACTCGTGCTATTTTGTTAAAACATGTTTATGTATGGTCCAATTAACGATGACTAAAATAACAGTTAAGAAGGCCTAGTATCTGAAACGTTGTACTACACCTGTAAATAAAGCTCTCATTACGAGCGACCTCATGCACCTTCTAAACTGGCCTGGACTTTGTGCTCCTGTCGCAGACTGGTCCCGGCCGGCCGTCAGGAAGATGGATGCAGTTGACGAGCGACACCAGTACGTGATGAAGAGCAGGCAACGACACCACTACGCTCCCTACAACTATCGGCCCCGGCACCACTACTACTGACTCACCCCGGACTCTTATGTACTACCCAGGACGTTCTACAAAGGCCACTGAGCTGCTCGGACTGAAGCACCAGCCTTAAAGAGACTTGTGTCAAAGTTTTAGTTATAGTGTTTTAACCTTTTTATTTGGTGAAAGACTTTTATTTGCATCCTTTTGTATTTTGTCTTTAAAGCTTTGAATAAACCTGCTGCAGTGTTGGTTCTGTTTCAAATGTGCAGACTGTAGTCTGTGATGGAGTAACCTCTACAAACGCCTGAACTCGCCTAAAGAGGTCAAAACACACAATCTGCAAATGGAGTCAGTAGTTGGCAGCTAATTTTACTTTTAAACATTTTAGTTTTTTGGGGAACTGAAAAGTTGGACATCAACCATTTAGTTGTGCTACAAAATAGTTTTTAATTTAATATATATATATACGTACTCTAGTCAAACAATTTTTCTCAAATTGTCAATGCATCATATATGTAGCCACATAAAATGATAACCATTATCAATCAAATCTGAGTGGTCAGGGTGGCCTTTAGGGTGCTCCAGACCAGGACCAATTGTTTTTGGTAGGCTTTCACTGCTGATCGATCTGTACATGTAACCATGGAGACTATGTAGATAATAAAATTGGTCCTGGAGTGTCCTCGAGGTCACTGATGGGAAGCAAAGGTGCCAAGCTTAGCAACCCGTACAGCCGAGTCGAAAAATAAAGCCAATGGCATCAATATTTGAACAAGCCACTTAACATTTTGCCTGATTTTAGGAGATTCTAATCTGCATAACCTGAGTTTGATCACTACATTGTAATGTAAAGAGAGAAAAAAAGTTTAATTTCTCACAAGTT
The DNA here is from genome assembly GCA_021464625.1 of Proterorhinus semilunaris. NCBI lineage: Eukaryota > Metazoa > Chordata > Actinopteri > Gobiiformes > Gobiidae > Proterorhinus > Proterorhinus semilunaris. The sequence continues at coordinate 1,972,003 of CM038364.1, forward strand.
GGCTCTGAGGAAAACGTTTGCTGCAGATGAATATTTGTAACAAGACAGAGTTGGTAACCAAGTAAAACAGTCTGATGACACATCTCCAAGAAAATCTTCAATGAAGGTACTTGATTCATCTTCTGTACTCAGTAGTTGAAGTCTTTGAACGTTTCGCCTCTCATCCAAAAGGCTTCGTCAGCGACAAAGGTCACAATCTGCACGCAGCTGAATATATAGACCAACGGGGAGGAGTTAGGGTAGGCCCGGCTCCTCCCCTCTAATCACAGCTACTCTCACCTGTGGGTAAACACCTTTGAAGTAGAGCGTCTCTAACGACCTGCTCACCTCAGTATCGGTCAGTCCTGTCCTATTCATCGCTGATCACTGCTAATTACCTGCCTATTGTTCTTTTGTTGGCTGAGGTGCCGGAGTACAGGAATGGAAGATTAAATCTGAGGCCGCCATTTCGTTTCATGGAGGGATTTTCTTTCCTGACAAAAATAGCTTCTTTAACTTCTCTTTCAAACCAACGTTCTTTAGCTAAAATGTTGACCTCCCCGTCCTCAAAGGAGTGGTTGGAGGCTTTGAGGTGGAGGTGCACCGCCGACTGAGGGCCACTTGTGCTTTCTCTTCTGTGTTGATAAAGTCTCTTCTGTAAAACTTGTTTCGTTTCTCCAATATATTGTTTGTTTGTGGCTCAGAAGTTTGTCTTTGGGATGAACTACTGTTTGTCTCAGTGTGTTCACCGGTTTGTGGTTCACTGGAATCCTGTGCTGCCTAAAGTACAGAAGATGAATCAAGTACCTTCATTGAAGATGGACAACTCCTGTACGACTGAGAACTTACACAGACATCTCCAAGAAAAGGAAGACCAGTAGAGTTTAACACTTTATTAGTAGATTACAGCTAATACAAAGAGGAAATGGAGTGGCAGAATAATAAACCCATTACTGGTCTGTGTGATATAAGTAGTGTTGGCGTGGTCTTCATGTGCGGAGCAGGCTGTGCACCTGCTGCAGCTGCTGTCGGCTCAGCACCAGCCTGTGCGTCTGCTCCTGGCCCGGGGAGCAGGGGATGAGCACGCGTCCCACCATCACCGTGCCTTCCCGACGCTCCTCCTTCGCCTGGACACAGGAACAAACATGTGACATCCAAATGAATCCATCATTAACCCTCTGTGTGTTACCTTGAGGAACGTGGAGTGTGGGAATGTGGCGAAGTCTGACGAGGCCTTGGCTCCAGGCTGCTGTGACACCACGTGCTCAGACACCTCACCCTGAACACACAAACGCACAAACTCTTCTTTACAGGCATTTCATAGCAGTTTCAAGCACCCATTTCCCAATGATATAACATGGTCGGCATGGCAACAATTTAAAATAGTTTGTCCATATCTATGTCACTTCCTTTTGGTGTCCAATAAGGAAGTGAAACTATAAACATCACACAAATGGCCAAACTAAACAACTCTGTGTATCTTTTGTAAAACTTTAAATATAATTGTGTTAACTATGTTTTCCGTGTCTAATGTGTGATATGCACTTTAAGTCTTTTTGTATATACACCTGTAAATCTCACGCAAATACAGAAAGACATGGAGTCCAAACTGAAAATCAAGTGAGAGGCTACACAACTCGCTTCCGTGCTTATTTATTCTTTTTTAGATAAAAAAAAAAAACAAGTCCCGCCTTAACCGAGTGCGTTTTCTCCATTTTGGCTTTACCCAAATCTAAAAGCAAAAGAGTGAAAAAAAAAAAAAAAAAAACGTGCCAGAAAAGCAACAATAACACAACATAAAAGCATTAAAAGCACGGCTAAAGAGTGCTGAAAAAGCTACAAAAAAATCCACAAGAAAGCTATGAAAGAGCAACAAAAATGTGATGAAAAGGGACCAAAACTACAACAAAAAAAACGCTTAAAAAAATTACAATCAGTTTTGTAAGTTTTCAAATGAGGCCTATAGGCTGTAAGCTCAAAAGGCAGGAACCTTTTAGATTTGGTAAAGCCAAACTGAAGAAAATGTGCTTGGTTAAGGCGGGGAAGGAGGAGAAGAAGTGACACATATTTCCAGTGACTTCATTCAGAAAAGGACAGACTTCAGCCCCGGGCAGCAGAGAGGACATCGTAGTTTGGGCCTGAAAGTAATGAGTGCTTCTGAAGTTTGTTTACGGGTTAGATCTTTTGGTGATGATTTTGTGCTGTTTTCTGTGTTTATTCCATCGGTCTGTAAAATCGCCCCCTCTCTCTGAGTTTTCGACTCTAAATGATCCGGGAATGTGGTACCTTGAGTTTGTCCAGAGCGTCGCTGAGGCTCTGCAGGCGGGCCGTCTGTTCCAGAAGCTGTGCACTGGCGCTCACTGGACACAAGGAGGCGCACATAATCAACCACAGGCAAGGCAAGGCAAATGTATTTATACAGAATATTTCATGCACAAGGCAACTCCATGTGCCACACAGCAACACCGAAAACACACAAACACAATAAAACAAATCAATCGATACGAAATATGTATATATTAAAACTATTTAAAATACAATCAATTGCCATAGGCAGGAGTAAATAACCGGCCTTCAGCCTAGACTTAAACACAGTCGAGTTGAGGCCTGTTTCACGTCGTTATGGAAACTGTTCCAGGTCTTTGCTGCATGAAACTCACCGTGTTTATTCCTGACTCTGGGAGGGGTCTCCTGGTGGTTCCCAGAAGATCTCAAGGCCCGAGGTCATTCATAAGGCAGTAACATGTCAGCTATATACTTTGGTGCCCGACCATGAAGAGACAAGCAGAGCCGTTTTAAATTCTATTCTCTGAGTGACAGGAAGCCAGTGCAGAGACCAGAGCACTGGACTAATATGATCGCATATCCTGGTTCTAGTCAGTACTTAAGCAGCAGCTGTCCAACAGCTCGTTTAGAAAGGCCAGTGAGCAGACTGGAGACAAATGCATGAATTCATCTCTCCAAGTCTGGTTTAGACACCATGTTTTTTTTATTTTAGCCAAGTTTCTCAGAGTCTGAGTCCATGATGACTCCTAGATTTCTAAGTTGATTTTTGAAAGAGCTTCAGGATGACCAATGACAATGGTCTCAGTTTTACCTGTGCATAACTGGGGGAAGTTGTTTTCCGAGCGGGTCTTACCTGAGGTCTTCCCCGTCACGTCCACCACCCTCATGTCGGCGCTCAGCTTGAGCAGCGTGGCCAGCAGCTGGTCCGTACGGCGGTACAGGCCCGTGTTGACGCCCCCTGGAGGCGAGGACGGGTCTTTGGACATCACTGGGAGTTTAGGCGGCACCAGGGGGGGCAGCGCGGCCAGCTGGGCCCGCATTCTCTCCGCCTGAACAAGAGGAGAGGGAATATAAACACAGAACTGTAGGGCTGGGACAAAATATACCATCACAATACCAACTATCCGTACTTTATCAAGTATCGAATACTTTCAATAGTGCAGGACAAAATATACCATCACAATACCAACTATCCGTACTTTATCAAGTATCGTATACTTTCAATAGTGCAGGACAAAATATACCATCACAATACCAACTATCCGTACTTTATCAAGTATCGAATACTTTCAATAGTGCAGGATAAAATATACCATCACAATACCAACTATCCGTACTTTATCAAGTATCGAATACTTTCAATAGTGCAGGATAAAAATGCTTCCAAACACCTTTGTTTTCCAGTAACAGCACTTTGTTACATTTTGAGCTAATCGTGACAAAAGTGTATCGTCACAGCTCTACTCTCTCACCAAAACATGTGATCACATTGTGTCAAAAGACTTTGAAGACCAAAACAAGTAAAAATAGAATTTAGAATTAGAAATGAAGACAATTCTGACTAAACATGTGTTTTGTTTTAGTGAGAAATGTGTAAATCTCAGTCAGATGATAATAACGGCCCACACTTTACAAGCTTGGGAAGTTTGTCAAAGCTCTGCACTGAGGTTATTCAAATGAAATTGAAAAGTCAAATGAAATTGAAAGTGATACAGTCAGCGGGTTAATTATAAATGATATTAGTGATCACCTTCCAGTTTTCGTTATGTATAAAAATGGATATGTAAAAGATGAAGAGGAAAACAAGTATTGGTTTAGAAGGGTAAAAACAGAGAAAACTATTGATGCATTTAAAAAGGAGCTTTTGGCTCAAGACTGGAGTATTGTACACAGAGAGAATGACACGAATATGGCATATGATGAGTTTACGCGAGTATTTCAAAAGGTATACGACAAAAACTGCCCAATGAAGAAATACAGTAAAAACAGAAAGTGTAAAGAAACACCATGGATGTCTAAAGGTTTACTAAATGCTTGCAAGAAAAAAAAAAATCTTTACAAAAACTTTATAAGTAACCGAACAAAAGAAGCTGAGGATAAATATAAGAAATATAAAAATAAACTGACAGGTATCATTAGAAAATGTAAACAGGATTATTATAATAAGTTGTTGGATAGTAATAAGAATAATATTAAAGGTTTATGGAACATCTTAAATAGTATAATTAGAAATAAACCAAGAACGATTAATTATCCAAAATATTTCAAAGATGAGGATAACACTTTAAATAATATGAATGAAGTAGTCGAAACATTTAATAAATTCTTTGTAGATGTTGGACCGAACCTTGCTGCAAAAATTGCAAACGTTGAGAACTATAATTGTGATCTGATAGAAGCAAATCCTATGTCCCTGTTCCTCAAACCTGTGGAGGAAAAGGAGATACTGGACATTGTTAAAGGGTGTAAAAATAAGACCTCGACCGATTACCATGACATGGACATGAAAACTTTAAAAACTGTTATTGAAAGTATCTCTAAGCCGTTAACTTACATCTGTAACTTATCGTTGCAAACTGGACAATTTCCTGATGGTATGAAAGTAGCAAAAGTGATTCCTCTGTTCAAAGCAGGAGATAAACATCTCTTTACAAACTACAGGCCTGTTTCCCTTTTACCGCAATTCTCTAAAATCTTAGAAAAGGTTTTTAACTCTAGACTTGACAGCTTTATTGAAAAGTGTAATTTACTCTCGGACAATCAGTTTGGGTTTAGGAACAATCACTCAACCTCACACGCGCTCTTTGATATAACTGAAGAAATAACTAATGCTGTAGATGACAAGAAATGTGCAATAGGGTTATTTATTGACCTGAGTAAAGCGTTTGATACAATAAACTATGATATATTAATTAATAAACTAGAACTTTATGGAATTAGGGGGGTAGCTCTACAGTGGGTTACCAGTTACTTAAAAAATAGAAAACAATGTGTGAAAATCGGTGATTATCAGTCGAGTTGTCGACAAATTGTCTGTGGTTTACCTCAAGGTTCTATTCTGGGCCCAAAATTGTTTAATATGTATATTAACGACATTTGTAAAACGTCTGAAATACTTAAATTTATCTTGTTTGCTGACGATACAAATATTTTTGCATCAGGAGACGACTTACAGCAGCTGTGTCGGATTGTTAACTGGGAACTCAAAAGTGTCAACAAGTGGTTCAAACAAAATAAATTATCTCTAAATCTGAGTAAAAGCAAAATGATGATATTTGGCAACTGTAATTCCAACGTTCAGGAAGCAATTCAGATAGAAGGTGTTGTTATTGAGCGAGTGCATGAAATCAAATTCCTTGGTGTGATTATTGATGACAGAATTACTTGGAAATCTCATATTAAATATATATCTACGAAAATTTCTAGAAGCATTTCAGTAATTGCAAAAGCAAAGCACATTTTAAACATCAAAGCTCTACATACCTTATACTGTTCTCTGATTTTGCCCTACTTATATTATTGTACTGTGGTTTGGGGTAGTACTTACAAAAACACAGTTAAACCAATAATATTGTTGCAAAAAAGAGCTATCCGAGTAATTCATAAAGTTGGGTTTTTGGACCACACAAACTCATTATTTTTAAAATCAAAGATCATGAAGTTTTGTGACATTGTTGAGTTCCAAACTGTTCAAATGTTATTCAAAGCAAGGTATAAATTGTTACCAAACCAATTACAAAGAAGGTTCCAAGAACGTACTGGTCGTTATGAATTACGTGATGAATTAAACTTTAGGATTCAGAAACATAGCACAACTTTGAAAAGTTTTAGTCCAACAGTTAATGGTGTTCAATTGTGGAATAAACTGGAGATGGATTTGAAACGATGTCCAAACATCAACCTGTTCAAATTTAAATACAAACAAAAGACTTTTGAAATATACAGACAAGAAGAAATGTGTTGCCACTAGGGGGAGCAGTAGGATGGATTATGTGTATTGTTCCTCTATAATCTGGAAGAGTGTTGCTGCTTGGAACGGTTGTCATTCTATTGCTCAAATTCACAAATGGAGAATTAGGGTTGGCAGGTTATGGATCTGTTGAGAGGAATCCTCCCAACGGGCTCTAAACCTTGTCTTTTAATGCACCACTCAGCATAGGAACATATTCTACAAAATCAGCTGTTAGGGCAGCCGTGTGGGGGTTTGTTGATTGGGAGTTACTGCCCTCTTCATCTGGCCCGCTCTACACTTTGGCTTTTTAATGCACCACACTATGCAGGGCTTGCAGCATACTTCACATATAACTCAATTAAATAAATATATAATAATAATGATTATGGAAATTACACCCAAATTAAAATTATACTGAGAATGGTAATGACAACTGGAAAGTATCAAGATCTCAGATTATAATATCTATTAATGTACCTTCATAACATAAAAGTAACTCTCGGTTATCAAGGGTAAAAATCTGAAAGAAATATATTAAGGATCACATTTTTTTTTTTTTTTGACTGCTTTGTTCTAGACATCGTACATGAAACAAGATTGTTGTTGTAGCTGTGCGTTGCTTCAATTAATTGTATAAACAGTTCATATATTATTATTTTTTTTGGTAAGTTTGTAAGTTGGTCTGTATGAATGTAGCTGCTTGAAATGTTTTAAATGTTCTTTTTTTATTTATTTTATTGCACTTGGGGGTGGGCACTCATAAGCTTTTGCTTCAGCCCACTCCTTTTGAGCACTATGTGTACTGCTCAAATAAACAAATAAACGAATTCATTCACTCCACACTCGGGGGTAATGAGCCACTGTTGTAGCCATAGCTGCCCTGGGGTAGGCTGATGGAAGTAGTGATGGGATTGACGGTTCTTGACTGGGAGCTGAGTCTTTGGGATCCGTGCATTTCAAGCTCAAAAGACTGGCTCTTTTTAATATAACATTTGAATAACTCCAGTCAGATAATTCACAATATCCAAGACGTCACGCCATCAATAAAAAGGCAATTATTATTATTATTTTTAAATATCATCTAAAATCACGATGGGACTGATATTTATGCTTAGAAAACGTGTTTGTGATCTAAGGCCCTGGCTGTGGTTCGACGATGCAGAAATTATATTACATTAGACCTAACAAAATTAATTATTAATAGTTTAATTCTTTAACAATTAGATTACTGAGTTGATTTGGGCTACTGCCAAAAAGAAACATTATGCCCAACTCAAAGGGTTAAAGCTGCTCTGATTACTGCAACATGGAAAATACTACAGCACAAGAACTTATCTATGAGCAATTCAAACTAAATCGAGAGTCACATGGATACACAACAGGACAGGCAACTGCAGGTCGAGTTCTCATACCAAGTTCCAAAACCAATTTTGGTCAACAAACTGTAACCTTCAGACCTGAGTAACAAAGGGGCAGATATTAGAAGACTTGTTCTTCTCCTCTGCTCCATTTCATTCATACGGTCTTGGCTTGGCGGTCTTGTAGTGATTGCATGATGTCACTTTTTGAATGAAATAAATACAATTAATTAAATAGAGCAATGAAAGAATGGAATAAATTGCCAGTAATGTTAATTAACACAAAACAAGTAGTGGCATTTAAGAAACAAATAAAGATGCTTTTGGGAGGGTCATATTTGAACTAAGAAACAACAGAATACAAGTCAAAATGCAAAATGTATTGATGTTGATTGAAGACTTTGATGAATTGATGTTCCTAATCACGGAATATTATGAATACTGTAATGTAACCATGTTCAGATATGAAACAAAACAAACTGAAGATGGACTTTGTTTCAACAAAGATATATACACTATATGTTTTGTCTGAAACATGTCATGTGATTTAAATTGATCCTAAATGAGTTGTTTAAAAAAAAAAGGACCCCATGAAGATTAGCTGGCCCATGGAACAGCTAATGGGGATCCTAATAAATAAACAAATAATAATGACTGAGAGCCACAGCTCGTTTTCTGCCTCTCAGCTTGTGTCCAGTGGGTTGATGCCGCCGGATTTTAATAACCGGTTCATGAACGTCACATCACCTTTGACCTTTCACTGACTCCCACATAGGGCGGTCTGGCCCTGTGTGAGCTGTACCTTGAGCCGGTTGTTCTCATTCTTCAGATGCTTGATGCCCAGCCTCTGAGCCTCCACCTGCTGCCGGAGCAGAGGAGAGTCCACCACCTGCAGGGGCCCGGCCAGCGCTGGAGACAGGCCTACCACCAGAGGGCACTGTTACCAACATCCACTCATTCAACAGCACGTTCACGTTAAACTGCTCGCACTGACCTGCAGAGGAGCCCTGCACGATGGACGCGATGCCCGAGGAGGGCGCTCCTCTCAGGCTGTCGATGGTCATCTTGGACTGGCTGCTGATGCGCTGCTTTAACTCCGTCTTCTCCGCCTCCAGCTGGTCGATGTCAGCCTGGAGGGCGTCCATGGTCTCCTCGAACTCCCTGGGAGAATGAGGAGAGGTTAGTGTTCATTTGAACATATTTCAAAATATTTTTATTTAGTTTTAGTCTTTTGATGAAAATGTCATTTAGTTTTAGTCAAGATTTAGCCAAATAATTCTCTTCAATTTGAATCTAGTTTTAGTCGACTAAAATGACATGGAAATGTAGTCGATTAAATCTAAGATTGATTTAGTCGACTTTGCATTTATAATATTTATTATAATCATATTTAATCAAGGTCCTCGGCTTCATGTTTGTTCTCCACATGAACAAAGCTCAGAGCTGTTCCTCTTTCAAACAGTCTCTTTTTTCACTTTTTATTTAGTCATATTTTAGTTGATGAAAATATCTAGACATTTTAGTCACAGTTTAAGTCTCAAACTACTTTTACAGTAATTTAGTTTTAGTTGGCAAAAATATTACTTTGGTTAAATTCGTCGACTAAAATATTTCATCATAATTTTAGGCAGAGGAGACTGCCTCAAATATTCACTAAAGCAAATCATCTTACTATGATCAATAAATATAAATGAAGAATCAAGTCAAAAGTCGCCATCCAAATTTTCATTCCAGTAAGAAAAAGATTTGGTGAAAATTCTACACGAGTTGAGTAAGTGTCTGGTTTATGGTGTATTAGAGACGAACTCCCACAGTAAATAACTTCAATGCAATATTTTCCTAAACCATTTCAGTATAATATGTTCCATTAACGTAAACAAATAAGAAGCTATTTGTTTTTTATCCACTTAAATAAATAGGGGCCAAAACAAGGTGACAGTGGAATCAAATGAGAAACATTTTGACCGTTTTTAAGCCCAATGTGCCGTCATTTATGCTTCAGAAAGAGAAGGACTGCTTTTCGTCCCGTTTCATCTTTTGTGGTGACGGTGACTTGGCCGTTTGACACAGACCCCTAACCCCCTGACCCCCTGACCCCGTGACCCCCTGACCCAAATGAAGGTCACCGACTTCTCCTTTTTCTTGAGCAGGGACAGGTTGTCGTCCAACTTGGTCTGGATCTTCTCCACTCTGTCGTCGGCGTCTCTGGTGGAGGTGTCCAGCTTCTTCTCCAGGAGGCTCAGGCGCACGTTGGCCTCGCTCAGCTCCTCGCCCTGGACCCAGAAAAACCACGACGACAATATGAGAATCACGCATTACTGGTGCTGTGGTGGATCTGCACTTGTTTTCCGTGCCTTGATCTTGAGGGACTTCTTGAGCTCCTTGATGACCATCTCTCTGTCCTCCAGTTTGACGCCCAGCCCCTCGGCGTCGGTCATCTCTGCTCGGACAGAGGTGGCTCGGCTCTCCACCGGGGGAGTCTGCACAGAGGCGGGGGAGACCACACTCGGATTACGGAAATCACAATGCAAGGAAATTTCATGTACGGCCATTTCCCCGCACACCGGGCATCAGGAGGGATACCTTTGCTGGGGGCCTGTCTGCGTCGTACTCGCCCTCCTGCATGGCGGTGGCCATCTTGTTCATGATGATGATGACCGAGGAGCAGGACTGACGCAGACTCTCGAAGGGGTTCAGGCCCTGGGCGCTGTACACCTGCACAAACAAACAAATATATCAAACGTGTTTAGACGTGTAATTAAAGTGACTTTCATCGAATAAATCTAAGTGAATATGAACCTGCTGCTCCTCATTTTGAAGCTAAGAACCTGGAGAATGAATTAGTGTTAGCTTCCGCAAAATGCAGCAGAAGCATGCTAATGAATGAACTATAAATATAATATGTTTTTTATGAACTTAAGCATGAACACAGCGCTCCCACCTGCTCCACTGCCTTGAACATGAACTCCTCCAGTTTGGCTGAGCTCAGGCCTTCGTTCTCCGCCAGAGGAGCCATGACCTGGGCCCCCGCAGCCGCCACCTCCTGCAGCACGGCCAGGACCCGGCTCAGCTGCCGTCGGCACTCGGTCAGGGAGTCACACAGCTGAACACACACAGCAGGGGTACAGTACCGTTTAGACTGCAACAGCAAAACAAACTACGCCATATGGACCTTTATTTAGCTCTTAATCAGGTAAAAAAATGTTTACGTTTTTCTAATGATGAAGATGGTAAAAAAAAGTGGTCAGACTAAAGAACGCTGGGTAACACTTTTAGCAAAATCTTAAATAGAACTATGTTTTAGCAAAATTGTTGGTATTGTGTCATATGTCCATCCATCCATTTTCTTCCACTTTTTAGTCTGAGCAGAGATGTCCAGACTTCCCGATCCATGCACACCTCCTCCAGCTGTTCTGATAGTCGAACCTCGGATTCAGGAGGAACAGTGTGGTTTACTTCCCGGTCGTGGCACACTGGACCAGCTCTATACCCTTCATCGGGTGCTCGAGGGTTTGTGGGAGTTCGCACAGCCCACATGTGTTTTGTGGATCTGGAGAAAGCGTTCGACCTGTCCCTCGTGGTGCCCTGTGGGGGGTGCTCCAGGAGTATGGGGTCCGGGGCCCTCTGCTAAGGGCCGTCTGTTCCCTGTAAGTCAGACCTGTTCCCGGTGTGTCTTGGTCTCCATCAGGGCTGCCCTTTGTCACCGGTTCTGTTCATTACGATGAACAGAACCAGTTTACCGATCGATCTACGTTCCCACCCTCACCTATGGTCATGAGATTTGGGTAATGACCGAAAGGACAAGATCGCAAATACAAGCGGCCGAAATGAGTTTCCTTCGCAGGGTGGCTGGGCGCACCGTCCGATAGGGTGAGGAGCTCAGTTACCCGGGAGGAACTCGGAGTAGAATCATTGCTCCTTCACGTCGAAAGGAGCCAGCTGAGGTGGCTAGGGCATCTGTTCCGGATGCTTCTTGGTCGCCTCCCTCAGGAGGTGCTCCAGGCATGTCCTATTGGGAGGAGGCCTCGTGGAAGGCTCAGGACACGCTGGTGGGACTACCTGGTGTGGCCTTGGAGTCCCCCCAGGGCAGATGTGTCGTATGTATTTTAATTTAAAAAAATTTGAAGTACAAATTCTAAGGTGTACAAAGCATTGGTTATGTTTCACAGCTTTGTTTACAAAATATCAAATAGCACTGACTGAAAGGGCAAAAACAAAAACAAAATTCCCATCAACAATGTAAATGAAGGGACCGTTAGTGTAAAGTGACATACCTGTGAGCCAAAGCTGAGTGAGGCCGGGGCCCCCACCACGTCGGCTCCGGGCATCCGTCTGCGGATCTTCTTACAGAACTGTCTGATGTCCGAGCAGGAAGTGTCCAGGTCCTTCAGCAGCACAGCCAGCACTGAGCTCTCCTGACCCCCCTGTAGGAAGGCCCTGAGGCGGGACACCTCCACCGCCAGGCAGTCCAGCGCACTCCCAGTGAACTGCACACACAAGACATTTTTTATATTTATTTGTTTATTTATTTGAGCTATTATTTACAGTGCGTTATTATATACTGTACAATATTTACATCATTTCATTTACATTAATGAACTTAACCGTGCGCTACCGTGCCAGGGGCACGTGCCAGGGGCACGTGCCAGGGGCACGGTAGCGCAGCGGTTAGTGCTCTCGCTTCACAGCTAGAAGGTCCCGGGTTCGATTCCCACCTGGACGGGGCCTTTCTGTGTGGAGTTTGCATGTTCTCCCCGTGTCTGCGTAGGTTTCCTCCGGGTACTCCGGTTTCCCCTACCACCAAAAACATGTACAATAGGCCAGGATGAATGGTGTGTGTGAATGTATGGTGTTGGTCAGAGGGACCGTTGGCGCAGACGTGTGTAGTCGCGACGCGCTTCTGTCAGTCTCCCCCAGGGGAAACTGAAGCTACTAACGTAGTTTACCACCACCGAGTGTGGAGTGAATGTAAAATGCTCTCATGTAAAGCGCTTTGTGACCATGTCTGTGAAAGGCGCTATAGAAATAAAGATCTTCTTCTTCTTCTTCTTCATTATCACAAAAAACTAAAAATAAAATAATAACTCAAAAGGAGTAGGCAGAAGCAAGAAAGCTTAGAAGTGCCTACCCCAATTTCAAAATACAATACAATACAAATAGAAAAGTTTGTGATTTCTGAGTGTATTTACTTGGTTTTATAATTTTCTCTTATTTTTTTATGAAAAAGAGATTGCATGTGTTAAAGGCATTGATATATTTTGTATTACCTTTTAAATCATGTTCATGTCAAAGTCATTCCAATCAGTGGATTTTTTATTCTTGAAAGCTTTAACTATTTTAATTATTTCGTTTTCATTCATGTTGCCGTAAGAAAAAAGGAATGCACATTCACATTTTTGTGTTGAGAGACGTCACCGTTTGTTTTGGCTATTTTTGACGCCAGCTGAGGCCCAACGGTGACAAAGTAATCATTGAACGCATTAACTACTTTCTCATCATTTTTAATCATGTAGTCTGGGTAACTTTGAGTCTTTAGACATTCAATTTTTTAAGACTTGGCATAATCCTTTCATATTATTTTTATTGACCTCAATCATATTTCTATAATCATTTCTTTTACAATTTTTTATTATACTTGTTAGTTTATTCTTATATTTTTTATATTTTACATTCAGTAACCCCCTCGTCATCCAAGGGCCACAAGTATTTATTTGTGCATATTTGGTTGTGTTCCTTGGAGACTGATCATGATCAGACAAACTCTGCTTGAAGGCGTTTATCGAGCGCTCAGATGTTAATCTTACATTTTTTACTATAATATTACCTTTTGTTTTTCTTACTTTTTAGTTGTATTTCAAATAGTGAGAAGACTGGCAAGTAGTCGCTAATGTCATTAATCAGTATACCACATGTCATATTGTTTAGGACGTTTGTGAAAATATTATCAATTAATGTAGCACAGTGTGTAATTAAGGGGTAAAGTGACAGACTGTACATCGTGTCCACACATTTTTCAGTGAGCTTATGCGATTTTGCTTTCAGTAAATCAATATTAAAATCCCCACAGACAGAAATGTCTTTGTGGTTGCCGTTAGTAAATATTTTTCAATATGTTCGTTAAACACTTCAATGTCTGCACCAGGTGCTTGATAGATACAAGTAACCAATATATTTTTTCTTTTTCCCAGAATTATCTCTACTGTCAAACATATCAATTGCCTTGGTCATGTTGTCAACCAATTTTACATTGAAATCCTTGCGCACATACAGAGCAACTCCACCACCTAATTTATGTTTTCTGTTTTGGTTGAACATTTGATAATCTGCAAGCTCAAAATTCCCAAATGAGTTCCGTGACTCGACTGAGGCTTACGTAGTCCTCCTCAGTCACCGGCTCTACCTGCGGCTTTTTCTGGCAAAACCAGTTAACAAAACGTATTTACCTGTTCAGAGCTATCGCTAACACAGCTAACACTGACACAGCAGCACAAGCACAGCGCTCACTTCCGCTAATTATTCTCATAGTTTTGGGGTGCTATTTCGGCCTGCTTCAACATGAATAAACACAATACCTTCCACAAAAGCAAAGTCAGTTGAGATGGGAATGATGTCCTCCATGATGTCCTGACTGTTTAGTTTGTTTATGGCCCGTGGACTTTATTAAACAAAATAATAAAATGGTACAGGGTGGAGAGCTAGCTTGCTGGTGAAATGTCTACACCTAACTACTCTCCTCATGATGAAACGATATTTTGTTCTTAATGTTATAACCGTTCAACAACAAAACATAAAGGGCAAAACTATTACAGGATAAAAGCGTTCAAAGGTCAGTGAACGTTTGTTTGTAAAAAAGGTCTTCGGGCAGGTTCTAAAAATGTCCACACTCAGGAAACAACAAGCCTTTCTCTAACAAAAGATCAAGTACCTTGATGTGGTCTGACAGCTGCACGGTGCAGTCCTCACTCAGCTCAGACAGGTGCACGCTGTACAATTGCTGCAAAAAAAAGAAAGAAATACACAATTTTGAAACAGAATTGATTTTACAGTATGTGAAGTTTATGGATATACTTCTCAAAATACAACTGATACTACTACTGCTGCTGATGGCCTTGGGGATGGTACCTGGTAGTATTTGATGGCCTTGGTGAGAGGCTCCACCTGCACGGTCTCGTCTAGCTGGTCTTTGTGCAGCAGGTCGATGAAGTAGTCCAGGGAGCGCTCGTGGAAGCTCATCTCCGAGAACAGAGTGCCCATGCGCTTAAACACCTCCACGGAGCAGGAGCCCAGGGCCCTACACAGCACCATCGCAAACAGATTATTATTCTAAAACTTCAAAAACAATGCTAAGTAGAAGCCGACTGATATGGGTTTTTGGAAGGCCGATGCCAATAGTTTGGGATTTTAATTGGCCTATGCCGATACGCACGGCCAATATTTCCTAAATGAGGCTTCTAAACTGTAAAATGTGTTGAACTGTGACAGCAGTGTGGAGCTGTACGTGTGTGTAAAGTACTGTATGTGGAGCTGTACGTGTGTGTCTGTAAAGTACTGTATGTGGAGCTGTACGTGTGTGTAAAGTACTGTATGTGGAGCTGTACGTGTGTGTCTGTAAAGTACTGTATGTGGAGCTGTACGTGTCTGTAAAGTACTGTATGTGGAGCTGTACGTGTGTGTAAAGTACTGTATGTGGAGCTGTACGTGTCTGTAAAGTACTGTATGTGGAGCTGTACGTGTGTGTAAAGTACTGTATGTGGAGCTGTACGTGTGTGTCTGTAAAGTACTGTATGTGGAGCTGTACGTGTGTGTAAAGTACTGTATGTGGAGCTGTACGTGTGTGTCTGTAAAGTACTGTATGTGGAGCTGTACGTGTGTGTAAAGTACTGTATGTGGAGCTGTACGTGTGTGTCTGTAAAGTACTGTATGTGGAGCTGTACTTTGTGTGTCTGTAAAGTACTGTATGTGGAGCTGTACGTGTGTGTAAAGTACTGTATGTGGAGCTGTACGTGTGTGTAAAGTACTGTATGTGGAGCTGTACGTGTGTGTAAAGTACTGTATGTGGAGCTGTACGTGTGTGTCTGTAAAGTACTGTATGTGGAGCTGTACTTTGTGTGTCTGTAAAGTACTGTATGTGGAGCTGTACGTGTGTGTAAAGTACTGTATGTGGAGCTGTACGTGTGTGTAAGGTACTGTATGTGGAGCTGTATGTGTGTGTCTGTAAAGTACTGTATGTGGAGCTGTACTTGTGTGTCTGTAAAGTACTGTATGTGGAGCTGTACGTGTGTGTCTGTAAAGTACTGTATGTGGAGCTGTACGTGTGTGTAAAGTACTGTATGTGGAGCTGTACGTGTGTGTAAAGTACTGTATGTGGAGCTGTACGTGTGTGTAAAGTACTGTATGTGCACTCACTGCTCGTATCTGTGCAGCGCGGCCTGCAGCAGGCTCAGCGAGTACACCAGCCCAGAGGCAAAGCTGCGCTGTTCTCCAGGGGGACCCCTGAGCCCCGGGCCCGGCACCAGGGGTCCATTCAGGTCAAACTTCTCCTGAGCCTGTTTACTGATGAGCTCCGCCTTCAAACACACAGAGCAAGCACACACATCTGATTTCCTCTACTATGCTGTTTTGCAACTTTGACACTTCCTGCTTTTAATTAACAAGAAACAAGCAGAAGACCCTTACAGTACATGCATTGTTTTATCTTATACAAACGAGACAAAGTTGTCCAAAGTAGGAGACAAAAAGGTCAAATCAACATCCTCCTGGACATCCTCAGGAGGGGGTCTCCACACCGCCCCCCTCTGGACAGCAGGAGTAGCGTACCTTACAGATGAGGCGGGGGATGAGCAGCAGCACCAGGATGCAGTCGTGGTCTCCTCCGTGACGCACAAACGAATCAGGCATGAAAGAGGTCAGCAGCGCCACCTGTCTGTTCAGCTGCGCCACCTCCATCTTCCTCAGCTCCATCTCAATGGCCTGGACACAACAAACACTCACTTTAACAGCGGCCAAGGTCATCTCAGGGGTAGGGATCAGAATCAGAGTCAGAATAGGTTTTATTGCCATTGTTTGAGAACAGGTTCACAAACTAGGATTTTTTCTTGATGCGGACGTGCAACTTAAAACATATAACACAGAATTTAGATAAAATAATCTGTAAAACTTTAAACTATAAGGCTTAAGGGGCATGCATAAGGAATATTAATAAATAAGATACAAAATAAAAAGTAAAATATGGTAAAACGACACCAATTGACCACCAACAAGAGTGGGATTATATTTACAGATGTTTACGAGTATAAAGTAAAGTCATAAAATGATATAAAGTAATAAGTGATAGCAGCAGATCTGAGTGTGGACACACCGCACAGAGCAACAGAGCAGAAACATCCATGAGTCTGTGACCAAGTTATTGGGTCTTGTTATTGTTCATGAGTCTGATGGCGGAGGGGAAAAAACTGTTCAGGTGGCGGGAGGTATGGGAGGGGAGAGGGGTGAATAGTCTATGTCCGGGGTGAGAAGGGTCAGCTGTGTTTCGACCCACACGCCTCCGGGTCCTGGAGGTGAACAGGTCCTGGAGAGATGGGAGCTCACAGCCAATCACCTTCTCAGCAGCACGCACATCAAGCTTGATGTTTGTGGTCAGCAGAAAGAGAGTGGGTTTTTCAACATGAGTCTGAATAATGACCAGGTTCACGGTGGGGGAGTTGTTAATTCTATAATTTGTTCATTTAATTGATACACAGTGCTTTTTATAATGCCATCTTTACCATTTATTATTATGAGATTTATTCATGTATGGGGTCTGGAGCCCTTTCTCTGGACAGTTTGATCAGCACCACCGTAAATGTATGTATTCTGATGGATTTCGAGCCTTATAATTTTTCAGGGTTAAAAAAAGACAATTGCTGCTGGAATAAAGCTGTCCGTATATCTCTTGGTTTGAGAAAAATGTTAAAATCAATGGTTCAATGGGTGCAGAGGGTCCTGCGTGATGCTGGTCACTGCAGCCGATTGTGGCTGGCCTGTCCACCATTTCACAGTCTGATAGAGGGCATTCTTTTAATGCCCTCTATCTTCTTTTAATATATATATTTTTTTTTGTCAGATGAGTTTCCCAACCACAATAGTAAACAAAAAGATAAAACTGATATTACATACAGTAAGCGTGATACAGCATAGTCATGAGAGTTCTAGCAATATTAAAAGCAGATAGTTTCCTGAGACAGTGCAGGCACTGGTGTCCCCTCTTACAAACTGCCTCAAAGTTCAGCCCAGAGTCAATGAATGTGCCCAGGTATTTGCACTGGGTCACCTGCTCCACAGTCTCCCCCTGAACAAAGACTGGCTCAAAACTGTTTGGATTTTTTTTTAAATAAAATAATGTGTCATTTTAACAGTACTGACATACTGATATTTTGAGATCATCCAAACTCCTGACCGACCTCTGGCCTCTCCCACAGCTCTGTCTAAGCTCAGCTCTTACCTTCGCATACGCCTTGGTCTCGGCAAACTTGATCTTAAAGTCGAACAGCTCGGCGGGGGGCTGCTGCACCTGCTCTGTGCTGGCGCTCTGCTGACTGAGCAGCTCTCTGTTGGCCTCCTGAAACACCAAGTACAAATAGGAGTAAAACAGTTAGTGATCATATAGAGCTTTTGTTCATGTAAACAATAAGGATTCTTGTGTAAACATTGCAAACCCCCCAGTCCCACCTGCAGCTGTGTGGTCAGCTCCCTGTACTTGCTGATGGTGTGCTGGTAGTCCGCCACAGTCTCCTGGGCAGCCTCTACTCTCTTATCGGCCTCTCGGACCTTGGCCCCGCTCAGATCAAGCTGCTCCCTCAGCTCCATCTCCGTCTCCCGGGCGTTCTCCTGCAGCTCGTCGTTCATCTCATTGATCGCTTCCTACACACAATGACAAAAGATTTATCTACCGCACAGAGTTCAGGATGGAACGTTTCTTACGCCGAATTTACACCAGGAGCTATTACTGGACGTAACGTACGCGGCGCGTTATACGCGCGCATTTTCGAAAGCGCAAATTTACACATACGGCGTCAGAGCAGCTAAAGCTACGCGTGTGTTCGGTGTCTCTTCCCCAAATCACTTGGAATAATTTTGCTTATAAAAATGGGTAAAGTAATAAAATTTCTCATGTTATATCATACGTTTTGCTAGTCGTACATCGAACTCTGCCAATTTATGAAATGATTGGCATATTTTTTTTTTTAGCTTACCTTAGCTTAGCTTGTGCATTTATTTATAGAAACTGTGCCGAGTAGAAGGCGCACCTTGGCCTTTCTTCTTGTGGTAGAAGAAGTGAGGAGACGGGAGAGACAACAGACCAGGCGACTATGGGTGCATCCATAACCAGCAGCGTCATCAGCAAGGTGACTTCTACCACCTTGTGGCCACGCTGAGGCTTGACAGCCAAAGACACCACCAATATGCGTGTTGTGAACTTCGACAAATCAACAGAAAACTCATTTTGACAGGGTGTCGGAAGTTTACTTTGAAAGACTGTGTCATTTTCCCGTCTAAAATTACGGAGTTTGCCGCATATACGCGTCAAAATTAGAACTCCATTCTAATTTAGGCGCAGCCTCGCGTCAATACGTCCGTCTGACGCGCGTATAACAATGCTAGTGTAAATATCATGATAGGTTAGAATGGAAAAAAGTGACGCGCGTCTGCTGCGCTACAACGCTTACGCGCTGTAATTCCTCTGGTGTAAATTCGGCGTTACTGTCCATGACGATCTAAAATGGTAGAGGAAAGAGCTATAGAACATCACAATTTAGCATTTTGAAATCTCCATGGGTTTAGATTAAGGAATGTGCCAGGAATTGTGGAAATCTTGGCGGGTTTTTGCATAGTCCTAAGCGCAATTAAAAGAAGTTGAGACTATTAAATTAAAGTTTCCCTTTGCAATTGAAATTGTATTCTTTTAAAGTCCAGACCAGCCTTTCGGGACTAATCATTTCAGTGTTAAAATTGTCTCTGATGCAAAAATGCATCACTAAAGGTTTGTCATTATTGTCTTGACTATTAAACTACTATATAAACTACTTTCCATACATATCAAATGTATCCAATCCCAATAATAGTGTCCATAATGACGTTAAAGAGCCTGAAGGAACGCTGCCATAGTACAGCGCAGTGGTTACGGCTCTGAACTAACCAGGTCAGTGACGGTCTCCCTCAGCTCCCGCACTCGCTCCTCCAGGTCCAGGTTCCTCTCCGTCAGCGTCTCCACCATCTCCTCTGAGCCCAGCGCCGCGTCCACCTGGAAAAGCAGCATTGATCTGTGACAAAGGAGCCTCCACATGTCTGAGCGCTAGAGTGAGCACGGCTGGCACGTGACCTAAAATGTACTCAATCTGTGCAGGTACTGGAGCAACTTCAGCGCCGTCCAGTTAATCGCCAAAATGACATTGACATTTCAGACCATATGGATTTACAGTAGTTTCCCTCTAAAACATTACGATTTTAACTTTTTTTACAGATTGTGTTCTTGATTCTTCATTTGGTGCAAAGAGAAAATGCATCTATATCTCATCTGGCTTCTGTAAAAAACCTTTGGGGTGAAAGGCTACTTAGAGGCCCCTTGGTGGATTTGAGTTCGTGTGGACCTGTTCTTTAAGCTCGTCGATGGTGGCCTCGGCCTGCTTGAGTTCCTCTGACAGTTTGTCCTTCTGAGCTCTGAACGTCTCCACCTCCGTGTTCTTCTTCTCCATCTGCTTCTGCAGCTTCACATGCTCCTGCTTCTCTGATGCCGACAGGTCTCTCATCCTGGACACAACACACACACCGCTCAGGGACGGCACACAAGCTGTTCCCCTTAAACGTACTCTATGTAAGATACATGGGAACACCTACAAACAACACATTTAACCAGGTTTGTTCACAAGTTGTTTATTTCAGAAGGATTCACAATACATATTTCCTAACCTGATTAATTCTGGAATTTTAAATAGTATTTCAAAATGAATTGCCTCAAATAACAATAAAAACAAAATCAAATAATCATTAATAAGGATTCATAATTAAATAGTTTGTCCAAAGCTATTTAATAAAACTCTAGATTGGACGTAACGCTCGTTGACGTGGCAAACGTGGCGGCCATCTTGTGACTAACCCCTATGTCACCAATGACAAAACCAGAAGCAACATTTTCATTGATTCAATGGCAGAATGTGAAACATACTCATTGTTTGTGATTGGTTTATTACTTCCTGGTCCCGTATCTCAGTCAGGATCAGGTCTTTTCTTTGTAATGTCTAGTTTTTAGGTAGAGTTGTTCATTAGCATTATTTACTTCATTCAGTCGCAGGGTTGAGTGGTTAGCATTCATTGTATCACTGTCCCATGTTCAGTGTGTTTTTGCTTGTATAACTGACCTGACTAGCGCCTCCTTCAGGCGGCCGTTCTGTTCCTCCAGTTGTTTGACGTGGTAACTGGACGCCGCCCCGTCAGACCCTGAAACACGAAGCAACAGTAAGCCTTCAGCTGAACTCATGGAGTTCATTCAGCTCATTCAGACTAGAAACCTAGAAATATATAATATACAAAAAAACAAAGTAGAGTTATCTTCAATGAAGGTACTTGATTCATCTTCTGTACTCAGTGGTTGGCTGACGAAGCCTTTTGGATGAGAGGCGAAACGTTCGAAGACTTCAACCACCGAGTACAGAAGATGAATCAAGTACCTTCATTGAAGATGGACAACTCCTGTACGACTGAGAACTTACACAGACAAAGTAGAGTTATGTTTAAAAATCTTAGACAAAATATTTTTGTCAAAGGTTAGACAAAAATATTTGCGTATCACGATACAGGTGCTTTGATACGATACATAATGCCCCTTACTCCATAACAATATATTGAGCACAGCCTAGTTTTTTTGCATAGGTTTCGGCACTTGATCAAAATTCAATAACAATCTCAAATTTCAGATCTACCAGCCCATTCTGTGGCAGTAACAGCAGCAGGTCATACACTTTGGAGGAGACAATGGAGGATTTGTTTTTTGCTCAAGATGAGGTTCATATAAAAGATCCGTCCATTGCGTTTGGATTTGCAGGCCTGAAGGAGAGCCAGACCTTTCTCGGAGATCTCGTGACGAAGGATCTCCAGGTCCATGGACAGCTCCTCCACCTTCTCCTTCAGCGAGTCCACCTCCACCTGCAGCGACTCGGCGCGCTCTTCCGCCATCTCTTTGTCCAGCGTGGCCATCTCTATGGCATCCGCAGTGTCCGACATCTCCTCCATGTAGCGGTCCTTGGCCTCCTGGGCATCACGCGCCTCCTGACAACACCCACACACGCACATACAGTGAAACAATCATCTCATACTGTCCGTTCACAGACAGGTGATATCATTATTCAATGTTGGTGAATATTGTTCAAAAGGGTCATTATCAGAGTAGGTTTACTCAGTTATATTCAGCCGACCAAAACAACTAATAGTACTTTGTAAAAATCTTAAAATACTGTACTTTGAGGAAACAATTTGCTTAGTGGAGTATGTTATGGCAAGTTTAGTTAGTTAGCTAGTTACCACTAAAAAAAGGCAAGTCCCTTAAAAAAAGGCCTCTCCTGAATTCCTCTCTCACACCTAAGACACAATAGGCCCAAATTTTTGTGCACGTCTCAATCTGTGCGTGTGTAAGCTTCTCCGCATGTGTTCATAAATTACACCCTTGACAAAGGGTGTAATTTTCCAGCTTTTCCTTTACTGTGGTAAGAAAATCCACGACAAGTAATATTGTGACCTTTACTGGAGTCATTATTTGGGTCATACTTTTTACTTGTACTTGAATTATTTTAAAGAAACGTTCCTGTATGGTAGTGCAGTCAATAGTCTAGAAGTAAAGGCTGCTGCATGTGTGGCAGGACACTCTGTTGTGGGTTTGAGTCCCAGTTCTGACCATATTCTAAATGTCTCTCCCCAGTCTTTATGTACAGTCCTATTGAATAATCCTTAAAAAAAAAAAAATTGAGACAAAAATGACGATGAAAATGTATATAAATATATATATATTGAACAGTTGAACAGAGCAGCATGAGCCTGACCCTCCTGGCTTCCTTCATGTGTAGTTAGTAAAATGTATTGATCATTGAAGTAATTTCATATTATACTAATGTGTATGTACTTCACAGTAAATCATGTGTATTTATTTTCTATAGGAAGCCTTGTGAGAGGGAAGTCAATGGCCATGCTTTGTTCCGCGGCCAGAGCAGGGTCAGGCTTGGCCTATCTGTGGGGGGGTGGAGACGCCAGGAGCAGGTCACCCGTCAGTATTGTAGAAAAAAAACAAACAGCTGGATATAAAAATGGAGTGGGCATGTAATGTATGTTAGAGAAATAACAATGGTGCTCGAGAGGATTGATGAAGAATAGGCAGCAGTCAGGATGTCTTATACAGGAGAAGTTTATTTACCATCGTTACGAGACCCGGAGACATGAACTCGAGACATTGCGCTAGTCCTACCATTCAAGTCTGCCTATGCTTCCACAGAAGAGGGATAAATACCGTCTAAGTGCGTCATACTGATATGCAAGCAAAACATTCAGTGGCTGAGAGTGGGCGCCTGAGCACCAAAGTCAAGGCTATGACAGAGATAGTACGACGTTACAGCTTGACCCAGTATGATAAATAGCGATTTAATGCTATCCTTTAACAATGTGAATCAGAAGCACATGAGGATAGCGCTTTATATGTGTCGGTTACAAGCAAGACAACAGTTATGATTCAAGGTGAACTATGTGAACTAAAAAAAACGCCTGGAATTTTATTCATATTGAAGACTATACAAGTTAAACTAGAAGCAGTGAACATCTTATTTTGGGTGAATGTATAATATAGTTCTAGGATCTAATTTATTGTGTTATGCAGTCGTTCCTGATGCTTTATCTATGGTTGCCTAATAAAAAAGGCTAACATTCACTTTCGTTTTTTTGAAATGTACTTGTCATACAACAGCAATTACACATTAAGTGATAATGCTATGTTATTGAAACTTTAAATATATAAAGAAGTGGTACTTCTGTAAATAATTGCCAAACCACACATGGCCCTTCAAGACAAGTTACAAGGAAAATATTCTAGGCGAATTATTATTGCAGTCAGACACAGCAGAGTTAAAAGTTGAACAGGTGAGTGTAGTGAGCCTGACCTTCTTCGCCTCCTTCAGCTGTTTCTGGAGCTCGTTCTGCTGCTCCTGCATCTTGCTCTTCCACTCCTGCAGCTGCTCCAGTTGGATCTTGTGCTTCTCCAGCTCCTTGAGTTTGGCCTTGTCCTCGTTCCTCTTCATCTTCAAGGTCTCCAGCTTCTCCTCCCGGTCCTTTAGGTCTGCACGCAGAGCCTCCTCCTCCTGCCAATACAACACACAAGACCATGTGATCTGAAGGATCTTCAGTTTGAGAAAAGTCTGTTAAGTGCCCAAAAACAATCTATATCCAAATCGTTTCCTGGAGGGTGTAGTGTGAATGGGCCTGGTGCCACAGCCTTGATGATATTTTTGTTTCCTTTTTTAACTATTATTTTTTACTTCAAGTTGACCTCAGCTCAGGATCATCATGTTTCCAATTTGCCGCGGTTTGGTCCCAGGACCAACAACCTCGCTTGTTAGACCTTCATTTGCACGACTAACTTTGTGACAGAATCAGAGAAAGATGAAGATGATATCTTAGCATTATTGGGTCTTGTGATTTTACATTTTCAATCATGGACCATTTTCTAGGCAAAAGAGGGCGAAGATAACCATGAACATTTAATTGTCTTTATATGGAACGACTTCACAGCAAACAAACTTTTCTGAAAAAGACCCATGATTCTTTTTTTGCCTGATCTGAACCACTGGTAGTTATTAATGTGCCTTTCTTGCTTTGTATAGAAGGTGTAAAGAAATACCTTATTATATTATACCTTAAAACCTGTATTTTGAGGCTAATGGTCGCTGTTCCACCACCAAACCAATCACCGGTGCATCTCCGTAGTAATTAGACACTTCATAAAGTAGTTTTATCACATCATAGTTGGGGAAATCAGAGCATCCACAAGAAACCCACACAGGCAGAGAAAACATGCGAAAAGAGAGACCTCATTGGCCGTACAATCAAACCCACTCTGCCTCAGCCAAACATTAGTACGTGTTGATTATGACAGTCAGAAGGCACACAGAGTGTGGAGAGTCTACCTGCGTGGAGAGGCATGGCTCCACCTGGTCACAAAACAACACAGTGATAGAGATCTAGCACATGTTTCATTCTTATGGCCATGTAGGATTCATTTTTCATTCATTCAATCTTTATTAAGGACACAAGTGCGAACACATGATCCATAGTCAAGTCAAAAAGTGAAGATAGGCAAGTGGCGGCTGGGCTGTGTGGGTTTTTTTTGGTGGGGAGCTATTGCCCTCTTCAACTGGCCCGCTCTACACTCTGGCTTTTTAATGTTTAGTTTAGTTTATTTGTTTATTTGAGCAGTATACATTGTGCTCAAAAGGAGTGGGCTGAAGCAAAAAGCTTATGAGCGCAATAAATGAAAAAAGTAAATTTCACACAATGGTACCGAAGGAACAAAACATCAACGAGACCTCATCCAAAGAGAATTTGAAACATTTCAGCAGCTACATTAGCACAGACCAACTTACAAACTTACAAAACAATATATGAACTGTTTATATAATTAATTGAAACAAAGCACAACTACAACAACGATCTCGTTTCATGTACGAGGTCTAGTACAAAGCAAGTACAAAAATGTGATCCTTAATATATTTCTTTCAGATTTTTACCCGTGATTACCGAGAGTTACTTTTATGTTATAAAGGTACATTAATAGATATTATACTCCGAGATCTTGATACTTCCCAGTTGTCATTACCATCCTCAGTATAATTTTAATTTGGGTTTAATTATCATCATCATTATAATTCTTATTATATATTTATTTAATTGAGTTATGTGAAGTATGCTGTAGCCCTGCATAGTGTGGTGCATTAAAAAGCCAGAGTGTAGAGCGGGCCAGTTGAAGAGGGCAGTAACTCCCCATCAACAAACCCCCACACGGCTGCCCTAACAGCTGATTTTGTAGGTGATGTTCCTATGCTGAGTGGTGCATTAAAGGACAAGGTTCTGAGCCCGTTGGGAGGATTCCTCTCAACAGATCCATAACCTGCCTACCCTAATTTTCCATTTTATGAATTACTCGGACAGCTCTTTTTTGCAACAATACTATTGGTTTAACTGTGTTTTTATAAGTACTACCCCAAACCACAGTACAATAATATAAATACGGCAACATCAGAGAACAGTATAAGGTATGTAGAGCTTTGATGTTTAAAATGTGCTTTGCTTTTGCAATTACTGAAACAACTGGGAAGTATCAAGATCTCGGAGTATAATATCTATTAATGTACCTTTATAACATAAAAGTAACTCTCGGTTATCACGGGTAACAATCTGAAAGGAATATATTTCTGATTAAAAAAATGTACTTGCTTTGTACTAGACATCGTCCATGAAACAAGATCGTTGTTGTAGTTGTGCTTCGTTTCAATTGATTATACAAACAGTTAAAATATTGTTTTGTAAGTTTGTAAGTTGGGCTGTGCTAATGTAGCTGCTGAAATGTATCAAATTCTCTTTGGATGAGGTCTCGTTGTTTTGTTCCTTCGGTACCATTGTGTGAAATGTACTTTTTTTATTGCACTGCATTTGGGGGGGGGGGGGGGGGGGGGGGGGGGGCGCTCATAAGCTTTTTGCATCAGCCCACTCCTTTGGAGCACAATGTGCACTGTTCAAATAAACTAAACTAAAACTAAACTAAGAGGGTTTTTCTGACTATGTTGGCACTTTTTATTCATATTTTCATATTTAAAGTGTGTGCTGACTAAAACTGGACTTAAACTAAATTAAAACTAGTTCATTAGGACTAAAACCTCCAGATATTCTAGTTGACAAAAAAAAAACTAAAAGAAAATGAAAACGGGGACTAAAAACGTGTGAACTGCAGTGTTTGAATATCCTTTGGCTGTGAGTTTAACTCACAGCCAAAGGAACTGGTCTGTGCTCGAGAAGAAGAGTGGCTATGTTAGTCACCAATGTCTAATCTAGATGTCATGAATGTTCATTTATACATATTTAGTTGTTTGTTAATTGTTCACTCAAACCGACTTGCCTTTTGTCGTATAATAATTCTGTACATCACTAATGGCATAATGAGATGATTTAATATTATTTTGGATCGATTGAGAGCAATGTTGTTGTTCAAAATGGTAACTTGCCTAATTAAAGAACATAAAGCAACAACGTTTTTTGTCGTTTATGCTCGTTTCCCTGACAATATCCCACGCCATCCGACTATAATCAGATAACGAGCGGAAGGCAAAGTACTCCACACACAAACGTACTGCGGGGACTCACCTTGCTGGGAGTGGCGGGAGCCTGGGCGGGGGCAGGTGTCGCTGGGGCAGGTGTAGCTGGGGCAGGTATAGAAGTGGACTGGGCTGCCTCGCTGATGTCCGAGTGGGAGGAGGAAAGGCTCTCGCGGGACGCCTGCAGAACACATAATACGAGCGTGGGACATAGGGACATATCCAGACTACTCCCATTATTATGATGTTATCTGATACTGAACTTTAAGAAGAATTAAAGTAATTACAGTTACAGGGGCTGGGTACCGTTAAACGTTACCAGTCTGGTATTGAAAAAAAAGTTTAGAGACTACCGGTATCGAAAAAATGAAAGTATAAGCAGGTACGGAGAAAAAACTCGTATAACTTTAGATCCAAGTTCTGATGCTGTTGGTCCAGGAACAGCATTAAAGGAAGTGACTTTATTTTAGCCCCAATTTTTTCCTGTTTTTTATTACTAATATTTTCCCTATTTCCCAAAATGTTTTCCCATTTTCCCAAATCTTCTCCCCAATTTATTTTTCATATTTTTTCCCAATTGTTTTAACACAATTTCTCCCAATTTTCCCCAAATGATTACTCATTTTTCACACATTTCTTGACATCAGAGATGAACCCGATATTGTAAATTTGCAGATCTTCCAAACGTTATTGTTCGGTTTTCTGGTTCTGGATCACACATATTTTAATATAGGTTGTTCAGGTATCGTCAAAGTACTGGTATCGGAAAAAAATGTAGCGGTACCCAGCCCTAGTTACAGGCTTAAAGCTGAGGATTTGATCATTTATGACCATGCTGTTTCACATTTAAATGGATTTGCACTTGAGCGAAGTACAAAAGAAATCATTTGAAAAGGTTTGAAAGCCCACTTTGTACAGTTACAGAGGTACTCAGAATATTAATCTTGATGTGCAGTTTTGACTTTGCCAATGCAGTAAACTACCACAGAGGCGACAACAGGATGTGCTCTGGCAGGAATTGAACCAGAAACCCTCCATTACCCAGGCAATCGCTTAAACCACATCGCCCCCAACCCCACTCTTGGCTTCTTAAATGGGTTAACTGAGGTTCTAAGGTGAAAAACACCACAGGGTAAAGTGCAAATGTCCCAATGGCAGCCACCTGACAGTATCCTAGTATACAGATAAGCCAGTCTGGTACTACTATGTGCAGAGTGAACCAGTCAGAGAAATGCGAGTGTGACGCGTTCTTTTCCTTCAGAATATCTTCTACAGCAGTAGATTCTAACCAAATCTAGTAACGTGGCAAAAAATCACTTCATTTTGAACAAAAGCTTTTCAAGCAGCACTTGTCTCTAAAAAAACAGAAGCCCAGTAGCCAAAATGAGGAAAACCAATCTATTTTTTTAAATGTTTTAGATAAAGAAATTCAGACTGATCGGTCTAGGCCAGTGGTTCTCAAACTTTTTTCATCATCAAATATTCGATCTACTAACTGGGTCTAAAATGGGTTTATAACAGAATTAAACTGGAATGGGAAGAATGTCAATACATCAGCTGGTGCTTTTCATTCCTTAGGCCTGTGACCAGGAGGAGAGGATCTAAACTGGGTCTAATCGAGAACAAAATAACCTGCATTACTAAAGCAAAAATCATGTATTTAAATGAATCAACTATAACTGCTGAGAACTCTTGAACACCACCTGGACCAACCTGGACAGTGGACACCACTAGTTTAAGAACCACTGGTTTAGGCAGAATGGACCGGATGGAAATCCAATCTCAATGGAGTAGGACCAGATAGTCTTACCTCGGCATAGAAGATATGGAGACTGTCAGGTGGGAAAAGGCAATTGAAGCCAGGCCAAAAAGAGGTGAGACACTGTAGACAACCCAATTTCTCACTTCCAAAATATGCGCAAGGTCAAAGTTGAGGCGAGAGAGAGCGACATCAGTCGAACATCAGTGTAAATGAGGCAGAACTGTAGAAATATTTGGGGGACAGGGGAATCACGGTCTAAAAGCATCATAAAGTCGAGTTTAAAAACCTAGTCCAAGAATCGGAAAAGAGAAGTGATCAGTTTGAGCCGAGGAACTCCACTATAAAGCGGTGAAGAAAAAGCTAAGGCATGCGCAACTTGACTCAACATTGACCAAGCACGTACTTTGGAGGTGAGGAATTGTGTTGTTTCAAGGCTATTTGCCGTTAATGTGTTAAGTGTGTGAATGTGTAAAGTTTTACCCATGCAGCGTCTTGGTTAAGTCCAACAATTAAAAGTAAACATTCTCAAATCAAGATTAATATTCATAAACACTTTAGTGAAATTGACTTTTTCCAGCGTAGAAGAGACATGGGAGAAAGAAAAAAAATCAGTTCCATTAGTCATTAGTCGACCACTTAAGAAAATCACAGAGTTTAAGAAATGGATCCAGGAGTTGTAGTCCCCAAGGCGAAGATATGAAGAGATTAGTGCCCCCATTCACAGCCCTGACCATACCGTCCGGGAGAGGCCGGTTCGCTTGGCGGGGCGCACCAGGAGGGAGGGCAGGGAGGAGGCGGGAACCAGGCGGGGGGTGCTCAACTGGGGTGACGAGAGACACTAAAAGGTTAGGCTGCAAACTGGCCCTGCCCGACACAAGTCAAACAGGGACTACAGAGGTTCACTGTATGCAGCGACAGAAAGACATTTGCGAAAACACTGTATAAAAATCTGTTCATGTTTATATCATAGTCTATCAAAGCCATACTGCGTAAAATGTGACCCTGTGTGCAATATGCAAAGGTATCACCATTTTCTTACTCTCTGATCATGGTTTTGATAACTATTCATCTGCACGTAGTATCTATTTACTCTAGTCTAAGCAGTGCTTAAAGTCACCTGCTGCCGCTGAAAAAGAAACAACAAAATAACAACCAAAATAACTTGTCACAGGGATGAAAATCACGATTCGGTCTTTAAAGTGAAATTGTAAAGCTCTAATTTCACAAAATAGATAGAAAAGATAAAACACTGGAATGTTCCAAAGTGTGGTTTTCTGCCGTTGCTCAAAGGCAAATTCATTAAACCTTTTAAATATCTGACTTTTGTAATATGCCCTATATACTCTGAGTGGATCCTCAGGAGGCGCTGCTCTTTCTGTCGTGTTCTTTCCTGATGAGTTAGTAGTAGTGTCTTGTCCAAAAACATGAATAGCTCAAGATTACAGACAGACGGCGTGTTACTGATGGACAGTCACAGCATCAGGTTAAAAACATCGCATCACGAGCAAAGACTTCACTGGAGGAAACTTCCTGCTCGTCACTGTAGGTGTTTTTGTCTTGAAGCTAACGGCTAACACTCAATACAAATTTATATAGCACCAAGATTTTCAACGAGCCGCTCAAAAAATAATCGTTAGTATATATACTTTTTAGATTTTGAATCTTTGTGGTGTTTTTTGGTACTAGCCGTTAGCTTTGGGATAAATGAACACGTTTACTCCTTGTATTTACATCCCACACAATGTTTTTAACACGTAGCCAGTGACTTCCGATTAGTATCTCATTGTCCGTGATGTTTTCTTGAACTTTTCGTTGATTTGTGCAAGACATCGCTAATCCGTATTGAGTAAATAGCGAGAGAGGAAGAACAGTGTTTGTGTCCCCTGGGGCGCTGTGGGTGGGCTCACCTTGGCAGAGCGGCGGGCAGAGGTAGTAGAGGGCTTGCAGGGGAGGAGGAACACAGTTAAACAGTACACGCACACACACACACCCTCACACATACATACATATGTAGGGGGCGCCAGAGGGGAGGGGAATCAGAGGCACTTTTAATTCACATCGAGCCCATGAGTCATCGGTGAAAGCATGCACAAGCCACAAACTACAGCATGCCGTACTTCGCAAAGTGAGGTGAGTGGATATGGATGTTCACATGTGGAGCACGTGGATGAGTTTACCCATGGAAAAATGTGAATAGAAAATAGAGTCCCCAAAAAAATAAAACATTTCAAGGCAGTGTTCCCGCAGAAAAAGACCATGTTCAAATAAGATCAGTGTGAAGGAGCAGCCAGGAGCAACAAGAACCCTAAACTGGAGAGCTACGTGTCACTGTATACAGCTGACGGACGACAGAGACTCGTAGGGCTGGATGCTGCTCACATTTTCCTGGTTTTGTTACCTGGTGCTACTTCTTTCCCTGATAAAATACACTTTAACCGTAATCCATGTATATGTGGTGCAGCGGCAGTATACAAGGTTTTGGACTTCTGCAGTTAATAGACAGTTAGTTCCCAGGTTTGTGACCGGCTGAGAGACCGTGGTGCAGAAACGAGAGCGACAACCTGGACTCCAGATCATCCTGCGCCGTTAACTCTCGTCTGTTGCTGGCCAATAACTTAACCTCTAACCCCCCCACGTTAACCGAGCGCATTTTCCGGTTCGGCTTTACCCAAATCTAAAAGCTTCTCGACTAGAGAGCAACAGCGTAATGTGTCATTTCAAAGCTAAGGCCTACAAAACAGATCCTAACTTTTTTGTTGCGTTGTCGATTTTTTGAAGTGTTTTTGTCGCTTTTTTGTCACATTTTTGTTGCTTTCTCGTTTATTTTCCATTTGCTTTTTCGTTGCGGTTTCGCCACATGTCTGTCGCTTTTTATTGTGTTATTGTGAGTGATTGTGATTCTTCTTCATTGCATTTTTGTCACTTTTTTGTGTTTTTTTTCCGTTGCACTTTTGGCGCTATTTTAACACTTTTTTCAAGGAACTTTTGGATTTGGGTAAAGTCAAACTGTAAAAAATGTGCTTGGTTCAGGTGGGGGTTAAGATGTTAAATAAATCCCTTGTCGAAAATCCCTCCACTGTAAAACGATCTGAGTAAATAAAGTGGTCCGATGTGGAAGGACATGCAGAATGGACATCAGCATCCGACACTCCTGCCTAATGGTTTTCGAATGGATTATGTTGCGTGCAATGGAAGATGAAGCAGTGTCAGAATGATAGAGATAAACCACATCCAAAGCAGCAGAATGTGTGTACCTTCTTAAGGCCGGCCGGCGTCTGTAAACACAGTTTCACATACACACAACATGACAAATCTTCATACAGAACTGAGAACTGATGAGAGAACTCTACCTGTCTGGTTGGTTTGGGAGTTTCTGCAACATCTCCTGGAGACACAAAGTATGAGTTTTGTGCCAGTTGAAATGGCACCATATTCACTTAATATGGGCCTATATACCTTTCTGCCTGGGGATCCTGGAGGAGCCAGACTCAGATGTGTCCGGGGAGGTGGCACTGGAGCCGTCTTCAACCACCTGGAGCTGCACAAGAAATAGCACAATCAGACAATAAGAGGAGCAGGTGGAATATCTGTAATCAAAGTTTCTCAACACATTCTGTAATAAATCTAGTCATTATCTAGTCACTTTAAACACAACATTTTAGTTTCCTCTGCACCAGGGGTAGAGTGCACATGGCATGTCCTACGGGTCAGAAGAGTAGGGAATGGTATTGTTAAGGACAGTAGTACTTTTTTTTTTTTTTTGCCTTTTAAAGAATCGCTAACTACTTAACGATCCGGTACTTTAACAGTACTCTTATCGGTATTTTAAAAGGCAAAAAAATAGCCTTGGTCTTGGACGCAATTTATTTACAATTTACGCATACATTCAATATTTGGGAGTTAAAACACAAATACTGTAGAGACAAAAATGTAAAAAATATATATATATTTTTTTTTTATATAGGCTAGTAAATGAAGGATTATGTCTTATGAGTGCAGCTGTGGGGACTGAGGGTGGGTAGCGGGGATGAACAGATCCGATGCAGGGAATGCATCCATGAGAGGAGAGAGCCTTTTAAGTGTGATTATTTTGAGTGCTCGTGTTTAGCGCAGGAAACAGGTGGACCGGCACACGTGGCCCCAGGGCAGTTATGATTCCGGGTTTCGGTACCCATCCCTAGAGAGGAGAGAGGGAGATGTGGCAGCCGGTCAGAGGACACAGACTGAGCGCGTTTGGTTTGTCAAAATGACAGAGAGAAATTACGCGTCGTGAAACCTCTGGTCTAAACTTACTCATGAACATTTGTCTGGATTGATCGGACTCTGGAACTAAGCCCTTGTTTTAAAGCGTATTCACTTTTAAAGACGTCTCCATATGTGGCTGCGTTGATGTGGCCCCAAAGGAGACCTACAAACCTGGGACTGTCGGACGAAGATGCCATGGTTCTCCTCACAAGTGAAGTAACGCTTGCCCTGGACAGTGCCGTCGTTCTTCCCTTTGGGTTCATCCAGGATGACCCCGACCCACTTCCCCGTGGCGAACAGCGTGGCTCCGATGTAGGCCACTGTACCTCGCTGACCCTTCCCCGTCACCTCGACGATCGAGCCAAGCTGAGCAACAAACAGTTAGAGCAGAATGAGGTCCAGAACAACAATTCAACAAGTACAAAACTTCCTCCTTCATTTTATTAAAGCCATTGTGAAAATATAAGGACATGTCACATCTAAACAGACACATTTCCTTGGTTTCAGAGGTTCTGGTTCTTGGTTTTAGAGGTTCTTTGGCCAGCTGGAAGGTCACATTTTGGCCATTAATGAGAATTACCGGTCTGTCTGCTTTATTTAAAAAATATTGTGTCATAATACTGTATCAAAAAGTCTACACTGGCCTGTGAATAGTGCAGTATAAAAGTGCATGAGTCTAAAGACACAACAGAATACAGACGAAGCTTCACTAAAAACAAGCCAAGCTCAAAATTCAAACACAAGGTTTGGAGAGCTGCGGATGCTCCACACGTCTGCACAATAACAGGAGACAAACGTGCGTCTCATTTCAGTCTTTATTTTCTTTAGAATTTTCCTGGCTGGTCATTTTGGTTGATGGAATTTATGTTTACTGGTCATTTGCATTTGAAAGAGGCCAAAAGCCGGCTGTAGCAGGTGAATGAAAACCCTGCTTTATCTCTATTGTCAAGAGTCTTTGAGTGTCCAAAAAAGCACTATATATGCATTATTATCACAAAACTAAACTTACTATTAATTTGAAGAGGATATAACCCCTTAACCCCCACCTAAACCGAATACATTTTCTCCAGTTTGACATTATCCAAATAAAAGCTTCTTGAAATAAGCATAAAAATAGCGACAAATCAGGAAGAAAATAGGAATGAAAACGGAACAAAAAAGTGACAAAAAAACGATGAAAAAGAGGCAAAAATGTGACGAGAAAGTGGCAAAAATATGACAAAAATGCAACAGTAAAGCCTTCAGGCAACAAACGTACCGTAAAAACATTTTAAAAAGTGATGACAACACGGCAACAACGCAAGGAAAAAGATTCGTTTACATCAGTTTTGTCGGTCTTAGCTTTCAAATGGCTGTGAGCCGAACCCAAAATGCGCTTGGTTAAGGCGGGGGTTAAGAGGTTTATACTGGCAATAAAGATGAGCCAATGTCCAAAAATAAAACGGTCCCATTTTTCTGCAACTATCGTTATTGGTGAGCGGTTTTGCTGTATGAAATATGTTGTTGGACACAATAACTAAAATTTAAAAAAAAAGGTAAAATGAGTATAATTAAATCTGAAGTTTGCAGCCCACAAACAACATTGTGTGAGTGTAAAATGACAGAAGTGCATCATTTCTGATCAGAACTGAAGACTTACCTTTGGAGGCTTACTGCTCTCCACTGTTCCCCCGCTGCTCATTTTGCTGATCAATGGGCTGGTCAGCTGGAAAAGGAGAGAGAAAGGAATCAATAAATAAAGGATTAAAAAAACAAATACATTTAAAATATGGCACTATTTATACAACGGATTTCATCTCTTTAAAGGCCTGTTAAAGAAAGAAAGTTATATTGATGTAACAATACATCAATAAAATATGAACTTTGACCTCTTTTGAGGTGTTCTTGTAATGAACAGGACACTGGTTTGTTTGTGTCTGTTAAGAGATGTTGTACCTCGTGTTTTATTCATATATCATATGACATTGAATCTCAAGTTATATTATGAATTGAAATTGTGTATTGTGGCAAAGAAAATAGAAAATAAATTGCTGTATACAGTCCTGATTAAAAGCTGCACACCCAGGCAGGATAGTTCTAAGCAGAGGACGTTCTATCGCCTAATCTCATTTTTTTTTTATTTATTTTTTATTGCGATCAGAAGTTTTATTATTAGTTCAGCTCCATCTTGAACGACACTCTGCTCTTCTTGTGCCACTAACTTGAACTGTTATTACAAATGAGTCCATGATAAGAGCAGGATTCCTTTGGGTTGTTTGTGCACAGATGAGGTCGATGTATTGAATGTGCCCAAACAAAATACACTTAGTCATACGTCCTGTTCACAATAGTCCGACTGATATAAAGGTCTTCAGGCGGCGCGGCTCATACAAAGGCACTCATTGAGAATCCAGTGAGGAAGCCTGCAGCAGAAACAGCCTGGCCATGTGAGTTCACCCTGACTCTTTTCTCAAAGCGTAAA
This sequence comes from Proterorhinus semilunaris, assembly GCA_021464625.1. Classification (NCBI taxonomy): domain Eukaryota; kingdom Metazoa; phylum Chordata; class Actinopteri; order Gobiiformes; family Gobiidae; genus Proterorhinus; species Proterorhinus semilunaris. The sequence continues at coordinate 2,007,422 of CM038364.1, forward strand.
ACAGGGTGCATTCAAGAGACCAACATCTCTTTGGACACAACTTTTCAACAATAAGAAATAATGAGGCGATAATTCAAACCCACTTTGTCTGATTAATTTCTAGCCTTTAACAGAAAGATTGCTTGAACGTCGTGGTGAGTAGGCTTTGCCATAAAGTAGACATTATAATAAAAAATAATATATAGGTGATCTCACATACTGTTATCCCATAACGTTTAATACCACACTTTGAAATTACATCCATAGATATTCAGGAATAGTGGTGCATATGACCAGTGTGTAGTGTTTATAATTTTGGACTCTTTCTTATTATATTAAGTGATTGTCTTTTTCTTTTTTTGTACTTGTGCCTTTATCTTTGGAAAAACTTGGAATTATTTCTGCATAAACTGTGCTAGAAATAAATTTGTCAGTTTGTTACGATCGTAATCAGTTAGCATTTTAAAAACAAATGCTCACTATGTAAAAGGCGCTAACCCTGTAGTTTAGATCTCTACAGAAGTGTTCGTAAACTATACTTCAGTCTTCTCTCAATTGCTCCTGGGCGTAGGTAAGAAACGCACTATGAACTGAATCTTTAGATCAGAAAGCAGATTGCAAATCTAATCGCAACTACCATATTCCAATTGTCATCCAATATTGCAATCGGATTTAAGGTTTCGTTAACAATTTTGCAAATTATTACATTACTAAATACCAGCGTCAAGCACAAAATTATCTGGTAATACAGATATGGTAATCATACGAATGCGTACTTTTCATTAACAGTGATATATTGAGATCTTGACACAAACTCCCATTGCCAGCAAAAAGCAGAGCTAGATCACTTACCCGAGGCGTGTAGGAATGCCTTCTGTTCAAAGCCATAGTTCAATTTAAAGGACACTTTTAAAGAGACTAATCTTTTAAATTCCTAACTTGTCTCTGCTCCACATCTTGATACGCAAGATCTCGGGATGGGTTTCAAGGCGACATCTCACTGCACTGGTGAATGTGCAAACCCTTTACCCACCCCTTAAGAGAGGAGGGCGGTTTGTCATCTCCACCACACACGAGCATCAACGTGTTTCAGATAAATAAATACATTTGAAGACATGCTGATCACTCTGTATAATGTAGGCATGAGGTATGGTTTGTTGAAGCACAGAAGATGGAAATGTCTAAACTGTCAAAGTTAAATAAAACGGAACAACTTTTACTGTAGATTGTAACCAGGCACACATATGGCACAACAAACACGATGCAACATATTCAAACTGATTATACAGAAACGATTTCCTCGCATTCAAAGTATACCAATTCCCCTTGTCAAGGCAAACCGCTAACCATAATAATATATATCTGATGCTAACAAAGTAGCAACTAGCAAAGACATCTTCGTGCAAGCAAAAAACGTGACATTTAATAATGTGGTCATTTAATACGTTTAGTCACATACCTGTCATACACACTGGAAAAGCTTCAGTGGAATTATACAGGCCACATACAGATAAAAATGCTCTTGTTTTGGTTACAGGTTAGCTAGCATCCGCCTTTAGCCAAGCCCTGTAGCTGACGGGGCACTTCCGCTGTGAGCGTGTGACAGGCAGGGAACAGCGCCCTCTGTGGTCAGATTATTGCACATTTAGTGCAGTACTAGGCTATTTACAGGGCAGGCACTGCATAACATTTTGGATTATATTGTTGCCTGCAAGACAAAACATGCTCTTACTGACCAGCTATATACAGAAAATGCTATTCTTGCAGTGGGTAATCAAAGAACGGATTTGGATGAGGACTTAACCTATAGAAATAAAAATGACCTGACCTATTTAAATCTCATATTTGACTGCTTTTAGTCAACATCTCCAGACATCCCGCTCCCGGTAAAATTACAGTCAGATCTTAGGAGAGATGAGCCGCTCACAGTAATGTTTGTTAATTTGTTTTGGTATTTTTCTAATAATAAAAATATCTGTAATGAAATTATGTGCATTTTATTCTATTTATTGGGTGAAGTGTTAAGTTGTGTGGCTCTAAATTAATGCAATATAAATGATGTATCACGAGACTTGCTAATACTTGTTTTTTGTTGGTTAGTTGCTTGACAAAGTATATTAGATATGAGGACCTAATAATTGGCCCGAGCAAAGGTAAAATATGTACAGTATGTACAGTAAAACAATTTGTTTGGTTTATTTTCTTCATTTAAGGGATAATGTACAGAGACATTATAGAGAGATGTGCTGCACCAGCTTATAGCTAAATAGCTCGTTTGCATCCGTAGTCCCTGGATACAAAATAAATGAACAATATAACTAAAGTAGTAATTAGAAAACGTATTTAGGCTATGGAAAATATTTTCTTAAATGGAAGTTTTATCATGTCCACCGCTTGTCACTTATCGTGGGAAGAGAAGGCTAATTCATTGTATTGTAGTGGGCTTAATGACAAATAACTTTTTTTTCTTATTTGATTATTACAGTATATGCACAGTATGGTATGACAAAAAGTAGCCTAAAATGTCTTCAAAACTAGACTGGTTCTCTATGCTTTCTAAGAGGCGGTGAATGATAAGTTACATTTACTCAAGTAGCAGTCTCTCTTTACTTGAGGGTTGTTCTGCTTTTTAGAAATGGTCACCATTGTTTGGAAAATACGTTTTATGACACCGTAGCCTACTTTTAGCCTTCTTCTATTTGCAGTAATAGCCTATTACTACAAGTTGTAATAACACTTGAGAAGGCTAAACAACATTTGGCTATTAGGCCTACTTTACCTCTGTGTAGTTTTACTGTAAACAAGTCTTGCTGGTTTCTGTTCAACTAGAGGGCTTTGGAGGTATCCTTGTTGTCCCGTTTGGGTTTTGCGACTGTGGGTGTGTGACAGGATGCGACGTGTGATTATCCCCGAGGCGAGGGCCAACCAGGGCGGATCTGGCCAATGAGACGCGGAGGAGACGGGAGCGGCGGCGCGGCAGAGGGGGCGGCAGTAGAGCGACAGACCGGTGGAGAGGTCAGAGGGAGCGGCAAAGGAGGCGACAGAGAGAGCGGCAGAGAGCGCGGCAGAGTGAGCGGCAGAGTGAGCGGCAGAAGCGCCAGAGCGGTGGAGCGGCACAGATAGCGGCGGCTCTTGGCTGTTCACTGCGCTAGCGGCTCGACAACACTGCTCAAACCACAAGGTACAGCTCTCGTTGCTTCTGTAAGTTCGCGTTATCTTGGGTTCGGAAACTATTGACAGGTTGGATAAAAGTTGTTGTTTCTCTTTCTCCGACCTGCAAGCTCAGATGGAAACCGGTTTCAAGCTAGCGTCAAAAAAGTGGAAGACTTCCGTTTTATTCCTCCTAAATATAACTTATGTCCAGATTCCCGTACATGATCTTTATTCCGAGATTTTCGTTTTGAGAGTTAACTAATCTCATACTTATACCCATAACCAGCAAATATTCCACAAACACATTTGGTACAACACATTAATTCATTTGATCAACCCATATACTAAACTAAACTATCCCATCAAAATGCCGAATATGAGTGTATTTCCGGTATTTAACGTGTGACTTCACAGCTCTCTTTCCTAAAGGAATGACTGGTTTTAAACTTGATATTTCCGCGTAGTTTCAATGGGGACAGTCTGCCGCTCCCACACCTTCAGCTAACACTTTTACCCCTCGCCCTTCACTGTGACTGTATGAACTTCCCCGATAGTTAAAGCCGGCGCAGGGCGTGTGTGGAGCCGTGTCCGTGTCGTGTGACGCCGCCTAAGCTCCGCATTTGTTTCTGTTTCACTGTCGCTGCTGCTGTGAAAGTCAGTGCAGCCGAAAGTGTGGTCTGGTCTGGGTCTGGTCCGTGAATATTAAAGACCGGTCCGGACCATGACCTCTAGGGGCGCTGTACACTGGTCCGAGTGGTCCCTGGTGGTCCCTGAGTAGGGGTGTCACGATTTCAATTTTTTGAGTCACGATTATTGTGAAAGAAAATATTGCGATTTTACAATTATTCACGAATATTGACCGAATGAAAGGAAAGAACTGATATTTTTAGTTTTTTAAAAAGCTTTTTAATACTTGTAAACTTGTAAACATTCACTGTTTCTAAAAATGAAAAATGCTTTAAGATTGTTTTGCATTAAAATAAATAGGCCTACATTAAATAATACAAAACGATGTCAACTTTACTTCTTTATAATGACCATAATTATCATAATTATTTTATTATACATTATTGGGCCACAAGCTAAGCTAGGTTTCCTATTCTCAAAAGTTATGCTGCTGTTCAATTATTTGTCAGATGTTTTGATGAACAGAGAATGAAACGTGTTTACAAAATGACTAAGGAGACTCTTTTGAACAGCTGATTTCCACATGTGCGGTTTCACTTTCCTTTCTCCCTTCGCCCTTTTCTGTCAGCGTAGTATTTACTCTCCAAGACATTTAATAAGTTAATAAGAAAAATCGTAACTTGCGTTACTTAGTACTGCTTTAAGGTAGTGTTTTTCAACCACTGTGCCGGGGCACACTAGTGTGCCGTGAGCTATTGTCTGGTGTGCCTTGGGAAATTATCCAATTTCACCTAGTGGGTCTAAAAAATATTTTTTGAAAACAAATTAATTATTATCTGCAAATAATGTGCCGTTGTCAAGTCTCTGTGCTGTCTAGTGATCGGCAGAGTAACCATGTATTACTCTTCCATATTAGTAAGTGGTCGTAGGTAGCTCATTTCTTTGAGACAAGAGAATTAGTGATGCATGGATGCAACAGGTGGCGACGGACAGTGGCATTGTGGCTAGCGAGACTATATGGTGTTTCTATCCAAGACACTGATGAGAACAACTTTATATTGTGAATATAGGCTACAGAGTTACATTTTGTTACATTTTCTGCTGGTGGTGTGCCTCATGATTTTTTCAATGAAAAAAATGTGCCTTGGCTCAAAAAAGGTTGAAAAACACTGCTTTAAGGGATGCACGAGACAAAAAAGGTTGAGAACCACTGCTTTAGGTAACCAATCATATAGTGTCTGTCCTAGGATTGATCAGTTGCTGCGAGCATTAGCATGCACTAGCAATCAAAAATAAGTTTGTGGAGGTATAATTAACCTAGCGATTGAATTCTCCTGGTGAAGAGCTTTAAAATGAGGTGCAACATGTCAATATTTTCTTAGATTTGCCAAAACAGGTATTGGTTCAGTTGCTGATATTTTGAATCGCTACTCAATACCATAATTTTTCAGGATCTATTCGAGCACCCAGTGAAAATACAGTGGGTTGCATAAGTATCGGCCCCCCTTTAACTTTTTGACATTTTGCCACGGTATGGACCATAAACATAAATATATTTAATTGAAATTTTATGTGAAAGACACACAGTAAGTGACACACTTTCGTGAAATTAAATGTATACATGATTTCGATTTTTTTTTATGAATAAAAAAACTGAAAAGTGGGATGTGCATAAGTACCGGCCTCCCTTTCCTTTTAGTGCGACCAATTGCCTTCAGAAATTGAATGAAGATTTCTGAATGATCACATGTTGACTTAGCCCAATGACTAAATAGAGTCTACCTGTGTGTAATCTAATGTCCGTTCAAATACAGCTGCTCTGCGATGGTCACAGAGGTCTGTTAAGAGACTATTGTGGAGCAGACCGCATCATGAAGTCCAAGAACACACCAGACAGGTCCGGGATAAAGATATTGAGTATAAAGCTGGGTTAGGTTATACAAAGATGTCCAAAGCTTTGAACATCTCTCAAAGTACGGTTAAATACACCATCCAGAAATGGAAAGAGTATGGCATCACTGCAAACCTATCAAGACATGGCCGTCCTCCTAAACTTACTGACCGAACAAGGACAGCACTGACCACAGCTGTTACCAGACTCGGTACGGGTGCGATTAATGGCATATCAAACAGGCAACTTCTCACGTGGCATTGGAATGATGACTATTATACTGCATTGCCTCCTCATAATCTTTACCCTTTAAGACTCAAGGACTGTGTTTTTTAATATCTTCTTCTTACAAAGTCTCTTCAAAAGTCTCTGTATTTCTATCTTCTTGTGGTGGGAGAGGTTCTAGCTCTATTCACCACCACTAGTTTCCTAACAGTGTCTAGGATATATATGTATGTGCTCTTCTTATGTTTGTGTCGATCTGATGGTCTAGTGCTAAGGAGATCTCTCTGCTTCGTTGACCTTGAGATGGGAAGGTTCCAGACTCCTGCCCCTCTGGGTACGTCAGACTTTCCTCCTTAGCAGATGGCGCCACGTTCTCCACACACCTCAGTTTGCAGAGTGAGAGATAAATTCTGGTTGATTTCTCTTTGCAACCAGCACAGTGGATGGCGTAGCTGGGAGTACTCGATTTGGCTCCTCCCATCTCGGCTAGATCACTCTGTCTTTTTGTGACCTTCACAAACACGTGATCACCATCCGTCACCATCTCGTCCTCCTGTGAAGGTGTTTAAGAAAATCTGGCAGATAATTTGTTCTCTATAGTCTGCCTTTCTGAAAATCAGATTAATCTTTTTCTCTCAATTGCAATTTGGCAAACATAAGGTTTCCCGTATCGTTTTTCAAAGGGTGTCAGTTTTAAACCCTTCTGTTTGGAGAATGTGAAGACTCAATTTTACTAAGTCATTAGGTCAGCTTATAATATAAAACTTAATGTAATACTTCATGTTAACATCAAATACAGAATTTCTTTAACATGTATTTAACTGTACTTTGAGAGATGTTCAAAGCTTTGGAAATCTTTTTATAACCTAATCCAGCTTTATACTTCTCAATATCTTTATCCCTGGACCTGTCTGGTGTGTTCTTGGACTTCATGATGCTGTCTGCTCCACAATAGTCTTTTAACAGACCTCTGAGACCACCACAGAGCAGCTGTATTTGTACTGACATTAGATTACACACAGGTAGACTCTATTTAGTCATTGGGTCAACATGTGATCATTCAGAAATCATCATTCAACTTCTGAAGGCAATTGGTTGCACTAAAAGGAAAGGGGGTCTGGTACTTATGCAACCCACTGTAGTACCAGAGTAACCCCCGAGTGACTGCCCATTCACGTCTAATCTATTAGTGTTGATGTAAAATACAAGCTAAGGAATTCAAATGTCAGTAAATGTAACTTTTTTTCATTCTAGATGGCCGACCCAGAGCTGGTGAAGAAGATGTTAGGGGCCATCCTCCAGGCCCAGCGAAGCGGCCTGAGTGCGGCCCGCCTGCAGAGCGAGTACAGGGAACTAACTGGAGACTCCATACCCCTCACACAGCTGGGACACAGCAGCCTGAGTGCCCTGCTGGATTCCCTGCCCACCATGGTCAAGGCAGAGAACACAGCGAGTGGAGAGGTGAGCGACAAAAAGGAAGACATATAGGTGGGAGTAAGAATGACCCGCCTGTGTTAGAGTTTAGGCCCAAAAAAAATCCAGCCCGACCGGGCCCATGGGCACGAAGCCTGAACAGACCAATTAACTTGAATGGTTGGTCCGAGCCCAAAACAAACTGGACGTAAAGAATGAATTTAAGGTATTATGGCCTCTGCACAGTGCATTCTGAAACAGCAGCACTGCGCACACACCAAGGCAAGGTGTGATCGAGGTTACGTGCACGAGCAGCAGCACAGGCAAGTGTCTCTCCTCTTTGGAATCACTCTTCTCTTCTCATCTCCTCCTCCCTCGTTCAGAAACATTGTGCTGCATTAAAATGCTTTTTACGCACCAACAGGAACCAAACTGCTGTATTTAGCCCACTGTGAGTTAAACACTGTTCACAGAGAAAGAGAGTATCAGTCATGAAACCAACACGCTATATCAATCATGTGTGTTGATAGGCTAATATTGGCACCCTCCACAATGGTGACGTGTTGGTTTTATGACCGATACCGATGTTCTCGGTGTAGTGCCAGTATGCTTTAAAAATGTGACCAACACACTCAGCATGTGTGCCCACACAGCCCCCCCCCCCCCCTCCTGTACCACAGGCAAAAGGATGAACTACGGGACAACTCCTCTGTTTTATACTTTGTACCCAATAGACGAAGCTTATGACTTATATTTTTATTAGAGATAATAATAATAATAATAATAATAATAGAAATAATAAAAATAATAAAGTGTACCCGATTGTCATGTGTGATATCTCTGCCCGAAGATCTAAGCTCTAGCCTGTGTTCAATACTCAGACTTTAAGAAGGAAAGTCCATTACTGCAAGGAACCTCCGGATCTATTAGGCTTCCTTCAGCTAATAGTGATGCTATTACAGTCTATAGTTATAAAGCTGTTCGCTCAAAAACATACCCTTTTCACATACATATTGTCTTTATTCACACAGTTTTGAGTAATCCTGTTTAATTTGGCTGTTTCTCCTGAGCGGTTCTGCTCTCAACGATTGTGTCTTGTTTTTCCTGTTTAAAGGAACAGGCCACCGTTTTTGCATACTGCGATATGTTCCCACCTGAGTTTAGACGAGTTGATGCGTACCTGTCTGGTCTTTATGCGTGCGCTCAGTCACGCAAAAAGACCGAAGATGTTGTTCGCATTTAGCCTCTCCTCTTCTCCTCTATGGGGCCAAACGGGGTTGAAGTTAGAAGCGACCAAGCTCTTTCACGTTTCCCTATTTAAATACGGTTACGTGAGTAGTTACATGATCCAAGTATAGTTACACAAAATTAAACATGTCGATTTGTCGAAAGGGGAACTATATTGTAAGGTGTACTGTACACCTTAGAAGCACTTTGACGTCTGGCAGTAAAAAACATCTGAAACAGGACTAAAATAGGTCTTCAACAGAACAAAACCAGGCGTTAACAATGAAGACTCCAGGTCTAGATCCATCTAAAATAGCCTGGCTGTATTTTGGAAGAATTTTTCCAGTAGGGTTTTAGTAGGTATAGCGATTCAAGCTGGTCAGTAATAAAGTACATTTACTTAAGTGCAGCACTTGTTTTATTACTTTGACTCCAGTTGATTTGAAAGATAAATATAAAACACTCTACTCTACCACTATTTCTATAAAGGCTCCAAAAAAAGGTATACAATTGTCATCTTAGTGTAGTATTAACTACAATCAATACTTTGTGGACAATATAAAGATGAGTCTACAATTCTAAGTGAACTCAGCCACTTCCAAGGGCATTAACATCTGAGAGAAGGCTGAGATAGAGTGGACTGTTCTGTGCACACTTCATGTGCAGGTGCTGTACTTCGTCTCTGGAGCCGGTGAGAAGAGAAACATGGCTATGGTGGTGGCACGACAGCGCAGCTCCAAGAAGACGGGCCGAGCCCACCTGGTCAACACGGAGATGAGGGTCAAACCGGACAACCCACTGGTGATCAACGGTGAGGGACGCTTCCAATACCAGTTCTCTGCACAGTTGGATAGAGCAGCCAAAAGAGTAGCATTACTTAGAAATAATATTACTCAAGTAGAATTTGAAAATAGTGACCCACCCACAATGAATAAATAAATAAATAAAGTAAGAGTAGGATTCTTTACATTGTTCAGATTTACCTCTAAAATATGTGCAGTTTTAGTCTTTTTTATTTATTTATTTTCACATAAAATGTATTTTATATGAAAACATTTCCAAATAAATATCTACATTTATTTATTTTCTCCATTTCACCTGCATTGTGTAGCTAAGTATTCATCCTCATCAAAACCTTTTTGATGAAGCTGGTGTATCTTGATGGGCTATACACCAGCCCACACTCCGGCAAACGTCACATGGAGAAATCCATAACATTTTCAGATGAGTTAATCGAAGTTCTTCTTTCGAAAAATACATCCACGGTATAACGGCTTTTGAATTGCACTTTACAAGCCTGTGCTACCAAGTTTCTCAAAGCGTCACGCTCTAGTCATTATTCATTCAAGCCATACTCTCTGGTGTTTAGCTACTATTGTAGCCACAGTCGCCCCGGTGTAGACTGACGGAAGTGAGGCAGCCAATCTGTGCCATCGGCCCCTCCAACCACCCACTCAAACACAGTCTCATTCATCCTAGCCTATTGTACATGTTTTTAGTGGTAGGGGAAACCGCAGTACCTGGAGGAAACCTACACTATGCCACCGCGCCCCAAGGTACTCCCTGATGCCTGTACCTGTAAAATCTGGTATCTGCATCCTTACTTGTTTTTGAGAATACACATTGAAATCAGGCCAAAAAATATCAGGCCTAATTCCTGAGCTCACCTATGGAATGATCCTCCACTGGCTCAGAGCGGTGCCAGTGGTCAGGCAGCACCACCCCATGACATCAGCAGGTGGAACAGACTGAATATGACCTGTTTTTTATATCGTGGATAAAGCCGTCTACAGTCTATAGTCCCCTTAATGATTGCCCTTCCTTATTGTTGGAGGGAGGCAGTGGTGGAGGAGGAGCGAGAGACAGCGTTAGCGTGCGAGCTACATCTCTCCCTCTCTCTCCCTCTCTGGTGATCCGCAGACGGACTCCCTCTCTCTCCCTCTCTGCAGTGTGGATATATGTTGGCGTATGCACTCCAGGACTGTGTGCATGTGACAGACCGGCTGCTCGGAGACTCCGAGGCGTATGGGTTTGAACTGTTTCGCTTGCATGCACAATCGGTTTATTTACGGGCATTTGTCAACCGCTGTGCTCCAGGGGTAAAATTGGAAGCGTTGAAATGGTGAGGAAAAAGGAGCAAGGCTGGCATGACCAAGGGATGCATGATGACAGGAGTGTGTCCAGAGTTATTTGACATGGGGGGCTCCTGCTGAGGTGCCCAGGACCTGTATGTCTGAAAGAGGGGACATTACCATTGGATATTACGTGTAATCGTCTTGTGTGCTTTTCTTCAGATTCTTCAAACACAACTGAAGTTGTGTTTTGAGTCAGCTATCTATGTTTAAAGGGATTCTGGCATTTTTGCCAACAACTATTTGAAGTGACAAGACGCCTTGCTCGTCATTTTTGGGTATTGGCTAGTCCATAGCATCAGTGCATGCTCTTCGCAGGGTTTCCTTAAAGAGCAACTAAACCAATTGCTCACGGCGATCTGATCAGCGGATTTTGACATTTAGGCTAAAGTGAGCCTTCATCATTTTAAAAGTTACTCATCTACTATTCCTCAGCCATGAGCAGATTAGAAGTCCTGTGTCACTTTTGCGTTTACTGCTAGAGACGCCTCTAGTGCCTGTTGGCGGCTCTATATCGGCCGCACCGTCACGTTCAAACCGCAGGGTTCAAAGCGTGGGAAAAAGGTAGCGGTGTATAGGCCGGAAATGACGGTACATTAGATTAAAACTGGCATTAAATGTACATTTCTTGAAAATATTATTTTCCTTAGAGACAGAACCCACTCAGTAACATTTCTCAACTAATTGATAATACAGTTTTGATTTGACTGCAATCTGAGGCAGCCTTACAGCAAACAAAACTCCAGGTGTGTTTTTCATGAGAGAACGTGGCAGAAAGTGTCCGAATATTGTCCCTTTAATCAGAAACATGCTGAGTCAGGCTTTGTGTGCGTGTGTTTGTGCGCAGCCAAGCCCCAGACGTCTCTCCGACAGCCCAGTCACCGCAGCAGAGGAGGCAGAGGAGGAGCGGGCAGAGGAGAGCGAGGGGGGCGAGGAGGACGAGGGGACCGAGGAGGGAGAGCGGGCCCCGGAGACTTCAGAGCCACCCGGGCCGCAGAGCAGAGAGATGGACCTCCAGACAGCAGGGCATCCCAGCAGAACGCAGCCCACAAGAGAGCCCAGGTGCCTGGGGACAAGTGAGTGACAACAGCCGCTTCCTCAGTCATTCTTATATGGAAGGCTTTCAGGAGAAGCACATGGCTTTAGATGCTTCTAAAAGACAATATACAAATACAAAGTGCACATGAATCGTGAGGAAATCAAAATTGATATGGGCAAAGTTTTGGATGCGAGGGCCACATTGGGTATATGAACTCTCTACAAAGGCCAGACCAGTTGCGAATTTGGTTGTTTTAAACAATTGCCATTCTCAAATACAATGTCTAAACTCATTCAAAGAGCAACAAAATAGCAGCAGTTAAGCATTATCTTTCTTTATGTCAATGAAAACATTGGTGTTTTTCGCTCTTATTAGGCAATGCATATCGGGCTTGGTCGTGCTTTGAGGGCTGGATTGAAGGGCTAGGCGGGCTGCATCTGGACCCCGGGCGTTATTTTGCCTATGCCTGATCTAGACCAAAGAAAATGGTGTCATACATTTGTTTTGGCTTATTGCCTGTTCCTAATGTGCATGTGTGGAAAAACCTTTGGTGTCATTTTCTCAAAATAAGGGGCATTTCGGCATTGTTGCGTTGACGCCGTGCCTCTACATAAACTATACAACACCAACAACTGCTTTCTGATACTGCAGTTGTCGGCTTGATTAGAGGGAATGAGAAGGAAGAGTATAGAGAAACCATCAAGGAGTTTGTGGACTGGAGTGAGCTCAACCATCTCATCCTTAACACCGGGAAAACTAAGGAGATGGTTGTGGATTTCAGGAGGAGGAGGGGAGCCCAACCAACACCCATTACCACTACGGCCACCAAGGTGGAAGTGGTACCCAACCACAGGTATCTGGGTGTGCAGCTGGATGAGAAGCTGGACTTGAAGAGCCTCTCAGAGTCTGTGTATCGCAAAGGGGCAAAGTCGACTTTATTTTTTAGGCTACATTTAATATTTTATATTATATTATTTTATCTTATTTATTTAATATTTTTTATGCATGCCTTTATAGCCTTATAGTTTAACGTTCTTAGCTTATTTTTTATCTTAATTCTGTGTTATATGTTCTATGTCGCACGTTTGCACCAAGTAAAATTCCTAGTTTGTAAACCTTGTTCACAAACCTTGGCAATAAACGAATTCTGATTCTGATTCTGATTCTGAAATCAGCCTACCTTTGCTTCGGAAATATATATATAAAGAATTATTACACATTGAGACCAGTATTTCTTCTAATCTGGGACAGTGCATGTTAATGAACACACAAGGGCCTGGGCTTATTAGCATCAGTATTTTTATTGATGTCTCTTCTCAAGCCACTCACTTCTCTTCAGACTCCTCTGCTCAAGTACAAAAAAATAAATAAAACTACTCTTACAACCACATTTTCTTCCAAATCTCACTCCGATGAATGTGCGTAAATGGAACTGATTTCTGCCCGCCTCTGGGCCTGTGGCAACAGTGGAAAAGCTGGCAGGGGTTGTGAGGCTGTGGGGTGGACAAAGGCTGGTGTGGGGCCGATGCGGGGGCCCAGTGTGAGCACAGGAGCCTGAGCTGCCTAATCCCATTCTGTTGTGTGGAGATTAACTGTGTAAAAACACACTCTGTGAATCAGCACATCTCAGTGCAAAGGCTGGGCCACTGTATTAACCACATACATGAGTCTTTGATTAGCCGCTTACGAGCAATCGCAATGTCGACAATCAATAAATAAATACTAAAAACAATGTTCACAAACAGGCCAAGAACATTTATACCAATAGAACACGTGGTCTTTCATTGTTCGAATTGTTGTAATATGTTAACCTGTCAGAGTCCATTATGCCTCACGAGTCATTTGACTTCATTAATATTGTAAATGTTTGAGTTATTCCTTTGGTACTGTTTTTGTATTTTTCATTTTGTTCTGAAATGTTTCAGATGTAAATTGGTGTTTGAATGTATGTATTTATTTTTTGGGACATTTAGACCACTATTCAAAGGTAAAATCATAAAGAAAGATCAAATTCATACCTCGCCCTGCTCACATTTTAACTTGTGGCATTGTCATTTATGTTGCTGTATCCAGTGTTTTCTTTGTATTGATACAGTCCCAAAAAGGGCAATAATTCACATCTTATCAAGGTTCCAAGTAGAAATTAAATATGCAACAAGAAGAAATGGGAGTGAGGCAAAACATTTTAACAAAAAACAGACAAGTTTAAGACCACGTGCCTTTAAAAGGCCAAATCTGTGCAAAAATGTGGATTCAGTGTCATTTTCTGTCATGTAGTGTTCCGATACTAGTTGTCCCCGTCCGATCTGATACTTGGGTTCAGAGTAGTCGCCGATACCGAGTACCAGTCAGATACCACATCATGTAAACAAAAAAGGGACACAAATGATGACACAAATGTGATTGTTATTGGGTTTTATTATCTGCATAGCCCAAAAACCCCAATTTAGTATCGGATAGGTTTGGGTTTAGATACTCACCGATACCAGGAAAATCTGTGGTACTGGTATAAAAGCCGATACCAATATTGCCATCAGAATAACCCTACTGTCATGACGTCCTGATGACAAAGGCAAAAAAAAAAGGTTCTGGTTTTGGTCAGGAGGTAGGCCACAGTAAAACTATCATTTTTAATTTCTGGAAAGAGCCTGAGGGTTAAGGAACAAAAAAGTCAAGTGCAAAACCCAAAAAAGGTCACCAGCACTGAGCCGCAGGATCTGATTGGCTGTCAAGACAATGGACAATCCTCGACCCAAATAAAAGCCGTGACTGGAGCTGATCTCTGGGAGATACATTCTCCCAAAACTTTCCACATATCATGCTGATTACAATCTTGTTTGCTCTGCGGACACTGAAACAATAGAGGAAATGTTGTAATAATTATTGTTAGGAGATAATTAATTTTCTATTTCTTGTGTAAAACTAATTCTGGCTAAGCTTTACACAATTGGACTGCCTTAAAACATGTAATCTGGAAATATTTTTACCTTTATCACACAGACCACTAAAATATGACCAATATTATAGAAATAAACCATTATAAACGTAATAACTTTGAAAGATACAGTACATTTCCAATTAGGGACAATAAAGTTAGTTAGTTTATGTATTTATTTAAGCAGTTTGTCTGTTCAAAAGGAGTGGGCCGAAGCCAAAGGCTTATAAGCACCCACCCCAAGAATAAAAACAATAGCATATGCATATAACAAATCACAAACAAGGGAACGTAGGCTAAGGTAACTACAAGTAATAAAGCAAAATAAAGAAACAACAGCAAATTAATGTACAACACTCACAATGTTCGTTCGTATATTAGGAATATGGACTCTTTATAAACCTTTTTAAAATGTTCCAGGTTTTTACAAAGTTTGATACTTTCATCTATTTTTTGCCAAATTTTTGCCACATTTCAACACCACGTCTCGAAGGTTGTTCTGGAGTACTGTTTATCAAAATTGTTGTATTTGACTTCTCGTTTGCAGAACATATTTTGTATACTCTCAGGAGGCGACTTTAGTGAGGCTTTGAACATGATTTGAGCATCTTAAATTCTGTAAGGACCTCAAATTTCATTGTTTTTTATTTAAAGAATAATGGATTAGTGTGTTCACGGTATCCAGATAAATGGATTATTCTAATTGCCTTTTTTTTAACTTTAAACAATGGGTCAAGATTACTTTTATACGCATATCCCCAGATCTCTACACAATATGTTAAATGGGGGGGGATAAGTGAACGGTATATAGTATATAGAGATTTGTTTTTCTATGTCCTCTTTCTCAACACTGATGCCTTTGGTGTTGAGAAACGACACAACCTGTTGCTCCACTGATTCCTGGACCATCTCCGAGTGTTCTTCTCCTACGCTGACAGCCCTTGCGTATGATCTTGGCTCAAGATCCAAGCCTGTGATAATTAGGTCATTGATTCTTGTGTACTGTTCAAGATCTGCAAGACGACTTTCCAGGGAGAAAATAATGTTATCCTTCTCCTCATTAATAGTTTTTAAGGCTTTGATTTCTTCCATTAGCTCCAATATGGATGTTTGTTGTTTTGCAATCATGCCATTTTGCTCCAGTACTTTGTTGAGCGACTTCTTGATGGCCTCAAGTTCGTCCTCAACAATCGCCTTTTTGGGGGGCATCTTAAAGTTGTTAGCACACTCGAGTGTTCGCAGGACTCACCGGGTATTTTTTGCGCTGTCCACCAAAACGGGTGCGAAGAAAAACACTGCATTGGTTAGCTAATGGGCTAATCGCTGTTGATTCTATTCTAACGTCATTTATAGTTTATTACCAGCATATTTCCCAAAATATCAAGTTTTCACATTATGAGCAGTGTATACAAATATATTCTTAACATATGTTAACTCGAATTTTTCAGTTAAATCTAGGCTATACATGTTCTATAGTAGGGGCTCTTAAAGGAATAGGCCACCGTTTTTAAATACTGAGATATATGTTCTTACCTTAGCTCAGACGAGTTGATGCGTAGTTGTCTGGTCTTCACGCGTGCCCTCAGTCACGTACACAGAGCACAGACGGCGTTAGCATAAAGCCTCACATCCTCCTCTCTACGGATCCAAACGGGAGTGAAGTTAGAAGCGACCAAGCTCTTCCGCGTTTTTCTTATTTAAATATGGTTACATAAGTCTTTACACGATACAATTATAGTCACACAAAATTAAACATGTTGATTTTCTAAGCGGATAAAAAGGGGAACTTACCCACGTTGCAAGGCATTGTAATATTACCACGCCTATACTACTATGACTACTATTCTGTAGTCATTTTTGACTTATACACTATAAGCCTCAGCGTCATATTTGTTTTCAGTCTCACTAACTTCATCTTTGTCCTCTGTCCAGACCAGAGAAGAGGATGACTCTGCCCCCACGCTTCCATAAGGAGGTGCAAGCTCACCTCTCCAAGAACTCTCCACAGACTGGCTGTAAGTGCTATGCTTTGACGCTACGAGCTTTTCACACTCTGAAGCAGATCTAATGCATAGATCTGACCTACCAAATAATCTGGTTTGGCATCGTCTTTAAGCGGCCTGTTTCACTAGCACTAGCACTTCTAAAATAATTTAGAAAATCCACCATTTAATCCCACAGTCTTAAATCACTGCCTGCAGAACGTAAAACGTCAAAGAGGATCTAGTGTTGTTGTTCGGCAAAATTACCCTGCCCCCCAAAGGAGCTATGTCCCCCCACCCAACTTAAAACTTACTCCGGTCCTTGCAGTCATTTTCCCACAGATACTCAAATATTAAGTTTAATATTAAGAAATAATCAAATATTAAGTGTTTAAAGGCATGCCTGAGGCTAGCTGTGGTAACAACTGACCATTGCACAATTACTTTAATGAAAGAAAACTGCAAAACATTTTGGTTTGTAAAGTTTGTAAAGAGACTACTGTAAGTGGTGCGCCGTATTTTGAGTGATCATAAACCAGCAAGAAGCCTAATGCTAATACCCTAAGCCTAATACCCTCTCTCTCTGCTCCCTGGAAGTCGTGAAACGTGCTATCTCATCAATGCAACAAATCAAGATGTTAGAAATGAGTTTGTTTGGAATGAGTTTGGGCACAATTCAAACTTAATTAATAAGTATCCTTTTTTTTGATAAAGTGAAAATATGGTACAAATGGTTTTGTTCAAAGCAACCAGAGGGGAAAAACAAAGAGGGACAATAAAAACCTCTTTCGCCCGTTACTCCACCACTACTTTAACAAATGCAAAATTCTGAATATATTTTTCTACCAAGTAAAGAAACAGAGCCATAGAGAGAGGCAAAGTGGTTCAACTGCGCATAAATACTTTAAAGGAATAGGCCACCGTTTTTACATACTGACATATGTTCTTACCTTACCTTAGACTAGTTGATATGTACCTGTCTGGTCTTTGTCCGTGCGCTCTGTCATGCAAACGGAGCACAAACGCAGCCTCTTCCACATACTGTGTAGTTCCAAATCAGCTCCCGTTAGAAGCTACCAAACTCTTCCACGTTTTCCCTATTTAAATACAGTTACGTGACGTGTTACACTACAAAGTATAGTAACACAGAAATGTAACATGTCGTTTTTCTCAGCGGATAAAAAGGGGTACTATATTGTGAGGCGTAATAATACGAGGAGCACTACGTCCGCGCACTAACTCCTAAAGACTTCTCTCCCGCTCACTACAAGTCACGCTGCTTCTATTGACGGAAGTGAGCGGGAGAGAAGTCTTTAGGAGTTAGTGCGCGGACGTAGTGCTCCTCGTATTATTACGCCTCACAATATAGTACCCCTTTTTATCCGCTGAGAAAATCGACATGTTACATTTCTGTGTTACTATACTTTGTAGTGTAACACGTCACGTAACTGTATTTAAATAGGGAAAACGTGGAAGAGTTTGGTAGCTTCTAACGGGAGCTGATTTGGAACTACACAGTATGTGGAAGAGGCTGCGTTTGTGCTCCGTTTGCATGACAGAGCGCACGGACAAAGACCAGACAGGTACATATCAACTAGTCTAAGGTAAGGTAAGAACATATGTCAGTATGTAAAAACGGTGGCCTATTCCTTTAATAACGGAGGATTCTAACCATGACTAACGTTAGCTTCATGGTACATATGCTAACACTAGATACAAGTGCCGGTTTTTCGCTTCTACTGGACAATCTGTATCTCTATATGTGTAAAATAGTAATAAAACATGGAACTGGTGCAGCTGTTTGAGGTGGGCAGCACTGTTTTCTCTGTACATGAGAATGTTTCTTTCTCCCAGCCCCCGTGAACATAGCAGACAGAAGGCAGCCCTACAGCTCTCAGCTGGTACAGGGCCGGCTCAGGGAGATCCTGGCCAAGTACAGTAACGGCTTCTGGGTGTCCAAGCTCCCCCAGATCTACAGGGAGCTGTACAAGGAGGAGCTGCCCCCCATGGTGCTACAACAGCTGAACACCTGGACACACATCTGCACAGTGAGTTCCAAATGGATCTTTGTCATTTATGTTGTGTTTTAGGTAGGGCTGGGAGATTTTGGAAAGAAAATAATCACAATTATTTTTCCCATATTGATCGATCTTGATTTTCGATTTGATTTTTTGTTTAAAAACAAACAAACAATAAATGTGGTCTTCCCTGGACTAGCAAGTAAACAGAGGCAGCGGCCAAACTGAAAAGCTAACTCAGCAGCAAAAACAAACTCCACACTTCTAGCCTCACAGTAAAACATCCCCTGACAACAACACACAAAAATCTGCAAAGGAGACGCAAAAAACTTTTCATCCCAGTGTGCGCGTTCTGTTCCATCTGAGGCTCCTCGCGTGTTTCTGTTTTGCCTATTAGACGAGTTAGCCGAACTCTGTAGCTGATTTTACACGTAAAATCACCAGGTCCTCTCCTTATTGCCGCATGTGCCATGCTCCTGTGCTTCCTGTTTGTTTTGGGCCGAGTGATCCCTGGGATTGACCTGACAGGCACTGCAGCATTGCGTCGTCCATTATTTTTTCCAGACTGCAACAGGATCGGCCAATTCTCCTCGATTAAAACGTACCATTTATTTAAAAAAAAGACCTTTTTTGAAATCACGATTGAATTAAAATTCTATTAATTGCCCAGCCCTAGTTTTAGGTGTAGCACTTACATAGTTTCTCAGTGTCTTGTTCTCTGGTTGGTTGATTCCTAATTGGGCTTTTTGCGTGGAGTTCATATCTCCTTGTGTCTGGGTGTGTTTCCTTGGACTTTGGTTTCCCACATCAACCCAAAACATGCACAGTAATTTAATAATTCATCCAGCAAGGCACTCCTGACCAAGATAAGATAAGGCAACTATAGCCCAGTGCTCGTCACAGGTTTATCAAGATGAAGATGGATCAACAGATGACAGATGGATCAAAAAAATCATGTATCTTAACAGGAGAGAAGTGCGTGTTAGTGACTCTTTTTTTGGTGCAATACCAGTGTGATATACGACAGATTGAGGCAAAATAGGTTGCAGAGTGCAGTGGAGGAATATATTTAAAATGTGCAACAAAGAGGACATTTCACTATTGAGGCTAAAGCCCCAATGGAACCGTCACAGTCACGTGGACTAGTCATGCTCTTGCACCATCAGGTTGGTTCTCTTCTTATGCTAGTCGAGTATTGATCAAATATGTTTGGTCTGGGTCTGCCCCTGCTCCTGCAGTGGAGGAGAGAGAGGCTGCAGTGGCTCTGTCTCCCCCGCGGCTGTGGCACTTATTCAGCGAGGTAACGTAAAAGTAATTATTCTCCAGCATAGATATAATATGTTTAAGCCGCCATGTCCCGTGTGCTATCAGTGCAGTGACAACAACAATAACAGCAACTAAACACTTCCTGTGGCACTTATGTCGCTTTTTTGTCACTCTTTTGTCATTTTTTTGTTGTGTTATTGTTGCTTTTGTTGATCTTTTGTTTCTGCTTTATTGGGGGTTTTTTTGTTACTTTTTTGTGGCTTCTTTTTATCACTTTTGTTGTGTTATTGTTGCTTTTCCGGCATGTTTTCATCACTCTTTTAAGATTTTAGATTTGAGTCAAGCCAAACTGGAGAAAATTCATTTCCATTTCTTATGGACTTTTTCCATTTCATAAACAATACTCCTGTGTATCCTCAGATATGAGGCAAATCAAACATCGATTTAACTGATAGCGACTATGAAACATTTCACATTATGTAATAGAGTTGATGTATGTGCAGAATGAGCCACGGGTTGCCAGATGATGTAACAGTTCTATGTAGTCCAGGCTTCCATTATTGAAAAACTCTCTGAACTAACTGAATTATGGAGGGTCTTAGCTTTCAAATCTGGAATGGCCCGTTCACACGCAGTGAAACATGTCTCCTCTGCAGCGAAATGCAACCCTGTTTTGACCTTCAATAATTAGCTTCAGCTTTACAAAAAGAATATGAACCAAATCCTTTAAAACCCAACGAGCCAGACAGAGTGGCAGAGACATTTTTCTCATTCAGTAATATTGTAGATGACGGCACTGCGGCATACTTTAACAATGTGTGCTATCACAGGTGGAGAGGACATCTCGCAGCAGCCCGTCGGAGCTGCTCCTGTACCCAGCCGAGGAGCAGAGCACTAGCCCTGACTCCGACAGCCCGACCCCCCAACCGAGCAGCCCCGCCCCACAGCAGCAGAGCCCCGCCTCCTCTCCCAGCCCCGCCTCCTCCCCCAGCCCCTCCTCCTCCTCCTCGCCGGCCGCCCTAAGCCCAGAGCTCCAGGTCAAACTGGAAGAGCTCCTGCTGAAGTACCCCAACGGACTGTGGGCCCACGCGCTGCCCAAACTGTACCAGGACACGTATAAAGTGTGTAGAGTACCTACTTTTACTTATACCAGCCAACTCGCACAGTATTATCTTGTGCGTCTTGTAGCTTTAGAATTGTTTGCTTGACATGCTATTGATGTAGGTCAAACCAAATGCATGAGCCACAAATGTAGTGAAAGAAAGAAATCAAAAATACATTACAACAATAAATGTGCAGCAACATTTTCAACTGCACTTCTCAATGACTTTTATAGCTGCTGTGGTGCTAAAAACTACCCTGGAAAAAAATCACAGCTGTACCAGCGTGTGAGTCTGTTAAGACTCCGCATCAACTTGATTTCTACAGCGTAACATACACATGCAAACAGGAAGCGGAGTAAACCAATCAGCGAAGGGCAGTCAGTAGTGTTATTAGCGGTTTTGTGTTAATATTCAAACAGAATTATGAATCACAAAACTGACCTACTGCCGATGTGTTTTTTGTCATTTACCGCTGATTAGAAAAGAAAAGCTTGTTTTTCCAATACATGTAGTCTTGTAGTGGCGTTATCTCCGTGAGATCGGTTTGTAAAAACAAACTAGCAAACAGTCAGGTTATGACTGATATCTTGATGAGATAAGATGAGATAGAACTTTATTGATCTCACAATAGAGAAATTAGGATAAAACTCTGTTCTTGTTACAGACCAATTTCCCCCAACATGTGCTGGAGAACCTCCACCTGTTGTCTCGCATCTGCACCATTGACTACCCCATGTCGAACAACCCGAAGCGGGCCATCCTGTACAGACGCAGCAGTAGCAGCATAGGGGACAAGGAGAGCTGTGAGGGTGAGGTGAAGGAGGGAGGCAGGAGACTGGACATCCCTCCACTCCACCCCCCCACAGAGGAGCACCTCTCGGTGCTGGTGGCCGAGGCCCCTGCCACTGATACCAACACTGTTGTGCTCAGGTAAAAAACGGGATTCAAAATACTAGGGCCATATATTGGCAAATGATTGTTTGCATGATAGTAGGTAATCTTTATCACAAGAAGCCACATTAAATACTCGCTGAGGTCTTTCATATATTAAAACTAAAACTAAAACTGAATTAAAATATGTGTCAAAATGAACACTGACATCAGCAGGTGTGTGCAATAAAGAGCTGCCCCGCCCTGTCCCACAGGTACATAGGTGAGGGCTACAACCAGGCTCAGGAGCGGATGGAGGATGAGATGAGGAGGTTCTACGGTCCAGACCAGAGCAGCACTATGTCTCCACAGCTGGACCAACTGGTAGCTGTGAGGGCCGTGGAGGAGGAGGTCCTGAGGGCACAGGTCTGCCAACTGCTGCATGAGAAGGTTAAGGTGAGTGTTTCATCAACAACTGAAGAGCTGTGAAATTATCAGTAATACAGAGTTTTCTCTTTTGTCTCAGGTCTACTATGTGGACTACGGCTACTCCGAAGTTATTAGTAAAACCAAAGTTTATGATCTGAATGAGAGGTTTTACATATTGCCTTTCCAAGCCACCAAGTGCAAACTGGCAGGTTTGTGTAGCTTATACTGTCTCATCCACGTATGTGAAGGCTCCTCTCACAGTGTCATGATGCAGGTCTGGAGCCGTTCTGTCAGGAGCCGGCTGTGCTGAAGACCTTTGAGCGCATGGCCAGTGGAAAGATCCTGCTGGCTGAGATGTTAGAGCGAGGAGAGCGCCCCCTGGTGGTACTGTATGACACGTCTCAGGACGACGATGTCAACATCAACACAGCCTGTGTCAGAGCAATGCAGGACCGCAGCCTGGCCAGCCCTCTGCAGGTGACCTACAGCCTGAAACACTGAGCTCTATGAATCTCTATGAATCTCTCTGACCCTCTCGTTGACCTTCTCTCTCTGACCTTCATTCTGAACCCTTCTGACCTTCTCTGACCCTCTCTCTGACCTTCACTCTGACCCTCTCTCTGACCTTCACTCTGACCCTCTCTCTCACCCTCTCTTTAGTTTAGTTTAATTTAGTTTATTTGTTTATTTGAGGTCTCCCGATGAGGAAACAGAGGCTGGGGACTCGGAGGGGGGCTCGTCCATCACCCAAGCTGAAGTCACCAAGGTGGTTAGAAAGCTCCTCGGTGGCAAGGCCCCAGGGGTGGATGAGATTCATCCTGAGTACCTTAAGTCTCTGGATGTTGTAGGTCTGTCTTGGCTGACACGTCTCTGCAACATCGCGTGCAGTCGGGGACAGTGCCCCTGGATTGGCAGACCGGGGTGGTGGTCCCGCTCTTTAAGAAGGGGGATCGGAGGGTGTGCTCCAATTACAGAGGGATCACACTCCTCAACCTCCCTGGTAAGGTCTACTCCAGGGTGCTGGAGAGGAGGATCCGGCCAATAGTCGAACCTCGGATCCAGGAGGAACAATGCGGTTTCCGTCCTGGTCGTGGAACACTAGACCAGCTCTATACCCTTCATCGGGTGCTTGAGGGTTTGTTGGAGTTTGCCCAACCAGTCCACATGTGCTTTGTGGATCTGGAGAAAGCGTTCGACCGTGTCCCTCGTGGTGCCCTGTGGGGGGTGCTACGGGAGTATGGGGTCCGGGGTCCTCTGCTAAGGGTTGTCCGTTCCCTGTATGACTACAGCAGGAGCTTGGTTCGCATTGCCGGCAGTAAGTCAGACCTGTCCCCGGTGCGTGTTGGTCTCCACCAGGGCTGCCCTTTGTCACCGGTTCTGTTCATTACCTTTATGGACAGAATTTCTAGGCGCAGCCAGGGGCCGGAGGGTGTCCGGTTTGGGAACCTCAGGATCTCATCTTTGCTGTTTGCAGACGATGTTGTTCTGTTGGCTTCATCAAATCAGGACCTCCAGCTGCACTGGGGCGGTGTGCAGCCGAGTGTGAAGCGGCCGGGATGAGGATCAGCACCTCCAAATCTGAGGCCATGGTTCTCCACTGGAAAAAGGTGGTTTCCCCGCTTCAGGTCGGTGGGGAGTCCTTGCCTCAAGTGGAGGAGTTCAAGTATCTCGGGGTCGTGTTCACGAGTGAGGGACGGATGGAGCGTGAGATCGATAGACGGATCGGTGCGGCGTCAGCAGTGATGCGGTCGCTGTTGTGGTGAAGAGGGAGCTGAGTCTGAGGCATGAGATTTGGGTAATGACCGAAAGGACAATCGGCCGAAATGAGTTTCCTTCGCAGGGTCCCTGGGCGCACCCTCCGAGATCGGGTGAGGAGCTAAGTTACCCGGGAGGAGCTCGGAGTCGAGTCGCTGCTCCTTCACGTCGAAAGGAGCCAGCTGAGGTGGCTAGGGCATCTGTTCCGGATGCCTCCTGGTCGCCTCCCTTGGGAGGTGCTCCAGGCATGTCCTATTGGGAGGAGGCCTCGTGGAAGGCCCAGGACACGCTGGTGGGACTATGTCTCCGAGCTGGCCTGGTGTCGCCTCGGGGTCCCCCCAGAACAGCTGGAAGAGGTGTGCGTGGATCGGGAAGTCTGGGCATCTCTGCTGAGACTGCTGCCCCCGCGACCCGGCCCCGGATAAAGCGCAAGAAAATGGATGAATGGATGTTTATTTGAGCAGCAAACACTCTGCTCAAAAGGAGTGAGCCGAAGCAACAGCTTATAAGCGCCCAACCCCAAAATCAATACAATTCAAATCATCATTTCACAAGAACATAGTGTAGAGTGTAGAGCGGGCCAGTTGTAGAGGGCAGTAGCTCCTCATCAACAAACCCCTACGCAGCTGCCCTAACTAGTTGATTTTGTAGATAATGTTCCTATGCTGTGTGGTGCGTTAAAAGACGAGGATTATGAGCCCGTTGGGAGGATCCCTCTCCACAGATCCATAGCTCGCCTACCCTAATTCTCTATTTGTAATTTTGAGCAATAGAATGACAACCGTTGAGAGCAACAACATTCTTCCTTAATTAATAAAACGCAATTTGATCATATTGCGCCCCCTAGTGGAAACTAATTTCTTCTTCTCTATACTTTGCAAAAATCTTTTGCTTGAATTTCTATTTGAACAGGTTGATGTTGGAACCTCGTTTCATCTCCATCTCCAATTTATTCCACAATTGTACCCCATTCACTGTCGGACTAAAACTTTTCAAAGTTATGTTTCTGAATCCTGAAGTTTAATTCAACACTTAATTCGTGATGAATTGACCTTCTCTCTGACCCTCTTCTGACCCTCTTCTCTGACCTTCTCTCTGACACTCCCTTTGACCCTCGCCAGGATTTTAGAAATAGTGAGATAGACCATCTTTTGGTGAGCTACATTATGATAAACTATTTTTGCACTTAAAATTGATGAGAAAATTTATGCTGCTTCCTTCACAGTGTGAAGACAGCTCTGGAAAAGTAATGAATAGTTTGGGCTGCCTTCATAACATGGTTTTAGTCGAAGATCAAAGTTGGTGTGTCTTATTTGTGCTCTGCTGCTCGAAGTCTGAGACATGATGACATGCTGAAAAAAGTGAAAAACTGTGACCTCAATGGTGGTTATGGTCATGTCTCTGACCCCTCTGTCCTGCAGGTGAACAGTGTGTACATGGGTGCGACAGTGACTAGTGTATCCTCTGATGGGAGCCTGTACTGTCAGCTGCCCTCCAGAGGTCTCCTCAAACTTAAGAACATCCTGGACAGCATTGAGACGCACTTCCAATCACAGGTGACCACCTGCCGCTCTGTCTTTGGTAACAGTGATTACTGTCTTGGTGTACCGACTCACACACATCACGCATCACGCCACATTCGCATTTCCTTTTCGTGCACCACACAACATATAGTCTAGTTTTAATAGTAACCTTAGTTCATTACACCTTTCTTTGTGTTGAAATACCATCTTGGCTACAAGATGTACTCACACTGTTACTCAAGTATCCTCAAAGCACCAGTGGCTCTCAAGGGAAACCCCTGATCATTCAGCAGCAGCTCACTCTTACAGACGAGCGCGTGTCGTTCCTCAGGGCAGGTAGTGGACAGGAGGAGATTAGGCAGATAATCCAGGATTAGACACAGATGGGGCTCTTCCTCTGTGACTGGAGTCATGGAAGTGCTGCTTCTGAGTTTGACTAAACTGAGCAACACGGAATGTGAGTCTGATCACAGCTGAGATAGGTTTTTACACAACTAACTCTGTTCATTTTTAAGGCATGACTAGGAAAAAAATTAAGTTAGAGACATAGATTTGAAACTTATGCTGTAGACGATATGAGGGTAATATACGTTGAAAGTTTAGTTGAATTTAAATATAATCATTTTGATGATAAGCCAGGTGTAATTTCATGGTTTTGTTTTGTTGATATATATTAGATATACATATTTCATTTTGGATCTTGTTTAGTTTTTCAATAAAATAGTTATGCTGCGTTCCAGGCAATTGGTGCATTTCCAACCTCCCACTTGGAAAAATGCTGTAAAAATTCGCCTTGATTGTTTGGGTCCAAAACTCAATAAATCTCAATAGGCTAGAAGTTCGATATAGAAAAATCCCTCTGGAAATGCCTTTATTATGTTTAGTGGAGAGTTTGGTGTCTGTTGCGAAGTAATCCGGCTGCTGTCCTGATTAAAATGTCTGGACTTTAAAAGCTCAGAAAAGCACCTTGTGATGTCAGTGGGTAGGTTTTAGAGTTTTGATCTCTCGGAAATGAAGATAAAGTTCCTGAATTGACAGGACTACTTACGTAAACATGTACAAACAACACAACGATAGGCCTGTTTTTCATGCGGGAACTTCACGGAACAAAATGGACCTCTAATTTCATTAAACGCGCTTTTAAAATAACCCATAAGGATGTGAGCTGCTCAAAATGGGAATGGGAGGGAAATTTTTTAAAGGATCTGTTTTAAGATGCTGCATAGAATACTATTCCATTAAAAATTAGGAGAAGCAAAGAGTGAAACCTTCACAAGTTGTTATACACTAGTAATGTGAACTGTTTGTCAGGTGACCTCCGAGTACCTGGTGTCCGTGCCCTTCTGTGGTAAAGGATGTCTGGCCCGCTACAAAGGGAAGTGGGCCCGGGTCGAGGTAAGAAACTATCCACACTTTTTCAGACTGAGAACAAAAAACAGCTGAAGAGACAGTCTGGGCGACTGAGCCACACCAAGTTAAACTATGACAGGGGGGCCCAACCTTTTTTGACCCAAGATCTACTTTTCAAGAAGCCAACCTCCCGAGATCTACCAGTTCAGTGTTAACATCGCAAACCCGCACACATCGTTTCCAGTCTGCAGTAACTAACCTTACAACAAGTTTTCTTATTGTCACACAACCACTAAACATCACATCACAAACCCTTCCTCTCTCAAACACACGCAGACAAACTCCTCTCACAGTACTGCTGTATACATACACACAAACTAATCTGCATGATGGGCCTTAGCCATAACTGTCCTTAATATGAACCAAACAGAAAAATGATACATTCAATTCACACTCTTCTTTTCACTTTAATAGATTTAGAGTATTTAGGGAGGAGTAGGAGTTGATTTTAAGTAATTAAATCATCTGTAAATCTTCTGCGCTCTGCTCAGCGGTGGAAAGTGGGCGGAGCAGCACCCGTCCGCTGTAGCTGCTGTCCACCCACAACGGAGGAGATGACACTCTTATTTCACTCTCACTCTGAAATGAGCTTTGGCTCCAGGTTCATCAACGTGACTCCTAAAAGTCTGCGTGGGGAAGAAAGCACCTCACGAATCACATCACATCACAAGAGAAAAGAAGAGATCTAAATGCACACGCAGTTTATCGGTCAGATAAAAGCCTATAAAGGTCCGCTCGTTGTGAAGTCACGTCAGACAGCTGGACGCCATGATTATGCGCAAATAGTCACAGTGGCGCACTGTTTTCGCTGAGCTTGCTTGATTTTTGCGTTAGTATTGCGATCGCGAAATCCTGTCTTTTTCTCTTCACCTACACCCCTAGCGATCGACCTGGGATCAGCCTGCGGTCGACCAGTAGACCACGATCGACTGGTGCGCACCACTGATCTAGGATGATTATTACATTGAAATTGAGGTTTTAGCTCCTGCTGTAGCTTAACCTCAAGGGGTGAGTTTTTTGTTTTCCTGCCTTGCACCTCTACCATTTGAGTGAAAGACTTGTTCACCAATCAGAAATATCGAGCCGCATTCCTTGGCTGCTGGCCAACTAAAAGAGGCTGCAGATCAAGTTCGTCTGCTCTGCAGTCGGAACAAACGAGTGTCCCGCCACCGGCCTGTTTGATTAGGTCATGGAATATTCATTTCATCACAGAGCGGGTTGCATTGGTCAAAAAGCCCGTTGCCTCTGCGCATCACTGTACGCTCCAATCATTGTATTAAGTCTAATTGTAGCATCTTTACTGAGGGTTTTTTATGATTTTCATAAAACAAGCAGTGTTTTGCAGCTTGTGATTTGGAGAATGCATTCAGTAATAATGATAATGCATTGTTTTTTATAGCGCTTTTCTGGACACTCAGACGCTTTACATTCATTTCATACTTGGTGGTGATAAGCAACTATTGTAGCCGCAGCTGCCCTGGGGAAGACTGATGGAAGCGAGGCAGCCAATTTATGCCATCGGCCCCACCAACCACTCAGTTTGTGTGCCTGAATAGGGAGAAGCAGTGTGAGAGTGACACGTTTATTTGAGAAATATATAAAAATAAAAAATAAAAATAAAACAAATATAGATATGTATAACATATTCAAACTGCAAATCAAATCACAAAATCTGTCAGGAAAATCACAATTAGGGTTTCTGTCAAAATCGTACAGCCCTTCCACCACATACCACCATTTGAGAAACTGATATGACCAGCACCAAAACTACAATCCCTGCACCTTTGCCGGGCTTTGAACAATAAACGGATTGTTTCAGGAAGAATCTGTTGCCTGTGCAGTCGCTTATGCCCTGAGTTGTGACTTACAGATCACCAACCTGCACGGCTCCCGCGTGCTGGACATCCTCTTCATCGACCTGGGAGCGCAGGCGTCTGTGGAGGTGTTTGAGCTCAGAGAGATCCCCCAGGCCTTCCTACGAGACCTGCTGACCATCCCAGCTCAGGTACCACCTCCTCTGTCTCCAGGGCTCTCCGAGGGGCCCATGGTGATGTCGCACAATTGAAAGAACTGGTTGACTTACTGATTCTGGTCTGAGACATTGTAAAATAGACAGAACTCTCTCACTCAGCTTCAGCCCACATGAAGAAATACTGTTAACAAGCACCATTTAGTCTAATTAAATATGACCTAGAAGAGCATTTGTCTCATTTTCTTCCCATGGTCTGAAAACAAACTGCCATGACAGAAAAATAAATGACTGAAAAAGAGATTCTAAATCTCAGTGGGACTTTCCTGGTTAAAAAAGGTAAAATAATTATACTTGAAGCGTGTGTCGTGGAATTTCTTACCACAATAAAGGAAAAAGGCTGGAAAGATATTTGTCTTATCAAAAGATGTAAGTTTATTTAACACACGTGTGGAGAGCCGACATACATGGGTCGAGTGTCCACCAGCTCTGGGGAGCCAAAGTCTTTGTCCCTGGTCTGGCGGTGCAGGAGGGAGACCGGTTTCTTCCTGCAATTGACTGAATAGCACAGCCATAACTAACTTGCCATAACACGTCTTAGAGGGTCATGAACCCATATAAGTATATTGCACTGATCATGAAGAACTGTTTAATGGTTAAATAGAAGCAATAAATTACATTTCTTCCAATAATTGTAAAAATGTTCACATTAGGATCGCCAGCAGACATTAAAACCCTGCTGCTGTACTGATCTACTTAAAGTGATAGTCTGTAAGTTTAAATGTTTTACAAATGTAATAGATTGCGTATAATTGAGCGTCTGTGTCTGAAATTTGACATAATGTAACTAATATTAAGTAATAATATGCTGATTTCACCAACTAATCAGAATCCTCGGGCTATCACTTTGACCAATGAGACGAGCTTTCCTGTGAACTGGCCTGCCACGTCCAATCAAGAGAGAAGGGGGAGGAGCGTTTGAACTCATACTGCAAACTAGGGCTGTCCACACTATTCCCTTTAGTGACTATATAGTGGTCAGGTCATTTTGTAGGGGTGCTCGAATGTCCACAGAGAAAAAAGTAGTGCACTCAATATTACCCACAATGCATTTTGAAAAATAATGTGCAGCAATTGTCGCTAGACGGGTCAATATAGACCACAATGCATTATGACAGTCCCAGACCTTTGAACTAAACACAACAGTGAATGAATGAAAACATCACGTCACATGAATAAAACACTTGAATATAAATGGTTACTGTGAAAAGTGGCTAACGTTAGCTGCTTACCTTTAGCTTGAGCTTTAAATTATCGATAGCTTCCCCTCAGACAAAAAGGCAATAATCATTCACATTATATTTAGCCATAATTATTCCACTGTCTCTTGAATTTGGTCCGTTTTTATCGCATAAATAGATTTTTCCTGGACCTTAGTAGTTTAGCTGTGGTCATTCTCATTCTGCTGGCGTTCACGGGGCTCACTCCTTTCTGCACACTGCCCACTATCACTTCAACGCTAAAACCTTTTCAGTGTTTTCTTGCTACAGACCTTTTTATTGTGTTCAAATCATGGCGTTCACATAGAACACGTCAAAGGCAGTGAACACAGAGTACGAAGGCCTGAGGTAACTGCTGCTGTGACTGTGTGTTCAGGCGGTCAAGTGCTGTCTGTCCAATCTCTCCGTCAGCGTGGGCTCCTGGACCCCTGAGGCCGTGCACTGGCTCCGGGAGAGAGCGCTGCACCTCACCGACTGCAGCATCAAGGTACTAAACCTCAGACACTCACTGTAGCCAGCCATCTGTAGTATGTTACGTGCTACAATATGCTGCAAACATCGACATCTACATTACTTAGTCACTCAAAGATCCTGAACAGACAGAAAACACTTCATTCCCATATTTTTATTTTATTCTTCCCCATATTTTGAAATCCCCATCCATTTTTTTTCTTAATGTTCCCTAGTTTTCCTTCAATATCTTAACATTGGAGATAAACTCGATATTATAAATGTGTTTATCTTCCAAATATCAATTTCGATATGATCTTGTAGACGATATATCGCCCACCTCTACTTACTGTGTCTAAACGATGCTAACCCTGTAGTCTGGCTCCACAAACCAGTTCATATTTCTGTGGCTTCTGGGCGGGTTTCAATGCGCTCGCTGAACTGAATCTTGATCTTTGAAAACATGAATATCCATATCTGCCCGACCAACTGTTTCAGGTCGCCAAAGTCGATGAAACCAAGGGCTGTGTCCATGTCCACCTGTTCACGGACAAGAACTTCCACGACGCCACGCGCAGCCTCAACCACCAGATGGCGCAGTCTCAGCTCTTTAAGCGGCACCCAGACGTGTTCCTGACCAGCCTCAGGTCTGCCGTTTACTCACGCAGTATCTATGTGTCAGCCAGACCCAAAACGGCTCTTTACATTCAGCATTTTCAATTTAGGGCTGCAAAAACTAATGCTTATTGAAATAAATGTCAACTATTATTAGAAATGGATTAATGTTTATCTGGAATCAATTTCAGATTTTATTCATATCAGACAGTACATCGAAAGTCAGTATTTCTGATGCAAAACCTATGGGACAGGTCAGGTAGGGTCTGTCCCCCAGATCTGAGGCCAATATGTTCAAATCAAATGCTTTACTAAAAACAAATGCATAAATGTATTCACAATTACAAAAACATTGTACGTTTTTTTGTTTTGTGGTTCTCTGTGCGATCCTCATCAGTGCTAGTGCAGCCTTACGTAGTTCAAGCTCATACGCTGCACTCTGGATGTTTTCAAATGGCATGTTCACATATCATCAAACTTCTGCTCACACAAACTGCTTCAAATGTACTCCATCCACATGTCCTGAAGCAGCGACACTTCAGGTTCATGCGGTGAAAGTTGATTGTTTAAATGTAGAAGTAATCAAGAGCTGCAACAAATGATTATTTTGACTCTTCAGTCATTCACACTGAAAACCTTTACGAGGCAACATATCGTATGTAATACCAAGCTTTAGCTGAAATATGTAAACCACTTTTGTAGAAATGAAAGAAATTCAACTTTTGAAAAATGTAAAAGTTTGATTTAAAACTCCGGGGTATCTGATTTGATCCATTTTCAAATCCTAAAAATTGGGGTGGCTCAGTTAGTTTAGTTGTTCACATTCCACTCTTCTGACGTTGAGTGATCTTGATTTTAAACTTATGATGACAATAGCATTCAGATTTCTAGTCCTAATGTTACACGCTGAATAAAAGTAACATCATCAGCAGACCGGTGATGCTACTCCTGTGTCCCACTCATCCACAGCCAGACCAAGAAGTCCGGCCCAGCACCAGCACCAGCGCGCCCCGACCCCCCGGACTCCACTAACGGGAGTGCAGCAGCCCCCGTGTTTGCTCCGGGGCAGGCCCACCTCAGAAGACCATCTGCTCCCAAAGAGGCCCCCTCGCCAGTGGAAACACCAGGGTCCGAGCCACAGCTGCCCCCCCTGATAGAGCTGCCTCCTTCGGGTAATACACGATACTCCCCAGGGGAGTCTGGGTAATACGTATTTTGTTCATTTTAGTGTGGCTCTACAGAAACATTTAAGAACTGTTAAAAACAAGGTTAGTACCATTGTATGACCAACCCTTAGGGCAAATGAACAAATGAAGCTCATTCAATTTGGATCACATTTATAAAATATTACTGACTCTACAAGAGCAAACATGAGGAGTTAAGAATGCATTTTGGCACATCAAGAGTTAAAAATATAAAAAATATGACAGATATTTGGTATGTATGTGTCAAGCAGACATAGATCTATGAGTCTGAGTTTTAAAGTGTGAAAAAATATGAAAGTATAGTGATTTTATGGCTGTTAAAGGTAGAGGCCACGTTTGGGTCCTTAGGGTGTTAAGTGTGATTTTTTTTAAATGAAAATCTGTCACTACAAAAAAACAAAAAACCTGTAAAAAAATAATTTTACCACTAAATTTTGACCCATCCCAAGGCCTAATAAAACATTATATAATAATAATATTTTTATAGAAGTCATGCACTTATTTCTGCATTACAAACAGCACAACAGTGGACTTTGTGTGCATTTTGGCCAATAAAGGGTTAAAAATCATTTAAAAATGTCAAATATTTGGTATGTATGTGTCAGGCAGAAGTAGATTCTGAGTTTTTAAAGTAAGAAAAAATATGAAAGTATAGTGATTTTATGGTTGTTAAAAGTAGAGGCCCCGTTTTTTATGAAAATCTGTCACTACAGAAAAACATAAAACCTGTAAAAAATAATGTTACCACTAAACTTTGACCCATCCCAAGGCCTCATTCAATATGTTTATAAAAGTTATGTTAAGTTAAGTTTTTGTGATTTCTAAATAGCATGACAGGGAACCTTTGTGTGCATTTTAGCCAATCATGGGTTAAAAATCATTTAAAAATTACAAATATTTGGTAGAGGCCCCGTTTTGGGCCTTAGGGAGTTAAGTGTGATACTTTTTTTTTAAAGGGAGCCCTGAGGGTTAGTTGACTGAAAGAGGCCCCCCACGGTCTTTCTGAGATGATGTAACGGAGCCGAAAAGCAAGCGCTTAATGTCCATGTAATGGAGACGTTGAAATACAGCTTTATTTTCTCATCAGTCGTTATGTTGTCGTGGATCAATCAAAGTTTATTCCTATAGCACTTTACAACTGCACCTTGGCAGACCAAAGTGCTTTCCATAAAAACACAAAATATTAAAACGGGAACATTCAGTGACATAAAATGTAAAAACACAGGCAGAACAGGACAAAATACAGCACAAGGCATTATGTCTAAATACGTGAAGCTGCTGCACGTCACACACTCTACTGTACCATAGCTTGTGCCTATGCAGAAGCTATAACTCAGGCCCCCGAGAATGAACTCAAGTTAATATCTTGTGCCCCTGATTTAGTAAGTGGGGATCCCGCCATATGTCCCTTCCTGGGACCCTTAAGAACATTATCAGATGTAAAATTATTTTTGGCTGAATATTCAGGATTACATGCATGATGAAAAAACGCAACTCCAGGCAGTTCTGGGCAACATGAACAATAAAATAAATCCCTCATATTTATCAATATCAATATTTGATTAAATAGAATACAATAAATTCTATTTTATTGTATATCATATTTACAAATACAAATGTTGCTTTTACTCATATGGTTTACGGTTGAAAGTCACATAAACCTTTTGTATGAAAATCAATAAGGCTGGGAGTGGACAATATATGGCTTTTCAATATACTGTTATACGTGTTTGCTAAGATACACGTATTGTGTATACTGCAATACTTCAATGACATCCTGTGGCTAAA
Organism: Proterorhinus semilunaris; assembly: GCA_021464625.1. Classification (NCBI taxonomy): domain Eukaryota; kingdom Metazoa; phylum Chordata; class Actinopteri; order Gobiiformes; family Gobiidae; genus Proterorhinus; species Proterorhinus semilunaris. The sequence goes on from CM038364.1 coordinate 2,041,706, forward strand.
TGAGTGAAGCTGCTGTTCTCCACGGCTTTGACTGTCTTTTACCAGGGCACAACCTGGACGTGTACGTGTCGGTGGCCTGTCATCCCGGATACTTCGTGCTGCAGCCCTGGAGGGACATGTACAAACTGGTGGTGCTGATGGGGGAGATGATCCTCTTCTACAGCAAGACTGAGGGGCAACAGCTCAGCGTCGCCAAGGGGCAGGTGTACGCTGCCAAAGTGGACAACAAGTACAGTCAGATCATTTAATGTCCTCTGCTAATACTGGCTACTCAGTTCCTCTCTGCTCTACTCGGCGTCTACCATTTTTTTTCCTCATTCAATCTCATGCTTAGGCCCAGGGTAGCTGTACAATTCCAAATGTCATGGCATTTACAGTGCCTTGCGAAAGTACTAATACACCTTGAACTTTTGCACATTTTGTCATGTTTACAACCCTAAATGTAAAGATTTTATTTTGAATTTTTTACTGAAAGTTCACACACAAGTAACAGACAACTGTGAAGTGAAAGCAAAATGATACATGATTCTGTTAATTTACAAAAAATAGAAAAGTGAAAAGTGGGGCGTGCATAAGTATTCATACAGTATTTTCCGAGTGCATTAAATTGCCTTTATAACATTCCTAATGACTGCAGAATGTTCACACCTCGCCCTAACCATTAAATAGAGGCCACCTGTGTATAATCTACTCTCAGTATAATTCCAGCTGTTCTGTGAGGGCCTCAGAGCTATGGTCAGAGTGTATTGGTCACTAAACAACATCAAGGCCAAGGAGCTCACCAGAGAGGTCAGGGATAAAGCTGTGGAGAAGTTTAAAGCAGCGTTAAGTTATACAAAGATTTCCCAAGATTTGAACATCTCACGGAGCACTGTTCAATCCATCATTCAGAAATGGAAAGAGTATAGCACCACTGTGAACTTACCAAGACACGGGCGTCCACCTAAACTAACAGACCGAACAAGGAGAGCACTGGTCAGAAATGCAACCAAGTCTCCTTCTAATGTGACAGAGCTTGAGTTGTTTTGTAAAGAGGAATGGGCTAAAATGTCAGTCTCTACATGTGCAAACCTTGTAGAGTCAAACCCCAGAAGACTTGCTGCTTTTTTTGCAGAAACTGGTGGTTCCACAAAGTATTAAATCATACTGTATGAATACTTATGCACGCCCCACTTTTCGGTTTTCTATTTTTTGAAAAATAACAGAATCATGTATCATTTTGCTTTCACTTCATTGTTGTCTGTTACTTGTGTGTGAACTTTCAGTAAAAAATTCCAAATCAAATCTTTATGTTTATGGTTGTAAACATGACAAAATGTGCAAACGTTCAAGGTGTATTAGTACTTTCGAGAGGCACTTTAATTTCTGTGGTTTCTTTGTCATTAACATCTCATAAGATGCTTAGACGTGTGTCGGACTGACTCCACAAAAAGAGTTTAGCTCAGAGGCCACTTTTAGATGCAAATTTATATCTAAAGTACGATTACATTCATTAATAATTTCTAACAAGACTTTGACCTAAATGTGGTTGATGCTAACGGCTTTAGGGAAAATACATGAAGCAGGCTAACGGACTCGGCATATGTTAGGATCAAAGGTCGCTTCTCCTTTTAATTTTTTTATTCAATTTGCCCCCCACACACTTTTGCCCAATTTTTTTTAACACAATTGTTCCTTATTTTTGCCACAATTTCTCCCAATTATCCCCCATTTTCTCACATTATTGTTTTCTGGTTCTAGACGACAAATATTTTTGCATATCGGAAAACGTATCCTTCAGGTATCGGTATCGAAAACTAAGTATCGTAAAAGTACTGGTATCGGAAAAAAAGGTCACGGTACCAATGGGCGAGGAAAGCCCTTCTCTTTGGTCCTCATGGCGGGGAGCTGACATTGCTGTTATACCACCCCCTGGTGGCCAGGGGCGACTCCAAAAAGACACTTTGGAAACAGGATTCTAATGTAGGTTTGGACCTCGTTTAAGCGGCTGAAAAGCCTGGCTCCAAAGAGTTTATTTTTTCTAATAATCGTTATGACCCATGTGACAATGCTGGGGTAGGCAATAGGCATCATACTATTAACCACGGTGTTTTCTGTGAGCTCATGAGCTCTGTGGGGGCTCATAGCCATTCCGTCCCCACACCGCGAGGCTGGGGCTTTCCCGCCTTTTAGCCCTTCTAAGGAACAAGCTTTGTGGAAGGAGATTGAGCAGCCATGTTTCACAGACCACTCGAGATCATTACTATGAATGGGGCTAAATAGTTAATCATCGATCTCTTCTTGTATACTATATCTATGCACAGTACACAGGCCTAGTCCTGTCTAACGGCCTGGTGTCTGTGTGTTTCAGTTGGTATCGTGTGTTAGTAAAAGGCGTCCTGTCTAACGGCCTGGTGTCTGTGTGTTTCAGTTGGTATCGTGTGTTAGTAAAAGGCGTCCTGTCTAACGGCCTGGTGTCTGTGTGTTTCAGTTGGTATCGTGTGTTAGTAAAAGGCGTCCTGTCTAACGGCCTGGTGTCTGTGTGTTTCAGTTGGTATCGTGTGTTAGTAAAAGGCGTCCTGTCTAACGGCCTGGTGTCTGTGTGTTTCAGTTGGTATCGTGTGTTAGTAAAAGGCGTCCTGTCTAACGGCCTGGTGTCTGTGTATGAGCTGGACTATGGGAAGCACGAGGTGGTGAGCACCACACAGCTGAGATCCCTGGCACCGGACTTCACACGGCTGCCCTTCCAGGCCCTCACTGCGCAGCTGGCAGGTCAGGAGCTTCCACACAAACACACACGCATACTCGGGTCAATTAGGGATGCAGATGGATACCTGTTATGCCTCTCACCGTTTTTAAAAACTAAACTGAAGGGACTATGGACATGTTGTATGTCATTTTGACACTAAGGACCTGGAGAATTCAATCGCTGAGTTAGTTTGAACCTCCGCAAAATCCGCGGCTAGCAACAGCATGCTAAAGCTAGCAGGAGCATGCTAATGCTAACGGCAACTAATCAAGGCTTGGTCAGAAACTATAATCGAAATATCTAAAGTAGCCTGATAAAATAAAATTGGCCACTGCTGGAGCGGCCAAGTGTTTGTGTTTAAGTTCATGAAATACTGATCCAACATATTTATAATGCACAAGTTGTAATGATCTGATCACTTTATGTGTAAACTAAATAGCTTGTCAAATACCCAAGGATGGTGTAGAAAATCCAGTAATTCTTGTTGTTTTTCAATTAGTTTATTAGCCAAATAGATGTAATCGATAATTGACCTGTAACAAGGAAAGATACGACTTTATTGCTTCAGAGAAAGCCTCTTTTGGTATCAATATCGGATATCAGCAGATCGATACAGATGGCATCTCGTCATAGAAGGGGGTGTGGTTTCGCTTAGGGGGCGAACAGATTCTTTTGGGAAATACGATTTTCCACTCTTTTTAGCCGTTTTATGGTGGAATATGAACTTCTAAAGTCTAAATGGATATTTTTTCACAGCAGATTGTTCAGTAGAAGCGAAAACACAATAGTCGTAGCTAGTGCTAGCTAGCGTTAGCATGTAGCATGATGCTAACGTAAAGAATAATAATAATAATAATAATGCATCGGTTTTATATAGCGCTTTTTTGGACACTCAAAGACGCTTTACATTATTCATTCACTCCATACTTGGTGGTGGTAAGCTACTATTGTAGCCACAGCTGCCCTGGGGTAGACTGACAGAAGCGAGGTAACCAGTCAGTGCCATCGGCCCCTCTGACCACGGACAACCACTCACTCACTCACTACATTCACCCTAGGCTTCCTGGTGTTACCAAACGGTCTCCCATCCAAGTACCGACCAGGCCCTTCCCTGCTTAGCTTCCAAGGTCTGACGGGATTGGGCAGAGCAAAGGCGGTCATGTTAGCATTCTCCGTTATTTATGTATTTATGGGCTGCTGAACCACTTTGCTCCTCTCCATGTCTTTGTATCTTTATTGGGTAGAAAACTAATCAATAATTCTACATTTGTTAAAGTAGTTTTTGAATAATTGGAGAAAGTTAAGATTTTTCTCTTTGTTTTCCCCCTCAACTGTTTCAAACATGACCAGATATGGGCGATTCCAGGGATGCTGTCTGTATCTATACTCAAACCCCCGGTATTGAAGCAGAAAAGCTGGATCGGTGCATCTCTATGCTCAATGCACTTGGGTGGCACAGTGGGGCAGTGATTAGCACTCTTGCTCCCGGACGGATCCCTGGCCGGATGAGGCCTTTCTGTGGAGTTTGCATGATCTCCCCACTTCGTCTGTGCAGAGGATCAGGCCAAAAGTGTTATTATTTTTGCAAATTAAATGGTTAGGACAAGTCCAGAAAGCACCTCAAATTCAGTTTGTTTGACATAATTGGCAGTAATATGTTTGGATACATTTGTGGGCCACAGTTTCTGGACAGGGGCTCCAAGGGAAAAACGATTGGGAACCACTGCTTTCTCATTTACTGTTACAAACAATACCTGAATCAACAGGACTCTGTAAACTGTTTTTAAGTTCCTATTCCTATTTATATAGGCATGGTGAATGATGGTGAATGAATGATCAAGCTGGATATAATCTGACTGACTGATTTAAAGTTCTCCTCATGTGTCTGTGCCCCAGGGGTGAAGCAGGGGCAGTGGTCCGAGGAGGCTTCCATCGTGTTCCGGAACCACGTGGAGAGGAAGGCCCTGGTGGCTCAGCTGGATGCCCTGCAGGAGGCCCCCGAGCCCTGGGAGCGCAGACTCACCGTGTTCCTGGTGGACACGTCCCAGGACGAGAAGGACGTGTGGGTGCATGACATCATGGCTGAGTTCACGGAGGAGATCACTCAGGAGATGTAGTGCAGGGGTGCCCAACGTGTGGCCCGGGGGCCAAGTTCGGCCAAATTCTTGCTGTTTTGGCACAAATCGTCAGAGATGGTACTTTTTACTGCAAGTGCGGTAACTAATAACTTAGAGTCAGCGCTGCATTAAGGTTCCAAGTCTAAATAAAGTTGTGGTTAATGGTTAAAACCTCTGCTAATGCATCCAGCTGAATGTTTGCATTAACAACCGCCTGTGGCCCTCTGGGACATCGGGTTTAGACAGCCGTGATGTAGCGTGTCCTTTGGGTACAACAGGCTCATTTGGTATGTGGACCCATAATGTGCTTTGCTACTTAGTCTTGGGTTTTCTTGTTGTACAAAGGAATAGTATAAACACCGTACACTGTCTATCTGTAAACAGTGGAACCAGGGCGCACTCACACTGTCCATCCCCACGGGGCCTTACTCTGGGTCGTTTGGCGGAGAGGTCCGAACGAAACCAAGCCGAGCTGGATTATGTCATCTCACACTACTAAACGCAGGGCATTAGAGCAGTACTAAGTAACTTGTTGACCTTAATAAATCCTTTCTGTATCCCCTCTGGGGGTAATACTAGTGTTAATGCGATGATTGGGGGGGTCTTTCATCGCCAATCATCAATGTGGATGGCATTTGATGGTTTGGGACAAAGGCTTCACACGCCGTCACAAATTGTTGCGAAGTGTTTCCACATGTTGGAACACAGCACAAATTATTATGCACGGCTACAAATATTGTCTCACACTGTAGTGCGCTGTTACGGGCCACTACGGGACTTTGGGAATTGTCGCGTCCCGTCAGGAATCTGTTAAAAATGCCAAGAATCGGGTGAAAAATCAAATTCACCAGAAGCGAGAACAAAAGTACATAAAGAAGCCTTTGTTTAGGCCATACTGTTATTATAATCTTTAAACATTGAGAAATTGACTGGTGCTTCTGATTTGTCCTGTTTAACCTGCAGAATATAGAATATAGTAAATGGCATTAAAAAGCATTAAATCTGACTTTCTGCCGCCTGTAGAAACCCTTTCTAATGAACCGCACTGTCGGGGCTTTCCACAATTATGGACGTGAGTGCACCCTGAAACTACAGTTCTATGCTTTATTTAACCTCTTCTCACTCCTCACTGTGGCGTTGCACTGTATACAGAGCTAAGAGACCATTATTTATTTCCTACAAATAGACTAGATTTTAAAGGTAAAACCTGAAATGTCAACACAAAGCACAATATGGGAACTTAAAGATGGAAGGATACTGAAGGACTGAAAGTTTCATACGCTCCATTAGAGCCAAAATAAGTACAGTGAGTATGTGAAATCCAAAGTTATAAAATGAGAGCTAGTGAAGGACTTTGTGGTGTGCTTTGAGCGAGAGTGTGTATGCTATAATAGATTATATATTATTTAAGTCTGTGAGCACCTGCATCAAAGAAAGAAATGCTGAACACTTGTTTACAGGCACAACTGCTTCACTGTGTGGGCTTCTAACGTGTTTACAACAGTCCCTAAAGCAGTGGTTCTTAACTTTGTTGGAGGTATTGAACCCCACCAGTTTCACATGGGCATTCACCAAACCGAACCCCTGAGACTGACTCACCCCTAGGGTTCAATCAAACCTAGGTTAAGAACCACTGCCCTAAAGGATTTAGTTCTTTTTCAGCTTTGCTGAAGTGATTTCCTGAACCTTTAAGTGGCCCCGGTACAGCTCGGGTCCCCGGTATGATGTTCTCTGTTACAGTGAGAAGAGACAGGCTGCTGTGGTGAGAGTTCCTCCACAAGAATTTTACTAGAGGAGCTTGTTAACTTTATTTTATTTAACATTTGATTGAGCTGTGACTTCAAAATATTATTTTTAAATAAATTAAGGAAAAAAAATCATCTGAATGTCAGTGTGTTTGTGTCAGTGAAGAGCGGTACTTGGTTTTCTTTAGGTAAATAGCCGTGTTTATTTATTCACATCCACACGTTTTCGCTCGTACAACAACATTTTACTAACCATCAGTACAATGAAGTGAAGACTGTATATTGAACTTTTATCACAAAATAAGCAAAGTCTACAGGCCCACACTCTTTATGTCGCTGTCTTGTGTCAAAATTAACTAAATTAACGAATTAACAAAAACTACGTTCCTTCAGATAATGTCTATTGTACTAATGTGAAAAACCATCAAACTCATTATAGAAGAATGTGTAAACCTGTTGACTACTACTGAATAAACAAACAGTCGGATGGTGGGACGCAGCGTCTTCCTTGTCGTCACGTGTCCAGAGCCGTTAGTGTATGGAGAGCATCATCACAAACTCTGCAAACAAACACAGGAAGTGAGACCTCTGGATCATTTACTGTATCTTTACACTCCCGTGAGCTGGTTAGACTTTCATCGACACAGGCGGCCTCTTTTTATTCTTTATTTAACCAGGAAAGTCCCACTGAGATTAGCCATCTCATTTCCAGGTCAGTCCTGGCTCCAGAGGGGAACCTATTGTACATGTTTTTTTAGTGGTAGAGGAAACTGTGGGAAACCTACGTAGACACAGGGAGAACATGCAAACTCCACAGAAAGGCCCGTTCAGGTGGGAATCGAACCCGGGACCTTCTGGCTGTGAAGCACAAACGCTTACCACCTACCACTATAAACATGTACAATAGTTTATGGTGGGTGAGTGGTTGGGGGTCAGTGTCGGTAAAGAACTATGCTTTTTTAGCTCGTTATCGTTATGTTGTTGTTATTAAAAAAGGTGGTGATTTCGTTGTAGTCTTTGTTGATGAAAACCCCGCTCTGGGAGTTTCTTTCCGAAAGACTCAGATCTAGTGAGGTTTGTGCAGACCGTGTGAGCAAAGGAACGTCCCGCCGCCGCCTCGTCACACACGCTCAGAGGTTCACCTTCGAAGTCGATGTTTCCGTCAGCGTTGATGTCCAGCTCCTTGAGGATCTCCTCCAGTTCGCCCTTCTTCAGCTTCTCCCCCAGCAGGCTCTTCACCGCCTCCTTCATCTCGTCCAGGTTGATGTTCCCGTCTCCATCCAGGTCAAACTGCACACAGTAATACGGTTTGGGCCTGATGGATAGAAGAACACAACAGCGTCTCGACAACGCCACTGTGCAGGACTGACCTGTACGAACGCAGACTGGAGCTCCTTAAGGCCCAGCATGTCCGCCGTCTCCCCCATCATCCTGGGCCCCATCAGCTCCACAAAGTCCTCGAAGTCCATCAGGCCCCCCACTGCACACAGGGCACAGAGTTAAACATGTCCACCATCCAGTCAAAAGACGAGCAGTGACGTCAACATTATTGTTCTGTTTTCTGGTTCAAGATGACAAATATTTGAGTGTAGGCACCGTCCAAGTATCAGCTCTATACAAGAGTAACTTTACTTTGAAATTATTTTACTCAAGTAGAAGTAAAAGTTGTAAACAAAATAATTAGTCAAATCAGATTTTCAATGAAGGTACTTGATTCATCTTCTGTACTCAGTAGTTGAAGTCTTCGAACATTTCGCCTCTCATCCAAAAGGCTTCGTCAGCGACAAAAGTCCCGCTCAGCCCACAGCTGAATATATAGACCAATGGGGAGGAGTTAGGGTTGGCCCGGCTCCTCCCCTCTAATCACAGCTACTCTCACCTGTGGGTAAACCCCTTTTGAAGTAGAGCGTCTCCCCAGTATCGGTCAGTCCTGTCCTATTTATAGATGATCACTGCCCAGTATCTGTCCTATTCATGGCTGATCACTGCTAATTACCTGCCTATTGTTCTTTTGTTGGCTGAGGTGCCGTCCCTTGGACTGGCCGTGCCCTGTTGGTTTCTCCCGAAGGAGATTGGAGTAAAGTGACGGAAGATTAAATCTGAGGCCGCCATTCCGGTTCATGGAGGGATTTTCTTCCTTGACAAAAATAGCTTATTTAACTCCTCTTTCAAACCAACATTCTTCTTCAGCTAAAATGTTGACCTCCCCGTCCTCAAAGGAGTGGTTGGAGGCTTTGAGGTGGAGGTGCACCGCCGACTGGGGGCCACTTGTGCTTTCTCTTCGGTGTTGAGAAAGTCTCTTCTGTAAAACTTGTTTAGTTTCTCCAATATAATGTTGTTTGCATTCTTCTTCTTTGCATTGAATTGAATAAACCACATTGCTTTGTTTGTGGCTCGGAGTTTTGTCTTTGGGATGAACTCATCTTGACCTTTGTGCTTTAGTGAAAGACCAGTTAGGATAGCCACAGTCTGAGAGGGCTCTCTGGACATGTTGCTCCTCTTTGGTCTTTCCCTCTGCACTGGTAGCACCTCTTTAGCTCTATGTCTGAGCGTCATGATGACCCCTAGTTTGTGCTGGAGTGGATGGTTAGAGTCAAATATCAAATACTGGTCAGTATGAGTAAAAAGGCAAGTTCTTTCTCTTTGGCGTCCTCCCGGGTAAATTTAATTCTGGGGTCCACAGCATTGATGTGATCTGTAAAAGGTGCCACTTCCTTCTGCTTAATTTTTTATTTTGACCCACGTGTCATCTACATATCTGAGCCAGTGGCTGGGTTTGCTTCCTGGGTATGAGGCCAAGGCGTTCCTCTCCATTTCCTCCATGTAGAGGTTAGCCACTATGGGTGAAACTGGAGAGCCCATAGCACAGCCGTGGATCTGTCTGTAGAAGTTGCCCCTGAACTGAACGTATGTGGTGCTGAGACAGATCTCCAGTCAAATAAGAGTAAAAAAGTAACGGGGGAACATGCTGCTTGAGTACTGTGAGTTTTTTTTTTTTTTAAACAATTCTCCCAAATTTCCCAGTAAAAAGGCTGAGTACAGTGACTGTCCGTTAGAAATCGATCTGCAGTCACTGAGTTTTTCCTTTGTATCGCTGACAGATTTATAGTTACCGCAAATTTTACATCGATATTTCTCCAACATGGAGCAGAACTGAGCCATAAAGCTTTGTCACCAAATATAAAAGACCTGTTTTGGGTCATATATTGCCCCCTTTGAAGGGCAGCATAGATGGACCGTGTTGACAAAGGCACTGACTTCTCATCTTGATCTGCTGCACAATCTCCAGCAGCTCCATCTCCGTGGGCATGTAGCCCATGGTCCTCATGCACTCAGCCACGTCCTTGTAGTTCAGGTACCCGTCCTGGTCGTAGTCGAACTCTTTGAAGGCCTCCTGCAGCTCTGCACAGACGGGACAGCAGTATGTTACAGGGTTGAGGGCGGACGTGGGGAGAGGGGCCAACATACTGATTTAGTCTTATTTATTTCAACATTAAGGTTCTCCAGACCAACACAAAGATGTAGTGACACTTCAACACTTTCCTGAAGATTCGGAGCTTCAGAGCTGCTTCATTCTGTTTGAACGCTGACTTCTTGTGGACAAACTTTATTAGTGTGACTTCCACAGCACATTTTTTCCAGTTCAACTTTACTCAAATCTAAAAGCTTCTGGACTGGAGAGTACGCCTCATTTGAAAGCTAAGACTTGTTACCTCGTCGTCACTTTTTTACTGTATTTTTGTTGGGTTTTTGTAGCCTGGCCAATGCCAGCAAAAATATCACAAGTGATATTTAGTCTGGAGACCACCAATTCATTTTCCGGTAGGAGAGGTGTGGTTTACGATTGTCCAGAGCCGTTTATTGTGCTGAATGTCTCTCATCTGAACGTAGCCATAGCCAATCGTATCATCGCCTCAGATGACGTATGAAGTACCCGCTGTAAACTTTCGAGCTAAACTATTTAGAACACGTCTGATTCCGAAACCCTTAAATTATGGCCTCCGTCTCCTAACCCTAGCTCCTGATCCTTAACCTTTCATGGGGTCAACTGTTAGATCTCTAAGCAGTTAGGGAACTTCTGCTTCAGCAGCATTTGCCCAATTCCACCGTCCTTACCCAGGGGAAGGGGAAGTGACATCACCAACAGCTGTTCTTCTTCTTCTTTGAGGTTATTGGGAGGCAAACAAAAGTGTATGGCGCCACCCACTGTATGCTGTATTATTTGGACAACATAGTGTCACGATTCGGTCTTTTGTTGCCCTGTTTTGGTTTGCTTTGTGTTTATCTGTCCTTGGTGTTTTATTTTGACATGTCTTTTTGGTCTGTGTGATTTTTGCTTTGCTTCCCTTGTGTTAATGGCCCGTCCCGCCCTGACGTGTTTCACCTGTGCCCTGTTTCCTCATGTATTTATACCCCTGTGGTTCCCTTGTCGTGTCATTGTCTACATCAGCCCCGGTTTGTTTCTCTGGATTTTGTTATTTTGGTTTTTGCCAATTATTAATAAATATCACCAGTTTTGTTGCAGTCCTGCATTTTGGGTTTTTATTTTTCCTCACTCCACCATCCAACCATGACACATAGTGTCCAAATAAAGACAGTGAAGGAGAGAAAAAAAAAGAAAATCCAAATGATCCTTCACATTTCCCTTTATTTTATCTCAACAGCGGTTTCATAAAGCTACAGTATGCAAATTAGCCATGTGGCTTAAGTTTCTACTAAATGAAGCAAAAGCACAAAAGCACAAACTGCTTCATTTAAGCCGTTTACTGAGGAGGCTTTTAAAACACTGACATGTGACTGAGCTGTGGTGACTAACATGTATTTTGTCACTTTTATAAAGTCTGGCTTGTGTAGAATCTTATATATTCATTTGTTTATTAAATGTGCGCCTGTCAATCAACAGTGGTTGAATGACTCGAGGGTGGGGGCAAGGGGGTGGGGGGATTGGCGGCACAGTGGCTTATGGGATGGCACATGGCTCCTAATCGCCAGTGAGTTAGCATCAGAGGTCCCTATGCTAAAGTGGCTATGATAGTTAGCATTGAGGCTCCTTTCCCGAACTCCTTCCTAAGGCCTGTTTCACACCGCACGCCGACCGCAGAGTCGAGCGGCTGAACTACCTCGCGGTGAGCGGCGTGTGTTCAGGCCGCCACGGAGCGGGGGCGAAGCGCCTAGAGTAGTATTGGACTCAAAACAACTCCTCGTGGTTCATTCTACAGCAGCACTATTCATTATAAGAAGGGAATACAACTGATATGTCTCCTTAATATCCTTTATATGCACAAAATGTGTTTTATGCATATAAAAAAAAGTAGTAGAAGTACATGGAAAATGATGTTATTAATACGCCTAAAGTTATATTTCCTTATGTATTCCAAGTACAAGATTGGATAGACGTGAAATTGCTTTATAGAAGTGATTTTTGCACATTTGGTGCTGAAAGCCGCTTTCTCATCTGAACAGGACGCCACTTGAAGCGTGACTTGAATGATGGCGCAGACTGGGTCGCTCGACAATTCGTTCACGAATCCGCGTGCGGTGTGAAACAGGCCTAACTGACAGCCCAATTCGGAGGCTTCTTATCATGGCGGACGCTGACACACATCCGGTTTGGCATTAGACCTCTTACCAATTTAAGGGTTTCGGAATCAGCCATGGTCTAAAGCTTTATGGAAGGATGGCGTCGCGTCCATGTTGGATCCGTAAATAAACTACAATCGTCTAGCCCTCCCTCCTCGTTCTGTGATTGGTCCCCAAATCCATGCAAAGATTTCGGCCTCGGTTTACAGGCTGGTTTTGCCAGGTTTTTTAGTAACTCTTCAACAACTGTTCGATTGTGTTCTTTGTCACTTTTCTGTTTTTGTTGCGTTTTCTTTTGGCGCTTATTTTCAAGAAGCTTCTAAACTATAAAACGTGTCAGCAGGGGGCGCTGATTTATTCAGGACATTCATGGTTAGTGGTACTTTAGAGGGAGCTTGTTTGAAAGACAAAAATCAGCAGATTCCAATTTAAAAAAAAAAGATAAATCTTTGGCTTATAATTTTGGAACCATAAGAGATAAAGTCTACAACACAAAATATATACAATATAATCCAAGTCTCCGAAGCATGTGACTGATTTTCACCGTGATGTTCTTCACCCTTGAGGCCGAGGAAGTTGTGAGAGGCTGATTTTAAGTCTCTGTCCGGGGCAGGGACGGAGAGATCGGCCTTTTATCGATGTATCGGGCAGAGATGTCAACCTCTAGACCAGTGTTTTTCAACCACTGTGCCGTGAGCTATTGTCTGGTGTGCCTTGGAAAATTATCCAATTTCACCTAGTGGGTCTAAAAAGTATTTTTTGAAAACAAATTAATTATTATCTGCAAATAATGTGCCGTTGTCAAGTCTCTGTGCTGTCTAGTGATCGGCAGAGTAACCATGTATTACTCTTCCATATCAGTAAGTGGTCGTAGGTAGCTCATTTCTTTGAGACAAGAGAATTAGTGATGCATGGATGCAACAGGTGGCGACGGACAGTGGCATTGTGGCTAGCGAGACTATATGGTGTTTCTATCCAAGACACTGATGAGAACAACTTTATATTGTGAATATAGGCTACAGAGTTACATTTTGTTACAGTTTCTGCTGGTGGTGTGCCTCATGATTTTTTCAATGAAAAAAATGGGCCTTGGCTCAAAAAAAGTTGAAAAACACTGCTCTAGACCAAATGTGGACGTTTCATTATCAATCACCACGCACTACTCTCTCTGTGCCAGATCTGATTTTTTTCTACAGTATGAGTGTTTATTTCCTCAAGCAGAAGTAAAAGGCCGTGACCCAGATAATCACTCAAATAAAAGTAAAAAGGTAGGAAGAAGAGAAACTACTTGTGTGAACCAGTCTGAGTGTAGACGTCTGTTTATGTTTCAGATGCAACATCAAATCATGTGAAAATACCATCAGATATGACATAAAAAGAAATCATTCATGAAACACAAACGGCATCAATTTGACTCAAGTACAGAGACTTCCTTATGATACCACTCAAGTAGAAGTACTGTAAGGTAAAAGTACTCCAACACCAAACTCATCTGGATGGTTCTGTGGCTCATCTTACCGTCCAGCTCGGCCTGGGCCAGCTCCCGCTCCTGAGAAAACACACAGAATATAGTTGAATTAGTGAGTCAGATGCCCTCCCATCATCCTATTCTGCTGAGAGGGGCACAGACCCAAATATCAATTTAACCGTCTGGAATATTGCAACTATTTATGGATCAGTGTTGGGGAGGACACTTTGAAATGTATTCCATTACTTTGTCCAATCAGAGTACTGTGTTCTGAATACTGTAATGTAATGATTGAGTACTGCCATGTATGTACCTGAAGAGAGTTACTGAAAATGAGTATTCTAAATACATGTATTCAGTTACTGCCCAATACTGTCCCTAACAGAGAAATAAGGAGAGAGGAAGGCCTGTTATCTTATCTTATGTTTCTGTGATATTTGACTCAACTCTTTACTCTTCTTTAAAATTTAATTTAAAAAAAACTGTGACAACACTCGACTTAAACAAGGTTAAAACGGAACAAAACGACACAGATGAGGAACCAAACTGATCATCATGCCCCTGTGTTTTTGTAAAAACGAACATCTCAGTCAGATGGAGACCTCAGTGGTTTCAGTGAACGGGCCTATGTTGAGCTTCTTGTGACATGGTCAAAGCGACACCAATAATTGGATATAAAATGAGTTTAAAAACAGGGTGAAGCAGCCTCTTCATGTGGATCAGTGTAATGCAGAGTGACAGTAATCCAGATTAAGGCGGCGGACACACTGGGATTACAGCTGCTCTCCTGACGCTCGAGTCCCAGACTAAAGCGGGACTGAGCCAGTGCTGGACCAGGACTAAACCCCACACACACATCCACAGAGAAGCGAGTAGGACCGAGCTTTTTAGTCCCACACCCGGAAAGTGAGGTTAGCCAGAGGTGGGCCAGATATCATCCACAAGTTCAGTTACTAGAAATATGTGTCTCTCTTAGTAAAGGCCATTTAGTGTCGTCCCCCCCCCCCCCCCCATTTTTGGTTTGCAAAAATATATCGTTATTGAGAAAGTCCTAAAAATATAGATATTTGTTTTTGTCAGTATTGCCAGCCCTAGAGTCCACTTCCATCGACATGAGAAAAGCTACGAGGCTCACCTGTGTTAGTACAGATGACTGGATGATCACATGACTTTGTGCGTATTTGACCTTTTACTGACCCAGTGGCATTATGGGTGCAGCTTGGCACTTTTGTTTTCCCTCACAGTGGCAGGTTTCTGGTACAAACCCCTAAAAACGATGTTTCATAGTGCACCTTTAAGTTAGTCAACTTTGCTTTTATAATATTTATTATAATCATATTTACTGAAGGTCCTGCTTCATGTTTGTTCCTCATGAAGCTCAGAGCTGTTCCTTTGTGAATTTAAATGACACGAGGCTCTTTCAAACTGTCAGGGAAGTTTGGATGATTTTAGTCTCGTCTTTTCATTTTTATTTAGTCATATTTATTCGACAAAAACATCTGGAGATTTTAGTGACAGTTTTAGTCTCATAAACAACTAGTTTTAGTCACATTTTAGACAGCAAAACATTCCTTGGACTAAAAACGACTAAATAACACTGCTCTCTATACAAAAAAAACATTGTACCGTGTTAAGCTGTTATCTGCCAGCTCATTCATATCCAAATCCCAAAGCATATTGACTGGAGAGCTTACAGCCAATATGGCAATATGAGGCCTCATTTGAAAGCCAAGAGCTTCTAGTTTCTAAAACTATGTGTAAGAGCCGTGTGAGTGAAACATGACTTACATCACATTTGCCGTTCCTAACCCTAACTCTCTGAAATTCACATTTAAACACATTTAAATCAGGAGGGTCAAAGTCAACACTTTAACTCTCGATTAATCATCAAATACTGAATGTAATGGATTGATGATAATAATAATAATATTAATAATAATAATAATAATAATAGATATTATTTATATAGGCAAGGGAAGGCAAGGCAAGGCAAACACTCCAAGTTCTGATGCTGTTGGTCTTCAAAAATGGAGGAAAAAGCAACAAAAAGGCAACTACACAGGTGACAAATAAAGTGACGAAAAAGCAAAACAAAATAAAAATAAAAAGTTACAAAAAAGAAACCGCTAGCTAGGCTGTAAACTTTTAGATTTGGGTAAAGCTGAACTGGAGAAAATGCACGTGGTTATGGTGGGGGTTAAGAGGTTAAAACTGTGAGGACTTTTTCCAACGAAGCCTTGTGCAGAAGGTCAGAATGTTGAATGTGGGGGCTAAAGACAAAACCAAACTAAACCCAATCTGAACCAACAGTAAAGCAGGAATAGAGCAGGTCTGGGGTGAAGTGTCTGGGCCCGAGGACACAACAACAGCGAGGAAACATTTGGAGGAGCGCGTCCCACACTCACCGCCCCAAAGATACTGTTGAGTATAGACAGGTAGACTTTGTTCCTGCTCTCGGAGCTCTTCTTGGACTTCCTCTTCTTCTTAGGCGTCTCCGACACAGAGCCAGCGGGCGAGTCTTTAGGGGTCTCACATTGGCTGAAAAAAAAAAAAAAAGGACTTTAACTTGACTAGGGATGGGTACCCTGAAACACCAGTCTGGTATCGGAAAAATGTTTCCTTCGAGAGCAGGCACCAAAAAAAGCTCAAATACATTTTCCCCAATGTTTTTACAAATGACCTATATTTCTAGATTTGCGTGACAGGCCAGACAGGTGCACATCAACTCGTCCAAGCTCAGGTAAGAACATATCTCAGTATGGACAAAACGGTGGCCTGTACCTTTAAAGCAGTGAATTATAGATTACAGGTGTAATAATCCACAGTCTGAGGTGTTTTGGAATATGCCATTGCTATCCAGAGCTCAGAAAAGACATGACCATTTATCAGGTGTTTTTGGGATACTCGTTTTTGTTTCCTAACATTGAAAGAGGGCGCACAAATACATTTTTTATTCTTGGTTTTGGTCCAAATTTCGTTCCTAATCTTCACGATTCGCCACTTTCAGGACGCGAAATAACGCTTTTAAAACATTTTTCCCCTCAAATGTCTGATTTTACAAAACACTGAAGGACTTAAGTCATTTTAGTCCACTCTCTAATTTAGACTTTTTTTCCTGATTGGACAAGTTTGAGGTCATCTTGATTGAAATAAACAATTTTCTTACACCAAATGGCAAAGACATTGATCTCAAATAAAGACAAACAGTATTGAAATGATTGTCTCAGAACAAGTGAAATAACTAAGTGAAAATGCCCAACTGCATCTTAACTAGTCCAAACAACTCAAATTTAAATGACTATGCTCAATTTGAGACATTTATACTAATCTAGACTTTAATTTTTTGCAGTGTTGGGTCAGTGTCTTTGTGACTGGGTTCAAGTAACCCTCCTGCAAATTCAACATTTTACTCACTATATGTCCAAATAGGTGATTATTACTGGGGTGATGCAAATTTTAAGTTTCACCATTTTCTTCACACACAAAAAAGAAGCTATTTTCTGGTTTTCAAACCTTGGCAATATTAATATTGTTATAATGGTACATTATTGTCAGGCTCCATACTTCAAACATCAGGGAAACAAAAAGAAAATCTAAAGTCCCTTGGAGTGTTGATTAAAACAATGTGTTTTACACTTGACCCGTCTACGATTAGAGGCCCATTTTGTCTGTGCACAAAAAAGTGGGTCACCTGTCTGTTGCGGAGGCTGATTCCACAGAGGTGGTGGAGGGGGTTCTCTCTCCCGTGGACATGGCGCCTAGGCACGGCGAAGCTCCCGGATGGAGAAGGTGGAGAGGCTCCTGGGAGGAGAAGGTGGAGGGCTCCTGGGTGGATAAGGTGCAGAGGCTCCTGGGTGGAGAAGGTGCAGAGGCTCCTGGGAGGAGAAGGTGAAGAGGCTCCTGGGAGGAGAAGGTGGAGAGGCTCCTGGGAGGAGAAGGTGAAGAGGCTCCTGGGTGGAGAAGGTGCAGAGGCTCCTGGGTGGAGAGGAGCAGAGGGGACCGGCGGACAGGGGACCAGAGTTTGCAGCGTGACGTCTGCTCCTTGCTCTGGCCTCTGCCTAATCACAGGCTTAACTCTGAGGAGCAAACACGCAGCAGGAGATTAGTGACTAACGACAGGTGCAATGGAAAGTATAGGATTGTTTGTTTTTTTATCAAGATGCCCGTTAGCCTTGACAATGGCTCGTCTTCCCGGGCTCCGGATTATAAAATCACATTTTCATACAAGGACATCACATTCTAAAATATTTGGGCAGTATTCACATTATATAAACCTATAAAACAAGCATAAAAACACAAATCCACAATTACAACATGATTTCATTTGTTGCAGTGTGTCGACAGAGTCTTTGTTTAAAACTGTCGATGCGATGTTAGAAATGTCTTTAGGCAGACGGTTCCAGGAGTTCAGAACAGAGGAAGTGTTACATGATGGAAGAGTATAATGTTGTGTTAAACTTATGTATGGAACAACTGAATACAAGTGACCTTTTCTTGTTCACAATGTGACCTGCAACTGAGAAAAGTCGTTCACAGGGAACAGTGGTTGCAGGAGTGGCTAGATATTTGTGAGCTAGTGAAGCCAGCTTCTCATGGGCTCCTGAATGAGATGCCCACCACCTCAAGGGGCAGTTCTCCAATTTAATGGTGGACTCTGCGCTGTACCTGTGTATGGCAGGTTGGACCTCTTCATCTTCTGATTCTGAATCTGAGCCCATTTGCAGAAGGCTGATTTTCTTCCTGGGTGGCCCATCATCATGTGTCTGTGAAGACCTTCCGGGTGATTCTTGTTGCAACATCCCTTCAAGTGTGGTCCACACCTCTTCCCTGCCTGTCTTGGGCAGGCATTTCAAGTCTTTGAAACGAGGATCCAAAACTGTAGCAATCTGGAGCCATGCATTGTTGAGCTTTTCTTGACGGGATGCTAGATCCTCCTTGAACTTGGTCTTGAATCTCACCACATATGCAGGGTCCTCATCACAGGCTTCCACCTTGAGACACAAGTGGCAGAGAGAAGGTAGTACCACAGAATGATTTGATAAGTTACAGACTGATTTACCTGCATGGCTCTAGAAGTGTCTCCAGCCTCTGCAGTTTATCCCACTCTGCTGCGGTCGGCCAAACGAGTTTGTGCTCCTGATTGTCCAGGGCTGCGATGACGGCCTCTTTATTTCTGCTCACGCGCTTGACCATTTCCAGTGTCGAATTCCAACGTGTTGGAACATCCTGGATCAATGGCTCTTGCTTCTTTCCCAGGCTGACTTGTTGTGCTTGAAGCTCTGCAGTGTTTGCTGGGCTGTGCTTAAAATGACCGACAACTTTGCGAGCCTTGGCCAAAGCATTTACAAAGCCGCTGTCAGCAAGACTCACTGTGACACGTCTCTGCACCATGTGAGCGACACAGAAAAACGGAAACCTGAGTCTTCTACAATGGGTCTACAATCCTTTGTGATCCATTTTGCTATTGTGTTGGTCAAATGATCTGAGGTTGATTTTGTTAATGGCCAGCGAACATTCAGCGTGGTCTGGCGCGTGGTCTTTGCTGAACCTGATGGCCCAGCAAAAGCATGTTTGGCGTTGACATGGTACCTCAAGCTTGAACAGCTCCGGTGAAATTGAAACTCCTCGTTACAAATCTTGCAAATAACCTTGTACTTGTTAACTGTACCATCATCCATAGGCCTACTTTGCTCACCTTGCTCCATCTCGCCTCTAGCTCCCCAACCACTTTCCTGACTTTCCTGACCTGAATAATTCGTCACACTGCGCATGCGTGAAATGCGCTAAAAAAAAAATTACGTAATTAACAACAAACAACTAATTAACGTCGTTAACGCGCTATTTTTGACAGCCCTTATAATTAACCATTTGTTCTGTGGCTTAACTTCTTTTTTTTCTTCTCAATACGGTCTCAAAACAATGATAGTTACGTGAGTTACAGTGAGAAAAAGATTTGGAGGTGATAGACTGAGGAAAAGTATGTATTAAATGTCACGTAGCCTGAAGCTAACAGCCTTAGCCTTAGCAGCTGTTGGCACGAGCAAAACAAGGGCTAAAAACAAGACCTAAACATGAAATACACATCTGAACTACAACTGCAAAACAGCTGCCAGACACTTACCAGTACAACAATGAGTGAGCCATTACTTGAGGACATCTGTGGGTGTGCTGAGCCATTATATCGGCCCATCTCACTGACGCAGTTCAGGCTAGCTGTGTCCCTTTAGTCAGTCCAACACCAGCGCCTTTTACGTTGCTTCCAGGTAGAAAACAGGAATATAATTAGAGTCCATTCTCACAGCCTGCCCACCTGACTGTGACTGCGATTACCTCCGCATCAGCGAACGAAAAGTGGGCAAATTAAGCGACTTTGTTGAAACCCGCGAAGACAGGAAGAGACTGGGCACTACTATGCGCTACTTCCGGTTGTCGTGAAAAAGGTCTATTGACGGGCAGACTCTCGCGAAGCACTCGGCATTTTTACGAACGTCGTCAAATAGCGACTTTCAAACTATAACTTAAAAGTCCATTGCATATACATCTAACACATTCCAACACATTTCAGAATTTCTACAGGCGTATTTGCGTATATATTCGTACATTTGTAAGAACACATTTTTCAAGGGAAGATAGCCACTTCCTCTTGCTCCCTAAAGTATTAGGACACCCTACCCCTCCACGGGAACGCGCAAAACTAGGGGAAGGGCTCAAATCTTGGGCTAGGGTTTGAATTGGGACAGGGCCTTAGCCTACTTTAGCTATTGGCAGTACCTACCTGGCTACCTCTCTTGTTGTCCTGATCTTTCAAAAATGTAGCTTGAGTTACTTCTGAGTTACTTTTGGCAAAATGTAAACTGAAGATAGTAATAACGCCACCGGGCAAGAGTGCTGTCAAAGGTTAGCTACACTCAACTGCAGATCTTATATCTTATTATCTTATAGCCTGCCAACATCTCATTTGAAAGCTACGACCTACAAAACTCATCTACACGTGTTGTCGTCACTTTTTTAACGTTCTTTTTCATTCAATTTTTGTTGTTCTTTTGTTGCTTTTTATGGCTTTTTTAAAATGGCATTTTTGCCACTTTTTATTGCTCTTTTGTGGTTTTAAATGGCTTTTTGGTCACTTTGACGCTATTTTGACACTTTTTTTTTCAAGAAGCTTTTAGATTTGGGTAAAGCCAAACTGGAGAAAATGTGCCCGGTTCAGCTGGGGGTTAAAAGGTTAAATTGTAATGACCAATATAAAACCGTATTTTGTTGAAGTAATATGTTGTACAGTATTCCTTAGTTACTGAAAAAGTAGTTGTGAGGAAGCTGGCCAATGTGGATAAGTAGGAGGCAGACTCAGACATTTCCATTGTAGCTGGCTTTTATTTCCACCATGGTAAAAATTTAACTTAACATTTGTACCAAAACAACCACTATAGAAAATGCTGAACAGAAACAAAACAAACAGAACTTAACTGAACTCAGGAAACCACCACATGTACCCAGCTACATGGTTTTTCCATGCTTGTTGCAAGCACATTTTTAAACTCCTCCAGCAGGAAGCTCCTCCCCCAGATCAGTCCATCTCAAGGTAACTACCAGGTAAACTCACTGTGTAAACGGTTGACAAGTACGTTTTTCTCCCAACACTTCCCCTTCCCCCAGTTACTTCACCCTTCAAAATATACATGTTTCAACTTAGAGACGTATGTAAACACAAAAATACAAAATACAAGAAACTTTAACCTACTCCCCCCCCCCCCTCTTCCACCTGGGCTGGTCCATGGGCAGCGCAAAGCCCCCAACATGGCTGCCTGCACGGACACACCCCTCTCCGGACCAGGTGGCAATTATTAGCTTGATTACAAAAATTCTAACTACAAAACAATGAATACATAAACTATAACCAACGTGACAAAAGAAATTAATGGGACAAAGTAACCTAAAACCTACTTTGTCACACATCCCCCCCTCTTAAGACCGTTACTCCTCAGAGTCACGGGACAGAAAATCTGCAATGATGTTATTTTTACCTGGTTTATACAGAATCTTAAAACAAAAAGGCTGCAGAGACAAATACCATCGAGTTATACGAGCATTAGTGTCTTTCATCTTGTGAATCCATTGTAAAGCACGGTGATCCGTTTCTAGCACAAACGCTTTCCCTATCAAGTAATATTTAAGTGTATCCAGTGCCCATTTAATGGCAAGAGCTTCTTTTTCAATTGTAGAGTACCTCCTTTCTCTAGGAAAGAGTTTTCTGCTAATGTATTGGACTGGAAGTTGGTTTCCCTCCTCCCCTTGCAATAACACTGCCCCCAGCCCTACACTTGAAGCATCAGTCTGTACCGTAAAAGGCAATTCAAAATCTGGACATTGTAAAACTGGATGTAGACACAAGCAGTCTTTCAAATCGTTAAACGCTTGTATGGTGTCAGGCGTCCACTTGACCTTTACGGGGCTAGTTTTACTTGTCATGTCCGATAAAAGGGCTGAGCGGGTTGCAAAGTCTGGGATTAGGCGTCGGTACCAACCCACTAGGCCTAAGAAAGATCTTAGTCTTCTCTTGGTGTTAGGCAACGGGGTGGCAGTAATAGCTTCTACTTTGCCCACCTGAGGATGGATACCCCCAGCTCCAATCACATAGCCCAAGTACTGCACCTCAGACTTGGCAATGTGACATTTCTTGCCGTTAATGACAAGACCTGCCTCCAGGATCCGACCGAAGACATCAGTAAGATGCTGCAGATGCTCCTCCCACGATTGGCTGAAGATAACGATGTCGTCGATGTAGGCTGCAGAGTAGTCCTCAGCTCCTCTCAGCACCTCATCCACAAGCCTTTGGAACGTCGCCGGTGCTCCGTGTAGACCAAAGGGCATCACCCGAAACCTGAAGAGGCCGCTTGGCACCCGGAATGTTGTCAGATCTTTTGAGGATTCTTCTAGAGGAACTTGCCAATACCCTTTACAGAGGTCTAGCGTTGTCAAGTAACTTGCATGTCCGAGACGTTCAATCAGTTCATCCACCCTGGGCATTGGGTAGGGGTCAAATGCTGACACTGCATTTAACTTTGAAAAGTTTGCACAGAATCTGAGCTTTGGCTCATCTTTTTTGGGAACCAAGACTACAGGACTGCACCACTCACTGCGGGATGGTTCAATTATTCCAGTCTCCAACATCTCCTTCACTTCTTTCTTCAGTTCAGGACCAAGTTGGGCTGGAATACGGCAGGTTGTGTCTCTAATAGGCTGCTGATCTGGTGAGCGAAGGCGAATCTGGTGTTGGATAAGGTGAGTATTACCAGGTTTCGCACTAAACAGTTCATCTGTCATGAAGACTTTCAGTTCTTCATGTTGTCTCCGGCTCAGATGACTCAGATCTGGGAAAACTGGTGCCTCTACTGACGAAGGAAAGTACTGCTCTTGAAGCTCCTCTTCATCTGCGACTGCCCGTGCCAGGAAAGAGAGTTGATCTGGACGGTCAACCCACTCTTTAAGCAGGTTAACGTGGAATGTTTGGTACTTTTTACGACGCTCTGGCATAAATAGTTCATAAGTAACTGGACCAGTCTTTCTGCAGATCCCATATGGACCTTGCCATTTAGCCAAGAGCCCACTCTCGGAAGTTGGCAACAGCAACAGGACTTTCTGGCCTTCTTTAAATATTCTTCTTCTCGAGGCCTGGTTGTAATTCTGTTGTCTATTTTGAGCTTGAGCCAAATTGTCACCGGCAAGTTCTTTAAACTGTTCTAGTCGGTCTCTCATCTTTAGGACATAAGAGAGTTCAGTACATCTTTGCTCTGGCATTGGCCCCTCCCATGCCTCTTTCAGTACATCTAGAGGCCCTCTAACAGAATGTCCATACAGAAGCTGGAATGGTGCGAAGCCTGTAGATGTTTGTGGCACTTCTCTATATGCAAAGAGCAAAAATGGAAGCCACTGGTTCCAATCAGATCCGGATTCTGCCACAAACTTCCTCAACATGGATTTCAGAGTCTTATTGAAACGCTCCACGAGGCCGTCTGTCTGTGGATGATAGGGACTTGTCTTTATTCCATGTATACCCAGCAGCTGGTAGACTTGTTTCAACAGGCTGGAGGTGAAATTGGTGCCTTGGTCTGTGATGATTTCCTTTGGGATCCCAACTCTGGAGAAACGTTGGATCAGGCAGGTGGCGACCTGGCGGGCCTTTATCTTCCTTAGTGGGAAAGCCTCTGGATATCTTGTCGCGTAGTCCGACACCACTAGGTTATACCGATGTCCCGCGCTGCTCCTTTCCAGTGGACCAACGATATCCATAGCGATCCGTGAAAAGGGGGTGTCAATGATGGGCATGCTAATCAGGGGGGCTCTATCCCTCTTTTTGTTTGGGGCAGTTAACTGACACTCAGGGCAAGATTGGCAATACTTCACAGTGTCTGAATACTGCTGGGGCCAATAAAACCTTTTAATCATTCTAGAAAATGTTTTAGCTTGGCCCAAATGACCTGACCATGGGACTGAATGACTAAGGTGAAGAACTGTAGATCTTAAAGACTCTGGAACTACAAGTTGGTCACTACTCTCACTTCGCCTATACAACTTGTCACCCTTAATCACAAAAACATCTTTCCCACGCCCTGCGACTTTAGCTGCTTCCGGTACACATTTATTAAATAAAGGTGCCAGACTTGGATCTTGTTTTTGCAACGCAGCCACATCACTACAGATAGAAAACAGATCAGGTTCACTTGGGTTCAATACACGTTCATCTATTTTTGTTCCCTTCACTTTGTCTTGTCTCTTTTGTCGTTTGCTCTTCCTCACTTTGCCATTGTTAGCCGTTACAATCTCATCATTGGCAAAAGGTAACTCCTCCCATTCTGCTGTGGGACTGTCTTTCTGAGTCTTTTTAGATCTAGTAACAGCCATGAAACAATCATTAGAGTTCAAAGTGGTTTCTACTGATTGTTTGGCTATGAGCTCAGGAAGTATGGGAACATCAAGGCCTAGAACAATTTGATATGGTAGGTGTTCCAGTACTCCTACAGATAGCACATAGGATTGGCCTTCCAGCTGAATTGTAACCTCTGCTATGGGATACCTTACTTTGTCACCATGGATGCAAACAATATCTATTGTTCCCCCACAGAAGACTACATCTTTAGGCAGGCTGTCCTGTCTGATTAGCGTGCGGTCACTTCCGGAGTCTAATAGAGCTACACAAGGTTTATCGTCCACAACCACTCCCATTGTTAGCTCCTCCCGCTGACACTCGAACATATCTCCGTGCAAGTTGAATACACTACACAAGTAATTTTTACTACTGGTAGCTCTAGGGCACTGTGCTTTAAGATGGCCTGTTACACCACATAAATGACATACATAGGTAGAGCTGTCTCTAGTGTCCAGTCTAGGTGCATGTTGGGATGCCGTACTTTGTCTAAACTGATGGGGTTTAGAATCATAAGGGCCAAATGTCTTACCAAATGGGGCGGTTGGGCGAGGCTTAGGAGCAAAGAGTGCATTTGATGGTCGACGAGCTGCTAGGAAAGCTTCAGCCATGTCTGCCGCTTCTTTGGAAGTCTTTGGATCCCTCTCTTTGATCCAGGTGCGAAGCTCAGGACTAATGACGTCGAGGAATTGTTCCATGATGATTGCATCTCCGATTTGTTCCTTGGTCTTTGTCTTCGGGTCCAACCATTTGTTGTAGAGCTCCTTCAGCCGGACCTGTAGCTCTTGAGGGGTCTCCTCTTCTTTCCGCTCCAATGAGCGAAATCTCAGCCGGTATGTCTCTGTGCTGATCTCAAACTTTTGCAACACAGCACATTTTACTTTGTAATAGTTCATCGTATCATCAATGTCCATAGCCACATACGCTGAGCGAGCTTTGCCAGTGAGGAGTGGTGCCAGGCGAAGAGCCCACTCATCACATGGCCACTGACAAGCATGTGCAATTCTCTCAAATATGCACAAATAATGTTCAATGTCCTCACCATCAGTGTAGGGTTGCATCTTTGGGCCTTTCCAGTTAGTGTTCCGCATTGTGCTGGAATGCTTAGAGTACATTTGGTCATCTTGGAAATGTTGGGTCTTTCTCCACTCGGAGGTGACTTCCGTCTGTTCCTTACGGCTTTGTTGAACTTCCTGGTGAAGGTGGGACAGGTCTTTTTCCATCCTTCTCCATCGCGTCTCCTGGTCCCTCATGTGACGATGTAGCAGGTCTGTGAGTTGCTCCATGTCATTAGATTGTCGTTCTCCACCTTCGTCTTCCTGCTCTTCCACTGGGATGGTTTCCGGCTCCTCCCCGGGGATGGTGTCCAGTTCACCCTCAGGAGGTGGGTCAGTTCCTGCCTCAGCACTGGTCTTTTTCTGTTGCCTGGTCCCCATTCTTCACTGCCTCCCACTGGCCTGGACCCCACCGCTGCCACCATATGTGAGGAAGCTGGCCAATGTGGATAAGTAGGAGGCAGACTCAGACATTTCCATTGTAGCTGGCTTTTATTTCCACCATGGTAAAAATTTAACTTAACATTTGTACCAAAACAACCACTATAGAAAATGCTGAACAGAAACAAAACAAACAGAACTTAACTGAACTCAGGAAACCACCACATGTACCCAGCTACATGGTTTTTCCATGCTTGTTGCAAGCACATTTTTAAACTCCTCCAGCAGGAAGCTCCTCCCCCAGATCAGTCCATCTCAAGGTAACTACCAGGTAAACTCACTGTGTAAACGGTTGACAAGTACGTTTTTCTCCCAACACTTCCCCTTCCCCCAGTTACTTCACCCTTCAAAATATACATGTTTCAACTTAGAGACGTATGTAAACACAAAAATACAAAATACAAGAAACTTTAACCTACTCCCCCCCCCCCTCTTCCACCTGGGCTGGTCCATGGGCAGCGCAAAGCCCCCAACATGGCTGCCTGCACGGACACACCCCTCTCCGGACCAGGTGGCAATTATTAGCTTGATTACAAAAATTCTAACTACAAAACAATGAATACATAAACTATAACCAACGTGACAAAAGAAATTAATGGGACAAAGTAACCTAAAACCTACTTTGTCACAGTAGTCTAACATATTTTTGGAACTCGTTACTTGTGTAATACGTCACCTCCTTGGCCATTATGCTGATTTGAAGAAGGGACATAAGATACAGTGAGTGGACTAAAAACATATTTGATCCCTCATTGATTTTTGCAAGTTTTCCTACTTACAATGATCAGAGAGGGCCGTTTTCCTCTGGTACAGTATAGTTATTTCCTGCAATACAAATGAATGATTTAAAGTCTTACAGAGTGATTTCCTGGCATATTTGACTTCCTTTGATATTTCTTCGCCAACGCGATCCATCAGGTGACTTCACTTCCGGGTCCTCGGGTCAGGGGCGTAATGGCGCTGTCACGTCGGGGCGTCAGGTTAACCCTCGGCCTCCGCTTTTCTGACCTCAAAACCTGCGACTGGACTACGGGATGACCTTCGCTTTAGCAATACGAACTAAACGCATGGATTTACTGGATGTACTTGTTCGTCTGAGTGTTGGAAACCATCATTTGCAGAAAGACGCGCAGCAGCGTTTCACCTGGAACAACGCGGCGTGGGGGTGTAGGCCGTGATGGAGCACGTACACTTTGGGTGAGTACGGAACCCGACTGAAAACGATAGGGTTATTGCTGCAGCATGTCGCGCGAGCTTTGTGATAATTAGTGTTTTCAGCAACTGCCAGAAAACGTAATTATTTTTTTTAATCAAAGATCATGAAGTTTGGTGACATTGTTGAGTTCCAAACAGTACAGATGTTATACAAAGCAAGACACAAATTGTTACCAAGCCAAATACAAAGACGGTTCCAAGAACGTAAGTACTGCTCGTTATGACTTACGTGATGAATTAAACTTCAGGCTTCAGAAACATAGCACAGCTTGGACGTTTCTCGCGGTCCGACCAAGATGGCGGTGCTTTAAGGCGGACTTTTGTCAAGCTCTCAGCACAACATCAGAAAATACTATTTTTACCGTTCATGACTAAGTAAATTACGAAGCTGACACCTGATACCATTTTCCTAACCACACTTGGACATGGTTTGTCCCAGTTTTACTCGTAATCTGTCCCAGTTGTCCCGGTTTTGGCCAATGTAGTCCCCGAAATGGCATACTTCACTTGAAATGGGAGTTTCAATTACCAAGTGTAAACCAATTCAAAATCTCAATTCAGGATGCGGATTGCATGTCATAAGTCGTCGTCAGTTTAACCATTCGCTGTGCTACCGTGCCGCGTTAGTGCTCTCGCTTCAAAGCTAGAAGGTCCCGGGTTCGATTCCCACCTGGACGGGGCCTTTCTGTGTGGAGTTTGTTCTCCCCGTGTCTGCGTAGGTTTCCTCCGGGTACTCCGGTTTCCCCCACCACCAAAAACATGTACACTAGGCCAGGATGAATGATGTGTGTCAATGTATGGTGGTGGTCAGAGGGACCGTTGGCGCAGATGTGTGCAGTCGGGACAGCGCTTCTGTCAGTCTCCCCCAGGGGAAACTGAAGCTACTAACGTAGTTTACCACCACCGAGTGAGGAGTGAATGTAAATTGCTCTCATGTAAAGCGCTTTGTGACCATGTCTGTGAAAGGCGCTATATAGATAAAGATCTTCTTCTTCTTCTTCTTCATCGTGGGTAAAGACAGTTTAGATTTGCAACCCCTGCGGCCTATTCCCGAATATTGTCCCAGTTTTTTTGTTGGAAAATCTGGTCACCCTATGCTAGCCCCTCTGCTAACGAACACGACTATCAATCAATCAAACTTTATTTATAAAGCGCTTTTCATACCGAAAGGTATCACAAAGTGCTTTACAGATAACAAACAGACAAACAGGTGCTTGCGTACACACACACAAATTACATCATTAGGACTAAATAAATAGATGTGAGTTAAAAGCTAAGCTAAAAAGGTGGGTCTGGAGCCTGCTCTTAAAAACATGAACGTTCTCTGTGGTCCTGAGCTCCTCCTCAGGTCGTTCCAGAGGCGAGGGCCATAATATTGGAAAGACGCCTCGCCGTGAGTCGTTCTGTTGACTTTAGGAATAACTAGGAGACCCTGCCGGAGGAGCGAAGGGGCCGTGAAGGTTCATAAGGTAAAAGCAGTTCTGAAAGATAAGAAGGACCAAGACCATTAAGACATTTAAAAACCATTAAAAGAACTTTAAAATCGACCCTGAAACACACGGGGAGCCAATGCAGCGACTCTAAAACCGGTGTAATGTGGTCCCGCCTCCTGGGTTTGTCAGGACACGAGCTGCTGAATTTAGTAAAAGTTGTAAACCTGAGATGCTCTTTTTGGGAAGACCAGAAAGCAGGGCATTACAGTAGTCAATACGACTGGTGATAAAAGCATGCATGAGCGTCTCCGTGTTGGCCCGAGAGAGAATGGGGCGGGGCTATGTTCTTTAGATGGTAAAAACCTATCTTTGTGATATTCTTAATGTGTGGAATTAAAGTCAGCTCAGAGTCAAAAATCACACCCAGGTTCTTCACCTGTGAGGACAGGTCACTACAACAACGGCGCCAGCGGGATGGAGTGCTCTGCACCAGCGATGGCAAATGAGCTGGAATTCCCTCCACTACCCGTTACGCCTTCTCTTGCTAAGAAGCCTGCGCTGTCTAGATTCCATGATGCTAATGATAGCCTTTCTAACACTACTGCTCGCATGCTTGCCAATTTGATCAATTCAAGAAGCGACGCGCTTGAAGAAATGATTGGCGCCATTCGCACTGAGATGAAAGTAGTGAATGTAAAGATCGCCGCCATTGACACCCGTGTTGGCAAATGTGAGGACGCTACTCAGAAAAGCTGGGCCCGAGCGGCTGAGGTGGAGAGTTATGGGAGACAGTGGAACCTGAGGCTGCAAGGGGTGACTGAAACCAGGGATGAACATGTTCGTGAGAAGGCCATTGCTGTGTGCCAAGAAGTGCTTCCAACTATGAAGGACAAGATGCACGAAATCATTGATGTTGCTCATCGAGAGGGAAAAAACGCGCCGATGACCCGAGGCCTCGCAGTATCATCATAAAGTTTGTCTGGAGACATCACAAGGAGGATCTGTGGAAGGCTGCCAAGACCTGCGCTTTTCTCCAAGCAAATGGTCTGCGCTTCAGTCTGGATCTTTCAAAGGAGGACAAGGAAAACCGCGGGAAACTGTGGCCCAAAATCAAGAAAGCGCGAGAGGAGGGCAAGGCGGCCTATTTCATCGGTGGAAGAGGATTCGCCGATGGAGTTGAAATATTTCCATAAGCAGAATTATGTAGCTGTCTGGCTATGGAAGCGTACTTGGTGCCCTATTTACAAGTTCTTAAGCTCTAATATTCTAAAGGGATGACTTTTAATTGCACTGACTTGTGTTTACGCATTTAAAAAAAGAAAGAAAAAAGGCTAATGCGGTTAGGAAAAAAAACATTAAAATCTGTTTTTGTTCAAGTTAAACTATTTTTGCATATTGCTGATCTTGACAGCATGTTGTTTATCTAGTCTAAGGTTTTCTTAGAGGTTTATTGTTGTTGTTTGGAATTGTTATTTTACTTTAGTTAATCTGTCTTCTCTATCTTTCTTATCTATTAATGCTAGGGGTTTGCGCAACAATATTAAACGCAAAGCTATATTTCTTTTTGCCAAACAATTTAAATCAGACTTTGTTTTTGTTCAAGAATCTCACTCTGTTGCTAATGACGACAATTTTTGGAAGTCGCTTATGGCAATAAAAGAATGCAAAAATCAGAAATCTATAACATCCCAATTAAAAGCGAAGTACAGTATTTGGGTATTTTAATCAGTAAGGACCAAAGCAACAGAAGCACTTCTAATTTTAACCCAATCATACAAAAAACAGAGAAAATTGAATCGGTGGCTCTTGAGATGTCTGTCGTCAAGAGGGAGAGTCCTCCTCACTAAGGCAGAGGGAATCTCACGACTAACTTATGCAGCCTTGGCTCTGCATCTTAGTGACAAGATCCTCAGGGAAATTGACAAAAATCTATTTGACTTTATATGGAAAGGTAAAACCCACTATATGAGAAAAGCGGTTGTTATGAATCCTTATGAAAGCGGGGGGCTTAACTTCTTGGATTTTCAAACTCTAAATAACACATTTAAAATTAATTGGATAAAACAAATCTTTAATAAACCCACTTCAGTTTGGAATATAATTCCCTACCATTTATTATCCAAACTAGGTGGCATTAACTTTTTTTTGTAATTCAAATTCAATATTGATAAAATTCCTATGAAGATGTCGGCTTTCCATCGTCAGGCTTTTCTTTCACGGTCTCTCATCTACAAGCACAATTTTTCTCCTCACAACTACTTAATATGGAACAACAAAGACATTTTATATAAAAATAAATCTCTCTTTTTGGAATACTGGTTTCAAAACATCAACTGGGTTGATCAACTTTTTAACGACGAGGGGTTATTGCTTACATATGATGAATTTCTTAGAAAAGACACTATCCCTGTATCTCCAGGTGATTATGCAAAGCTTTTGGATCCATCCCTACCGGTGTATGCATGTTATTTAAAAGTCAGTACAGGCTTGATGCTCAAAAACTATCTCTTCTATTACCTAAGGAGACACTTGCGGGGAGGGTTTGTCTAGCCAATAACCCTACCAATACAATCGTGCTATAAGAACCATGTTCCAAAGAGAAATAACAATACCCATTTTTCACTGGAGTGTGTTTGTGGATGATATACCATGGAAGAAGGTCTGGCTTTTGTCTAATAGATATTTAGTAACAAACAAAGTCAAAGAAGTATCCTTCAAACTCATTCATAAGTTTTATCCTTCAAAATGTTACATTAAAAACAGATTTAAGAAAGAAAGTGATATTAACTGTGGCTTTTGTAAAGAATATCCTGAAACCATTGTGCATCTTTTCTGGTACTGTCAAAGTGTTGCATTATTTTGGCAGAAATTCTGTGACTTTATTCATGAAAGTATTGAAAATCCTCCCCATCCATATTGTTCCTCAACTGTATACTTGTCGGGCTCACTCCCCCCCTTCCTCTGCTCCTCCCGGCACCTCTTGGTCTTTTCTGTGAAGGTGTGAAAGACTTGGCTGTGGTATTAGTGGGGGCGGGTGAGGGTCTTGAAGCACCAACAGTGGGGGAAGGGAGTGACATCCTTATTTCCTCTGGCTCCCATTCGTGAGTCCTCTTTTTCTTCCACTGTGGTCCCAGAGACAAAATAAAACGCAAAAGAATCTTAGCAAATTAGGCTTTAGGAATTCACTAATGCAACAAATAAATCACAAATCATTCGCAATGCTTGGAAAACAGTCCTTGCAGGCACAAACGGAACTACCACAAGTGTTTTATGGTCTTGTAAACATGATGCCTTTATTATTTTTTTTGTTGCAGTAATGACTGTATGAAGGATAAAAACCTGAACCATTATGAAGAAGTAAACAAAACAAGAGAGGGCCTACATCTTTTTCAAAGTCAAAATAAAGATGTCACTTAAAGATTTACTCACAATGGCGTGATTGATTTTTTATTTTTACTCAAGTAAGACTGCAGATGGGCTACTTCATTTTAATATTACTCAAGTAGAACTAAAAAGTACTGTATGAAAAAAAAACAACTATTGCAGAATATAGCTGACTTACTGAATGGTATAATACACTTGGCCTATTCTTGTTTAGTAATGCATCACTAACGTATTCATTTATCATTAACACTATGGGATAATTCTACTCTTCGCCTCACAGAAGCAGCAGGCTTTGTAGGCCACTTTGTATTGCCATATTATTGACACATTTTTAGTAATTCTTATTTCCCCAAAATAGGCAATTTGACATTTAATTTAGACAAATGTATGGTTTCTGCACTGCCCATAGAACGGCTGTTTCAGTGTATTAGTTTGCCCGCTAGTGGGCGCCAAACTCTGTGTATGTGCGTCTGTAAAGGAGCGAAGGAGAGTGAATACGACAGAAGAGAAGCTTTAATATAGTTTATTTAGATTTGCTGTGTGGTTTTATGTCTTTTAAATACATCGCTTGATAAAACATCGGCATTTACCTTCTAACAGCTGTGACAAATTAAGATGTGCACTGTTCCTCCTGGGTGTTTCCAAGGGGACACAGTTGGGGGACGGACAACTTCTCATTGTCTGTTTAATCAATGGATAAATGGAGTAAAGTTTGTCCATCTCAGATCTGAACTGAAACCGTGGTCATACTCTCTCTTCACTGTGAACACTTGATTAGCGTCTCTGACTCAGGGAAAACTGCAAAAGTGACTTTAAACCAATGCTTTAAACACTTTTATTAACCAGGAAGTCCCAACAGGAAGTAGCCACAGCTATAGCACATGCAAAGCATTATGGGAAATGCTCTGAAGTGAGACATTAGTTAAAGAAAAGCCTTTATTAAATAATAAGCTATTAGTAAATAATGTACACATCAGTGAGGCTTGTCGCCATGGAGCATGTGTCCATGTGGTAGTGGAAGTGTCCTCTGTGGTGTCTGTGTGGGGACACTCTGACTGAGGACAGCATGTCTCCTCATGGCCGCCTCTGTCGGCGCGTGTACAACTCATACTTACCTGGCAGGGGAGATACCATGATCAAGAAGGTGGTTCACCCAGGGCGAGGCTCAGCCATTGCACTCCGGTTGTGCTGACCCCTGCGAATTCCCCAAATGTGGGAATCTCGACTGCATAATTTCTGGTAGTGGGGGACTGCGTTCGCGCTCTCCCCTGTAATACTGTTTAAAGAAACGTGTATCATTCACTAGAAACACTAGTGCTCATTCAGTGGAACTACATGTTACAGAGTGATGGCACTTTATTACATCAACTCTAACATTAGCAGCCTTTATAACTAGGGCTGTCCCGATTATTACTATATCGACTTATCGTTCAACAAATGACACATAAACAATACATTTTTTAGCTCAATATTTATCGTCAGTACATTTATTAGCATTTTTTGTCACATTTGTCTAACGTAAAACTTTATAAGGTTGTATTTCATGTTGTGTGATTTAAGATCAAGTACTTTTCAAACAAAGCTAGTGGCCCTTGTATTCCATTCAATAAAACATTTGTGACAATGTATCGTTATTTTGAACTTTTAATCAGCACTTAATTGTAGACAAGACCACAGTGGAAAAATAATGACTTTTATATTATGTATGTCAAATATATATAAACATAAAAACACACATAAACACAAGTTATGGGCATGGCAAAATTTTTGTTAAAATCTTATCCACTGCCAGTCTTCAAAACTTTGAAAAGTTAGACCAATAAGGTCTTGAAGAGGAGGCTCTCTTTATGTCACAGTAAGTCTTCCTCCTGTACTTTTTGTGGCCTTGGGTGTACTGACCACACAATGAGCACAAGGGCACTTTAGCGTTCTGCATTATTTGACCCGTACTGTGCTCTGTTCTTTTCTTGTAGTATGCAGACCTTGAAATGGGTGGAGGCTGTGAGTTGCATGGTGTTGGTGCTGATGCTGCAATCACATCATGAAAAGTCGTTGGACTTGGCTGGATTAAGGCCAGATGAGGCTGAGAGGAGGGACCTGGGTCATGTGGCGGAGTGGAAAGCGGGTGCGGGTTGCTGCTGTGGTGGAGCCAGAGCAGGTAAGGACACTGGTAAAGGGTAGTGGGAGCCAGGCTGGGTGAAGGTCAGATGAGACCAAGAGGAGGGACCCGGGACATGTGGCAGCATTGGCAGAGTGGACGTGGATGGCTGCGGTGGTGGAGCAGGTAAGGATGCAGGTAAATGGTGGGAGCCAGGCTTCCTCCGTTTAAGTTTTTTGGTCCCTGCCAAAGACTGATGGAGAGTATATTGAACCTGCGGACGGGAGGTGTGCGGTTGCTCGTTGGGAAGCTCCGGTGCTGTGGGTTGGCTGGTGTCAGAAAGGCTGTGTTGGCGGCGGCGGATGGAACCCCTGATCTGTTGCATTCCGTGCAGTGAGTGCCTCCTGATGAACTCAGCCACACACTTGGTGTTTAGCTTTAATAGGGGAATACCAAGTTTGCTGAGTTGAACATCGTCCACTGTCACCTTGTGTTGTGCAAGCTGGTAGGCTTTTGTGATGAGGCGCTCTTGAGGAGACCCTTGAGCCTTTCCTCCACAGCCAGGGTGTAACCATAGCAGTTTGATGAGGCTGTACATCAGACGTTTTTTCCTGACGTCCAGGAGGTGGGCAGCGGCAAAGCGCTTGCTAAACTTAAGCTTCTGCACCAAAGATGCCTCTGCTGGATCCCCGTTGGTCCGACCGAACAGGACATTCCCCCAGCGCGCGGAGTACAAGCTATCAAACTGTTTGATGCTGCGGTCGTGGAGTTCGAGCTTGTTCCAGGCAC
This sequence comes from Proterorhinus semilunaris, assembly GCA_021464625.1. Taxonomy (NCBI): domain Eukaryota; kingdom Metazoa; phylum Chordata; class Actinopteri; order Gobiiformes; family Gobiidae; genus Proterorhinus; species Proterorhinus semilunaris. The sequence goes on from CM038364.1 coordinate 2,076,683, forward strand.
TGATTATATTCTGCTTCGTCGAGTCACTTAAGGTAAGTTTTCCCTGCTCCAAGGCGACCTCCACCAACAATCTGCTGAGCTCCTCCACATGCTGGTACCCAGGGAGATGATTTGGACCACAGACGTCTTCAGCACAGGGATCAAGGTGAGTAGCAACAGTCTGATCTGTGAGAAGGATGTTCATCTTCATTGGTGTCTCGCTGTCTGATGTGTAGCCAGCATCACCCTGTGCATCATCGTCATCTTGCACATCCTCCTCACTCTCCAGGGCGTCAACGTTGGCAGTGACTTCCTCCCCGTCGTCAACTGCCATGAGTGCCTCTCTGGTCTGGCTGTAATGCGCTGGGGCACTGAAGGTTTGAGAGGACTGAGCAAATAAATACTCCAAACCAATAAGCTCATTGCCAGGTGGAGCAGGAGACCTGAAGTTTGTCTCCTCCACCACCCCGAACAGCTCCTGGCCCCGCTGGTTCAGTCGGTGTATAAGTGCAGTGTTTTCTTCCCTTTTGGCCTTTCACGCTTGCAGACTCCCGGTCAGCATTCCATCGTGTAATGCCGGCCAGAAAATACACCTGGAAGGGGACAGCTGCACAATGAGGGCCTCGTATCATGCCGGGCAAGAAACGGTGGAAGTTCTCCAGACTGTTGCTTCCCCTCACTGTGTTATATTTGGGAAGTCGCACACCATTGCGAGTGATGTACTTCACAATGGTGTACATATTCCGGTCAGGTGGATCCTGGATACATGCCAGATGTTTCTGCTGAGTTTCCCAGACCCGGTCGATGGCAGCGGCATCCTTGAAGAGATGGATCTGATTTTCATCCATCCCAGCTGGCCCCTTCATGAGGTCTGACGTTCTGCACACGTGCGAAGGTCTCCTGCTCCCCGACTGTTACCCTCCTGACATTAATCCTCAGCTCTCTTTTTGGGACAAACATGTCCAAGAGCTCAGTGTCTGAAAGGGAGCTGTAGCCAGTTGGGTGCCCTGCACGTTTTGCCAGCAGGAGGAGTTCAACATCCTCCTTGTTGTGAGCAAAAACGGCAGCAGAAAGAGCCGATTTAAAAAGGGCATATTTGGGGTGGTGATCTGTCCTGAGTGCAGCATCGAAGAGGTGGATCCAGTGAAAGATGTCCAGGCGCATCAACATCCCGCTCTGGACCCATTTGTCAAAAAGCTGCTCCAAGGACGAAACTCCATGCATCCGGCAGCAGCCACGATCTACATAGATAAGTTCAGGGGGTGCCTCTCCTGCTCTCTCGTATCGCTCCATGAGACCTTTGGCCATGGGTCGCAGTGCCTCCAGGGACTCCTCACAGGTCAGCACAGAGGTTATTATCTGACGCTGTGCATTGGCCACATTTGTGCACCATTCTGCTGTGCCTTTACCCTCTCCCGACAGTTTTTTGCAGATCTTTTTGAAAAATAAAATGGGGTATTAAGTCATTGATATGCAATTTTACACTGATAAGAATATGACATAACCACAATTTACCTTCTTGGTTGAGTCATATTTGAGGACCTTTCCAAATGTGGACATGATTTGGGTCCGGTAGTCCTCTATTTTGTCTGCTTCGGCGATGAGGAAGGCCTTCCTCAGCAGATAAGGTGTTGGTAGCTCTCTCCTGGGTGGGGGATGTTCAAATTGTGGAGTGAAATTCTCTGAAAGTAGGAATATGTGCCATAATTTAGTCTTCAGGAAAAGAAAAGGAAATATTTATCTGTTGGATGTAGATGTAATAACTGGAAAACTGAGATGTCACTTTTTCCAAACCTCAACAGAAACCCTGGCTGCATCTACCTCAAGCTGATCTACATCTACTTCAGCCAATCAGCACCTCACCCTCAACTTCATACATGTTGTCGCAGGTATGCATTAAAATATTTTTCATTTGAAAAATAAAAACTCTGATCTGGATAGTATGTTTGACTTACTGGTGATTTCTTCTGGTTCATTGAACTGGCACAGGACCGTGGTGTAGAGGTCCCTTCTCCTTAAATACTCCTCACAGTGGCGTTCCTGAAACTGCCTCCATACTTTGTGCATGTTGTTTCCTTCTGTACGGTCCCTCAACAGACGAATGACCTGCCTGTCAACACCACGGCTAGAATTCGAGAAGAATCACAGCTGTTATTATAGTTTACAAAACAATCATTAAGAGAGACATTTTTTTTGGGCTAAAAATTGAGAATTACCGATATGTTATGACAGCCGGGAAAACGGCTCCGTGGGCTGGACTCAGCTGCTTCACAACGCCTGCGTCCCAAGCCAAAAAGCGGCTGATGGAATGCTCCTTCGATTCTTTAGCCCATGGATTAAAGTTCTCCGTCTACCCGACAGAATTCCGTCGATTGGTAAAGTCAGAGAAAAAAATCCGTCAATGAATTGTTTTGAAAAAAGAAAATGCTGCCTGCATGTGAAGACGACCCCCGTGAACCTGGCCCCTCATGCTGAAACGATTGGCTTTTTATTTTTAATAATACGTTTCATGGGGGGCCAGCTTCACACAGCTGTGAACACGGGGCCGAGGAGAACTTGCGCACGCTTTGCTTCTTTCTTCGTGGTAACACCTACCGGGCTGCAGGATGTGGAGCAGGTGACACCTGTTTTTGTGATGTTAATTGAGATGAAAACAAATACACAATAAATGGGTGTCCTGCGAGAATGGGTGGTTTGAAAAGTTACGCAAAGCAAAAATGCTTAAACTGATACGTGCGTTGGCCATAACGTAGCTTTGTGTGCAAAACAATTGATGCGTTTATTTTATTAATGCTTTCAATGATGCTATAGGCCTATGAACGTCTTGATAGTAACGTGACATGATCTTCCAATAAACGCCTAAAATTGACAGATGGGAGGGGACGGCAGATGCTAAAATTGACCTAGCTAACATTATTACGCGACATAATGATAGACGCGTTGTTTATTGAGGAAGGTGCAGAAGTGAGTAATATCCACAGAGGTGTCAAAAATAGATGGAGATGGGCATGGCTAAATGAGAACGGGGACAATGGCTTGCCCCATCGATCGTGGTGCAAAAAACTTAAACAGCCAGGTGCGTGCAGGGTTGCCAGATTCTGAAAACCATTATATCGTACAAAGCTTCCAAAACTATCGTTTTTCAGCACAAACTATCGTACACTATAAATATGCAAATATCGCTCATATCATCATCACCCATAACTACAACACAGCCCCACGCACTGTCCCATTTATTACATTACGCACACACACGACCTGCTAACCAAAGAGGATGCGTCAGGGCAGAAGGATAATGCAATAGGGGAACCAGGGGCGCAACTACCCACTTTCTGGGGGGTATGCAGACACACAGCCGGCGCGCGCGCCCCCCCCCCCCCCCCCCCCATTGATTTATTCATGCATGGATATTCAAAGGATATTCCAAAGGACTAAAAAGAAAAGTGGACAGTGAAGACGGGAGTTTCAGGGAGGAAAGGCGACAAACATATGGTTTCATCCTACCTGGATATGTGAATGCCAAACCTCTGCCTCATCTGCAACGAGGTCATCTCCGTTTGCAAAGACTACAATAATCTGCGACATCACGAAACGAAACATGGGTCATTCAGTGCGTCCTTTCCACTTCAGTCTGAGTCAAGCGTCTCAAAGTCGATGCTCTTTATGACAGTTCTATCCGGAGCAGCAGGTCCTAGTTTGAGGCCTGACCACACAGGAAAAGGTATCCAGTGCCTCGCTTAAAGCGTCCTGGAGTTTGGGTCGGTGTTAAGCCGAAAAATGCATGACCGCTAAAAAATGCACCCCCTCTTACCGCGCACAGATGAAACAACGACAGGAAGGTTTCTAGGACTGTCTCTTAACAATTATAGCCCATGTGTGTGTATTTATTTATGTAAGACTGACTAACCATAGCTCATTTAACCAGAAGAGATCGTTTTTTAAAAAATGTCTTTAAAAGTCAGGGATATTTTTTGGCTGAGCGTGTGAAGGCACTATGCGTGTCTGAGGTAAAGTATGAGGATCGGGACAAACCACAATTTAATCTAGAAGTTAGACAGTAGAATGGTGTTGTGCTAAACACAAGCAAATATCAGGGGCAAAACATTTGTGTTGGAGAACAATTAAGTCTCTGTTAGGCTTTTTTTTTTATATATAAATATATATATCCTCTGGCGGGCCAAACAATATTGGCAACGGGCCAAAATTGTCCCCGGGCCGGACGTTGCCGACCACTGTTCTATGGATTTTATCACAAAAAAATAAATAAAAAACATCCCACGGCCCGATTAAGCTTCTGATGCTCTTATTCACGTAATTTTTGCTCTGCCCCTCTCTCTCTCTTTCGCGCGCGCAAGAGGGGAGAAAAAAACGGTGTTTTGCTTGCACTTTGAGCTCCTCGTGGGGCAGCGGGGGAGATGACCGGGGCGGGCTGAGGAGGAGACCGTGTGCGGTGATGTCGCTGCCGTTCGGAGGTGGCCCAGAGCGGAGCTGAGCGAACAGGTGGAAGATGTGAGTGACGGGGCTCCTGTAGCCGCCTCGTCACTCACGGACCCCGCGCGCCTTTTACTCTCCTATGGCCCGGGACAGCGCTGGCGCTGGGAGGGTTTCCCCAGAGCCGCGCTCTGAAACCGTTTGCCCTCCAGCAGTGACTTGTGTTACGCAAAATAAGCATGTTGACGCTATGGGGCGCCGCTGTCCCTTGCGCGCCGAGTCCGACTATTTTGAAATATTTTTTTCTCTCTCGCCCCGTCCTTTCGGCGCCCCCCCCGTCCTTTCGGCGCCCATATGCAAGGCATACATTGCATATGCCCTTTTTGCGCCACTGAGGGGAACTGTAATGCTGCGTTTACACATAAGCACGATGCGTTAAGAATGCCACAAATGCTCATTCGTGGCCAAGGATCACGAATGTGAGTGGACTTTGATGATTCGGGGTCGAGGTTTCACGCGCCGCCACCAACTGTTGCGACCTGTTACTACGCGTTACGATTAATGGCACGAATTATTACGCACGGTCACGAATATGCGTCCCGCGCTGCTGCGTGGTGTTGTGCGCTGCCACGGGCTGTTACGGGTCACTGGGAATATTCGCGTTCTGTCCGAAATCTGTCAAGAATTGGGCGAAAGTGGAGTGATCTTCTTCCGCCGGGTTGGATCCATGTCTTCCTGCCGTTAACGTTTCTGTCATCGTAGCCTACAGTTGGTCTTGGGTTTTTAACGTATGTAAATTGCGTTACATAGTTAAACTGGTCGCTAACAAAACATAATTTTGTTTAAAGCATGTAATTAAGCCGCAGTACCTTTTGTAATATTGTGTGTGTGTTTTTCTGCATTTTATAAGTTGGTAACGTTACGTATTAAGGGGGAAATAGCAATGGGCCGTTACCGTTACACGTCCGTTGATTGATTGATTTAGATTTAATCACAGATACAGCTCCCCTGGTCTTGATTAGGGTAGCTCCTGGTTTATAAAGCCCTTGCAAAGCCAAATGTATATCTATGTCAAGTTGAGCTTTGTGCATTGCAGTTGTGTACATCCAACAATTTTTAAAAACAATTTACACTAACAGTTATTTTATGTTTCAATCAATACAGGTGCTGTCAGAAAAAAAAACGCCATCTGCCTCAGCCTGGGATCTTAGGAAGGTTAACATAATAATGGACATATGGCCAATGACCAGAGCAGAGGTAGCAGACAAACCAGCAAGAGCACCGTGTTATTTTTATTTACTTGGGAGCGGTTTGTTAAACTAGTCACTTGAGTGCCTCTGAATTGTTACTGGAACATGGACATTTCACAGTAACAAATGTTACTTCTTACTGTGCTGAGATTAGGATATGCAATTTGAAATTACTTGATCAGCACATTCAATGCGTTGATGTTATTTCTGTATTTAAAATATTTTTTTGTAAACAATAAATTTTGTTTTGAGCGCATTAATCCTTGTTTTATTCTGTTATGCAAATGTTAAGATGGATACTTTTTAGTGATTGCAAATTGTGTTTTAATCATTTGTAGCCCTGTTTGTTCATTTGTATTGTACATAGAGTTTGTAGATATTTCCTTCTGCATATAGAGACAGCTGTGTTGACATTTTGATAACTGCGATATATGACCCAGATCTGGGCAAGAATAACTTTTCACTTCATTAGATTTGCAGTGCATGAACCAGTACTGGGCCAGAACACATTCTAAACTTCATTAGATTTGAAGTGTATGAACCAGTACTGGGCCAGAACACATTCTAAACTTCATTAGATTTGAAGTGTATGAACCAGTACTGGGCCAGAACACATTCTAAACTTCATTAGATTTGAAGTGTATGAACCAGTACGGGGCCAAAAGAGAACTCTCGCTAATTAAGCCTTTACGGAGCGTGTGGCCCACTAGAGCGCCAGCAGCTGTTAATCGATAAGACACGCTGCCTATGGCCCGGTAAAGGGCCGCCGGACTAGCCAGTTGTCAGCCAGAAGAAACGTAAGGTTGTAGGCCAGTTCTGGCCCAAGAGAAATTTGCTAGCTGGGGAGGCGGAGCAGAGGCCGTGCTCTCCCCGGAGTCATTGGGCTCGTCTGGCTCCAACTCCCGAACATCAGGTACGAAAGGTCGGAGCAGGTGCTGTCCGTGGCTTGGAGCGCGGATTGGCCGACTTTGTGACACTTTTCCTTGGCATAGCGACTGCAGGAACGAACATTTACTTTGGGCGTAGCGTGTGTTTCTGTCCATTTTGAGCGTGAAAACAGTGATTCTGCTCCACGAATGCTCTACGAATGCTCTCACGCTGAATTACGAAGCACCACTACTCCTCACGAAAGGACGCGCTCCGTTGCGAACTCCACGAACAGAGGGTGATTCGTGACATTCGTGGAAGATTTTTTGACAGACAAAAACTTTCTCCACGAATGTCACGAACTGATGCGTTCTGTTAAGAATCCCATTGAGATGCGTTAAGTCACGTCACGAACGTCACGAATGACGGGAAAGTGACATTCGTAACGGATCGTGCTTATGTGTAAACGCAGCATAAGACCTTCAAAACGGATCTGCACTTTTTTTTTTGCTGCATTGTTGCTACGTTTATGTCACACTTTAGAAATATTTGTGTGGCTTTTTTCTTTTCTTTTTATTGTGTTATATATTGTTGCTTATCTGGCACAATTTTATCACATTAATATTACCTCTCTGTCCAATTTTTTTTTGCCATGGTGTTGGTGCTTTTTTGTTGTGTTTTCATTGCTGTTTTTGTCCCGTTTTGGTTTACAGCCTATGGGCCAGTGCAATACCTCATTTGGTAGACCTTGTAGTTTGTGACAATGTGTTTTGGTCCAACTTAGTGTTTTTCCAGTCTTGGTTTAGTTTGGCACAATTTGTAAAAAAGAAAAAAAGCTTTACTATAATTAACTTTTTTTTTTATGGATCTTTTGTGTGTGTCTGTGGAATGGAATACCCTGTAATGTTATATGATAAAATAAAATACTTAATCATAAAGCCCAATTCCTAGATCAAAAACTCGGACACAAAATAATGCTGCCTTCATGTGGTCTCGTAATTATGGTAAATGCCACTTCCCCAGTGGGAAATTGCACATGACCACCTCATCTCGTATTTTCCACTGGGAGTTCCTGAGATGAGATGACCTTTGACCTTTCAACACTACACAGCAGCGATTGTTATGAAGCCAACACTATGCATTTATTTTAATATGGTCTTTTCCTCACACTAATCATCTTGTAAAAAAAGCCAATCTTTATGTGTATTTTTTATTAAAGCAGATGCAAAGTAGCAGTAGTTCAGCGGTTTGTAAAAGACACAGCCCCACCGTCCCCCCTCGCCCTGACAGACTCTCCCACTCCCATCTCCATCGTGGACTCCTTCCATTTCCTGGGCACCACCATCACCCAGGACCTCAAATGGGGGCCGACCATCTGCTCCCTCATCAAGAAGGCCCAGCAGAGGATGTTCTTCCTGCGGCAGCTGAGGAAACTTCGAGTCCATCCTCACCTCCTCCATCACCGTGTGGTCCATCCTCACCTCCTCCATCACCGTGTGGTCCATCCTCACCTCCTCCATCACCGTGTGGTCCATCCTCACCTCCTCCATCACCGTGTGGTCCATCCTCACCTCCTCCATCACCGTGTGGTCCATCCTCACCTCCTCCATCACCGTGTGGTCCATCCTCACCTCCTCCATCACCGTGTGGTCCATCCTCACCTCCTCCATCACCGTGTGGTCCATCCTCACCACCTCCATCACCGTGTGGTCCATCCTCACCACCTCCATCACCGTGTGGTCCATCCTCACCTCCTCCATCCTCACCTCCTCCATCACCGTGTGGTCCATCCTCACCACCTCCATCACCGTGTGGTCCATCCTCACCACCTCCATCACCGTGTGGTCCATCCTCACCTCCTCCATCCTCACCTCCTCCATCACCGTGTGGTCCATCCTCACCTCCTCCATCACCGTGTGGTCCATCCTCACCTCCTCCATCACCGTGTGGTTCCCCGGCGCTACAGAACGGGACAAGCACCGACTGCAGCGCATTGTGCGTGCTGCAGAGAAGGTGATTGGCTGTGAGCTCCATCTCTCCAGGACCTGTTCACCTCCAGGACCCGGAGGCGTGTGGGTCGGATCACAGCTGACCCTCCTCCCCCCGGACACGGACTGTTCACCCCCCTCCCCTCAGGCAGGAGCTCTCTTGCACTGAGTGGTGTGTCCACACTTAGATCAGCTGCTATCACTTAATACACCTGCACATCTGTACATTCAATCCCGCTGTTAGTCTACGTCAAATTGTTGTCTTATCATATTTTACTTTTTATTTTAATATTCTTTATGCATGCCCCTAAAGCCTTATAGTTTAAAGTTGTTATAGCTTATTTCTATCTAAATTCTGTGTTATATGATTTATGTTGCACGTCTGCAACAAAAAATATTCTGATAATTTATTTGTGATTTATTTATTTTTAAAATTTATTTCTGATACATTAAAATACATTTAATGAGGAAAAGAAAATGGAACAGTGACCACAATGTTATTCTCGTACCAGGTTTCCACAGGACATTAACCTCTTAACGGGGGACGGGGATATAAACGAGCAAATATCAAATCTACACTACACTGGTAATTGATTGAGCATAGATTTGAGTCTGGGTCCCCAAAATGTGACTAAATGCCCTGGCTGAGCTCTCCAGAGTTATGCGGTCTGGAGGTGGGGTCCAAGGCGGGGGTCTGTTCGCAGCTGCTGCTCCAGGACTTTGTACTTCTGAGGAGCACACTCCTTATGCCTGCAACACACGGTGAAACCCTGTCAGACTGTTGTTTTCATAAATGACCTCTCCTGGTCTTCTTGAAGAGTGTGGGGATTCAGTCCACAGGTGACTTCACTGTTAACACTTGGAATGTTGATTATAGTCACAGTTACAATTCACAAAGTTGATCATGTTCACATTTCTGGTTTTGGAGTCCATTACCCAATCAGACAATACTTCTTTCCACTGACTGTGACGTACATTGTTGTCAATCACAGAGAGTGACCAAACTAAAATGTCAACAAAAAAACTCTGGGGGGGGAAAGCTCTAAGGGAATGCTTGTAAGCCAAATTTGCTTTTTGCCCAAATTCTTCCACTCTAAAGACATAGTCAAGGCATCAAAGAATCATTCTATGCTTTCTGTGACCATAAGACTGTTACAGACATCTGAAAGCGAGACATGGCAGGTTAAAGTATAGATTTTTTAAGCAGTGGTTAGTGGAACGATTTTTAGCTAGTTTTCTCCATGTCAGAGTATAAAAAGGACACAATTTACCTTGTACGATGCTTATTTTATATATTTTGATATCCCGGAAGTAGCTACATCGCTTCGCAAAGCCGACTTTTCCTCACGCATTCATTCACAAATATTGACAAATATGGTAATTTCCTTTCTGGGAGCCACTCAAATGAAAGAGCGGAGTAATGTTCTTGCAATGGTACAAAACTTTAAGGCTTGTTTTCCCAAAATAGGGTTTTTGTTCCACTCATGCAATATCCACTTACATATACATAATAAATGTACAAAATAATATTCATGGAGTATAATATGTATATTAATCTATCTTTTTAACATAAAACTAGTGACTTTTGGTAATGCTAAGAATGTTAGGCAGGGTAACCGTCTGAAAGAAATGTAATGATCGCCTTTTGTTTCTTGCTTTGTACTAGACTTCGTACTTGAAACTAGACCGTTGTTGTAATTGTGCTTCTTTCTGTTGACGTACGAACACTTCAAACAGTGTTTTGTAAGTTATAGTTCTTTGTAAATAGTTTGTAAGTATGTAGCTTTATCTGTAGCTTTAGACTCCATTTTGGGGTATGGTTGATGCTGTGGGTGTGTAGGGTCCATTTTGTTTTGCTGTCGTTTCTTTGTTGTTCCATTATGTTCTTGTGAAATGATGATTTGAATTGTATTGATTTTGGGGGTGGGGCTTATAAGCTCTTGCTTCGGCTCACTCCTTTTGAGTGTTTACTGCTCAAATAAACAAATAAACTAAACTTGATTTATTTCAGCCTGATTTATTCAGCTTTGAACCCCCCCCCCAGAAAAGGCAAATAGATTTTTGCACAGATGAATAGCTTATTCAAAAACTAAAGTAAAAAACTGAATTTAAAATCCCTCTGAAATCTTTGTTACTTAATGTTAACTAAATAAAACCATACATTTAAACCTGGGTCTATCCATTATTCAGATTTCGTCGAATTTTGGCCATTTTATAAATGACAGAAAACACAAATTTTTTTCAGTAATGTTGATATCTCAAAAAAAAAAGACACTTGCCAATGCGGTAGATGGAAAATGTGCATTACTGTCAGCAACCTAATAATTCCTGGTGCCAGACTTACATTTCGAGGCGTTTCTGGGACACCTGGATCTGGCGGCTCATTTTGTCGCAGAACTCCTTGTGGTCCGAGTCGTCCAATGGCACTCGTCCTCTGCTCCGCTTTTCAGAATCAGAATCAGAATTGTTTTATTGGCCATTGTTAGTGAACAGGTTCACAACTAGGAATTTTTTTCGGTTCAATCGTGCAACAGGAATGATGAAAAATAATACATGATAAAGGCTTAAAACTGTAAGACTATAAGGGCATGCATAAGATGATAACATTTAAACTATGATAAAGGCAACAATTTGACAGAACAACAGCGTGAAGCTCAACGCACACCAGAACGCAATCACGGCAATTCAGAGGCTTTTCTCAAACCGTGCGGGGCTTTACACACGTGATTTATACATTTGTCATAAATGAAAGAAGACACGTATGTCCGTGATGCAGAGAGAGAGAGCAACATGTGTTTTGTTCATATTAAGCTGCAGCTCATTTCACATTTACTTTTTTCAAATGAAATAAAATTCATATAAGAATTTCTGATCATAAAATTGCATTTGCGTTTGAATAATTCGTTTTTGACTTGAAACAGTTGCATTTTAAACATAAATGTAGCTTATCCTTCCTATTTTGTTGTTTTTTTGGGGGCGTGTTTGAGTGGGACTCTGTTAGGTGGTCCTCAGAAAAAGATGGGAAGATAAATGGCTGTAAAAGTTTAAGAAACACTGATCTTATTGGTGAGTGAGAAGATGCCAGGTAAGGTGAGCTCACGTCCCTCTTCTGCGGCGTTTCCCTCTTTCGCACAAAAATAGACAGAACAGAGCGCACAAGAGTACCAAGGCGACCTTACCTGGTGCCTTTGTTGATGCGTTTTGAAGTCCAGCTGCCTCTGCGCCAGTTCCCGGGTGTCCTACAAAACATCAGCGTGTCAACATCTTAAAAGCACCCGAGTGTAGTGTACGTTTGTATGTTCTTGGCTAAAGAGTCGTCCGTAATCATCTCGAAGACAAAGGTTCTCATGCCACCATCTGTACAGGTTTTTTTTTAGAGTTCAGTAAGTTTCCACTAGGGCTGTGGAATTAATTCAATTTATTTATTTAATGGTTTATTTGTGTGACATGACGAGTGGTATAGTAAATTAAATAAATAAAAGCCTGACAACGCCATCCAGTAAAACTGGAAAAATGTGCTTTACGGCACACAGGTTCGACCATAAGGAGGGAAGCAGCATGTTTCTTGTACATTTTAGTTTATTTCTACGTTTCTCTTTTCTCTTTCTGTTCACATTTCATTCTTTCAAACATTTCATTTCACAGCATTCAGTCGATTCATTGTTTGTAAACATTAGCTTTTCAGTTTGTACAAAACAAGATCGAAGAAAGCAAGACAGCAGCGCGGTTCCACCTAAACGTAAATAAAGAGGTTAGCTACGGACAGCGGCGTCGGAAGCGTTTGGAAAGTGGGGGGGACACATTTCAAAAATAGGGAGGGGGGGGTCGACTTCATAACATTAAGGCCCAATCCCATTTCTCTTACTTGGTCTGAGAACACTCGCTATGAGTTCCCTCCACATTAGAGTCCCCTCAGTGAGGGAAGTGCAAGTGAAGATTCTCCCCTAAGGAACGGGACACCACTAATATGCAAATTGGGGCAGAGAACGTGTTCCTTACGTCACGCGCAACATCGACGTGTCTGATTTCACCCCCGTCTAGTAGATAGCGGTAATACACAGTTTATACACATAAACTACAATAACAAGAAATACGTAGCTCCTGCCTCTTGTGTGTGCCATGTTGATTTATCTACGTTTGATAAATCAATGGAGAGGAAATATACGAAACAGTAGCCGCGTTCGCCGTATGTTTGTGACGGTCGGGATGTTTCAGGTATGTTGTTTGTTTAATTTTGGCACTTGGCTCAACTTAGCTGCTAACTACCATTGTGTCTAAAAACAAGACGACCTACACATTCAGACCGTATAGTTTGCATCCAGTCTATTAAACAATGAAACATGATGCATTACTGTTTTCAATCAATAATCATCTATGTCACATAAGTAGAACGTAAACAAGCAACAGTCCACACAGGAGAACGGGTTCAGCTTGAGACCATTTTATTTACTGAAAGCTTGAATCAGAGTCAGTAGATTGAGAACCTGAATAAGCGCGAAACATCCACATGTACACCGGGGCGCACCGGGACACACACCCGGCCGTGAGTGTCTATTGACGGGCAGACTCTGGCGAAGCACTCGGCATTTTTACGAACGTCGTCAAATAGCGACTTACAAACTATAACTTAGAGGACCATTGCATAAACATCTAACTAAGATATTCCAACACATTTCAGAATTTTGTCAAGCTTATTTGCGTATATATTCTTACATTTGTAGTTGTCGCTTCCACCGGTAGCCGCCATGTTTATACTCCCTCGGCCGCAAGTCAGCTCCTGATCTGACTCGCTGCGGAGGGGCCTTTTCAAGGGGAGATAGCCACTTCCTCTTGCTCCCTAAAGTATTGGGACACCCTACCCTTAAACGTGAACGCGCATAACCGAGTGCTAGGGTCTAAAACGAGTGCAAGTGAGAGAAATGGGATTGGGCCTAAGAACTACAGTGGGATAAGGTCAGGGCAGCAAAAACAGGGCAATGTTAATGCTTTAGCGGGACTACATCCAAATCGGGCGTTACTTCAAGAATACGTGAGAGACTCGATCAGCTCAGCAGCCTCTCCTCCTCGCAGCTGGGTGGACATATAGGCCGGATAACACCTGTGGAGCCGCCGTTCTCCTGTCCAGCCCTGGCTTTATGAAAAAACTCAGTAAATAAAGCGCTCTGATGAGACGGCGCGCTCGTGTTTGCATCCACATTTATTCAGCTTCAGCCCCACCCGTTAACTCCTGCCATCGCAAAGAAACACCTCAACGCTTGTATCTTCACATTTCCCACAAACGCAGATAAAATTGAGTCAAGGGGTAAAGGAAGCAAACATTTATCCGTCAAATGAATCATTCAGATGTTATTTGGTTAAGTTAGACTCCAGACAGCGAGGTTTAACGGGCGTATTGACCGGTTGAACACTCGTGCTAGCCCGGTGCAGTTTCCCCAAACTTACGCTACATCAGTTTCATCACTCGCTTTACAAACACGTCCAAAACTGATGTTCCTCACCTTAAAGTTACTGGTCAGGCCTTTGTACCGATGAAGACACGCTGTCCACCTGCCGAGGACCGCGAAAAGTCCTGCTCCTCCATGTGAGAATCCGTAAAAAACTCAGAAAACACGATGCACGAGTGTCCCTTGTGCTTCGGTTTGGTCAAATCTGTCAGTCCGTCCAACGATAATCCTCCAGTATTCTCACTTTAGCCGTTTTCAGCGGTTTACAGAGACATGTTTACATTTCAGCCGCTCTGAGGTCCGTATCATGGACCTATTATATAGTATGCGCCGCGGAGCGACGTGATACTGGCGCGGATAATGCAAAAAATATATATTTAAAAAGGGGGTGGGGGTCTGGGGGTGATTTTTTTGGGAAAAATGCTGCATTTTAACAGACAAATTAGTACATTGCTGTAACTTTGTATTTGTTTTTATTTTGTAATGTAGGAGTTTTAAATCATTTTTATGTTTAGAAACAGTGAATGTTTACAAGTTCAAATATTACAATGCATTTTAAATACAAAAACGAAAAATATCAGTTGTTTCTTTTCAGGTCAATAATCATGAATTAAGATTGCAATATTTTCTTATAGCCTATGCTTGAGCTAAGAAGAGAAAAAACAGCAACACTGATTTGGATCTTTATATGCTTATTTGCAATAAATTATTTTATTAAAACTACAATTACATGTAATAGTATTAGCTTACGTTTTGTTCTAAAATCTTTGGGTTAATGTGGCCTCGTCATCAGTCGACATCGTTATCTAGCTTTTGATTGTGTGCGTGTGCCAGCTAAGCGAGCATCCTTGCTAATTGGTGAGAAGAAAAATGTGACATGGAGTGACCTCAAATTATTTCTGTTGCCTACTATCATTTTGTCTATCCCTAGCTACATAGATGAAGTGGGATGATAGCCTACTAACAGGCTGGAGTGGAGCGGACTTAAGTGAATGAATATTGCAAACCCAACGCGACCAGCTCACGTTCTGTCTCCACTCCGAGCGAGTGCGAACGCCACCTGGACCGCGGCTGAGCGCAGCGGCTGATATCCTCGGTCTGAGCCTCCGGTCCAGTCAGCCCGGAGACAGGCGGGCGGGAGGCGCTTGCACCCGCCACCCGGGCTCTCCCTCCCTCTCTTCCTTTGGGAGCAGCGGGAGCAGCTCTTCATGTGAACTCCGCCCCGTGGATTGCGTTCACAGCTATAAGCACTTTCTACGACCTCTCACAGTCATTGAAAATTTGCGTTGTGAAAGTGGGGGGGACCAAACAACCACTTTTCAAAAGTGGGGGGGACACGTCCCCCCCACATTGAATGGTTCCGACGCCCATGGCTACGGATCAGTTCTGATAAAACTACGAGGCAAGGCCAATCCTACCGTCGTACGCCCTCATCTAGCCTTAACTCGGCCGGCACGGTGCTTCGATAGCCCTGGTTACGCAGCGGCTCCAGCAGACCCCGAGCCGAACCGAGAGACCAGGGGACGCCATGGAGTGGTGCGCGTTAAGCTCCCAACCACCCAAGACGCTAAAATAAAACTTGCGTTAGCAGCTAAACCAAAATAAAAGATATAATGTGTACCATAGCTACCTGGACCCGTGGGACAACACGCACAGCCCTGGGCCCAGCCCAACCAGGCTGGAAGACGCCAGTGAGGACCCAGGAAGTGCGTGTGAACCACGGTGGCTTTTATACTAGTGCTAGCGCCATCTGCTGGTTGTTTAGATTTTTAAAATACAAGTTTAATAAAATGGCATTTAGTAAAACTGGTAATGCCACATTTGGTTGGAACATTAATTCTAATTCTAATCTAATTGATACTCGCGTGGTGCGTTTTAATCGACTGGAGAATTGGCCAGTCCTGTTGCATTCTGGAAGAAAATATGGATGGAGCAATGCTGCAGCGCCGTCGATTAGCTGGACTTTTAACGGTGAATTGTAAGGTTGATCGTCTTATACTAGTGAAGGGAAAAGGCCACAGGTTTTCCATACTGAGATATGTTCTTACCTGAGCTTAGACGAGTTGATGCGTACCTGTCTGGTCAGTCATGCAAAAAGACCAAAGATGTTGTTAGTGTAGCATCATGACTGGTAGTGGTATTGGCTAAATTAAATTAAGAGCCAGACAACCCCATCCAGTATGACTGTGTGCTTTAAGGCACACAGGTTCGACAGAGGCAACATGTTCCTTTTACATATACTGTAAGTTTATTTCTATGTTTTACTTTTATGTTTCTTTTCGTATTTCATGCTTTCTTTACGCAGTTCATCACAGTTTTCGTTACCTTCAGTTGAATAGTTTGTACACAGTCACAGTTGGTTCACACAATATTTTCACATTAACGTTGTCTGTACACATTAGCTTTCCGTTGAAAACAATATGTTCACATTTGTTAGTTTGTACAAAACAAAGTAGGGAGGAAAGAAGCTACGGAGCAGTTCTGGTAAAACCACGAGGCAAGGCCAATCTTACCGTCGCACACCCACATCTAGCTCTACTTGGCCGGCGCGGTGCTTCGATAGCCCCTGGTTACGCGAGGGCCCCAGCAGACCCCGGGACAAACACACCAAGCGAGCCATGGACGCCATGGAGTGGTGCGCGTTAGGCTCTCAACCACCCGTGACGCTAAAATAAAACCTGCTTTAGCGGCTAACCCAACATTTAAGAGATGATATAAATGAATGACAGATACCTGGACCCCTGAACAACACGGACAGCCTGGGCACGGCCCAACCAGACGGAAGACGCCAGTGCGTGTGAACCAGGGTGGCCTTTATACTATTTAAACGCTACCGCCATCTGCTGTCCGTTTTGATATTTAAACTACATCAGTTTAATAAAAGGCATTTAAAGGACCTGTATCATGCTATTTTAGCCGTTCCAAAGTAAAGTATAGGCCTTTATATGATATATTGTACCTCTACCACTACGGAGCACTAATTTTTGTGATAAATATAAGTATTTTCTGGAGGTATTTTTCCAACCCGGAAGACAAAACGCTTGGATTCAGTTAACTCCGCCCCCTCTCGCCGCTCATACAACTTTAGCAGTAGTAGAAATATATATATATCACAGCAAAAAGTAAAGTTATTTCATGATGCTGTTATAAGGAGTTAACATGTGCAACACAGCTTCATGGCTAAATGGCTAACACACACGCTAACACACACGCTAACATGCATTTTGATCGACTCACCAGTCTGATGTTTCCATTATAGGACTTGCGCTGGTTATAAAAGTTAATCCACTTTGATTCTGGCCAAGGTTCATTAGCATCCTTCAGTACAGGCTCTGACAAACACTATTGTGGCTGATAGTCGCTGAATCCCGGAGGGAAATTCCAACTTCTATGGCCTCTTCTTTGGGAAGGTTGAATAAAATCCTGGCCTCGCAGCCAAACGCGGTTTTCTCCGTGAAATTATCGTGAGGTAAGAAAAAAGAACAGGTGTCCAGACTCCAGAGTAGGTTAGAAAAAGCTCCCTCTTCACAACTTTCGGTGCAACATGACATGACATCTGTTCAGACCGTTCGGACGCTCAGGGGGAGCGTTTGTTTTCGGTACAGGGGCAGCGCAGCGTCAGGCACTTCCTTTTTTTTTTTTTTTTTTTTTTTTCTTTATTTATTTTTTCTTACGACAGAAATAATGAAAAAAGCAGTTTTACAAATGAAAATCAGGCCGAAAGGCATTAGATTACAGACGTCGAGCACTTCCGTTCCGCTGTGACGACACAACTGAACATGCCAGTCGGTTACCAGGAGAGGGCGGAGCAGCTGCTCAGAGAGCAGGATTCAGGAGGATTACTGAGAACTGCGTGAATGAATCCAAAAACCACTCTGGGGGTGTTTTTGATAAGGAAATAGCATAACAATATGGTTAAAAGCTCCAAAAAGTCGATTTTGCATGATATAGGACCTTTAATAAAACTGCTAATGCCACATCAGCATTTAGCCTCTTCATTTAGTAAGATATTACTGCGCGGACGTCAAAGTGCTCCTACGGTGTTATTACGCCTTACAATGTATATATACTTGGATCGTGTAACTGCTCGTAACCGTATTTAAATAGGGAAAACGTGGAAGAGCTTGGTCGCTTCTAACTTCACCCCGGTTGGCCCCATAGAGGAGAGGCCAAATGCTAACAACATCTTAGGTATTTTTGCGCGACTGAGAGCACGCGTTAAGACCAGACAGGTACACATCAACACGTGAGGTAAGAACATATCTCAGTATGGAAAAACGGTGGCCTATCCCTTTAATATGCGTATTTGACCTTTCATTGAACTAGCGGCTGTATGAGTGGTTAGCATAGCGCCTTTACTTTCCATAAACGCGACATTTGCAATAGAAAAACAGACTCCCTGCGCTGTTGTGTGTATAAATATAGGGGCTAAAATTAGCAGTGTTAGCATTAGCAATGGGGATATGGAGGGTCTGTCAGAATTAGAAACGAGTTTAAGAAACAGCTGAAAGATTTAGGTAGTGCAGCTAAAACATCCCAGTAGAGATGATGGTTTCAGAACCTTTTTCTATGATCGAAAACTCCTTAGAGTTTACTCAAACAAATATATTTGGTGCTCTTTTGAATTTACATGGATAAGTATATTTCAATGGAGTCCAGAATCAAGAGACAAGGGCTGGACAATTTAAAATTGATTGATTTAAAATGATAAAAAGCTTAGTTTAATAGTGTATTTCTATGACTCTAAACTCCACCCTGTGAACCTGTTCTCTTGGCAGGCATACCTCCACTATGCGCTGCTGGATGAGCCGGGCCTGCTGGATCATGTGGCTCCTGAAGTCGCTGAGGCAGGACTGGTACACGGTCTGGGCCTGGTCCGGACTCAGGTCTGTGGTCCCATTCAGGCGCATCAGCACCGGGGCTAACAGATCCTTCTGCTGCTCCTCCAGCCAGCGCAGCTCCTCTCCCAACAACATCACCTGCTCAACGGACAACAGCCTGCTTTACGCTCTGTACTTGTCATGTTGGATTGGGAAGATGTTTTTAAGGGACTCCCTAAATATTGGGCATTTGGTTCAGGGCAATACTTACGTTTGAATGTATGTATGTCTGAATTGGCATAAGATAAGTCTGACAATCTAATTTCACTGCGTTACTCAAGTGAAATCTATGGAAATGGAAATGTTTGCTTTTGCAGCTCTCTGTGGGTGAGAGGTTCAGTGGTGTGCGCTGGTCGGTGGTTACCCTCTGTCTGCGCTCGCGGACGCAAGCCGATCCGGTGGTGCTCCAGGGACATGGCGACAGCCTCAGGTTCTGCTGGTCCGCAGCTCTGTCCTGCATCAGGGACCGCACCTGCCCGCACCAACACACTCCCATGAGTGAACACGCCAGCTAATCCCAATCCAATCAAGTCACTATTTCAGAGGTCGCAATTAGTACATCGCAAATCGGTTATATTTCGGTTATATTTCACAAAATGCAAACAAACAAATAGGTGGTCTCTGTCGAGATTGACAAAAGTATGCTTAGACATTTTGGTTAACGCTCAACATGTTTGGATGGGGACGGGCAAAGGCTTCATGAATCACAAAGCAGTTGAAGTGATTGCGTAGACACTTCGAAGCAGAGTTCAAAACCCGGATTACAGTGACCTGTACACCTCCCAAAACCATCTTATAAGCCTGGTTCCAAAGACTTTTATTGTTTCTAAAAAATGTAAAAAATACTGCTTTTAAAGTGCATTTAAAAGTACCAATGAAAAAAAGGCAAACTCTCGCCCAAATCAAATAGGGCACAAAATCAACTTGGAAGTTGGTGTGTAAGATCTGCAGCTGATGTCATCAAAACAAAACACGAGAGAATGGGGGGAAGTGAAGGAACAGGACATCTCTGACTGCTCTTTTGCTTGGTGGCATTATTACCATTTTCAGTTTATATTCTGCCAAAAGTAACTCAGAAGTAACTTTGAGCGCCCGCATGATACCTAAGAGCTCTGTTGTCGGGGGCTTTGTGCCCCTGGTAGGGTCTCCCAGGGCAAACAGGTCCTAGGTGACGGGTCAGACAAAGAGCGGTTCAGAAGCCCCTTATGAGAGACCAACAGGCCCGGTTAGAACCATGAGGGCGTCCTTCTGTGGACCCACCACCTGCAGGAGGAGTCATAGGGGCTGGTGCAATGTGATTTGGGCAGCTCCAACTGTAACTTCTAATATAGAATACATAACAATCTTAAAGTAACTTGCCCAACACTGCATTTGGGTCCTCCTTGGGACAGTGATACAATGAATGCTAACCACTGAACCCTGGGAATGAATGGAGAAAACAAAGCTAATACAGCTAAACAACACGACTGAAACAGAAATGACATGATCCTGACTGAGATACGAGACGTAGAAGTAATAAACCAATCACAAACAATGAGTATGTCCCACATTTTGCCGTTTAAACAATGAACATTTTTGAACATTTTCCCATTTAAATGCGCTAAGTCTAGAGTGGCAAGATCACAAAGTGCGCTCCAACTCAGGGCAAAATGTTATGCTATAGTCTGCGCTTTGAGTCACAAGTTTGGGCCAATTCTGTTTCTTGGTTTTAAAAGTTTGCGATTAGTGAAAGCGCAGGACCAGCTCAGAGCATAGGTGAACCAGGCGGCCGCAATCTGCCGGAGAGGGCTCCAAATTGGGCTTTTATTTTACGCTCAGAGGACCGTACCATCTACATAATGGACATTTTTGCCCCTTCATGGTGGCACCGCTGGGAACTTCCAGAATAAGGTGAATAGACTACTCTGTATATTTAGGTCTGTCCCAGGATCGTTGTCAGGAAGAGAACCAAGTGGGATTCTTCTAGGCTGCAGGAGTTATACCAAATAAAAAACTAATCATTGTGGTTAAAACAGAAAGAGAAGGAGCTGGTTGAAGCCTACCATTTTTTCATTGTACTTGAGCTCCAGGATGCTCTTCCTCTCCTCCTTCATGAGGTTCTGCAGGAGCTGGTTCAGACGCTGCTGTCCGAGCGGCTTTGCTGTGGGGTCCACCTGCAGCACAGGAATAGAGTGTTGGGCCTGAAGTCGCAGACACATACATAACAAGGCCACCACAGAGTACCTGAAAAGGGGACACGGTGAAGTCCACAGCATCTGTTGTGAGGGTGGCCGCGATGGGTTTCGTGAAGGTCCTCGTGGCGGCAATGACGTGGTCCTCCTCCAGATGGTAGGTCACCTCGATGCGGTTCTCAGCCAATTGGAACGCTCGCTTAGCCACGTGCTCGCCCACTGCTTTGGATGGGTCTCTGAGGAACTGCTCCACCACCTCCTGTGGGGACAGATGTGCCCATTCAAGGAGCATGTTTTAGCATCTACATGTGAATGGAAAGGTTTGTTCTGTTAGATGGATCATTTATATTTGACCTTTATTTAACCGAGCACCAGTGAACACAGATGCAAGTATGAGCGTGCACGTCTATGCATATCAATGATAACTAGGGGTGGGAACCTCACGATTCAATATGATACGCAATACATGGCTCAAATTACATTTCTTTCCATTTAAATTTTACCCACCATTCTCTTCAATAAATAAGTGAAATAATGATCCCTGACTTGTACATTGCAAATGGTCATCTATTGATCTGTCAGTGACTTCATTTCATTGAAATAAACAAGAAACCACCTTCCTATTTCAAAAGGAATGACTCGATCACACATTACTTATTTATAATTATAAAAAGTATGTGACAGTGCTTAAAATGGTAGCGTTTAAGCCAGTGTTTAGAAGATGCTCTCCTTGTTGAGCTCCGTGGTGGAACATCATGCCGTTGCATCTATTTAAGGGAGAGAAGGAAAACCCTTTTGTGATGTACAGGTTATATCTATTTAAACATTTTGTAGAGAGAGCAAAGTCACATGCCCCGTGAGATTTTGTTCTTTTGGTTATTAGTTTTGGATGCATGTTTTGCTGTTCTTTCCTCCTCTGACTGCATTTTTTGTCAGAAGCTTGAGAATTTGCGAGATTTCCATCCACGGATACAAACAAACAACACACGCTGGTTGTCCTGTACTGATATCGCAGACTTCATACACTCTGATGGCTTTTTCTGTGTTATTTTGGACACATTTCGTCACTGGGATGAAAAACTTCGTATATGGCCATGCTAGTCGCTGAGTGGATCGGCACATGCCCCGCTCAGGTCTGTGGCATGGTCCCATTTAGTGATAATATTCGAGTAAGTTATACTCGTAGTGACATGCACCTTTTTATATCTGTAGACGCCTTGATCATGGAGGGTCGACACGCACGCCTGCCTTTTCCTCTGCCTTTGATTGGCTTTTTGTTGTTGTTATTCCCCTGTCACTGGACATGTGGAGCCCCGTGTGTGAGAGCAACACCTCTACTGACGGACTGTGGTCATTCACGGTGACTGAAGCCTCTAAGACTCAACAACAGAACTGTGAAACAAACCACGAACTAAATATGGTCATAACCTCTTAACCCTCACTTTAAACAAGTACATTTTCATCAGTTTGCCTTTTGTAGCTTTTTTGTCATGTTTTTTATAACTTTTTGTCTCTTTTTTGTTGTGTGTTATGCTTGTTGCTGAACTGGTGAAAAGATGCTCGGTTAAGGGGTTAATATAAGAGGTTTTAACTAAAAGAAAAAGGGAAATAAACTCAAGTCTTTGGTATAAATTGCCTCTGTAAACTATTTTATGAACAACGGACCTCCGTGCCTTAATGTGCTGGTGTTGGTCGTCTCTGGCGTTGATTGGCATTTTGTGTTTAACTGCTAAGGCGAACCACTCGCTGTGTCATGAAAGCATTTTGCACTATTCAATTCAGCCGCCTCCTCGAGCAGCTGGTTGTTTGTTTGTATCCGAGCGAAGAACCGGAAGTGCTTCTGGTACGAGACATTCCAGCCCTATATGGTGAATGATAGGCGGAGACATACTGTAAAACTCAGAAAATTAGAATATCGTCAAAAAGTTCATTTATTTCTGTAATTCAGTTTAAAATGTGAAACTATTATATGATATAGACTCACGGCATGCAAAGTGACATATGTCAAGCCTTTGTTTGTTTTAATTTTGAACATTTTGGTTTACAGCTTGTAAAAAACCCAAAATAAAAATGTCAGAAAATTCGAATATTACATCAAATCAATAAAAAACATATTTTAAACAAAGAAATGTGGGCCTTCTGAAAACTATAATCATGTACTTAGTACTTGGTTTGGGCCTTTTACTTGAATTACTGCCTTTTTCCTTCCACACTTTTCCCTTCCATTTAACTTTCTGCTTTGAGAACATCCAAGTTCTTTTGCTATTTCCTTCTGAGCCTTTTGTCAATGATGGTTTTCTGCACAACTGACAGGTCAGCGGTCTTCCCATGATAAATTCTACCACTGAGAGACCATTTAAAGTCTCAGGGACCCTTTGCAGGTGTTTTGGATTCATGAGCTGATGAAAGGAGACACTGAGCTACAATAATAGTCCCTTTTCACAATATTCTAATTTTCTGAGATTTTGAATTTGTGTTTTTTACAAGCTGTGAACAAAAATAATCATGCAAAATGAGATATATCAAGCCTTTATTTGTTATAATTTTGATATTTATTGCTCACAGTTTGTATAAACCCCAAATAAAACATCTCAGCAACATCTCAGGATGAGCACAGTCTGGAGAGGACTGTCAGGAAAAGGCCATTCAAAAGTGTGGGGGACCTTCACAAGGAGTTGACTGAGGCTGGAGTCAGTG
This sequence comes from Proterorhinus semilunaris, assembly GCA_021464625.1. Taxonomy (NCBI): domain Eukaryota; kingdom Metazoa; phylum Chordata; class Actinopteri; order Gobiiformes; family Gobiidae; genus Proterorhinus; species Proterorhinus semilunaris. The sequence continues at coordinate 2,100,390 of CM038364.1, forward strand.
CATCAAGAGCCTCCACACACAGACGGATCCTGGACATGGCTTCAGATGTCAGATTCCTCTGGTTGAAGCATCCTGGTCTTCCATAACACCTCAGCAGAGCCACAGGCTGAGAGCATCCATGCCACGCAACCGCATTAAGGCAGTCACTCAAGTAAAAGGCCCAAACCAAGTACTAAGTGCATATGCATGATTATAGTTTTCAGAAGGCCCACATTTCTTCGTTTAACATAATTGATTTCATGTAATAATCTAATTTTCTGAAATTTTCATTTTGGCGTTTTTACAAGCTGTAAGCCAACATTTAAAAAATGTAAAGAAACAAAGGCTTGACATATGTCACTTTGCATGCCGTGAGTCTATATCATATATTAGTTTCACATTTTAAACTGAATTACAGAAATAAATGAACTTGTTCATGATATTCTGATTTTCTGAGTTTCACCCGTATATGCAGGTCTCACAAGTCGGCATTCACAGATCTCAAAACACAGGTGCAAATGATTGTCCCTACTTAAGAACGTGTCCTGAATCTGGCACACTGCCTTTGTAAGTACGAATTTTAAGACATTTCTTAAGAAGATATTTATGAAGGAGGATCCTTGTTATTTAAAAAAAATAATTACATTTTGCATAGTACGTCTCCTTTAGATCACATTTTCAGGCCCAAAAAAAACAAAAAACAAAACAAGCTTTCAGGATAGTAACTGCAGTGTGTCAGATACCAGAATGGGCTGCCTGTCCGGATAGATGTTCAGGAATTCCTCGAGCAGGTCCTTCTTGGGGGGGTTGGGGTCTGGCTTGGGCTGCTCGCCAAACCGCGTGAGGCGTTGGAAAAGGAGGTCGCGGCGATCCACAAAGGTCTCGATCATCTCGTCTCCGCGCTCCAGTCTGCGCAGCAGCCCGTCCACCCGGAGCCGCCAGAAACACATGTCCCTCTCCAAAGTCACGCCGGGCTGAGAGGGGCGTGGGGCGGGACAGACCTCTGGAGTAGACGTGTTGAACCTGTGGACTGAAGAGCAGGCAGGTCTGGGTTTACCAGTGCATTTGAAAGCCTCTCCTGGTGTCAGCGCGTCTTTGATTCGGCTCTAGTCTGACTACAACCGGTCCTGGCAGGTCGCCAATCGGCTCTTGGAAGATTCAAATGATGCCCTACAAACAAACTCAAGTTTATATGGGTTTGGGAAATCCTGTTCAAATCACACGAACCAGGAGATTCTCCCCTCGTTCATGTAACTGCAGTAACTGACCTTTCGCAAACCTTTACCGCTGATCGCTCCGTCAAGAAGTAAAGAGTTTTCCACACTGCTTACGCTTTGGCCATTTTTCAGAGAATATGATTTTTTTTTACGCATAGTTAGTGGTTGTGTGAAGCCAGTTATGGTCAAACAACTGAGTTAGCTCTTTTTAATTTTGACCAAGTTCCCTGTAGCTCACACATCCCCAAAACATCAGTGATCCACCTGTGTGTGTCACTGTAAGTCTCATTTTGGTTTGGTTTCAACAGAATCCCGCATTTTCCACATAGAGTTTGAACACTGCTGATTGATACTCTCAGTACCATGGATATCATTTTTTATATCCTTTTCCATTTTATACCACCTTTTCTTGCAGATCCTCTGATTATTTTGCTTTTATCATGACTCACAAACCAGAAACGCCAGTGCAGCTCTGGATGACAGATGACATAATTACAAACACAGGTCACAGGTGAGGATGCTTACCTTTAGAAGCCATTCAAACCCGTTTGTGTCCACTTGTGTGCAATTTATCAGGCCCAGATCTCCAGGGTATGTAAACTTTTGTTCAGGGTCATTTTGGTAGTTTATTTTTTTATTATGATTTAAAAAGAGCAAACTCAGTTGTTTGACCATCAATGGCTTCACACAACCACTAACTATGAGGGAACCTTTTATGTTATCATTCATGTTCTCTGAAAAATAGTCAAAAAATCAAATATTCTGTACACTTTTGAACACAACTGTAGATAGATAGATAAAGTGTAGAGTATAACATAACATACAGATGAGTAGATCACTTCTGAATGGTTTAAAGCGCTCTGTGGTGAAGCCTCCACTGCTCTCTCTCTTCACCAGAAAGTCCACTCTGTTCTCGAACCACTCCTTCACCTTCTTCACTTTAGTCTCTGAGAGTCAGAAAACAAACAAACACAGTGTACAGAACTGAGCTCACACTGATGCTGATGTGTTAAGGCGACACACTGCAGGTAAGAACAAACGTTTTTCATGCAGTTGTCAATTTGAAGATTATTGGCTTGTTTTAAGTTAAAAACAGACCAAACTCTCCTGACCTGGGTTTTTCATGCGTATCCATTTACGAATACCAGAGATGTCAAAAGTACTTGATTTCAATGCTTATGTACTGATACTTGGGTAAAGAATTACTCCGGTAAAAGCAAAAGTACAGATGCAACTCATTTACTTCATTAAGAGTACACAAGTACTTCCTATAAACTATTAAAAAGTAAAAACATTATCCAATGAGGAATGGCTTTTCACAGGCTCTTATTTATATTTGAATCATTGTAAGCTTGTCCTTAAGTGCTGATTTAAACCATATGTGTGAACTATAGCTACTGTACGAGCGTGTGTTGCTGTTTTCCTGCCTTTGTCTGGGTATATGCTTTTAAAACTTGTATTCTCATTTTTTACAAAATAAGAAAAACATGCCAATGTAGCTGCAACTAAGGCCAAGAAATTGATGTTTGAAACAGGTCTCTCTTACAAATGAGACATTGAGTCTCAAAGGACAAACCGGCATAAATAAAGGATTAAATGAATATAGTAATACAAGTCAAAATGCTCAGAAATCGCTGATATCTGCAAAGGGTGAGTCACTATTTACAGCAGAGACCAATCACAGATGAAGTCTGTATTTCCGCTGTTTGGAGCTTGGAACTGTTTGGACCATCTGTGATGTCACACTTTATGTTCCAGCTGTCTGTACCTGTGCCACGGCTGCAAAAGGAGCACGAGGAGCTCCTCTCACCTCCGTGCTGGCCCTGCGCTGGTCCCTTTGCTCTATATGTGTGCTCTGCGATCAGCGTATTTATTTTTTCCAATACCTGACCGGTATCATTTAACGGTACCAAGCCCTAGTTTTGGGGGTAGAAAGTGTCCCAAACTACAGCACAAAGTTCCCCACATTGCTGTGGATTCTATCAGGGGACAGTATCATGGTGTGAACAGGCGGGACTGACTGGCCAGGTCGTCGTAGAGCGTGATGCGGATCACCACTCCGTCGGGGCAGAAGCAGCGGGTGAAATTCTCCAGCAGGGCCTTTTTGAAGTGGGTGACTTTGAATCCTCCGGGGTAGTACATCTCCATATCTAAAGGACAAAAGAGGTGAAAGAGGCTGTGTTCACAATCTCAAACAAAGACAAGACAACAAGGTCTCTTTTTTAGCTGTGTTTACAACATACTCTGTGGTGGTAAAAACAACAACAGCAAGTCAACCCAGCTTTAAGTTTTCATTGTCTGTTTCATATATTTATTGGTATGCATACAAAAAAACAGTGAAGACAGTTGGATAACAATAACAAATAATTAATTAGCAAATAAGTCCAATATAAATGGGAAATAAAAGTCTGAATCAAAATAAATTTAAAGTCTGTGCAATCAAAATAATACAATACAATTGGTATGTCTTAAAAAAATATATATGCTCATTAAACATAATATAATGAACTCACTATATTGCACTAGACTAGTATGATACTTAAACTTAAAATAAAAAACATTAAAATAAAGAAAAAATGTTAAATAGGTGAGGGGGAAAGGAAAAAAACAAAACAAAAAGGGTGTGTGTTGGAACTAGGCCTACTTATTGTGAAATTTGACCAGATTACCTTAAGTTTTCATTGTCAATGTTTTATTTAAATACTTTTGTATACTGATAAAAGCAGCAAATAAAGTGTTAAAACCTGTGTGCAAAGGTTTGGTCAAATCAACAATTAATATTAACATAACTTAAATGACTAGCCATATGCTCAGGTTATGTAGTTATAATAACTACAAACATGTACTTAAACACATTACACAATAAAGTGAGTAATGTACACAAACTCTTTTTGGTTGTAGTATGTGCTATTTGCTGTGTTTCTTATGGGGTTTATCAATACATTGCCCTTCATTAAAGTACTAAATGAGCAGACTAGTTTTGTTATCAACCTTATGCCTTTATAACCTAGCTGTATCCTAACACTAGTCTAATAAATATTAGCCTTGTCTTCACTGCATAGAAAGGACAATTACATGTGTAATCTTTGGCATGTTTGAATTTTTACTCTTGTCTGTGTCCACAGCTCCTGTCTGAATTAGAAGTCGAACGATATATCGGCTCGGCTGGTATATCGGTCGATATATTGGCAGGTATACATATATATATATTGGTATATATATCGACCGGCCGATATACCAATATCTCGGGCTGATATTTGGGGATTTTACAATATCTGCTATCGGCCAATCTAGTGGGTAAGTTCTTTGTATTGGAAAGAGCGAAGTCAGGGCTTTAAAACAAGTCCTTCCACAACTTCCTCAGGGGAACATTGCGATAAAAATGTCATTTTGAAGCACAGAAACAGGAGACTTCAATTGCAGAGTTCCTTTTAACCTCCACCTTATGTTTTTAGAGGATTATAGACCAGACATTTGAAAATATCTGACAAAAATATTGGTCAAAGCATCGACATCGGCCTTAGAAAAACCCATAGCGGTCACCCCTAGTCCGGATGCCCTATACAGTACAGTATATAGAAGAAATCATGAACATACCCATCCAAGAAACCAGCTTCTCCAGATACAAGGAAGACAGTTTGGTAAGAATGAAACCAAATCAAAAGCATGGCTAGTGTAGGGTACTACCTAGCTCAGTGATGTCGATCATGCTGCACCAGGACCTTGTCATGAGGATGACGTAGGAAAGATCAGTCTCCTGGAAAAACACACACAGTTCATCAGATCATGTCACAGCACTAGTGTTTCAACTGGTCCTACATCAGGCTTTACACAGACCTTTTTATATCTTTACCCCTATTCGCACAGGATTACAATTATTGAACCGGCAAAAAGTATTCTAGAAATTAATACATTTGTAGGGGTGGGCCGAGATTAGAGGTCGGCCGATATCGGAAGATATTTGGGGATTTTACAATCTCGGCTATTGGCCGATCTAGCGCCGATAAAAGCCGATCTCTCCGGGACAGAAAGTGATTGAGACTTTGCTTCCCACAACTTCCAAGGCCTCAAGGGAAGAGAGAAACGTCGCAATGAAAATTGGTTAGCTACAAGTTTGTTAAACACAAGTTTCACCAACTAAACTAAATCGACTAAAGTGAATATGAACATGCTGCATGTCAAGGTTTGGTGATGGAGTGAGGAAAAATAAAAACCCAAAATGCAGGACTGCAACGAAACTGGTGATGTTTAATAATTGACAAAAAACAAAATAACAGAATCCAGAGAAACAAACCGGGGCTGACGTACACAATGACACGACAAAGGACAAGGGAAACACAGGGGTATAAATACATGAGGAAACGGGGCACAGCTGAAACACATCAGGGCGGGGCAGGAAATCAACACAAGGGAAGCAAAGCAAGAACACAAGGACAGAACACACATTTCAAAATAAAACACAGGACTAGACCAAAAACATACAAAACCAGGGGAACAAAAGACAAATCATGACACTGCATGCCATTTTGAAGCACAGAACCTGGGGAATTCAATCGCTGAGTTAGTTTTAACTTACTTTAACTAACGCAATTGTATTTTTTATCATTTTGCAAAATGCTGCAGCTAGCAACAGCATCCATGTTCTTCCACTTGTCCGTTGCCGGGTCGTGGGGGCAGCCGTTGGAGCTGCACCAGCCCCTATGACTCCTCCTGCTTTTTAATACTTGAACTTGTAAACATTCACTGTTTCTAAAAATGAAAAATGCTTTAAGATTGTTTTGCATTAAAATAAATAGGCCTACATTGAATAATACAAAACAATGTCAACTTTACTTCTTTATAATGACCATAATTATCATAATTATAATTATAATTATATATATGACTATATATTAGGCCACAAGCTAGGCTAGGTTTGATGTTCTCAAAAGTTATGCTGTTTAATTATTTGTCAGATGTTTTGATGAACAGAGAATGAAACGTGTTTCCAAAGTGACTAAGGAGACTCTTTTGAACAGCTGATCTCCACATGTGCGGTTTCACTTTCCTTCTGTTGCTGAAGCAGAGCGGAGCGTGTTAGCTTTTTGTTACATCCTGAGCCAGTTGTGGCTATTTCCGAACATTTGGACAAGTTTTTGGGGAATTATGCAGTTCGTTACCTTGACCTGGACATTTAGAGCGAAGGATTATCTCCATGATGATGTTTATATTCGACGTAGCCGATATCAGCGCCTTTTGCTGCAACTTCCTGACGACAGGGTTTGCATAACGGATGTCCATCGACAACAACAACGCCTTGGTCATGTTTTGGATCCTAAAGAGGTCCCTCTTTGGCGTGCAGCGGCTCGTACGTCAGCGTGAAACATTTCTGCGGTAAACAGTGGCTTCTGAAATTCTTACGGATAACCTACCACGTCCTTTTATAATCGTGGTCATCGTAAAACCGGTTAATCTTGACATCCCTAAGCAGAACAAAGACCTGCTAGTTGAGTGGAGGTTTGGCAGTTTTGGTTCCCTCCTCCTGAGAGGAGCCTGGGTCTCATATAGACCACTCTATTTTGGGTTACAGTGCCTTTTATGACCAAAAGAGCTAGAAGATGCTTCTGTGACTAGAAGTGAAACGTCCTCAACTTTACCTAAACCCAGCCCAGTCGATGATTTAACCTTTTCTACGCTTTCTTTTTTACGTGCCAAACAATGTATCAAATGCACACTGTTACATAACTATTTCCTAAATATTCCCTCAAGCCCTATAAGCGTCTACAGGCAGTAGGTCTAATCTAAATTGCAGCCTATAAAAAATAAAAGATGAAAAACAAATCACGACATTACTTTACACTGTGACCAGACATCACAAGACAATTTGATCGGTCCATACCTATCAGTTAGACAAAAAAAATTGTAAACTGTAAAAATAACTACAATTTCCATGAGGTCCGTCAGTAATTCTAATCCCGTGTAAATAGGGCTGTAGACAGTAATAGCGTCTCCATTGAAGGGCAGTGAGAGTGGACAGTCCTGACCTGGTCTTGGCTGTTGTTCCCCTTTCTCTTGAGGACCTCGGCCAGCAGCTGCTTCCGCGACAGGGTGCCATAGACCAGGGGCTCCCAGTGGGTCCGGTCCTCAGGGTCCCACAGCATGTCCTGGGGACAGACATCCAAAACATACACTTAGTCGCATGCTTCGGTTATTTAGAATTATTTTGTATTTCTGTATTTACTGCCACAATTTCCACAGGATCTTATGTTTTGTTTCACACAATTTACAGTTTGGCGTCATTGAAAATAAATTAGACTTTTTCGCTCAAACTGTGTTACCAAACAGTCTCCCATCCATGTACTGACCAGGCCCTCCCCTGCTTAGCTTCCAAGGTCTGACGGGATTGGGCAGAGCAAAGGCGGGATGGCCACTCCTCTTCTAGAGGAGCAAACCTCACTGTGTGTTAATGCGGCCGGTTCTCTTTGACCAGAGCATTTTTTAGATTTGGATAAAGCCAAACTGGAGAAAATGTGCTCGGTTCAGGTAGGGATTAAGAGGTTACATATGCTTAAAGGCATTTAAACAAAGTGTTGGCATTTGTATTTTTATTTTTCAAAAGTTTTGATCAACAATAGTCTTTACCTAATACATCCCCTAAATTAAAGAGCCGGACTCCCCATTATCATCCCCTGACCCAGTCCATAACAAATGGATGTAGCGAGGTGGGAGTACCTGACAGCCTTTGTCGCATTCCTGCATATTGATGTGCACGTTGAGCTCGTTCCACACGCTCTCCACTCCCAGGAAGTACGGGTGCCCCGTGGGGTAATGGTTACCGGTGAGGGGATCGATGAGGAAGTCCTGCTCCACATCTCCACAGCCCGCCAGCACCAGCACCCAGAAGTGAACGCGCAGCCCCCACAACGGATCAGGGCTGGGAGCAGGGTCGGGCTCCTGAAAGGCATGTGAGTATCTGAAGTGAACTCTGTCTCAAAAGTAATCATTGATGTTGTCTAAGGAAATGAGTTTGCAGTGAATGCATTCAACACATACTGGAGGTTCCTAGAATTAAATTTGCCGCCTGACAATTTTGACTGATTGCTGATGAATTACTGTTGGCCCATGTTAATTCAGTAACCACATTTTTATGAACTAAATTGCAAACATACTGTAAACCTTTAACAGTCAGCGGCTGGAAAAACGTTCTTTTATGATCATAATTTCTTCCAATTTCCCCCCATTTATTCCCCGTTTTAGAGATGAACCCGATATTGTAAATGTGCAGATCTTCCACACATGGTTGTTCTGTTTTCTATTTCTAGATGACAGATATTTTAGTATAGGTATCGGAAAAAAAAGTATTGTTCAGGTATCGGTATCAAAAACCAAGAATCGTTAAAGTACTGGCATTGGAAAAAATGTAACAGTGCCCAGCCCTAGTGGCCAGTGATATTTTTTTTATACGGTATTAAAAAATACATGTGGACAGTGAGTGACGCACTACTGCAAAGTCATAATCTCTAAAAGTGTATTTAAGACATTTGAGGAAAGACAAAGAGCAAGAAAGTCGCTGTAAAGCTTCCTCTCCTTCCTCATGTTGTATTTGTCGGTCTTGTCCTGAGCAAACACAAACAAATGACAATGACTAGGGTCCAACAACCCTGAACCAAGCACATTTTATCCGGTTTGGCTTTACCCAAATCTAAAAACTTCTTGAAAAAAGTGTCAAAATTGCAAATAAAATGAGACGAAAACAAGGATGAACAAAAGAGCGACAAAAAGTGACAAAAAAGCCACAAAAGAGTAACAGAAAACTAAAATGTGTTCCAAAAACTCAACAACGCAGCAACAACTTGAGCAAGAAGATTTGTTTAGATGAGTTTTGTAGGTCTTAGCTTTCAAATGAGGCGTTACACTACAGGCTGTAAACATTTAGATTTGGGTAAAGCCGAACTGGAGAAAATACACTTGGTATATGTGGTTACGGTGTAGGTGGGGGACAACACGGACCAAGGGGGCCCATCACGGAGCCCACTTTAGATTTTCCCTATAAGACATTCACTTTTAGTATCATTAACCCCTTAACCCCACCTTAAACAAGCACATTTTATCCAGTTTGGCATTACCCAAATCTAAAAGCTTCTTGAAAAACGCACAAAAATGCTTTAAAAATAGGACAACAACGCGGCAATAAAAAAAACCAGCCCTACTTATCTTATATGTCTGTGCCCTGGGCTCCTACTGCAATGGAAAACAGGCCATTTGAAGAGACATTCTGTATGGAACTATTATTGTTTCCAAAAGATTTGTGCGGCTGAAATGAGAGTGGGTTTTGTGTGTCTGTAATCAGATGTGTGTGTAATATGAGATCTGCAGCATTATTAGATTCACCTGTGTGTAAAATTATCATGTAAAAAAAAAAAAAGTACAAATTTGGTGATTTTTTTTTGAACATGATCAAGTTCTGCCCAAAATGTATAAACTCCACCAAAAATATCGGTGTATAAATATAGATCAAATAATGAGATTTGACTTCTCCACCGTTTACTGTTTCATCATCTGAGAAGGTCTGTCTCTGTCTCATCCGTGTCACACATCTTATTGAAAAAAAATATAATAAATAATTCCTTCTTTTTGTTGGCATCATACTGATGAATTCTTAGATACAAAACTTATACTCCGGAGCAACTTATATATGTTTTTTTCTTCTTCATTACGCATTTTTTGGCTGGTGCGTCTACTCCGGAGTGACTTATAGTCCGAAAAATACGGTACAATGTCCATGAGGACAATAGGGCAAAAATGAAGTGCAGTGAATCTGGGCAGTCCTGACCTCGTCTTGGATCTCCACTCTCTTGAGGGCCTTGGCCAGTAGCTGGTCCGCAAACGTGGTGCCAGTGGTATCACAGACCAGCTGCTCCCAGGTTGCCTCAGGGTCCCACACCATATCCTCGGGACAGACATCCAAAACATAACACTTAGTACAGGCGTAAGGTTTTCGTTATACCTAGTGTCTTTCTAAAGGAACCAAAAATATGACGTTAGCATCATAGAAATAAAAAGGAGAAGCGCTGTTCGATCCTAACGTATGCGGACAGTTAGCAAGTCAGCTAGTCCGGGAAACTTCAGAGTCAGCTAGCCTACTCAATTTATTTTTTCTATAGCATTAGCATGAGCCATCGTACATCGCAAACTATGAACGAGCCAGATGTTTTCAGCTGTCGACAACATTTAGGTCAAAGCCTCGTTAGAAATCATCAATTAATGTACAGACTTTGGGCAATTTTACTTTAGATACAAATTAGCTTATAAAAGTGTCCTCTGAGCTAAATGCTATCACAGATTCAGTTTCTGCTTTTCGTGAGTGGGATACACATCCAGCGGCCACTAAACTTCATCTTAATTAGATATTAATAATAGAGAAACCACAGAAATGAAAGAAATGCCATGGAAAGGACAAGACATACCTTCCCATACGTTAGGACAGTGGGGGAAAAAAAGTATTTAGTCAGCCAACAATTGTGCAAGTTCTCCCACTTAAAAAGTAATTTTCATCATTGGTATACCTCAACTATGAGAGACAAAATGAGTAAAAAAAAATCCAGAAAATCACATTGTCTGATTTTTAATGAATTTATTTGCAACTTATGGTAGAAAATAAGTATTTGGTCAATAACAAAAGTTAATCTCAATACTTTGTTATATACCCTTTGTTGGCAATGACAGAGGTCCAACGTTTTCTGTAAGTCTTCACAAGGTGTTCACACACTGTTGCTGGTATTTTGGGCCATTCCTCCATGCAGATCTCTTCTAGAGTGGTGATGTTTTGGGGCAGATCTCCTCTAGAGTGGTGATGTTTTGGGGCAGATCTCCTCTAGAGTGGTGATGTTTTGGGGCAGATCTCCTCTAGAGTGGTGATGTTTTGGGGCAGATCTCCTCTAGAGCGGTGATGTTTTGGGGCAGATCTCCTCTAGAGCGGTGATGTTTTGGGGCAGATCTCCTCTAGAGCGGTGATGTTTTGGGGCAGATCTCCTCTAGAGCTGTGATGTTTTGGGGCAGATCTCCTCTAGAGCGGTGATGTTTTGGGGCAGATCTCCTCTAGAGTGGTGATGTTTTGGGGCAGATCTCCTCTAGAGCGGTGATGTTTTGGGGCAGATCTCCTCTAGAGTGGTGATGTTTTGGGGCAGATCTCCTCTAGAGCTGTGATGTTTTGGGGCAGATCTCCTCTAGAGCGGTGATGTTTTGGGGCAGATCTCCTCTAGAGTGGTGATGTTTTGGGGCAGATCTCCTCTAGAGCGGTGATGTTTTGGGGCAGATCTCCTCTAGAGCGGTGATGTTTTGGGGCAGATCTCCTCTAGAGTGGTGATGTTTTGGGGCAGATCTCCTCTAGAGCTGTGATGTTTTGGGGCAGATCTCCTCTAGAGTGGTGATGTTTTGGGGCAGATCTCCTCTAGAGCTGTGATGTTTTGGGGCAGATCTCCTCTAGAGCGGTGATGTTTTGGGGCAGATCTCCTCTAGAGTGGTGATGTTTTGGGGCAGATCTCCTCTAGAGCTGTGATGTTTTGGGGCAGATCTCCTCTAGAGCGGTGATGTTTTGGGGCAGATCTCTAGAGCGGTGATGTTTTGGGGCATCATTTACAGCATTTGTAAGAACAGGCTCCAAGCTAAAGGCATTTCTGTGATTTCTGAGGTTAGTATCTTAGCTGTTGTAACATTAGCCGTGTTGTTTACACGCAAGCTTATTCTGTTAGAACGCTCTGAGGTCAGATTTCATAATGTTGAAATGGGAAATATCCCAGTTAGAAAGAATGCATCTATAGCTCCATATTTTTTTTTTACTTTTTACTCCCTGAGGTGGCTTGACGTCACCGCGCTCATTTGTATATGGCCCTTACCGTTTCCGCCTGCTCCTGCAGGGGGCAGATCTCCTGACTGCGATCCAGCTCACACAGGTGTTGGGAGGCATAGCCGCTCACACAGTAGGCGTTATAGTTGAGCCCCAGCAGCATACTGCACAGGACGTTGGCATATTCCAGACTGGACCCCCTCTGGCTCTGGAGCACCGTCTGGGGAGAGCGCAGTGTCCTGGGCTGGACAACACAGAAGAGAGGCACATCAGAAACAGCCAACAGAGCTATCGCGTGCAGAAAGATTGGGATCCAATAGAATAAATCGAACCAGTCTCCATGACACAACTTGCCTACCCCTGCATACTGGTATCGTTAAACGGTTCCCAGCCCTATTCGAAAACCACTTAGGCTACTGAGATTCTCACCCAGCTATACTTCCTGATTTAACTTTCCCAAAGACCCTCCCTTCTGTTTTAGCCATTTTAGAACATTATAGCATTTTCTAACCAACAAAGTGTAATATAATTTAATATAATATAAGTGCGCTGAATAATCTAATATACTGTAGTGTCCGAATGCTTTTAGGACAATGGGAGGGCATCTGAAGCACGTGTTACCAGTTCAGTGGGCGGGTCCAGGGGCTGCAGGCTGAGGTAGTTGGACACAAAGCGGGCGCACTCCACCCACGTGTAGAGGTCAGGATGTGTTGGCAGGGTGGGGCGCAGTGTGGTGCTCACAAGCTTCTACAGGAGAGGATTTAACAAAGCATAGAACAAGGACTTAAAGCAATAATAAGTCACTCATGCCCCTAGAGGCCATAAGCGCCACTGCAGGTGTTGTAGCATGTTGTGTTTTTTTACTCATTAATTGTCCATGAGAGTAAATACTACGCTGACAGAAAAGACAAAGGGAGAGAGGGATATCATACATCCAATTAAAAAATTGAGATTTTTTTTTTTTCTCACTCAAACTTGGCTGTAAATACTGTTTAAGTGGCGCTAGCCCACAGTTAGCTTTGCCCGTTAGCCTGTTAGCTTCTTCTTCGTGATTCCATTTGTGTGTATTGGGGCCTCCTACCCGGTGGCAGTCAAGTTGCAATTGTGGTTTTCTGACCAGAGACACCGGGGGAGATGAAGGACCTCCCAATTAATACTTGTATTACCCCCAGAGGGACTACGAAAAGGATTTATTAAGGTAAACAAGTTACTTAGTACTGCTTTAAGGCGAGATGCTGCAGGTGAATAGGGAAAAAGTAAATACATTTAGATATATCGATTTTAAACTTTAGCTGAACCTTACTGACATAAATATGAGAAAAAAATGTATTGCAAGTTTTCCTATAAAAATAAGGCATTTTGTGCATAAAAATGGCTAAAATTGCTGTTATTTTCAGCGACAAACTCTAAATAATGGATTTTTTCCTTTTTTTTCAAAATTTCAAACTGTTGGTTTTGGTAGATTCTCACTCGTTCATTTATGAGTGAACACCTACGGAATTGTGTTTTAAACACACACAAAAACGTTGACATACATTCTTCTCGCTTTGATTACCGCTTTACACTTTTGACATTTTCTCAGTGAGCTTCACGATGTCGTCCCAGAAATGGTTTTGACTTCTCAAACATGTTGAAAACTTATTTCAAAAGACGACCTTATGAAGCTCATGGAGAAAATGCCAAGAATAAAGGGCGGCAATTTTGAAGAATTTAGAATATAAAACATACTTGGAGTTATTTCACCTGTTTTTGTTTCCTTCATAATCCCATGTGTTCATTCATAGTTTAACGCCTTCAATAAGAATCAGAGTGTGTTAATAATGTTGAAAATAAAGAAAAGCCGATACTTTTGGCCTGTACTGTAAGCAACACAGATTTCCATCAGAGGGGATTTTGGATCTTGTTAAGTTTTTGAATAAGCTAATCAAAAACCAATCTGCAAAAACTCAAATTTTTGTTTAGGGAAAAACTAGCTAAAAATCTCCACTTTGGCCACTAAAAGCAATACCCGCCCAAACCAGGACAGATCTAGAACTGGAGTCTTCTCTCTCTCGCTTTTAACCCAGGACTAAACTCGAACTAAATACACCAGGGTTTCTGAAGACTGACTGAAGCAGGACCAGGACATAATACCAACTTGTTTTACCTTGACGCCACACTCGTTGTCGGCGAAGAGAAGCAATGGCCTCCTGTCAGGGTACAGCTGGGTGAATTTTTTCTGGAAGCTCCGGGCGATGAACAGGAAGTGGTCCTCGTCTGGTCTGTTCTCGGTGTAGGACTCGGGGAAGTCTGCACGGTTCCTGAGGACAAGGGAGACCAACAGTGAACAAACCATCGCACAACATGTTTTGTCATATTATTGCCACAAGATATCGCCAAATCACTGTGCACTGTCTTAACACATTTACGCAGCCTAAAAAAAAAATACAAGGGAACTTTCTCAAAACCTCTCCTGGGAATCACTATTTTTCTACAATTTTTGAAAAATTATGAGATATATATGGTATTGTGCAGTGCGAGTGTGTTATTTTTTTGTCTCCGAACTCACATGAAGTCCTCCGGGCCCTCCGTGTATTCCGCGGTCGCCATCTGCGCGCACACACACACGCACACACAGGACATGTTCACAAAATCCACATCGAAAAGGTTTCACTGTCTCACTTTGTGCTAGTTATATATGTGGGAGAGATATTCCGGTTTTAATGTGGTTTCTTGTTCTACGTCTATTGTTATTACTGTCCTTGGCGTTAGTGTTACGTCGCCATTTACTGTTGACTGTTTTAAGTGTGTGGTTTTTTTATTATTATAAAAGTAAGTTCAAACCAAATAGGTACAGTTTTATACGGCTTAAGAGTAAATCAAAAGAACAAAAGAACATGGGGCATAATAATAATAATTTAAAGGGCAGTTATCTATAAGAATGTCATCTCAACGGTTATAAACGGTTTTACCTAATAAACGGCGCGCTGGACTTCGGGCGAGAAGTGCTTCTAAATCTCTCTCATGTGACTTTATTACTCTCTAAATGTCACAATATATACATTTGCCAGTAATATCCCACGAAATGTAATGCAATGATTATGAAAACCATGAAAATCTGCACTTATAAACCAGTTAAAGAGCTCACTTTACGTTAAAAGTTGACGTTAATCTCGAAGTTACGAAATATAGGATTACTTTATTAACACGTAACGCAAACAAGCTAGCGTTAACGTTAATGAAGCTATAGGCTAATTAGCTTCAAATGCGGTGTCATTGTTGTAAAATAACGCTGTTCTGAGACTTACCGCGGTGTGTGTTCACGTCCCTCTGAAAAGTACAGTTTTTACCTCTTCTCTGTAGCAAAGCTGGGTTCGCTCCGCGTACGTCGTCAAGGAAACCACGCACGCGGAGCGTATGGATGACGAAACACTAAATACAATAAAATAAAATAAAAATAAAATAAAAATAAATAGGACATGATAAATACACTGAAATAAAACAACGACATGGACGTAAAATAAATAATTGAACACAATAATAAAATAATAGAATATACATACATATAAAAATACACATGTGTGAACGAGGGAAACTATTACACTACAAAAGTAGGGTAAGTGAGGAAAATCGTTTGAAAACGTTGTTTGGAATAGCTAAAAAAAAAGAAAAAACGGAACACAATCAAACTTGTCTGTGGTTTCAGTCATAGAAATGATATAGATATATTTCTATGGCAGCAGGGGGCACTCTTAGCTCTTTTATCTCCATCTCCACATCATTCATTTGAAAGAGGGAACGTGGCTACACTTTTCAGTGCTGTGAGTTCATTTTAAACCACAATAATTTTCAAATATTAGAAGTATAGCTTACTCTTACTTGACTACTTTTTTACTACTGTTCTACTTATCCAAAATAGGCGAATTATTCAAACAGGATATGCTTGTAACAAATCCTTGTAACCTGCCATGTCTGCATGAGTTTTTGTTGTTTTTATTTATTTCTTATTTGTCATGCTTTGATACACTTTATATTATCCTGATTGCACGCACTTTATCCTCTCTGTCTCCGTTATTGCAGCCCTCTCCACGCCCCTCTCTGTCCGGTGCGTCTCGGCCATTATTGCCGTGTATGAGTATCCCTTGTGCCGCTGGAGCGCTGCAGCCCGGGGCCGGGGCCACCTCTGACCGCTGCTGGGGTATATTTAACTTTTCACCCCAGTCTTTGGACCTCTACACTTCCGAGTGGACATTAGCAGCGGCAGCAGCGCGCAGGAGGAGAGGAGCAGTGTGCTGAGCGGTGAGTTCATCCTCTTGGGGAAACTTTTCAAACAGGAATCCCAGGCCTACACCATATACAATTAAAGCCCATCGGCAAGCACGACCTATACGCCTGGGCAGAGTGCGCATTGAGCCACATGGCCAGTGTTTTAACTGATGTGGGGTTAAAGGAGAGTGGTAAGCTATCACTGGCACTGTCGTCGCGTTACGCAACGGGATAGGGGCTCGAGTTTTAATTCCCAGGCGCCTCTCGAATAAACTCGCCTGTGGTTCTTCCTTGATCGAACGTTTTGTCCGCGGTGGGACCATGAGGACATCTGCTGAAACCGCCACAGACAGACGTCCTGGCCCACGGACCTCCATGAAACATGACTTTAGCGCACCTTTTGCAACTTTTATCCGCACCTGCGTCTCTGCTCGCCCCTGCGTCGTTGCTAAGAAACCGCGAGAGCTCATGTTTGGGGTAGACATAATACTGTGACAGACTGGAAATGGTTTGTTTGTTTCATTTCTTTGTTGTCTAATTCTGCATACTCAGTCAGTCTCCTCATCAAGAACTCCAAGCATAGGTGGTGGCCGGGTACAGTTTTGAGCAAGGGGGACCAAAGGGAAATATGGGTCTATATGAATAAAAAAATAAAGAGCTAAAGGCCCAAAAATGCCGCTATCTGACTCCTCGCCTCGTTGTAAAAAACAGATAGATCAGAAAGGTTACAAGTTCTCAGAAGGCACTTTATTCTTAGATGGTGAGTTACAAGTTACATGTTATTCGTTCAGTTGCTGGAAAAGGTCTCACCACAACATTTTCCTCCTGGGTAATTCTCTGCCTGTTAGCCCCTCCTACTCAATGCATAGCCACACTCACACTTCAGGACGCTCCAGTTGGCCATCCTGACTCACATCAAAGCACAAGATAAATACTTCCTTATCTCACCATCTGGAGATCTGATCAGCTCCTTCCTGACCACTCTTTATGGCCCAGTGACTTTTCACCTTTGATCGAGATTAGCATACATTTGAGCAGAGGGACGAAGGCTACCTGCCTCTGGCCAGATAAACAGGACGCCTGTTTATTGCCCCTCAAGGCCCAGTGACCTCTTCTACAGTTAGCATACAATATTCAGGGGGATAGTAAACAGACATTTTCAGATAATTGACAATTTCCCCCCTTGGCCACATAGAAATGTGGTCACCATAAGAAAAATGTCTACAAAAGTTTAATACATTCAAAATAAAAAAACTAAATAACACTGTCCATGATGACTCAACTTCTTCTTGTCACATGCAAGTATATACGACGTGACCACGACCTGAAGATAACAGCTGTGGGCACCGGTGGTGGGGGCCGAGCTGGGGAGACCTTGGGTGAAAAAGGCGGAGGTGGAAGAGGGGCATGATACTTCTTTGGGGATGAAAGCCTTGGTCTTGACATGACTGGAGTGAGGGGAGTCATTTTAACCCCTTGTTTTATCAAGGTTTCAAAATGGTTGGGGAGTCCCATAGGTGAGTTTGGCGATGGGAATGATTCAGAAAAATCTCTGGAGGGTGTAGATGTAGCAGTCGGGCTCAAGGTCTGTGGTGTAGTTGACGAAAGTGCTCCTTCGGCTGAATCATTTACTATAGATGCAGGTGGTACTGAAGCTGAGCTTTTCCCCGGAGATGCAGATGCTGATGGCGCTGCTGTGGCCGGATCCTTAACTGTGGCTGAGTCCTTTACTGTAGGTGCAGATGATGCAGCTGCGACTAAATCTTTTATTGAGGATGCAGGCAAAACCTTTGCTGGCAAGCCAGGAGCTCTTCTCATGCTCCTCTCTGCTCTCTCAGGCCTCCACTGATTTTTCAGAGCATGGAGGAGATTTTCCGTCAGTCGTCTCACTCCACCTCTGCTCAAATGTGGGCCATTTCCTTTAAACAGATCGTCGCGTTTCCAGAAAAGATTAAAGTTCTCTATGAAATACAGTCCTCTTGACTCACAGACATTGGCCAGCCATGTGTTCAACTGAAACAGCCGGGAGAATGTGTTTGTTCTCCCATCGATGTTTGGGATAGGTCCACTGATGAAAATTTGTATTGCATCTTTATCCAGAGAATCAAGTCTCTCAAAAAGTTTAATAAACTTTTCTTTCAGGACTTCAGACTCTCTGTTTCTTATGTCAACAGCACCAACATGAATAACAAGTTTATTTATCCCAGGGTTATTTGTAATTTCCTTGTTTAGAACATCTATGATGTCAGAAACGGTGGCGCTGGGATAGCTGATCGTAGTAATTCTCTCATTGTTTACGTTAGATATGGCTCCGTCTCCAAGCACCAGGATATCTCTGGCCTTGACACTTTGCACAGTTTTTCTCTCTATTTTTGTTTTGACTTCTTGTTCTCTGTTTCTCTGTGACTTTCTCTGTTTGTTATACTCATCCTCTGAGAGGGGTGAAAATCTGTTTGTTAACTTTATTCCAGGTGCATTTTTACCAGCATGTTGTCTTTGCTTTGGCTTAGCACCAAGTTGTCCCTTAAGTTTTGGGAATGTTACGGTGTCGTTTAGCTTTAGGTTGCAAGTATCAGTTTTTCTAGTCTTCTTACCGGGTTCCACAGGGAGCGTGTCATTAAGTCCTTTTTCCGTCTCTAAGGCATATATCTTGTCCCGTAGTAGGAGAATTTCTTGTTGATACATCCGACAGCTTTCACAAGGAGATGTTTGCGTTACTCCCTCAGCCATGTTGACAAGATTGTCGCCGTTGGTCCGTCAAATGAGTTGTAGAAAAGGAAAAATGATTAAAAAGCCTTGGTTCACGCAGTTTGTGTGTATACTTGAAATCTTCTGGATTTTGGGATTTTATCGAGACTTTTCCGATGATTGTTTCTTTCTGAGATTTGTCCTCCTCTCTTCTGTTTTGGCGTTGTTGGCTTTGGAGCGTCTTTGATGAAAAAAGCAGTTCTTCTTCAGCTTTCGATGCTCTTTGTAAAAAAGATTTGGGTCGCTTTTGCTCTCTGCCTTACGTTTTGATCACGTCGGCGGAACCAAATTATGAATAAAAAAATAAAGAGCTAAAGGCCCAAAAATGCCGCTATCTGACTCCTCGCCTCGTTGTAAAAAACAGATAGATCAGAAAGGTTACAAGTTCTCAGAAGGCACTTTATTCTTAGATGGTGAGTTACAAGTTACATGTTATTCGTTCAGTTGCTGGAAAAGGTCTCACCACAACATTTTCCTCCTGGGTAATTCTCTGCCTGTTAGCCCCTCCTACTCAATGCATAGCCACACTCACACTTCAGGACGCTCCAGTTGGCCATCCTGACTCACATCAAAGCACAAGATAAATACTTCCTTATCTCACCATCTGGAGATCTGATCAGCTCCTTCCTGACCACTCTTTATGGCCCAGTGACTTTTCACCTTTGATCGAGATTAGCATACATTTGAGCAGAGGGATGAAGGCTACCTGCCTCTGGCCAGATAAACAGGACGCCTGTTTATTGCCCCTCAAGGCCCAGTGACCTCTTCTACAGTTAGCATACAATATTCAGGGGGATAGTAAACAGACATTTTCAGATAATTGACATCTATCTGGAAGAATTCACAAGAAAATCCAGCTACCCCTTTTCTCGCTTAATCCCGGGCAGGGTTGTAATAAAAATGTATAAATAAATAAAATCTTGCGCCACAACTAATAAAAAGACCGTTTTAGTGCATTTAGCTTTGACTTTAGCGCTAAAAGCGCTAGGGACGAGGCCCGGAACACCTCCCTAGAGAGGCGACCGGGGGGGGGGGGGGATCCGAAAAAGCCACCTCAGCTGCTCCTCTCGATGTGAAGGAGCAGCGGCTCTACTCCGAGCATACCTGTCAAGTTTTGGATGTGAAAATACGGGACATTTTTCTGGCGCCCGCCGCGAGCTGTCCCGTCAGCCCAGCCGAGCTCCAAGACGGGTCGTAAGACGGGAGTTCCCCGGCCACAACGGGACACTTGACAGCTACACAATCGCACGACAACTGCCACTCCAACTTCTGCAGGTGGCAGTTCACGCGAGGCTAGTGGCAGAGTTCAGTTATTTAATTTTTTTTAAATTTTGTAATAGTATGGGAAATTTACGGGATAAAACTAATACGGGGGGACAGCGGGAAAGGGGGACAAAATACAGTAGTGTCCCGGCTAGAGCGGGACACTTCACAGCTATCACTCCTCCATCTATTAAGAGGAAGAAACCCATTTGAGAAATACTAAAAAAAATATATATATATAGAAATGTGAACTATTAAACTAATGCGAATAATTATCCCATGCTTTTAAAAACATTTGCGTATCGATGAATTAAAACTGCAGCAGATAACCATGGTAACGCACGGAACTCCTGAAACCCGTTATTTTTGGGGGGGCTGGGGTCTGTGTGGATATGTCACGTACTCGATTCCCAGCGACTCAGCCTGGAGCTCTGACAAACCTGCCGTCATGAGAACTGCCCCGCCAGAGGATCCTGTGTCAACCGTGGGCCAGGTGTAATTCGCTCCCAGGGTGGGCGGGGAGACCGGCGACGGACAGGATTGTTCAGCCAATCACCGTCAGCGTGGGCCCGGGGAACACGGATGGAAATGAGGATATGCGTCTGTTGTTGAGCATGTTTTACGTTGATGGGGAGAACCAGAAGAATCTCCACACAGACACATGAACACTGTTTATTTGTTTATCTTTAGATTTCAGGTGATCAATATATTGACCTTGTGTTCCTCAGGGTGTTCCTCCGAGTGAGTGGAGCTTTGGAGCTGGACCTATTTGGAGAGGGGACGACCACAAGCAGGCAAGATGCCCAATCCGGTGAGTACATCCAGGCTACATCCAGAACAGCAGCGAGAGAGGTGTGGCGGAGGAACTTCAGTGATGCGATAAAAGGGGAGAAAGTTGGTGAATTTTTTTATTTATTTGACAGGGATATTTCGATTCAACATAGCACAGAACTGGCCAAACTACATGCTTTTTCAAAGAAAGTAGAAGAAGAAGAAGAAGAAGATCTTTATTTATATAGCGCCTTTCACAGACATGGTCACAAAGCGCTTTACATGAGAGCGTTTTACATTCACTCCATACTCGGTGGTGGTAAACTACGTTAGTAGCTTCAGTTTCCCCCGGGGGAGACTGACAGAAGCGCGTCGCGACTACACACGTCTGCACCAACGGTCCCTCTGACCAACACCCTACATTCACACACCATTCATCCTGGCCTATTGTACATGTTTTTTCGTGGTAGGGGAAACCGGAGTACCCAGAGGAAACCTACGCAGACACGGGGAGAACATGCAAACTCCACACAGAAAGGCCCCGTCCAGGTGGGAATTGAACCCGGACCTTCTAGCTGTGAAGCACGAGCGCTAACCGCTGTGCTACCGTGCCGCCCGTAGTCCCGTAGTCTGGGAGGGAGCGTGATCTCAGTGATTTCCCGTAGGGCACGATTTACTGACGGCATCAAGCAATTAGAGCAAGTCAACATTAATATCTGCCAATAGAACGCTGTTTCTTATTTAAAAGAAAACAGTGTATCAGTAGCCGCACACGCCATCTTTAATGTTTTGGAAGAGTGCGGTGACCACTTCCGTATCTTGGTGTGATGAAGTCCCGCCTCTCGGTCCATGCGAGCAGCTGCCCAGACGGTTCTTCTTCTGAACTGAAAAGAGGAGCGTCTTGGATGGCGAGGCCAGACCAAAACAAATTTATAGCTGATGCTATGCAAAAAGAGTTTGTAGCTAGTGCTAATTTTCAACTCCAGTCCCTGGTTGGACCTTTCTACATATGTATACCCTATGTGTTATATGTTAGTTTTAAGGGTCTTGTAAGTCCATGCGGGCTGTGTATATATATGTAATAATAATAATACATTTTATTTGATAGCGCCGTTGAGAACACCCAAGGACACTGTACAATGGACACATTAACCCTCAGGGCTCCCTTTAAAAAAATCACACTCAACACCCTAAGGCCCAAAACGTGGCCTTAGGGTCACTATACTTTCATATTTTTTCATATTTTAAGAACTCAGAATCATAGAACTACTTCTGCTTGACACATACATACCAAATATTTGTAATTTCTTAATTACAAATTCTTTGTGTGTTAACTTGCAAAAGTTTTCTTTTAGATCAGACCAGTGTGTTTTTTTAATTCCTAATTCCTATTATAGCGCTTCGGGCCGGATGAAGGTAGAAAAGCGCTGTATAAGTTGAGATCCGTTATTGGCAATGACAAACTTGCAAACGTGAAATTGAAAACTGGCGAGATTAGGACATGCTGGAAATGCTTCTGTTTCTGTAGTCAGTCCAGGAGACAATCCCATTGTCCCACTGCTCTTATATCGAGCCCAGAGCTGAAGCTTTCTTTTAGATCAGACCAGTGTGGTTTCTTTATCCCTGACAGTTTCCACAGCTCACTTTCTGTAATCTTCCTCAGAGTTGGTCACATGACGTTTTGAGCTAACGAGGCAAGTCACAGTAACGTGACCAACTCTGCAGAAAGTGAGCAGTAGAAACTGTTAGGAATTAAAAAAACACACTGGTCTGATCTAAAATAAACTTTTTCAAGTTAACACACAAAGACCAAATGAAGTTTTTTGGATAGTGCCCAGTGCACCTGTGA
The DNA here is from genome assembly GCA_021464625.1 of Proterorhinus semilunaris. Lineage (NCBI taxonomy): Eukaryota > Metazoa > Chordata > Actinopteri > Gobiiformes > Gobiidae > Proterorhinus > Proterorhinus semilunaris. Next base: position 2,123,287 of record CM038364.1, read on the forward strand.
AACACTGGGAAAACCAGAACACTACACACTTGTGTTTCCATTTTCTTACTGTTGTTATTGCTGTTGTGTTTAGTTGTTTCTTCAAAGAGGAAAGGCTTTCGATGCCACACACCACACCCCCAAATCCCCCCTCACTACACCACACCTACACCCTCCAAATGTTTATCTTATGCACAGTCATCCGACTCGTATACAAATGTGCCCACATTTGCAAACTGCTCCAGAGATAAAACCACAGAAGACAGAGTTTCTGTGGAACATTTGTATTGATTTCCAATGGGATGACAGCATTTTGTTCATTTTAGTGTGGCTCTACAGAAACATTTAAAAACAGTTAAAATCAAGGTTACTACCATTGTATGACCAACCCTTAGGGCAAATGAACAAGTGAAGCTCATTCAATTTGGATCACATTTATAAAGGTTATACAAGTATTACTGACTCGGCAAGAGCAAAAATTAAGAAAGTTAAGAATGCATTTTGGCACATCAAGAGCTAAAAATATAAAAGATATATGACAGATATTTGGTATGTATGTGTCAAGCAGACATAGATCTATGAGTCTGAGTTTTTAAAATATGAAAAAATATTAAAGTATAGGGATTTTATGGCTGTTAAAAGTAGAGGCCCCGTTTGGGGCCTTGGGGTGTTAAGTGTGATTTGGCCACTGTGAGGCTCCATGCTGACTCGTACAGCCACTGGGCCTCAAAAATGATGCACAACTTTCTTTTATTTCTTGCACAAGACGTTGTGTAATGCACCTTCAGGTCTTTTCTGGCCTTACTGACAAAATCCAGTCACATATATGTTTCTGTAAATGTTCTGTCCTTGCATTGGTGGCGATGTGGTCTGCTGGGGAGTCTGCGTATTCAAATGTAGGTAAATAAAGCGGGCAGTACTTTCAGCTGCCACTCTTCTCTCAGTGGGCCTGCAGTGTGAGGAGGGAACATGAGGCGAGCCATTTCACTTTCCTCACAGTGCTCTCCGTCCCGGTGTGGCTTTGAATGGGCTTTCCCCGTGGGAATGAGTAGGGCTGGGACAACATCGGGTAGTACTCAGTTACATGGCTACTGGTTGGAGAAACTGGACTTATTAGAGTACGGTAGTTGAATCATTCAGTACTTCTACTTGAGTAATATTGTAATGAAGTATCTGTACTCTTACTTTAAAAAATAGTAACTTGCGTGACGGTGGGGATACATTTTAAAGTTACAAAAGCTTCACATCGACATAAAATGTATGCCGTTTATGTTTCGTTCATCTTTCTCTTCAAGTATATGTATCACAAATCCCTTTTTATGGGACTTACTTTCTTAAATATTCATATTTTTACCTTTTATTACAAGTTTTGTTTCTCATAATTTATGCCACAACTGAAACATGAATCAGGCTTTAACGCTCAAACAGTTACTCAGTGACAGGGCTGGGTAACATAACTTTTTTTTCAATATCAGTATTTTAACAATTCTTTGTTTTCGATAATACCAAAACAATACTATTTTCGATACCTAAGATATTTGTGGTTCAAATGTTTTCTCCCCACTTTTGAACACATTTTCCCCCTTTGTTTTTTTACGATTTTTGTCACCTTGTTTCACTTAATTTTTTTTTCTCTCTCAAATAATGAATTTGTGTCTCTACTTTTTCCTTGTACTTTCATATTTCATGGTCTATCTATGGTTGACGCCATAGATGGACTGTAAAAAACATGGACATTGCATCGATATTAGCTGCTGAAGCCGAACAGGAAATGGCGCCTGGCTCCGAAAGTACCGGCTCCGATGAGAAACTTTTGCTTCTCTTTAATTTATTATTGTTTGTTGAAGTTATTATTGAGCACAGTTATTCTTACCTTTTGCGTGTTCGTCTCAACACGCGCCACATCGCCCTCTTTGTTTCCCTTCGCCATTTTTAATTTTTCCCCCAGTCTAAATCTAGGAACTGGCTCCAAAAACCCTGCCAAGTTGCTAGCATGACCGAGCTGCAGAAGCCCCCACTGAAACCCTATCCATTGCTATTCTACAATCTATGCTTGATTAATAGTGATGTAACCATTCATCGAAAATCGATTTTAAATCGATTTAATATGCGTAAAATGTGAATCGATGTAAAAAATAAAAGTCGATTTTAAAGCCACCCTCAGCTACTCCATTTTGCGCGACCGAAATAGACCAGAACATAGCTGTTGTTTCTAAGACAAGCTCCACACCTCCCCGCCTCACCCCCAACACACGCCACACCATGTAAACACATACACGTGACATGTGTAGGCATCGAAGCAACAGACGCAGCTAAAGTTAGCGGCTACGAGATTAGCGTGAGCGGCTAACGCAGAGTTTAGCATTTTGACAGAAGTTTACCAAAGATCGTAAACGGACAAACATCCGACCAACCTGCTCTGATTCTGCTGAAATCCTCATCAAATGTCCGTTTGTCAAATAATCCAACACCTACAGGAGCCGTCATGTCTTTGTCCTCCTTATGTTTACAAAGGCTGCACCGGAGGCAGTGAGGCTTCAAGGGTGAACAAAACTGCACTGTAAAATGAGTTCTAAATGGTAGTATTATGTTTAAACTGCAAAAAACAAAACAAAAAAAGGTTTGGTAATCTCAAAATGTTTGCTTTGCTACACTTCTTATTTATGCTGAAAACATGTACATTTACAAGCACTTGTGTGATTGATTATAGTTCATTTTCATGTCTTGTAATTATTTGTAATGTAAAGTAAAGTCTTACTGAGACAGTTGCAATTTGTTACAAGGACAAAAATGCAGATGTTAAAACAAAAGAAACATTGGTATGAATCAGTCATATTCTTTTTTTAAATAAAAATAAATAAATAAATCGAAAGCGGGAACTTAAAATCAGAAATCGAATCGAATCGGGGCTTGAGTGAATCGTTACATCCCTGTTGGATACCATTAAATGAAAAAAAGTTTAGGTTCTACCAATATTGAAAAAATAAAAGCATCCATAAAAAAAGGTCTCTTTTTAGATCCAAGTTTTGATGCTGTTGGACCAGGGGCAGCATTAAAGGAAGCGACCTCGCTCTCCTTGTGCAGCTGAGTTCTTTTTGCCTTTTTCTGCGAACTGCATTTGTGGTTTATGTGTTCACATTGTTTTTCTGGATACTTTTGTACGTCTTTGCCGTGTTTTTGTGGAGGTTTGGTGGATTTGTTTACTTTGAGAGTCTAAAATGGTCCTGAAGAAAGCAGATTTTTAAAGGTAAACAAAATGCTAGCTTATCAGCTAAACCCATTTGAGACCTACACATTTCTTGTTCTGAGACACTGAAGAGGCACCAAGAGCCCCCACAGCTGCAGCACAGAGGAGGCGTCACAAGAGGAGCTACAGGAAACCAAAAAGGACAAGAAGCGGAGGGAGGAGGTGGAGATGATCAGTGCAGGACACCACGCTCTGAAACAGGGACAAACCCAGGAGGCGTGGCACCATTTCAGAGGAGACAGAGGGCAGCCAGCCAGTTTTCCTCCAAGTGCTACAGTTTCTCCGACCTCCAAGGTCATGTGGGTCAGGTTGACACAGTGGCAGCTCAGAAAACTATTTTGCTTGTACAATGACAATAAAGCACTTACTTACAATTTATTTTTGCCTTTTGGTCATTAAAAATGGAGCACATGGGCATTAAAATGACCAATAAAAGCATAAAATTGGACCTGCTTCTGCGTCCATAATACAGTTCCTATAAGATTCCTAAAATTGTTTTGAAAGATGCCAACGTTTCATTTTCCATCCAGAGAGCCTTCTCGTGGCAGTTTTTGGTGATTGTCATGGCCATCAGATAAGGGTAAGTCTTTGGTATTTCCCCATCCACGCCTACGTCTAAGTGTGGTGCGTGGGACGGTCACCATTAAACTGCCCTGAAGAGGCTCTCTGGATGGAAAGATTGAGTTCACAGTGCACATTGGAAACGCTTCAGAAGCTTTTGAAAGAGAGCATTAAAGAGATGGAGTAAATGTAAATGTCCTGTGCTCAGCCTTTGCAGACAGAGTGCTGGGCGGCCCTGAGGACTCCCGCAGCCTACAGCTCCAAGGCCGGAGGCTCCAAGAAGATCAAGAAGACCAACAGTAGGTTTCTCCGCTTGGTTACGTTCATGTGACATAATGTAACGCTATAGGGCTAGGCGCTGACTGCAGCCGAAGGTGTAACGATAAGAAACCAGAAATGGGTCCGGCCACGGAGCCAAGTGTGCGAATAAAACACAGGACAACAGAACTTACAATTCAAGTATTTGTATTTAGTATAAGTTAAGTAGTATTAGAATAAAATAAACCAATTTTCCAAACGTTTACTTGTCTTTTGTGTGTCGGCTCAGAATGTTAAATAATTAGTATCAAAAAGGGGTGGAATTATTCAATTGCATGCACAGGAGTTCATTATGGCAGGTTTGTGAGCAACTATAGTCATTACAGATGGTTAGTGTTATCCTTCAGTGTTGACGTCTTCTAATGTAACAGCCGTTTGTTTCTTCCAGGCAAAAATGAAGCTAAAACATACTTTGACATTGAGAAGCTTGTTCAGCACAAGACTTTTGAAGCTCCTAAGACCCCAGTGGCTCATGCGGCAGCAGCAGCAGCTGCAGTGGAAGCTGCCACTAAACCAGTCTTCACAGCTCCTCCACCCGAGGCAGCACCTGAAGTAGTCACAGAGAGTGTGGTGGAGGCCGCCCCTGAGACTGCCCCAGCGGCGGCGGCAGCAGCAGCAGAACCCGCGGCAGCTGTGGTGGAAGCTGCAGCTGTGGTGGAAGCTGCAGCAGAGGCAGCTGTGGTAGAAGCTACAGCTGAGGCGGCTGTGGTAGAAGCTGCAGCTGAGGCAGCTGTGGTAGAAGCTGCAGCTGAGGCGGCTGTGGTAGAAGCTGCAGCTGAGGCGGCTGTGGTAGAAGCTGCAGCTGAGGCGGCTGTGGTAGAAGCTGCAGCTGAGGCGGCTGTGGTGGAAGCTGCAGCAGAGGCAGCTGTGGTAGAAGCTACAGCTGAGGCGGCTGTGGTAGAAGCTGCAGCTGAGGCAGCTGTGGTAGAAGCTGCAGCTGAGGCGGCTGTGGTAGAAGCTGCAGCTGAGGCGGCTGTGGTAGAAGCTGCAGCTGAGGCGGCTGTGGTAGAAGCTGCAGCTGAGGCGGCTGTGGTGGAAGCTGCAGCAGAGGCAGCTGTGGTAGAAGCTACAGCTGAGGCGGCTGTGGTAGAAGCTGCAGCTGAGGCAGCTGTGGTAGAAGCTGCAGCTGAGGCGGCTATGGTGGAAGCTGCAGCTGAGGCGGCTATGGTGGAAGCTGCAGCTGAGGCGGCTGTGGTAGAAGCTGCAGCTGAGGCGGCTGTGGTAGAAGCTGCAGCTGAGGCGGCTGTGGTGGAAGCTGAAGAAGTGGTGGTCGAACCTCCTCAGGTCCTAGAGCACAGCGTTGAGCCAGCGGTGATGGTGGAAGCTGAAGACGTGGTTGAACAGGCAGCTGAAACTGAGGTGGTGACAAAAGTGGCTTCCATCTCGGTGGCTGTAGCCGAGGTGGTGATAGAGGCCGCTTCGATCTTGGAGGTTGCCGCTGCTGCTGCTGTCCCTGGAGTGCAGGCAGTAGCTCAGGCTGCTGCTAAAGCTGCCCCCGTGGTGGACTCTGTGGTGGAGACTGTCGTCGAATCAGTGACAGACTTGAAAACTAAGTCTGCAACGGCTGAGGCAGCCCCTGTTGAGACAGCTGAAGCTGCTGAAGTGGAACCAGAGGCATCAGCTGCAGAACCCGTGGATGCCGCTGCAGCACCAGAGGCCGCCGCTGCAGCACCAGAGGCCGCCGCTGCAGAACCAGAGGCCGCCGCTGCAGAACCAGAGGCCGCTGCAAAACTAGAAGCTCCTGAACCTGTGTTTGTCGCGGTGGAACCAGAGCCAGTTGTCGCAGAACCAGTGGCTCCCGCTCCTGAACCAGAGGCCGTCCAGTTTTTTTTTTCTGTACATCCACGTTCACTTTACACCTTACACCAAACGGCATAAAACCCCGCCTTATCCAAGTGTGTTTTCTCCCGTTTGGCTTTGCCGAAATCTAAAAGCTTCTTGAAAGAAGAGTTTGCAGCCTATAGGTCAGTGTAACGCCTCATTTGAAAGCTAAACTGATCAGGGACAGTCTCCTCTTCTTAGGGATGTCAAGATTAACCGGTTTTACGATTACCACGATTATAAAAGGACGCGGTAGGTTAACCGTAAGAATTTCAGAAGCCACGGTTTACCGCAGCCTTTTTTTCACGTGGACGCACGAGCCGCTGCACGCCATAAACAGCGCGTAAACTCACCGGTAGTTGAGCGAGGCAGAAGGACGCTCTCCTCCAGTGTTATATCCACCCAAAAACGATTGAAGTCAGCAGAGTGGGACCTCTTTAGGATCCAAAACATGACCAAGGCTTTGTTGTCAATGGACGTCCGTTATGCAAACCCTGTCGTCAGAAAGTTGCAGCTACGTCGAATATAAACAACATCTTGGAGATAATCCTTCGCTCTGAATGTCCAGGTAACGAACTGCATACTTCCCAAAAAAGTTGTCCAAATGTTCGGAAATAGCCGCCACGACTGGCTCAGGATGTAAACAAAAGGCTAACGCTACGCTCTGCTTCAGCTACGCGTAGCAGAAATGAAAGTGAAACCGCGCACATGTGGGAATCAGCTGTTCATTAGTCACTTTGTAAACACGTCTCATTCTCTGTTCATCAAAATAATTAAGCAACAGCTTAACTTTTGAGAGCATAAAACCTAGCCTAGCTTGTGGCCTAATAATATATAGTAAAATAATTATGATAATTATGGTCATTATAAAGAAGTAAAGTTGACATTGTTTTGTATTATTCAATGTAGGCCTATTTATTTTAATGCAAAACAATCTTAAAGGATTTTTCATTTTTAGAAACAGTGACTGTTTACAAGTATTAAAAAGCTTTTTAAAGACAAAAACTAAAAATATCAGTTCTTTCCTTTCATTCGGGGAATAATCGTGAATAATCGTAAAATCGCAATTTTTTGTCTCACAATAATCGTGACTCAAAAAATTGAAATCGTGACACCCCTACCTCTTCTTACAGCAGATATTATGCCTTCGTGAATACAGATACAGATTGTAGTATCATGATTTGTACTTGCTCCAGAGGGCTTTATACCCATTAAAATTCCTCAGAATACACAAAATTTGACCTATACTTTAAAAAAATTCTCAGGGGGACCCCCAGCCCCCACACATAATGTCGTCCCATCCTTACTGCTCACGTTTCACAATGTTTCATTTTGGGTGTTTGGAATTTTCTACTTTAGTCAAACTGTACCATAGTACATTTACTGTGCATTGTGTAACAGGAAAACACTGTGCCCCGTGCTGCACCACGTTTTGTGAAAATGTATACTCGGAAACATTTTCAGTCAGATGATTTTTTTTTTGCTTTAACCCCTGCTTTAGCCGCTTTTGAACAAGCGTTACAGGCCAGCAGTTCAGTCAGCATCGAGTACCAGCCAGAGACGTCACAAATCTGCCGCACTGTGTGTGAGTAGCCACAGCGGTAAAGAAAAGTATTCTTCTTGGTTTTTGCAGGACATTCAGACCTGGGGCAGCGGAGACTGTAACGCCAGACACCCACTGGTTTGCAGAAAAACACACGCCCCCGAAAAAAAGTCTGCCATGGGGACCTTTCCTCCCACCATTCCAGGTAAGTCCGGGGGGTAAAACCACATCCGGTCTTCCTTTTAAGATTTGTCTCCACTTTGTGCTGCTCTGTTTGTCGCGATATGACGTTGCCTTTTGGAAGAGTGAATGCTCTCCCTCTTCTTTGACCCATTTTATGTCCGCTTTGGGGAGCCCATTCTGATCTGACTCCCAGCTTTTGTGCCAGCCCTCTATTGTTACCTGAGGGGGGGGGAAAATAAGAATAAAGCTAATTTAACAACAGGTGTCATTTCCCACCGATTTTTGCTGAGGCTCTAAGGGCACTGATAATCAACAATGATTGTTACCGCTGGTAACAGCTCTTTGTTGAACATTATGTAATATATTAGTATGTGCTTACCGCGTTGGCAGGCTTTGGCACTTTAGTCACAGTGCTCTGAGATGATGTCGGAGGTGTCACTTCTGGGGCAGCATCACCACATGGAGCTAACGCATGATCCTGAAACATATCAGTGTAATGTGAAGCCAGTGAATGCAACAGAATGCAACACAGAGCAATGAGCTTACAGTCAATGGAAGCGAGGTGGTGGCGTTCTGCGGAGCGTCTCCCTGGCTCGTGTCTTCTGACCCTCTGCTTTCTAATTGGGGACTTTTTTGTCAGATTATGATGCACAGATGGTGAGATAAAAGATGATTTAACTCATTACTGTACCTTGCTCAAAGGCAATCAGAGCTTCAACTAATGAGGGCAGAGCCGTCGCAATGGGGTAGGCAGCTGCCTAGGGCCCCCAGCTGAAGGGGGCCCCCGATGGACGCACGGAAGTTTAGGTTGTGTATCTGTACTCGTCAAACAGTATCAACCACCGTAAACAAACTACCACAATGAGACAGCGCTATCACTTTCCAGTACTGCTCCGTGAGAGGGGCCCCTCAAACTAGAGGGATTCCCCCTATGCAACGACCAACACTGTGAGCGCTCTAATCACTGTAATGTTGAAGTGACAGCCACCGTCGCGCACCCCCCATGAGGTCCCCCACTAGCTGTCATTGGAAGAGAAACTGTCACAAGCGCTACGCGGGCATTTACATTTTAAAATGTCATCATGAAGCGATCATACCCTTCAGGATTTTTAAAAAGACAAAGAAAGAAGACGAGGACACAGCGGTAAGTAAACCATTATTATCTCCAAATACAACTGTCTGACATGTTTGCACATCTCTGCGAACATAAACCTTGACATCAGTGACCAAACACAACGGTTGATGTGAGCGTTGTTAAAGGGTGAAAAAGTATACTATGAGTGACTATAGTCACACACAACTTTGGTCTGTTTGCAGAATTTAAGCATAAAATACATACTAGACAACTTTTCGCCCCTTCACTACTGTTGTAACTACAGCGTTCGAAAACTTCCTTTGAGCTAAATCCTCTTGATGCACGAGCCCAGATTACGACAGTGTAAGGAGATTTGTTTTGCCATGTAAAGGCTAAAGATGGAAAAGTGTCGCTTACTCTTGACGGCTGCTGTCTGCCAGCGGCGGCTGCTGTCACTGTAAAAACTGTGTAAATTCCAAACAAAATGAGCTGGTCCTATGACTCCCATACAATTAGGTCCAAGCAAAATAATTACTCAAGTCCGGTTACATTTTAGGTGTACGCAGGCTAGCAATTTCCATTGGTGATGTTTCTATTCCATCTGGAGAAAAATGTCCTTTTCCCTTCGCGTTTGTCCTTCTGTTCTCCATCAACACATCTCAACACTTTGTACCGCACGCAACAGGTAGTTTTGCGTATGACGTCTGACGCCCTCTGTGGCATTATGGGAAGTGAAGTTCTTTTCCTGTAAAGTAGATATCGAATCCTCCACACTTAACTTAAATGATATGCTATGAGAATAACAATAAACGTATGCATATTCACCTGTAGCTTCTGGAGAGAGAAGCTTTTCAGCTTTGATACTGAAAGTCTTCCCTCAGATCATCCATGAGCCAAGAAAGACTGGGAGGACTGGCACTTATATCAATAGAACGCAACACAAGGTGATCATTGAACATGGACGTTTTGGTCACTGCTTTTGTGCAAGCTAAAGTCCGCAAGCGTTGCTAAACCTCATTTTGGATGGTTATTCTATGACAAAAAAATCCTGGTTGTACATTGTTAAAATAGTTTGTGTTATACACCATTTTAATACCTTTCTTTTAATTCAACATAAATTGTATAGTTCAAGATAAAAAACAAAACAATGCTCAGCATAAAGAGAAGACTGTTCTTAAGAATGATAATATGAATAATCATACTTTTTTACCTTTTTGCCTTGTTGACCAAATAAACATTAATCAAATTGTGTCATTCCCATCAACAATGCCTCAGTGAAGACACTGTGCCCTTTACTACACTCTAGTGGACACTTTGTGTAGCGTACTACAGTGTAATTCATGACTCTTAAAAGGCACCAGAATACAAGAAATTCCATCTGATTTAAAAAAAAAATTCTGAGCAAGGACTTGGGGCCTCACTTCACTCTTTTGCCTAGGGCCCCCAAATATCTTGAAACTGCCCTGAATGAGGGATCATCAGGAGCAGCAGCGAGGGTGGAGGTAGGTGCAGATTGGCTTGAGGCGGGTGCAGATTGGCTTGAGGGAGGTGTTGAATTGCTTGAGGCAGGTGCAGCGAGGGTGAAGGCAGGTGCAGATTGGCTTGAGGCAGGTGCAGCGGGGGTAGGAGCAACATTATGTTTCTGTTAAGGTTTTCAAAAATTATCACACCTCAGTTTTAGTTGTTACAGTATCTCTTAGATCTAGATGTATCTTTACATACCTCTTTCTCGAGAATATAGAGCCTGAAGCACTTCAGGGACTTCGAGGAGATGTCATCCTCTTTCATAATCGGCCACTGCTTGACTGAGCTCCTCCTGAGCCATCTTGCGCTCGTGCGCGCTCCCTGTCAGGGGATCTTCTTGGAGGGTCTTATGGAGATTGTACCACTGCCACATCTCTGTAAATGTAAAAGACCTAAACCGGCCCAGACCGTAGATAGCTCGGTCCACATTTTTTTCCAAGTGGCAGGATACTGGTGGGAACATCTGGACATATTTGAAGAGAGAATTTTTTTACCCACTCCATTAATGTTTTTTGTCCCTGGGAAACATGTCTCCTTTAAATGGCGATCAACAATGCTGAAGTAAAAAACAAACATTTATTATAAACAGAAGAAAATTTGCCTTTTGGATGTTTCTCAAAGCAATGTCAACATTGGCTCGCACTGGCTTGGACTGGAACGTCTTGGCATCGTTTGTTGCCTTCAGATGGCACTGCTGCCTGTCTTGGGGCACACCGGTGTCCAGAATTGACAGCCTGGGCATCAGGGGATCCATCGCTCTATATGGAGAAACACCATAAAAAGCAGTCACCTAGTCTTGAGGTTTATTTTTTTTGCTTTATCTGTTTTGTTCCAGTCATGAATTGTTAATTCAATAATTGGCTTGCCTCCTAGTAGTTACACATTTAAACAGAGGTTTGAGTCACTTTTCAAAGTAATTGTAAGTGTAGTGTTATCACACAGTACATCTTATTTCTATTTGAGTTCTATAGTCTTGAAAGTGGAACGAGGTGGAGAAATCAATTTTATCTGCGGCTTGTAACAGGAAAACTAAAAGTTTTGAATGATAAGCAATTTATGTTGACCTGCTAAATGTCTGTGCACTAAATATATACAGTAATTACGCCAAATGTCCATAAAGTTCTATAATGGTACAGCCCTGATTCAAATTGACCCAGTCTATAGACTCTGGACTACAGCTGGACTTTAGCGGACTAGGCAAAGTCTTACCCGCGATAGGTCACATCGGTTTCTCCACAGCGTAAAATAATAATTTTATTATTTTACAATAATTATTTTAAAATAATACAATACTGAATTTTATGAGCGTAAAATTCAGTACGTAGAAGTAATTAATAAAAAGTTCAGAGTAAAGGCAGTAATTTGAATGAAAAGTGGGTAAAAACTCCGCTCCGCTTCACAGTCGGCCATGTTTGTTTAGAAATTCTCAGGCGAGCTGGAGCGCTCGGCCAATCAGAATCAGCTCAACACTATTGTAGACTTTGGGCCAATGAGAGGCCAGTTTACACTCGGCCTTCGACCAATTGGGGCTCGGTGAACAATGTGTAGACATTGGGCCAATCAGACTGCGTTGCCGTCTACAGTCTACACCTCGAATGCACGCTCAATGGCAGGACATGAGAGAGACGTCTCAGAAAAGATATTAGCAACAAGCATTTACCACACTTAGTGTTACTATTTTATTTTTATTGTCTGAAGTTTTATTGTTTTATAGAGTTAGTTCAAAGTCTATTTTTGCTATTGATTATCACAAAGTTTAATAAATTAGTGTATTCATTCGATCTTTTTCTTCAGTGGTGTAATTTATGTTTTTTTCTTCTTTTTTTTTTTTTACTATAAAATCAAAATCGGGAGTTTATAATTAAAACAAATCATGATATTCTATTGTCATCGCCCACCCCTACGAGCCAGTAGTACCTAAACCTTTTTTAGCCTGGTTTAACTGTACCCAGCCCTATGTAGGACAAAGCGGTGTTCCTCCAGTTGTTTCCAGGGGGACACAGTTTGGGGACGGACTTCCTGTCTTTGTCTGCTCTATAAATGAATGAATGGAGTAAAGTTTGTTGTGCTGAGGTCTTCAACAGCTCTACACACTCTTCACTGAACACTTAGAAAAGCGTTTGAGTAAAAACTGATCTGAACTTAAACAGGGCAGATGGAAGTATTCCAAGTGTTTGTGGGGGACACTCTGACTGAGGACAGCATGTCTCCTCATGGCCCCCTCTGTCGGCGCGTGTACAACTCATACTTACCTGGCAGGGGAGATACCATGATCAAGAAGGTGGTTCACCCAGGGCGAGGCTCAGCCATTGCACTCCGGTTGTGCTGACCCCTGCGAATTCCCCAAATGTGGGAATCTCGACTGCATAATTTGTGGTAGTGGGGGACTGCGTTCGCGCTCTCCCCTGTAATACTGTTTAAGGAAACGCATGTCTCCAACTAGTGGGCATTCAGTGGAACTACATGTTCTTACAGAGTGATGCCACTTTTTCATGTTGACTCGATAACATTAGCAGCCTTTACAACCAAAATCCCTGTCACGGGCATTTGCATTTGTGTTTGTGTATTTTGTATTTGCCGGTCAATCCAATGGTCCGATGCAGTTGGACCCAGAAAAAAAAAAACGTATTTAAAGTACGTGTGTGAAGCCTACGACTGTCCATCTGCAAGAAACAAGTGACCAGACCTGGTCTACAGACTAATCGGTTTCTCTATAGCTGCTGCTTTTAATCCATTGACATGTTATTATTAGGAGCACTTGAACGTTACATTCTTTTTCAGGGCATTGAATGTATCAAATCAAAATCGTGACCTTCATATCGAAATGCGTATCGAATAATGAATTGAATTGTTGCATCCCTACTAGGGCTGAAAGATGTATTATCGTATTGATATCGAGATAAGAACATGCAAAATAAAATCGAAAAAGCAAGATATGAACGATATAGATTTCCATCAATAAAACTGCACTCTTTTGTATTTTATTTTATTCCAAAAAATGCTTGGTTGTCACCTAACCCAAAGTTGTATCGTATCAATATCGAGAAATTAAATGTTGGCCATATTGTTCAGCCCTAATCCCTACTGGGTACTGTTACATTCATTGTGTTGGATATTGATACTTTAAAGCAGGGGTGGGGAACCTCAGGGCTGTATAAGCCCTGAGAGACTATTTGATCAAGGCATTTTTCATATTTAATACAGCATAGATCAGGGTCATGTGATTTTAACCGACATATTGCGCGGCAGTGACTGACTTCATGCGTCATGGCAACCGCTAAGAAAAGGAAGGTGGATCTTGAATATTCCAGGAAAAATGGACAAAGGATTTCTTCTTTGTCGAAGTGAAAGGCCAGTGTGCCCAGTATGTGGCGAAGGGGCAGTGATGAAGACAAAGCACCATTACACCTCGAAACAAATGCGTTTGGATGAATGCTCTTATGTTGGAGTTTAAGGCCCAGGAAGCAGCGTTCACAAGACTGACCCAAACGCCTTTACTATTTCTAGGTGTGTTGGTTTATATATTTTGCAGTGGCGGCTGGTCCATTATGGGCGGTGGTGCGCCTCCCCTCCTATAAATTCCCCTCCTCAGCAGCTCTGAGCTCACGGACGATCAGAGGAAAAATTTCTCATTTGAGAGACCGGAGAATCTTGAAACGTGCCGTTTCCTGAGAGGAGGTGAAAGGATTTTGTCCAACGTATGGACTTTGACAACTTTCTTCAGTCAGAAGTGACGTCTAAACGGACTTTACTGGAGGTAGCATTACGACGCTAACTAGCTCGTCTGCTTTAGCTACTGCTTGTTTATTGCACACTTTGGGACAACCCTCGCTGATTTGGACAGTTATGTCCCAAGACGTGGACATTTGATGAAGAGAAGATTCAGGACCGTGAGGAGCTACGACAGAAGAGGGAACTCATTCATTCATTGAGTGAAACAGGTGCTACGGAGGAGGAGTTGCATACAGTGCCTTGCGAAAGTATTCGGCCTACTCAACTTTTCGACCTTTTGCCACATTTCAGGCTTCAAACATAAAGATATAAAACTGTAATTTTTTGTGAAGAACCAACAAGTGGGACACAATCATGAAGTGAAACAGAATTTATTGGATATTTCAAAACATTTTAACAAATAAACAACTGAAAAATTGGGCGTGCAAAATGATTCAGCCCCCTTAAGTGAATACTTTGTAGGGCCACCTTTTGCTGCGATTACTGCTGTAAGTCCTTGGGGTTTGTCTCTATCAGTTTTGCACATTGAGAGACTGAAATATTTGCAAAACAGCTGGAGCTCAGTGAAGTTGGATGGACAGCGTTTGTGAACAGCAGTTTTCAGTTCTTTCCACAGATTCTCGATTGGATTCAGGTCTGGACTTTGACTTGGCCGTTCTAACACCTGGATATGTTTATTTGTGAACCACTCTATTGTAGATGTTGCTTTATGTTTTGGATCATTGTCTTGTTGGAAGACAAATCTCCGTCCCAGTCTCAGGTCTTTTGCAGACTCCATCAGGTTTTCTTCCAGAATGGTCCTGTAGTTGGCTCCATCCATCTTCCCATCAATTTGAACCATCTTCCCTGTCCCTGCTGAAGAAAAGCCCAAACCATGATGCTGCCACCACCATGTTTGACAGTGGGGATGGTGTGTTCAGGGTGATGAGCTGTGTTGCTTTTACGCCAAACATAACGTTTTGCATTGTTGCCAAAAAGTTGGATTTTGGTTTCATCTGACCAGAGCACCTTCTTCCACATGTTTGGTGTGTCTCCCAGGTGTCTTGTGGCAAACTTTAAACAACACTTTTTATGGATATCTTTAAGAAATGGCTTTCTTCTTGCCACTCTTCCATAAAGGCCAGAGTTGTGCAGTATACGACTGATTGTTGTCCTATGGACAGAGTCTCCCACCTCAGCTGTACATTTCTGCAGTTCCTCCAGAGTGATCATGGGCCTCTTGGCAGCATCTCTGATCAGTTTTCTCCTTGTATGAGCTGAAAGTTTAGAGGGACGGCCGGGTCTTTGTAGATTTGCAGTGGTCTAATACTCGTTCCATTTCAATATTATCGCTTGCACAGTGCTCCTTGGGATGTTTAAAGCTTGGGAAATCTTTTTGTATCCAAATCCGGCTTTAAACTTCTCCACAACAGTATCTCGGACCTGCCTGGTGTGTTCCTTGTTCTTCATGATGCTCTCTGCGCTTTAAACTGACCTCTGAGACTATCACAGAGCAGGTGCATTTATACGGAGACTTGTTTACACACAGGTGGATTCTATTTATCATCATTAGTCATTTAGGTCAACATTGGATCATTCAGAGATCCTCACTGAACTTCTGGAGAGTTTGCTGCACTGAAAGTGAATAATTTTGCACCCCCAATTTTTCAGTTTACTTGTTAATTTTTTTTGGAAATATCCAATAAATTTCGTTTCACTTCATGATTGTGTCCCACTTGTTAGTTCTTCACAAAAAATTACAGTTTTATATCTTTATGTTTGAAGCCTGAAATGTGGCAAAAGGTCAAAGTTCAAGGGCGCCGAATACTTTTGCAAGGCACTGTGTAGTTATTTCTGAGCGGATCATTTGTCTGAAGGTTTATACAGGTTTTAACCCTTGGCTCTGAGGCTCATAATGGAACCATAGCAGGTCCGGGACTAATACTGAAATCAAAGCGGAAACGCCTCCTGCCTTTGTTCTGTTGGTACAAAACACAAATCAGTGGTGCAAAACAAAAATATGTATAGTGACCATCTTTACACTTTGATTTCATTTAGTCAGAAAAAAGATTTTCCAAAAGCATAAATTGATTCCATGCTTCTGTATTTTTTAGTTTAATAAAACTAAATAAGTTTAGTTTTGATTATATTTTGCATAAAATAATATTAAATGCCCCAAAGATAACTCTTTTTGAAGTTAAAAACAATGTTTATAAGTATCTTTTAAAATATAATTGAAGGTAGGTAGAGGCAACAGCCCCATCTGGTTTTCACCCCCACTGATATTTTGAAAATATATTTACAGTCGACAGTCATTTTGTTTTAAATGGTGGAAAACAATCCAAAATGAATCGTAAATTGAGTTTTTTATTTAAAAAGGTTAGTCTAAGATAGTTTTTTGCTCTAGCCAGAAGGGCTGGGCGATATGACGATATTAGACCGTCTTACAATCTCCAGAGCTGATGATCTATAATTTTTGTGGGATCGTTTGATCAAGATTCAAAGCACTTCTGCACAGTTGACTCTTTTCTGCTCAGTGAAGCAAACCCAAGATGCAAACTTTCTGCTACGCAATGACGTGCGAGCTGGAGCTTCTAAACCCAGCGTTCTGTCTCTATTTCAGCTGGATTTATGTCAGTGTCTTTGCCCCGTAACGCCACTGCTCAGCGTGTGTTTATTTATTTACCTGGCACTTGTGCGAAGAAGCGAGTGTGTCCTTTGTCCTTACAGTTCTGTCCTTCTCATTTGTTTAATTTAAATCCTGGACCGTGTTCACAATTTCGCTGTTTATCCATGTCTTTCAAAATATAAGACTTGTCCAACTTTGGTGGATTACACCATAAGTCACTGCATTATATCGTTTAAGTAAGACTCTTATTGTGAAAGGGTCAGACAGCGACAGAGCGTTACAGCTTGACTTCATGAGAGAGACGTCTCAGAAAAGATATTAGCAACAAGCATTTACCAAACTTAGTGTTACTATTTTATTTTTATTGTCTGAGGTTTTATAGTTGGTTCAATGTCTATTTTTGCTATTGATTATCACAAAGTTAAATAAGTGTATTCATTCAATCTTTTTCTTCAACTCTTCGGGAGTTTATAATTACAACAAATCACGATATTCTATTGTCATATCGCCCACCCCTACGAGCCAGTAGTACCTAAACCTTTTTTAGCCTGGTTTAAAGGTCCTATATCATGCAAAATCGACTTTTTGGAGCTTTTAACCATGTTGTTATGCTATTTCCTTATCAAAAACACCCCCAGAGTGGTTTTTGGCTTCATTCACGCAGTTCTCAGTAATCCTCCTGAATCCTGCTCTCTGAGCAGCTGCTCCGCCCTCTCCTGGTAAACGACTGACATGTTCAGTTGTGTCGTCACAGCGGAACGGAAGTGCTCGACGTCTGTAATCTAATGCCTTACGGCATGATTTTCATTTGTAAAACTGCTTTTTTCATTATTTCTGTCGTAAGAAAAAAAATAATAATAATAAATAAAAAAATAATAAAAAGAGGAAGTGCCTGACGCTGCGCTGCCCCTGTAGGGAAAACAAACGCTCCCGCTGAGCGTCCGAACGGCCTGAGCAGATGTCACGTCATGTTGCACCGAAAGTTATGCAGAGGGAGCTTTTTCTAACCTACTCTGGAGTCTGGACACCTGTTCTTTTTTCTTACCTCACGATAATGTCACGGAGAAAACCGCGTTTGGCTGCAGGACAGGACTTTATTCAACCTTCCTAAAGAAGAGGCCATAGAAGTTGGAATTTCCCTCCGGGATTCAGCGACTATCAGCCACAATAGTGTTTGTCTGAGCCTGTCGCTGATGGAGGCTAATGAACCTCGGCCAGAATCAAAGTGGATTAACTTTTATAACCAGCGCAAATCCCATAATGGAAACATCAGAGTGGCGAGTCGATCAAAATGCGTGTTAGCGTGTGTGTTAGCCATTTAGCCATGAAGCTGTGTTGCACATGTTAACTCCTTATGACAGCATCATGAAGTAACTTCACTTTTTGCTGTGATATGTATATTTCTACTACTGCTAAAGTTGTATGAGCGGCGAGAGGGGGCGGAGTTAACTGAATCCAAGCGTTTTGTCTTCCGGGTTGGAAAAATACCTCCAGAAAATACTTATATTTATCACAAAAATTAGTGCTCCGTAGTGGTAGAGGTACAATATATCATATAAATGCCTATACTTTACTTTGGAACGGCTAAAATAGCATGATACAGGTCCTTTAAAGGTCCTATATCATGCAAAATCGACTTTTTGGAGCTTTTAACCATGTTGTTATGCTATTTCCTTATCAAAAACACCCCCAGAGTGTTTTTTGGCTTCATTCACGCAGTTCTCAGTAATCCTCCTGAATCCTGCTCTCTGAGCAGCTGCTCCGCCCTCTCCTGGTGAACGACTGACATGTTCAGTTGTGTCGTCACAGCGGAACGGAAGTGCTCGACGTCTGTAATCTAATGCCTTACGGCATGATTTTCATTTGTAAAACTGTTTTTTTCATTATTTCTGTCGTAAGAAAAAAAAAAAAAAAAAAATGAAAAATGAAAAAAAAATGGAAAAAAAGAGGAAGTGCCTGACGCTGCGCTGCCCTTGTAGTAAAAACAAACGCTCCCCCTGAGCGTCCGAACGGTCTGAACAGATGGTCACGTCATGTTGCACCGAAAGTTGTGAAGAGGGAGCTTTTTCTAACCTACTCTGGAGTCTGGACACCTGTTCTTTTTTCTTACCTCACGATAATGTCACGGAGAAAACCGCGTTTGGCTGCGAGGACTGGACTTTATTCAACCTTCCCAAAGAAGAGGCCATAGAAGTTGGAATTTCCCTCCGGGATCCAGCGACTATCAGCCACAATAGTGTTTGTCTGAGCCTGTCGCTGATGGATGCTTGATGAACCTCGGCCAGAATCAAAGTGGATTAACTTTTATAACCAGCGCAAATCCCATAATGGAAACATCAGAGTGGTGAGTCGCTCAAAATGCGTGTTAGCGTGTGTGTTAGCGTGTGTGCTAGCCATTTAGCCATGAAGCTGTGTTGCACATGTTAACTCCTTATAACAGCATCATGAAATAACTTCACTTTTTGCTGTGATATATATATTTCTACTACTGCTAAAGTTGTATGAGCGGCGAGAGGGGGCGGAGTTAACTGAATCCAAGCGTTTTGTCTTCCGGGTTGGAAAAATACCTCCAGAAAATACTTATATTTATCACAAAAATTAGTGCTCCGTAGTGGTAGAGGTACAATATATCATATAAAGGCCTATACTTTACTTTGGAATGGCTAAAATAGCATGATACAGGTCCTTTAACTGTACCCAGCCCTATGTAGGACAAAGCGGTGTTCCTCCAGTTGTTTCCAGGGGGACACAGTTTGGGGACGGACTTCCTGTCTTTGTTTGCTCTATGAATGAATGAATGGAGTAAAGTTTGTTGTGCTCAGGTCTTCAACAGCTCTACACACTCTTCACTGAACACTTAGAAAAGCGTTTGAGTAAAAACTGATCTGAACTTAAACAGAGCAGATGGAAGTATTCCAAGTGTCTGTGGGGACACTCTGACTGAGGACAGCATGTCTCCTCATGGCCCCCTCTGTCGGCGCGTGTACAACTCATACTTACCTGGCAGGGGAGATACCATGATCAAGAAGGTGGTTCACCCAGGGCGAGGCTCAGCCATTGCACTCCGGTTGTGCTGACCCCTGCGAATTCCCCAAATGTGGGAATCTCGACTGCATAATTTGTGGTAGTGGGGGACTGCGTTCGCGCTCTCCCCTGTAATACTGTTTAAAGAAACGTATGTCTCCAACTAGTGGGCATTCAGTGGAACTACACACTTAAATAATTCCCTCTTAGTTCCTACTTTCCTGTCTCAAACTTTCAGCTCGTTGTCGGTGTCTGCAATCCAGTCTCACTCAAATAGTTAAACTGTCATTTAAGTGCATGCACTTGTTTTACCGTCCGTAATTCTGTCTGTTTAGAGCATTAGATCATTATTTTTTAAAGTAATGCATTAGTGCAGATTGGGTAGTTTAACATGAGCATTTGATCGTATTTAGTTTTCATCCAGCATTGTTTTACTTCTGTAATAAATGCTACAAAGATAAATCCGCTTTACTGTGTTATCTGCCATAACGCAATAGTGAAGACATGAAAGGGGGGCAGAGGAGCGTGGCTCTTGTAATAAACGGTCTCTGCTGTAAAAGCCCTTTCCAAAAAATTTGAATCTCATGGAAAAGTTTATTGATTTCCATAATTGCGTTCAACACGTTAAACTTCCATAGATTATAGATTCAGGGCCCACACCTTAAACAATTGCAAGTATTTATTTGTTTATTTGTACATAATTTGGGCTTCCAGCTCACAAAACCCACGAAAACAGGATTTCCAAAAATTAGAGTACTGTGAAGAAATCAGCCCAAATTTTACAGGGCATGAATGTTTTAAACTGAGTGTCACACACGACTTATCTACTAAACTCAAAGCACCTGCACAGGTTTTCCCAGATGTCATTAAACTGCTTCACTTTGGTTCAACTGTCTCAGTTAGGATCAATATGGGGAAGACTGCAGACTTAACAACTGGCCAGAAGACTATCATTAGGATGGGTAAGCCACAAACGTTCATAGCTAAGGAGGCTGGCTGTTCACTTAGTGCTGTGTCCAAGGATACCAATGGAAAGTCTAGTGGTAGGGCAGGAGAAGATGCACCAGCAGAAGATCTGACCATGGGCTTCAGCGGATTATCAAACAGAGAAGATTCATGAATCTGGCAGAGAACCAGAAAGAGTGGAATGAGGCGGGAGTCACAGCTTCAAAAACTACCACATTCAGACACATCCCGGAGATGGTCTACAACTGTCGGGTTCCTCGGGTCAAACTGCTTCTGAGCCTGAGCCAACGTAGGAACCGTATCAACTGGGCCAAGGAGAAGGAGGACTGGACTGTTGGCCAGCGGTCCAAGGTCCTCTTTTCCGATGAAGGTAAAGTGTGCCTTTCATTCGGGAATCGAGGTCCAAGAGTTTGGAGGAAGACGGGTGAGGAACAGAATCCAAGCTGCTTGAGGTCCAGTGTGAAATATCCACCGTCAGTCATGATTTGGGGTGCAATGTCCAGTGCAGGTGTTGGTAAACTCTGATTTCTTAAATCCAAGGTCACCGCATCAGTCTACCACAATGTTTTAGAGGACTTCATGATTCCTTCTGCTGAGGATCTGTGGAGATGCAGATTTCATCTACCAGCAGGACCTGGCCCCTACCCATACTACCAGAAGCACAAAAACCTGGTTTGATGCCCATGCCATCACAGTGCTTGACTGGCCAGCCAAGCCAACTCGCCGGGCCTAAACCCCATTGAGAATCTATGGGGTATCGAGGAAAATGAGGGACACCAGACCCAAACGCAAAGAAGAGCTGACGGCAAGCGTAATAAAGAAATGCCACAGGCTGAGGGCCTCAATGCCACGGCGCATCGAGGCAGTGATTAATGCAAAGGGATCCCTACAAAGTATTGACATATCATTTTGAAAGTACCATATTTTTATTGATTTGATGTGATCCTAATTTCCTTTTTCTCTGCAAAAACTGAGAAGTAAATGGTGATTTCTTCACAGTATTCTAATTTTTGGAAATCCTGTTTTTACGGACAAATAAATAAAATCGTTTATTTATGGATCCAACATGACGGCAGCAGACACGACGCCATCTTTCCATCAAGCTTTAGACAGTGTTCTAAATATTTTTTAGCTCGAATGTTTACAGCGGGTGCGTCATACGTCATCTGATACGATTAGACGATTGGCTATGGCTACGTGCAGACGCATGAGAGACATTTAGCACAGTAAACGGCTTTGGACCATCGTAAACCACACCTCTCCTACCAGAAAATGAATTGGTGGTCTCCAGACTAAATCATTTGTGCACGGTCGATAGCCAGGCTAACTTAATGCTTTTTTTATGTGGGAAAAATTTTATATTTTTGTGTAGTGACTGTATGAGTGGTCAACATGGCTGGGGGCATTAACACAGCTGATGCGCGGGTTACGGATTCCCCCGTGATCCCCACGTAGAGGTGGGAGATATATCGTTTAGACGATAATATCGAAATTGTTGTCTGGACGATATGCAAAAATGGATATCGAGATAATATTTCATAATTTGTACAATACGACCCCCAAACGTGAAAAGAGCAGAAGGAAGTTAAAGAGAAAACAAATAACGCACACTATAACCTTCTAAACAATCATATGCAGCGACTTCAATACTGTCGGGTTTGGTTTGACTGTATTTTATGTTTTTTTGTACTAAATCACAATCGTTCCTCAATTGCACGCGCGTACGCTGCTACTAATTTGCAAAACAACGACGGAGTTCTTACCTGTGTGTTCTGGCGTTTCTTAGGTTGAAGCAACAATCCAAAAACATAAAGAGTAAAGCTGATGTACGATTAATAAAATAGCTGCTAAAAAAGGCCAAATCTGCGTTGTTTGCGAAAAACTGAAGTCTAAAGTTAAACATTTTTCGTAACCGTCTGTGGCGTCCTCAAGTGGCGAGCTTCGTGATTGTATCGTTAGAAAATTGTGTTTTATAATATAATGAGTCCAAAAGATGGAATACATTTCCCCAAGAGATCCACCGGAATAGCCTCCGAACAGGGCTTCTTTTAACATTTGTATTTATTATTACGGGGAACTGCCCATGATGCCTCAGTGCCCCTGACGTCTTGCGTCATCACAGCGTGCCGTTAGTATGTTACTGTCAATCACTTGTTATCTAGCTTCAAGTGCAACAACACAAAAATTAGCGAAGAAAGCGAAAATACACAGTCCTCCTCAGAACCAGTGCCAGAAGAGCTAACAGCGAGACGTGGGGCAACTTCTTTAGCCTGGAGATGCTTTACTTTCACTCGCTCTCTGTAAACGCTATGAAGAACTAGCTAATAATACCGGTGGATTACTCGGATATTCTTCGTTTTTTGGACGACTCCTCGCAACGGGACTTTTTTGCTGGCGACACAAGATGAAGTGTGGAAGCTGCCGTGCGTATATGTACGTAAGGAGGACGCGATGCTTCTGAACGCGGGTGAGTCCATGTTTACACCACGGTTTACATCTGTCCGGGTTCAGCGCTTGTGTTAACTTTAGCAGGACATAACCGGTTTTACGATTACCACGATTATAAAAGGACACACTAGGTAAGAATTTTAGAAGCCACAGTTTACCACGGAAATGTTTCACGCTGATGCACGAGCCGCTGCACACCATAAACGGCGCGTAAACGCACCGGTAGTTGAGCGAGGCAGAAGGACGCTCTCCTCCAGTGTTGTATCCACCCAAAAACGATTGAAGTCAGCAGAGTGGGACCTCTTTAGGAGGTTAGCTTAATTAGCTTATTTAGACTGTGGCCTAATAATAGAGTAAAATAATTATGATAATTATAACCAAAACAAAACTGGAAAATCTTTACCATTTTAGAATTTGCTAATTAAAATAAATAAATGACAGAACTGTAATGATGAAACATGAGAACCTCTGATACTTCTGTCATTTATGCCCTAAAACGAACCTTAACTCATTTGTTTGTAAAAGAAAATAATCTGTTCAGATTGAGTGCTGCCTGTTTCTGATAATGTGATGATGATGAATGTTGATTTGCTGAAGATTATTCTATTTCCCTGTCACCAGTAATGTCTGTCTTTTCCCATTAGATGGCGCCGTTATGTAAACCTTCTGATTGTTGTTTCTTTCAGTTATGATTTTAATAAACTCCTAAATAGCCTTCCTGTAATATAAATACTATATCATACATATTATACAACATACTTCTGAATCAGTTTTGTGTGTAGGACAGGGCTATGTTCCTCATGGTTGTTTCCAGTGGGACACGTTTGGGGGACGGACTTCCTTTCTTTGTCTGCTCTGAATGAATGAATGGAGTAAAGTTATTTGAGCTCCGCTCGTTCTAAAGCAGCGTCTACACTTCTGTGAACACTCGGGTGAATGTCTCTGACTCGGAGCAAACGGCTGCAGTCTCTTTTGTTTCTGTGAGCTCCAACAGGAAGTAGCCTCAGCTACAGCACATGGGCTTGCAAAGCATCATGGGAAATGCTCTGAAGTGGGACATTAGTTAAAGAAAAGCCTTTATTAAAAAATAAGCCATTAGTAAATAATGTCATCAGTGAGGCTTGTCTTCATGGATCTGCCATGGAGCATGCATCCATGTGGTAGTGGAAGTGTCCTCCGTGGTGTCTGTGTGGGGACACTCTGACTGAGGACAGCATGTCTCCTCATGGCCGCCTCTGTCGGCGCGTGTACAACTCATACTTACCTGGCAGGGGAGATACCATGATCAAGAAGGTGGTTCACCCAGGGCGAGGCTCAGCCATTGCACTCCGGTTGTGCTGACCCCTGCGAATTCCCCAAATGTGGGAATCTCGACTGCATAATTTCTGGTAGTGGGGGACTGCGTTCGCGCTCTCCCCTGTAATACTGTTTAAAGAAACGTGTCTCATTCACTAGAAACACTAGTGCTCATTCAGTGGAACTACATGTTATAGAGTGATGGCACTTTCACATTGACTCGAACATTCTTTACAACCAAAATCCCTGTTTTGGTTCGTTCAGGCTGAACACATATGAAGCGTCAAAAGTATCAGGAGCTTGTGTGGTTTGATTCAGACGCCTCTCCACAGAGGTGGAGCCGTGTCTTGGAAGGAGCTTTTGTCTGAAAAATAACTGCTGTTTTGGAGCTAACTAGTCCCTTTTAGCTTACTGTCATGTCCTACTGATCTTTACAATACCCCCATGGTCTACGCCAGGGTCTCCCTGAGTATTTTAGCCTATATTCAGCTAGGACTGGGCGATATGGACCAAATGTCATATCCCCAATATTGGTTGAATATCGATCCATCCATCTTCTTCCACTTGTCCGTTGCCGGGTCGTGGGGGCAGCTGTTGGAGCTGCACCAGCCCCTATGGCTCCTCCTGCAGGTGGTGGGTCCACAGAAGGACGGCCTCATGGTTCTAACCGGGCCTGTTGGTCTCTCGTAAGGGGCTTCTGAACCGCTCTTTGTCTGACCAGACACCTAGGACCTGTTTGCCATGGGAATCGTGCCCCTACCAGGGGCACGATTATTTGTGTTGGCTCCCTTAAAGATATGGTGCAGTATTGGCAGATTCGGACCTGCTCGAGCTGCAGCACTGTCCTGCTGTTATTGGCATTTTGTTGGATTGATGAGCCATGTATTTCTTGATAAATATAAAATTTGCATGAGATCTCAAATGTCGGTTTGTGGCTCTGTCAATTAATGAGAGATTTGTAATATTTGGAATGTTTTTCCAGATCTAAACCATATTAGAGATGAGTCAAACACAAAGATATGGGACAGGGTTCCCGCTGCATCTCAAAGTCTTATATTTGATTTTGTAAAAATAAGACCTTAAAGTCTTACATTTGCTGAAATTGTGGGTTTAGGTCTTAAATTTACCGCTTGTGTTTCTAAGACCTGCTCCTCTATAGAGTCCATCCATCTTCTTCCTCTTGTCCGTTGCCGGGTCGTAAGGGGCAGCTGTTGGAGCTGCCCAAGTCACATTGCACCTCCTGCAGGTGTTGGGTCCACAGAAGGACGGCCTCATGGTTCTAACCGGGCCTGTTGGTCTCTCATAAGGGGCTTCTGAACCGCTCTTTGTCTGACACTTCACCTAGGACCTGTTTGCCCTGGGAGACCCTACCAGGGGCACCAAGCCCCCGACAACAGAGCTCCAGGATCATTCGGGCACTCAAACCCCTCCACCACGTTAAGGTGGAGGGGTTCCAGGAGGGGCCTCTATCGAGTCATTTATGATAATTATTAACGCAGAAGTTTTATGTTTATAACGAGGCGAGGATCAGAGCCTGGTGAAGTGTTTGGAAACAACTGTTTACAGAGCAGCTAAAACTGTTAGCCACGTTAGCATCATCGTGTCACTTTGGCACCTGAGGGAAGTGCGGTGGTGTTTGGTCATTATATCATAAGCTCTGCAGCGGCACAGACTCATTTTGCTTTTTTCACCAGAGTGGTACCGTTCTGACAAAGATTGCTTTAACTTGAATGAACTGCATAGACAGCTTGGTGAACCCAGTGATCGTCATGAGACAAACTGGGGTTTAAGACAATTGTCTGAGTCGGGTAATTTATGAGCGTCTGAGGCACTAGATTCTTTCTGTAGTTTAATTCCTTGGTAAACACTGAAGTGTGAACTCGCAGTCCATTCATTTGGAATAAGAAATGACTGTAATTCATATAGAATTGTATCTAATGCACACAGAGTAAATAATCTGTATGAAATTGCAAATGAAGGCAATATGTAAAATAAAATGCCTCTGTCCCTCATACTTTATTTATGTATTTATTTGAACAGGGACAGTGTACAATATACATTGGCCTCAGAAAGGAGAGATGCATTGTACCAAGTTATAGCACTTGTGCCAATTTCCACCTGCAGTCCCTGGGCCTATTGTACATGTTTTTAGTGGTAGGGGAAACCGAAGTACCCGGAGGAAACCTACGCAGACACGGGGAGAACATGCAAACTCCACACAGAAAGGCCCCGTCCAGGTGGGAATCGAACCCAGGACCTTCTAGCTGTGAAGCACGAGCGCTAACCGCTGTGCTACCGTGCCGCCCAATAACCACTTGTTTATTTATTTTATGCAGGTCACTTGTTTCTGCTCTAAATTATGTAATTTATACAAATCAAATGTTTTTTTTGTTTTTCAAGTATTTTCTTTTACACAAAATGCGCGTCATCTTTAGGAGCGTGTGGTCTTAAATTTGTAGTAATCCTAGGTCTTGAAAAGGTCTTTAAAAGGACAAACTGTGCAGAGCAAGCGGCCCATGATGAAACCGTTTAACAGTGCACACATGGCTTTGTTTAATAATGTGGCCCCCATTCATATTCATGAGATCAATAAACCATTACTCTCCTGAAAGTAAATCCTTCATCTCATCTTGCAAAAAACATTTAAAGGATCTGTATCATGCTGTTTTAGCTATTGCAAAGTATTGGCATTTATATGATATATTTTACCTTTACCACTGTGGAGAACAATTTTTCTGATAAGTATTTCCTGGAGTTATTTTTCAAACCCGGAAGACGAGACGCTTGGATTCAGTTAACTCCGCCCCTCTTCTCGAGTTCATGCAGCCGCTGCAACTTTACCGTAGTAGAAATATAAATATCATGGCAAAAAGAGAAGTTACTTCATAATAAGTAGTTGACATTTGCAACACAGCTTCACAAGTGGCTAACACACACGCTAACACGCTCTGGCCTTTCCATCATCGCTGGTTATAAAAGTTGAATCGACTTTGATTCTGGCCAAGGTTCACCAAGCATCCATCAGTGAAGTGACTGTCACAGACAAACACTATTTTGGCTGATAGTCGGTGAATCCCGGAAAGAAATTCCAACTTCTGGCAAGTGGACTCATCTTTAGGAAGGTTGAATAAATCGTGAATAATCGTAAAATTGCAATATTTTTCCTCAAAATAATCGTGACTCAAAAATTTAGAATTGTGACGTCTCTATTTGGACCATGGATTATTTTTGAGGCTGCAACCATGGATTAGCTGGAACAACCGTGTAAGTGTGATTGTCTTTTATACTTGAAGTATTTACTAGTATTTCTTCATAGTAACTTAGTTGTAGTGCTAAACTCCATGAAGTTGTGCCTTTGTGAGGCTCTGCATAAACACAAACCATACGCTAACTCTCACTGTCTGCTTCTCACATTCTTCAAACAGTCCACTGTTGTGCGTCTCCTTTGCAGATGTTTGTGTGTTACATGGTACAGGGGCAGGTGTAGTGACATGGGGATGTCTTTCTGTGAGGCTAGAAGTGTGGAGCTTGTTTTTGCTGCTGCCCGACAGTTAGTTTTCAATCCGGTTTACTTGCTAATCCAGGCCACATTTATAGTTTTTTGCATTAAAACAAAAAATATCGAAAATCAAGATAAATTGATATGGGGAAAAATAATCGTGATTATTATTTTTTTTTTTGCACAATCGGCCGGCCCTAGCACTTTTCTACCGACACTTGCGCTCATCCTTTTACACATTGCACGCAGACACCAGTGTGTCCTAACAGCGCTGCACCAGACTTCAAAACATCAAAGAATGTCACGGGACAAAGCCAGAGCTGTAGTCATTGTCCTTTGCTCGGTTTGGTAACTGTTAAGGTTCACTCAGTTATGCCCTTTCACAGGTAATGCTTGTCCTTTGACACTAGATGGCGCCTTAATGCATCTGATTGAAGAGATTCATAAATAAATAAAAGAAAAAAACTGTCATACATAGAAATCCTGAATTAAAGCGTATTCCCCATGATCTATTACATATTCTCAATCAGTCTTGTATGTAGGACGGGGCTATGTTCCTCGTGGTTGTTTCCAGTGGGACACGTTTGGGGGACGGACTTCCTTTCTTTGTCTGCTCTGAATGAATGAATGGAGTAAAGTTATTTGAGCTCCGCTCGTTCTAAAGCAGCGTCTACACTTCTGTGAACACTCGGGTGAATGTCTCTGACTCGGAGCAAACGGCTGCAGTCTCTTTTGTTTCTGTGAGCTCCAACAGGAAGTAGCCTCAGCTACAGCACATGGGCTTGCAAAGCATCATGGGAAATGCTCTGAAGTGGGACAATAGTTAAAGAAAAGCCTTTATTAAAAAATAAGCCATTAGTAAATAATGTCCACATCAGTGAGGCTTGTCTTCATGGATCTGCCATGGAGCATGTGTCCATGTGTCCATGTGGTAGTGGAAGTGTCCTCTGTGGTGTCTGTGTGGGACACTCTGACTGAGGACAGCATGTCTCCTCATGGCCGCCTCTGTCGGCGCGTGTACAACTCATACTTACCTGGCAGGGGAGATACCATGATCAAGAAGGTGGTTCACCCAGGGCGAGGCTCAGCCATTGCACTCCGGTTGTGCTGACCCCTGCGAATTCCCCAAATGTGGGAATCTCGACTGCATAATTTCTGGTAGTGGGGGACTGCGTTCGCGCTCTCCCCTGTAATACTGTTTAAAGAAACATACGTCTCCAACTAGTGGGCATTCAGTGGAACTACACACTTAATTCATTCCCATTTTCCACTGTCTCAAACGTCCCGCTCGCTCTGCATGTCCTGTCTCTTTCACCCGTTATCTGCGGGGTTAGGGAGCAATTATTCATCTAAATCTCAAAGCGTATTGACAGGAGAGCTTACCAGTATGCCAGTGTGATGCCTCATTTGAAAGCCGAGACTTTCTAAAACTATCTGTGTGAGTAAAACACAACAGTCTTTATCTCTTAAGGTTAAAAAATTATATGTAAAAAAACACACACAAATATATATAAAAAAATAGGTGTACAAACTTGTGACAGATTTTCTCCGCTCCTTGAGGCTGAGGAAGTTGTGGGAGGCTCATTTTAAAGTTCTGACTGAACTCTTTACAAACTGGAAGTCTCTATCACTTTCGGTTCCGGAGATATTGGCGTGACGCCATACCAGTTATAACAAGGGATGGGAAAAGATTTTATTTTTATCGATTCTTTTTTCGATACCTAACTTGTCTATGTGTTGGGGAAAAGCAAGGAATGAATGGCTTTCGATAAACTAAAAAAAAATAAAAAAAGATGCATTGTTAGTTTTCCCAAGTAAAAATATTCATAAAATTAAGCAACTTTCCAAATATACTGTGGCTCCTGCTCAGCCTGCCTGGCATCCTCAAATATAACGGAAACATTTGTACTTTTCACCAAGTGTCTGTAATTCGTAACAGACTGATGCTGTTTTGTAACACCTAAACAACAGGACTCGGTCTCAGCCCAAACCTACAGATTTTCATCTATTTCTGCTTCATCCGACGCTACATTTTCCTTCCCCCTGTCCG
The DNA here is from genome assembly GCA_021464625.1 of Proterorhinus semilunaris. NCBI lineage: Eukaryota > Metazoa > Chordata > Actinopteri > Gobiiformes > Gobiidae > Proterorhinus > Proterorhinus semilunaris. The sequence goes on from CM038364.1 coordinate 2,153,161, forward strand.
TGTGAACTGCTTCTGTTGCAGCCCGTTAGCCAGAGCTGCGAGAGATCAGCCGATCCGCTCATATAGCGCACTCATAGCGGGGACGGGCAGAGGTAGACCCGCTCACCCCGCTCAGGGTGGGGACAGACGGCTGCAGTCTGGGCTGCTGAGGTGCGCTCAGACCGGAGACAAACCGTCTCGGACCCCGGCTCAGAGCACAGCGGCATGGGGAGTCAGCGGGCGCACAGCGAGGCACTGAACCCTGTGTGTCACGTGGCATATCGAACGTTTGGAAAGAAACTCCAAGCCAATACATCGCAAACAGACGTAGCGTTCGCAACAGCAAAGTGAAAACGTTTATTGCAATGGACTGTTTTAATTGTGAACTCGTCTCTCGTGAACGTGTAAAGGAGAGGAAAGGCGAAGTGGAGGGCTAAGGGGTAGAATTGAGATTGGGCCGATGTTTCCCTGCTTACTTCGAAGCAGCGTCAACAGACTCGGAGAACCATATCATTACACACGTGCGTTTAGCTCCGTGGTGCACTATGGTGTCCAAAAAAGGTGAAAAAAGAGTGTTTTCACAGTGGGCGCATCGATAAGAGGGATTGATAATGAAGTAGACGTCCGGTTCCGATGCTTTGCTCAAACTCAAACTCGACCGCATCACTGCTGACGCCGCACCGATCCGTCTATCGATCTCATGCTCCATCCGTCCCTCACTCGTGAACAGGACCCCGAGATACTTGAACTCCTCCACTTGAGGCAAGGACTCCCCACCGACCTGAAGCGGGGAAGCCACCTTTTTCCGGTGGAGAACCATGGCCTCAGATTTGGAGGTGCTGACCCTCATCCCGGCCGCTTCACACTCGGCTGCAAACCGCCCCAGTGCGCGCTGGAGGTCCTGATTTGATGAAGCCAACAGAACAACATCATCTGCAAACAGCAGAGATGAGATTCTGAGGTTCCCAAACCGGACACCCTCCGGCCCCTGGCTGCGCCTAGAAATTCTGTCCATATAGGTAATGAACAGAACCGGTGACAACGGGCAGCCCTGGCGGAGACCAACACGCACCGGGAACAGGTCTGACTTACTGCCGGCAATCCGAACCAAGCTCCTGCTGCGGTCATAGAGGGAACGGACAGCCCTTAGTAGAGGGCCCCAGACCCCATACTCCCGGAGCAGCCCCCACAGGGCACCACGAGGGACACGGTCGAACGCTTTCTCCAGATCCAAAAAGCACATGTGGACTGGTTGGGCGAACTCCCACAAACCCTCGAGCACCCGATGAAGGGTATAGAGCTGGTCCAGTGTTCCACGACCGGGACGAAAACCGCATTGTTCCTCCTGAATCCGAGGTTCAACTATCGGCCGGATCCTCCTCTCCAGCACCCTGGAGTAGACCTTATAGGGAGGCTGAGGAGTGTGATCCCTCTGTAATTGGAGCACACTCTCCGATCCCCCTTCTTAAAGAGCGGGACCACCACCCCGGTCTGCCAATCCAGAGGCACTGTCCCCAACCGCCACGTGATGTTGCAGAGACGTGTCAGCCAAGACAGCCCTACAACATCCAGAGACTTAAGGTACTCCAGACGAATCTCATCCACCCCTGGGGCCTTGCCACAGAGGAGCTTTCTAACCACCTCGGTGACTTCAGCTTGGACGAGCCCCCCTCCGAGTCCCCAGCCTCTGCTTCCTCATCGGAAGACGTAACGGTGGGATTGAGGAGATCCTCGAAGTACTCCTTCCACCGCGCGACCACATCCCCAGTCGAGGTCAGCAGCCCCCCACCCGCACTGTAAACAGTGTTGGTGAAGCACTGCTTCCCCCACCTGAGGCGCCGGATGGTTTGCCAGAATCTCTTCGAGGCCGACCGATAGTCCACCTCCATGGCTTCTCCAAACTCCTCCCAGACCCGAGTTTTTGCCTCTTTGACCGCACGAGCTGCAGCACGCTTGGCCTGCCGGTACTTCTCAGCTGCCTCCGGAGTCCCACAAGCCAACAAGGCCAGGTAGGACTCCTTCAACTTGACGGCATCCCTTACCTCCGGGCGCCACCACCGGGTTCGGGGATTGCCATTGCAACTGGCACCAGAGACCTTACGGCCACAACTACGAGCAGCCGCATCGACAATGGACCCCCAACCCCCCTCGAAATCTGGGTGAAGCTCTTCCGGAGGTGGGAGTTAAAGACCCTACTGACAGAGGGATCCAACAGACCCTCACAACACGTTTGGGCCTGCCAGGTCTGACCGGCTTCCTCCCGTGCCAGCGGATCCAGCTCACCACCAGGTGGTGATCGGTTGACAGCTCAGCCCCTCTCTTCACCCGAGTGTCCGAGACACGCGGCCGGAGATCAGATGACACAACTACAAAGTCGATCATCGACCTCCGGCCTAGGGTGTCCTGGTGCCACGTGCACTTATGGACACCTTTGTGCTCCAACATGGTGTTATGGACAAACCGTAACTAGCACAGAAGTCCAATAACAGAACACCACTCGGGTTCCGATCGGGGAGGCCGTTCTTCCCCATCACCCCCCACCCGAAGGCGTAGGGACGCGACCCTCTCGTTCACCAGGGTGAACTCCAACACGTGACGGCTGAGCTGAGGGGCTATGAGCAGACCCACACCAGCCCGCCGCCTCTCCCCGCGGGCAACTCCAGAAAAATGGAGCGTCCAGCCCCTCTCCAGGAGTTGGGATCCAGAACCCAGGCTGTGCGTGGAGGTGAGCCCGACTATATCTAGCCGGTATCCCTCAACCTCCCGCACGAGCTCAGGCTCCTTCCCCCCCCCAGCGAGGTGACGTTCCATGTCCCAAATGCCAGAAGCTGCGCACGCGGACCAGGTTGTTGAGGCACCTGCCTTCGACTGCCACCCAGTCCTCAATGCATCTGACCCCTACGGATCCCTCTGCGGGTGGTGGGTCCACAGGAGGGCGGGCCCACGTCGTCCGTTCGGGCTGTGCCCGGCCGAGCCCCGTGGGCAGAGGCCCGACCACCAGAGGCTCGCATTCGAGCCCCAACCCCAGGCCTGGCTCCAGGGTGGGGCCCCGGCTGCGCCATACCGGGCGACGTCACGGTCCTTGTTGTTGTACTGTCCATAGAAGTCTTTGAAATCGGGAACTTAAAATCAGGAATATTGTAAATGGTGCTTGAGTGAATTGTTACATCCCTAGTTGCAGCCCTAGACCGTTTCAAGTACCTGGGTGTTCGCCTCAACAATAAACGATACTTTTTGCCCTTTACTCCATTGTATACACAATACCTCTATTTACTATTTCATTGATTGCACACTTCCTGTCTATTTTGCACACCCTGAATGTTTCTGAGAGCTGAATGTAAACAAGTGAATTTCTCCACTGTGAGATCATTAAAGGATTATGTTAAAACTAGGGCTGGGCAATTAATTGAATTTTCATCTGATTTTAATAATCACAATAATTGTGTGGTGCGTTTTAATCGAGAAGAATTGGCCAATCCTGTCGCAGTCTGGGAAAAAAGATGGAGTGGACGGTGCAATGCTGCAATGCCTGTCAGGTAGGCCTGCCACGATAATTACTATATCGAGTTATCGCTCGATAAGTAAAGTGAAAGACAATAACATTTTTAGTCTCCATAAATGCGCGTGCTTAAAATAACTACAGAAACATGAACGCTATCACGGCGCTGAGTGAGCGGAGCGTCCATCCAACCCGTCTCGATGTGCGTAAAGACAGCATTGAGCACATCAGCCGTATCCCGCGTGTATCCAGATCATTTATAGATCAGCACTGCTTTTGGAGAGAGGCGGGGTGTAAACAAAGTGCCGTGCTACTACGGAGCTGCTGATTCCGACACTTTCTGTGAACTTTATCGCGGAGCAAGAGGGACTTGTGTGAAAACACTTAATTCCAGCTAAAATAACTCATCATGGATAGCATAACAACATTAATGGGACTGCAGGTTTGTCCAACGTGAGAATGAAACGAACCCAGTCAGTGTATCAAAGAATCAGCTCTACTGTTAGCGCGAGAGTCCTGAGAACATTACTCAGTGCTTAGGACTATGTTACAGAGAAATGCTGCAGCGGTTTGACAGTCAACAAGTTTCCCAAAAAAAAAAAATGCTTCACTCCGACAGCCGTGTGTACAGGTTATATTTTAAAAGAAAAGGAAAAAAACAACAACATATGGCTACTCTACTTTAGCAGTATTACAGTATTATCTGAATCCATACATTTAATACACATTTTATTCTAAACAGAGTTTATTTAACACAGAAGTGAGTTTTTGTCAGGAAATATTTACCCAGAATAATGCAGATGAAATATCAATATTATTGTTATTGGGACAATTTTAAAGATACTGTATATTGACTATTTAAAAAAATAAATTAAATAAATGTTGTGACAGGCCTAGTTAAACCACAGAACCTGGTGAGAGTGTAAGTTCTGTTTAAAGGTTGAGAAGCACAGATGGAAACAGTGTCCTAGAATATGTTGACCCTTCTAGATTGCACTTTGTTTGGTATAAGGGGTTAATATTGAATGTCAATACATTTCAATTAAAATAGTTGCTTACAGTTTTCTTTTTATTGCTTACAGTATTTGCATTATACTCAATATTATCGTTTATCGCGATATTTTCTGAGACGATATATAGTCCTCAAAAAAATTTTATCATGGCAGGCCTACTGTCAGGTCAGTCCAGGGATCACTCGGCCCAAACAAACAGGAAGCACAGGAGCATGGCACATGCGGCAATGAGGACTATCGATCGCTGTTTGGACCATGTGGATTTGTTTGAGGCTGCAGCGGTGGGTTAGCTGGACTTCTAACAGTGAATTGTAAGTTTGATCGTCTTTTCTACTTATAAATGCGCTGTTTACCAGTATTTATGTACATAATTATCAAGTTGTAGCGCTTCACTCCATGAAGTCTTGGCCTTTTTGAGGCTCCGCACAAACATGCGCTCGTTGTCTGCTTCTGACATTCTTCAAACATTCCACTTTTTGCGTCTCCTTTGCAGATTTTTGTGTGTTGTTGTGAGGGGATGTTTTACTGTGAGGCTAGAAGTGTGGAGTTTGTTTTTGCTGCTGTGTTAGATGCAGTTTTCAGTTTGGCCGCTGCCTCTGTTTACTTGCTAGCCCAGGGAAGACCACATTTATTGTATTTTTTTTTTTTTTTAAACAAAACAAAAATGTAATTGAAAATCGAGATCGATCAATATGGGGAAAATAATCGTGATTATTTTTCTTCCAAAACAGCTCAGCCCTACTTAAAACAGACAATAAACTTTTGTTCTAAATGTACCAAATCACATTTTAAATCACACACAAATTAAACACATTACACAATTTACTTCAGTGAAAATTTAAATATTACATAGAAATATGAGAAAAAAACTGCAAATGAATGAAGAGACAATTAATAGTGGGCCAAGAAACACATCGTCTTTCACTTATTGAAGGATAAGTCGATTCTAGCTTACACTGTGATTTTCAGAGAAGCACGGAAAGATTGAATTACTTAAAAAATGTCATGCGATCACATCTTTATGGTACTGTCCAAATCTACATTTTTATATGTATTGAAGGGTTGTTTTAATTGAAAAACTATTGAACATTATCTGTGATATTTTTTCATCTTGTTTTAACACTGTAAAAAATTAATAATATTTTTTTATACATCCAATTAAGAGGCCATAGAAGATGATTATTACTACCATATCTAAAGGAAGCAAAATGGTGTGAATGTTTTTAAAAGATCTTCTATAATAAGATCTTCCTCTGATCTGCGTCTCATAAATTCACAGTCTACCCAAGGGCAGCTGTGGCTACAATAGTAGCTTACTACCACCAAGTATGGAGTGAATGAATAGTAAAGCGTGTCCAATGTAAAGAGTGTCCAAAAAAGCGCTATATAAAACCATGCATTATTAAATTCTCTAGGAACTCTTTTGTGATTTATAAACTAATGAACCTGATTTCCATGCGCTCGCACGGTTTCACTTTTGTTTTTACCATCACATAACAAAGGCAGCTGCGCATGGTTCTTTTGGGACTCTTCCTTTGGCAGCGTTCTGCAGTTCAGACCACTCGACAGGAGCTCTGATGGTCTGAGTGAAAGTCTTGTAGGCGTTGGTCACACCCACACTTTGGCCTTGGCGTGGGTCCCCGGGCGGCCCCCGCAGCAGGAGCCCAGGCCGCGGTGCTGAGCAGCGGGCAGGTTCTTGTAGACAGCACGGCTGTAGGGGATGAAGCAGAGTCCGAGCTGCAGGTGTCGGGCCAGGCGGCAGTATGCGGCCAGGGCCAGCACCAGGAGGGGGGTCATCAGGAGGAAGCCCACCACCAGCAGGGCCACACACCCCCCGTCTGTCAACAGCTCCGAGCAGTACGGGGCCGAGCTGTGAGGCCGCACCTGGGGATGGAAATAGTATGTTACCCAGGAACTTACGGGTGGCATATCATGTCAAGTTGGCCTTTTTGATCTTTTAACCAGGTGATAATGTTACCTCGTCAAAAGAAGTATTTCACAGTGTTAAACACTTCATAATCCATTCTGAGGTCCACTCTGAACAGTTCTCTGTCCCAAAATGTGTTTGGGACATCACTGTGTCAGTATGAGCTGCAGGTCAAATAGGTAATGACATGGCACTGCTGCTCCTCCACCAGGACCATTGTTGCCAACATTAGTAATAACACTAATTACCTGATTAATTGTGAAAAAGAAAAAATGATATTTCCCCCCAAATTGTTAAATCTCTGAGGCACAGAGCACATTAGGACTTAAGAGATCAGGGGACGCCGGGCTGTGCCTTGTTATCCTAGCAGCCTGGACCTCCCTCTGAGATAATCCCTGTGGGACCAGCGGTCACCTGATTCAGACCCCACAGTCTCAGCCCCACACAGACCGGGCCAAAAGGGCCTTGCCTCGAAAATACATTTTAAAATGTACAAAGAGCATCAACACCAGAGCGTGGGCGAGTTCCGGCCTTCTCCTACAGATTAGTGTTTGTGAAAAGAACTGGTCAAGCACCCGGCCTCATGAGTAATATATATGTAGACATCACTGAGTGTGACTAATGTCCGCTGTGGAGACAAATATTAATACTTGTGGCCTTAGGGACTGTCTTGTATTTGGAGACGGGGCGATTACTTCTCTGGACTGGGCAGAGCAGTGCTGCGAGTGCTGTGTGTGTCTTTTGTGCCTGTACACACCGTGGAGTGGCAGAGGAAGCCGAACAGCACCATGACGACGGCCGGCGTGAGGATGGACCCGAACACCAGCGCAGCCAGGCACCCATTGATGGCGGCAATGAGCAGGTTCTGAGCGGTCACCAGGACCGTGCAGGCCCAGCAGTCCAGAGAGCCCCGGAGCTCCAGCGGGCCCTCACTTCCCCCGCCATCCGCCGCAGAGTACGGAGGAGGCACCACCACGGCCCCTCCCCCCATAGGGTGCAGGGGGTGGAGCGGGGGCAGCTCCTCGGACAGGTCCACAGGCTGGTGATGGGCCCCTCTCTCCAGTGTCCCGCCAACGCTCATCCTGACCTGAGACACACAGAAAGGTCAGAGGGAGGTCTGTGACTGACAGAGAGGGAGGGGAGGAGGTCTGTGACTGACACAGAGGGAGGGGAGGAAGTCTGTGACTGACACAGAGGGAGGGGAGGAGGTCTGTGACTGACACAGAGGGAGGGGGTCTGTGACTGACACGGAGAGGTCAGAGGGAGGTCTGTGACTGACAGAGGGAGGGGAGGAGGTCTGTGACTGACACAGAGGGAGGGGAGGAGGTCTGTGACTGACACGGAGAGGTCAGAGGGAGGTCTGTGACTGACACAGAGAAGTCAGAGGGAGGTCTGTGACTGACACAGAGAAGTCAGAGGGAGGTCTGTGACTGACAGAGAGGTCAGAGGGAGGTCTGTGACTGACACAGAGAGGTCAGAGGGAGGTCTGTGACTGACACAGAGGGAGGGAGGTCTGTGACTGACACAGAGGGAGGGAGGTCTGTGACTGACACGGAGGGAGGGAGGTCTGTGACTGACACAGAGGGAGGGAGGTCTGTGACTGACACGGAGGGAGGGAGGTCTGTGACTGACACGGAGGGAGGGAGGTTTGTGAATGACACGGAGGGAGGGAGGGAGGTCTGTGACTGACACAGAGGGAGGGAGGGAGGTCTGTGACTGACACAGAGGGAGGGAGGGAGGTCTGTGACTGACATGGAGGGAGGGAGGTCTGTGACTGACACAGAGGGAGGGAGGGAGGTCTGTGACTGACACGGAGGGAGGGAGGTCTGTGACTGACACAGAGGGAGGGAGGTCTGTGACTGACACGGAGGGAGGGAGGTCTGTGACTGACACGGAGGGAGGGAGGGAGGTCTGTGACTGACACAGAGGGAGGGAGGGAGGTCTGTGACTGACACAGAGGGAGGGAGGGAGGTCTGTGACTGACACAGAGGGAGGGAGGTCTGTGACTGACACAGAGGGAGGGAGGGAGGGAGGTCTGTGACTGACACAGAGGGAGGGAGGGAGGTCTGTGACTGACACAGAGGGAGGGAGGGAGGTCTGTGACTGACACAGAGGGAGGGAGGTCTGTGACTGACACGGAGGGAGGGAGGTCTGTGACTGACACGGAGGGAGGGAGGTCTGTGACTGACACGGAGGGAGGGAGGGAGGTCTGTGACTGACACAGAGGGAGGGAGGGAGGTCTGTGACTGACACAGAGGGAGGGAGGGAGGTCTGTGACTGACACGGAGGGAGGGAGGTCTGTGACTGACACGGAGGGAGGGAGGTCTGTGACTGACACGGAGGGAGGGAGGTCTGTGACTGACATGGAGGGAGGGAGGGAGGTCTGTGACTGACACGGAGGGAGGGAGGTCTGTGACTGACACGGAGGGAGGGAGGTCTGTGACTGACACAGAGGGAGGGAGGTCTGTGACTGACACGGAGGGAGGGAGGTCTGTGACTGACACGGAGGGAGGGAGGTCTGTGACTGACACGGAGGGAGGGAGGTCTGTGACTGACACGGAGGGAGGGAGGTCTGTGACTGACACGGAGGGAGGGAGGGAGGTCTGTGACTGACACGGAGGGAGGGAGGTCTGTGACTGACACAGAGGGAGGGAGGTCTGTGACTGACACAGAGGGAGGGAGGTCTGTGACTGACACAGAGGGAGGGAGGGAGGGAGGTCTGTGACTGACACGGAGGGAGGGAGGGAGGTCTGTGACTGACACAGAGGGAGGGAGGGAGGTCTGTGACTGACACAGAGGGAGGGAGGTCTGTGACTGACACGGAGGGAGGGAGGTCTGTGACTGACACGGAGGGAGGGAGGTCTGTGACTGACACGGAGGGAGGGAGGGAGGTCTGTGACTGACACAGAGGGAGGGAGGGAGGTCTGTGACTGACACAGAGGGAGGGAGGGAGGTCTGTGACTGACACGGAGGGAGGGAGGTCTGTGACTGACACGGAGGGAGGGAGGTCTGTGACTGACACGGAGGGAGGGAGGTCTGTGACTGACATGGAGGGAGGGAGGTCTGTGACTGACACGGAGGGAGGGAGGTCTGTGACTGACACGGAGGGAGGGAGGTCTGTGACTGACACAGAGGGAGGGAGGTCTGTGACTGACACGGAGGGAGGGAGGTCTGTGACTGACACGGAGGGAGGGAGGTCTGTGACTGACACGGAGGGAGGGAGGTCTGTGACTGACACGGAGGGAGGGAGGGAGGTCTGTGACTGACACGGAGGGAGGGAGGGAGGTCTGTGACTGACACGGAGGGAGGGAGGTCTGTGACTGACACAGAGGGAGGGAGGTCTGTGACTGACACAGAGGGAGGGAGGGAGGGAGGTCTGTGACTGACACAGAGGGAGGGAGGGAGGGAGGTCTGTGACTGACACAGAGGGAGGGAGGTCTGTGACTGACACGGAGGGAGGTCTGTGACTGACACAGAGGGAGGGAGGTCTGTGACTGACACAGAGGGAGGGAGGGAGGGAGGTCTGTGACTGACACAGAGGGAGGGAGGGAGGTCTGTGACTGACACGGAGGGAGGGAGGTCTGTGACTGACACAGAGGGAGGGAGGTCTGTGACTGACACAGAGGGAGGGAGGGAGGTCTGTGACTGACACGGAGGGAGGGAGGGAGGTCTGTGACTGACACGGAGGGAGGGAGGTCTGTGACTGACACGGAGGGAGGGAGGTCTGTGACTGACACAGAGGGAGGGAGGGAGGGAGGTCTGTGACTGACACGGAGGGAGGGAGGTTTGTGACTGACACGGAGGGAGGGAGGGAGGTCTGTGACTGACACGGAGGGAGGGAGGTCTGTGACTGACACAGAGGGAGGGAGGTCTGTGACTGACACAGAGGGAGGGAGGGAGGGAGGTCTGTGACTGACACAGAGGGAGGGAGGTCTGTGACTGACACGGAGGGAGGGAGGTCTGTGACTGACACGGAGGGAGGGAGGTCTGTGACTGACACGGAGGGAGGGAGGGAGGTCTGTGACTGACACAGAGGGAGGGAGGGAGGTCTGTGACTGACACAGAGGGAGGGAGGGAGGTCTGTGACTGACACAGAGGGAGGGAGGGAGGTCTGTGACTGACACAGAGGGAGGGAGGGAGGTCTGTGACTGACACAGAGGGAGGGAGGGAGGTCTGAGCAGCTTCTAAAACGTAGGCTGCGACGCAAACTTCTAAATATTGTCCTGTTCACCCGCTGTTTCTTAAACATTACGTTAAAATTGAGCCAATGCAAATAATAAGCTCTGCTTTACATTTGTATCCGTGTGAGAAGAGCCTTGGTATTGAGGAGCAGATGATGCTCTGAATAAGTCGTTCTCCTCTGAGGCTTTTACGCACGAGCTTTAACACATTTCTGTTGCAAAATTCATGTTCCATGACTCTGTTCCGATCATGTTTAGTTTAGACACATTTATCCTGCAATTTCACATTTTTCCAAACATAAATAAAATGCAGCCTATATATAGGCTATGTAAATGTCTTTAAAAATGCTTATAATGATCGTCCATCACGATGGTTCACTGTAAACATCGTCAGCTGCCAGTTAAGGGGAGATCGCCCAAGCCTAATGATAACCTTTAAACAGTGATTTTCTTTTTATACTAAATGTATAATTATTATTATTTTCAATGAAGGTACTTGATTCATCTTCTGTACTCAGTAGTTGAAGTCTTCGAACGTTTCGCCTCTCATCCAAACGTTCGAAGACTTCAGTACAGAAGATGAATCAAGTACCTTCATTGACGATGGACAACTCCTGTATGATTGAGAACTTACACAGACATTATTATTATTATTATATCTAACTTTTCTAAACATCCATTTCTGAAGTTAGTGTTGGGAGCTTATCTGAGGGTCAGTATGAGGTCAGTGATGGTGATCTCTGAGCTGATTCACATCTGTACAACAGGAAGTCCTCAGAACCTCCGAGTGTAAAGGATGGGTGTTCCTCTCACGGCTGACTGCCCCTGACCTCTGCTCTGCTCAAGTCAAGCTGCTAATACTGCACTTTGATCAGGACCTCCGCCAAGGCACTCCACCTCAAACAGCACAAACTCTCCTTTTGATATTTCTGAGCATGTTGCTGAGCAGTACAGTGGCCATATCATAAACCGACATTAGCTGTCCGTAAGGACCTTCAGGCGTGATGAAAGGGCTGTTATCAGGCAACAACTTTACAGCTACATCATCAAAGATGGACCTGGAGTGGTGGTGGTCTGTTTCATTCACCTCTGATCTTCTCCCTCTCTCAAGTTAATGTCACTTTTTGAGGGGACTGTACTTCAGTGTAGTTATACCCAATTTAGTACTTTTTTACTACTACTTCTACTTTACTCTTGAGTAAAAAAAAAAAGTTTCTTCAGGTATTTTCTATGGAAATATTAGGTTTTTCACATTATTATAAGTTTAGTTTCTCGTCATTTATGTCAGAACCTTTACTCAGTTACTCTGTATAAATGGTCAATAAATTGGTGGGAAATGGGGAATAATATGGGGGAATGAGGGAAAACATTAGTAATAAATAGTAAAAAAAAATAAAAATAAATGAGCAAAAATAAGGGAAAAAATATATATTTGAGCTGAAACAACCAAGTTCACACGATTTTTGTCGGTACTTGTATTTTTTTGCTACCGGATCGAACGTAGACTGGCATCATTTAAAGGTACCCCTACTCTGTACTAACGGTACTAAAACATATTTTCTTTTTTTCTTTACTTTTACTTGAGTAAAATAATTTCAAAGTAAATACTTTGGCTACTCCACCCACCTCTGCTCACGTCACACTGTGAAAGAGCTTTCACCAAACCTGGACTCGGAGCCGTATTGAAGTTTAAATAATGGCGACATTAACCTGATGTTCATGAAACTATCAAGTTGCCCGTTTGCTGATTAGTGTTCACTACGTTCATACTTGAGAACTCTCTGCTCAGTGTGAGAGTACACATGTATAAAATGTGACTTTTACTGACTAACTGAGTTACTGATCATTTGCCCTGATCACAGAATGACTGAGTGCCGGTCAGTCCATTACAGTAATATAGACACATGCTCCACTCTTCATCTCCACAAGGAGAACGCCAGACTAACGAGCTCTTCTCTCTTTAGATCCAAGTTTTGATGTTAAATAGTTGAATGTCCTGGACTAGGTATGAAAACCTTTGATATTTCATGAACGATGAAGCGTGATCATCGTACTGTTAAGAGATTTGTCTGATTCAGAGACACATGGGTTTGTGCAGATAAAGGCACAATGAGGACGGTTTCTGCCAGACAAATACATCAGATTAAGAGAACAGCTGCTACAAAGCAACACACAGGTATTTGAAGCTGCTGATGCCTCTGGAGACTCCTGAACATTAAGGTGTAGGACCTCCAGAGGCTGCAGTTGTGCATAAACCTTCTATCTGGCTAAACTGTTATTGAAGCTGACGAGCAGAAACGGCTGCAGTGGCTCAGAAATACATGAAGACTCATTTTCAAACCGTCTTGTTAACTGATGAGTGCCGTGTAACCCTGGATGGTCAGATGGATGGAGTAGTGGATGTTTGGTGAATGGCCACCATGTCCCAACATGGCTGTGACGTCAGCAAGGAGGGGGCGGAGTCATGTTTTGGCCTGGAATCATGGGGAGAGAGCTGGTCTCTGGAGGCTCCCTGAAGGTGGAGAAACCCAAGGAGAAACTCTTCAAAAACTCAAGTGTAATGGATTTAAGAATTTTGAAGCTGCTATCAAAGAAGGAGCCCCTTTGATAAGATAAAGACCTGTTAAGATGTTTTTGATTTCAGTAAATATGACCTCCTAATGCTGAAAATTCAACGTGACAATTTTCCGTTAATTACAACCTTTAAAAAATGTATTGAAACAATGAGTTGCATAATAATTTGGAACAGCAGATTTTGAGTTTTTTATTATATATATTTATATTTTTGAATAAAATTTATCACTGGTAGTTTTTTTAATCACATTCATATTATCCTCTAACAGTTAAAGACTTGAAGATTATGCTGACTGTCATTTTAGTTGATAATTTAGAACATCTTATAAAATATCATTTATATCGTTAACCTCTTAACCGAGCGCATTTTCTGCAGTTCGGCTTTACCCAAATCTAAAATCTTCTCGACTGAAGAGAACTGATGGTAACTTTTTTGTCGTGTTGTCACATTGTTGCCCCCGAGTCTACACCAGCTGCAGTGACAGATCTCCACAGTCGCTCTCCTGTTCTCCCTGGTGCGATACTCACAGCCCCTGGGTGCTCCTTCAGGTGCTGGTCTCCCTCCAGGGTCCCCCTCGTGTAGGACATGGTGCAGTGGCTGGCTTTGGAAGGTCCCTCAGACGTGTTTCTCCTGAGATGTTTGGGCGCTGACCTTCTCGCTCTGCGCTCGCTCCTTGGCCTGTCCTTTTGTCTGCTGAAGTATTCGGACTCTTTCCTCCTTTTCCCATCACTTGTATCTCCACCTCCTTATCAGCCCCTCCTGGCCCCCCCTCCTCCTCTGCAGACGCCCTGGTGCATTCCTCCACTCTGATCCAGGCCAGGCGGGGGTTGGACGGGGGAGCGAGTGGGGCCTGATAACTGGAGTGTGGGGGAGGAGCGTTGGTATGTGTTCAAACTCCGGGTGAGAGCCAAAAGAACCCCTTAGTTTGAGAATCATGTGAAAGGCCCTGGAACTGATTGTTTTTCTTTCAAATAACTTTATTGATGGTGGTAGTAGTAGAGGTAATAAGTTCTTAAAGAAAAACAAAAAAAATGAACTATAAAGAAAAGGAAAAAAGGGACATGGACTCACTTTCATGAGACAAAATGATAAATAAACTCAATCCACGCCCCCCTCCCGTGCCCTTGCTGTCCGCTCCTGCTCTTTGTTCAAAAGCAGGAGCGTCTGGAACTTTAACAGCTGATCAAATGTCAAAGTTTAATATCGATCCAATCACGTGGCGACAGGAATGCGACCCACCGGTCAAATATTGTCTTCATTGTACTGGACAAGAATGTACCTGCACAGATGTTGATGCTTGATGAGTTTTTGTGGCAGAAACGAGGTAGATGGTTTAATTCTCTTATTTATTTCGCTCTTCGGCCGATGCCATTGTTAGGACTATTACCGTTGTTCCCGGAGTATACGCCGCTACTTTGTGGCTTAAACTCAAACGGCTAATGTGTAGCTCGTCTCGCGATAGTTAGATTAGATTCTAAATGAACGTGAACTAAAAAGAGGACGGCTTCTCCACAAATCCCATATAAAATCAGATCCAATGCTAATATTGCACTCCCCACACAGGGGGACATGATTTACAGAGTTTGGTGGAACATGGACCTTAGATTGGGGAGGTTTATTGATCAAAGTCAAAAGAAGAGTCTCTCAGACTAACGCTGTATGTGCTTGTGGAGGAGGGGGCACGGCGGGGAAGCTGCCTGCAGACTGCACGGTGCCGGGGAGGGCATCTCGAGCGAGTCTCTGGGAGAGGCAGGAGGGATGTCCGCTGGCCGAGGTTTGCGGAGGAGGAGGAGGGTAGAAAACTGTTCCACTGTCACCAAAGCACAAGCGGAAAAAAGTGATACACACGACAGACCGTTTGACGTCTTAGTGTGGCTCCGTTCAGACCTCTTCATCAAGTGCATTTTCTCCAGTTCAGCTTTACCCAAATCTAAAAGCTTCTTGAAAGAAATGTGTCAAAATAGCAACAAAAATAAGTCAAAAACTTGACAGAAAAGCAACCAAAGAATAACAGAAAAGTGACACAAATGTGTGATGAAAAAAACAGAGCATCCATTTTCTTCCGCTTTATCCGGGGCCGGGTCGCGGGGGCAGCAGTCTCAGCAGAGATGCCCAGACTTCTCGATCCACGCACACCTCCTCCAGCTGTTCTGGGGGGACCCCGAGGGGACACCAGGCCAGCTCGGAGACATAGTCCCACCAGCGTGTCCTGGGCCTTCCACGAGGCCTCCTCCCAACAAAAGAGCAATAAAAAAGAAATGAAAAGATTGAGACAAGACGGCAACAACACAAGGAAAAGGATCAATTTAGATTAACTTTCAAATGAGGCCTATAGGCTGCAAACGTTTAGGTTTGGGTAAAGCTGAACTGGAGAAAATGCACTCGGTTAAGAAACATTAATAACCTCAGAAGGAAGAGTTTTTTGGACCTTTGGTGAGGAAAGGCCTCGAGGTCTTTGACCACGGCTTGACTTTTCTTGTCAGTCCCACTGACTTCATTCATAAAAAGTGCACGTGTCGTCCATCTACATTTACCACAGAATGAGTGACGTTGGCAGTGCATCGATGACCTGTGTCGGGTAAATGCGAGCTGCCCTGGATCAGGTAAGTATCAGATTTCGGACACATCCAAGTGTCCTGGGTCACTTTGGGTCCCTTCAGCCTCAGTCTGAACTTGGCCATAGATTACACGAGTTCTTGCTTAATGCCCTTTAACTGTTTGTGTGCAGACGCCCAGAGGGTGAAGTCCATCCAACCCGTCTCGATGTGCGTAAGGACAGCATTGAGCACATCAGCCGTATCCCGCATGTATCCAGATCATTTATAGATCAGCTGCTTTTGGGGAGAGGCGGGGTGTAAACAAAGTGCCGTGCTTCTACGGAGCTGCTGATTCCGTGAACTTTATTGCGGAGCAAGAGGGACTCGTGTGAAAAAACTTTGAATTCCATTAATTAATACATTAATGTATAATACATTATAATGTATAATAATAATGCCTTACACTTGTATTGCGCTTTACAAGCCTGTATTACCAAGTTTCTCAAAGCGCTACACTGTTGTCATTCATTCACACCATACTCTGTGATGGTAAGCTACTATTGTAGCCACAGCTGCCCTGGGGTAGACTGACAGAAGCGAGGTAACCAGTCTGTGCCATCGGCCCTTCTGACCACCACCAACCACTCACCATTCCCTAGGCTTCCTGGTGTTACCAAACGGTCTCCAATCAGAGTACCGACCAGGCCCTTCCTGCTTAGCTTCCAAGGTCTGACGGGATCGGGCAGAGCAAAGGCGGGACGGCCAACATGAGAACGAAACGAAACCACCGCCCAGTCAGTGCATCAGAGCTAATCAGAGCTACTGTTAGCGAGAGGAACCCGAGCGCTTTAGCCACTGTCCAAAGACAAGTGCGACAGTCCTGAGAACATTACTCAGGGCTTAGGACTATGTTACTGTTCAAAAGTCAGGTTTGACAAAGTCAAGTTTCTCAAAAAAGCTGCTTCACTCCGACAGCCGTGTGTACAGGTTATATTTGAAAAGAAAAACATGGCTACTTTACTTAGCAGTAATACAGTATTATCTGAATCCATACATTTAATATACATTTATTCTAACCAGGTTTTATTTAACACAGTTTGTGTCAGGAAATATTTAACCAGAATAATGTAGATGAAATATCATTATTGGGATATTTTTTAAAGATACTGTATATTGACTATTTAAAAAAAGATAAATGTGACAGGCCTAGTTCAAACACAGAACCTGGTGAGAGTGTAAGTGATGTTAAAAGGTTGAGAAGCTCAGATGGAAACAGTGTCCTAGAATGTCAATCCTTCTAGTTTGCACTTTGTTTGGTATAAGGTGTTAATATTGAATGTCAAAAGTTGAATACATTTCAGTTATAATAGTTGTGTACAGTTTTTTTATTGCCTACAGTATTTGCATTATTGTTTATCGCGATAGTTTGAGACGATATATCATCCTCAACAAAATAATCGCGGCAGGCTACACAGACAGGGGAGAACATGCAGACTCCACAGAAAGGCCTCGTCCAGGTGGGAATTGAACCTAAGGACCTTCTAGCTGTGAAACACGAGCGCGACTGTCCAGCCCTGTCATCACAAAACTTCCATTAGTTTGTTGCTCAAGTTCATACGTGGTCATTTACAGTCATGACTCGCCTCGGTGTCAGGGCCTGTGGTCTTTGGCCTAACAGCACAGTTTATTTAAAACCTTAGACCAATGAGTTTGTAAACTTAATTCCACTTGTCCACAGTGGTGTGCAGGCTAATTAAGGACATCGGACTTTCTTTGTAAAACACAAATCATCTCTTCACTGTCAAAAAGCGTTTATTAATAATCACACAATTTCACAAGTGTTTAAGACAAGTCTGGCTCAGTTTGGTGTGTGGTGTCCACGTGGAATCTCAAAAACAGTGCAGCTAGAAACCAAAGAGCACAAAGGACAAGGGCGTATTGCAGCAGGAAAAATAGAAATCTTATTTCAACAAGAAAAAAAACAACGTTTAGCACCATGAATCCTGTTATCGACAACAACAAAAATCTCTTTTTTTACCTAAAAGCCCCTACGTCATAGAAAATTACAAATAACTTTGGAAAGAAAGGTTTAGTTTTCTTAACAGCATTCTCAGTCGTCTATGTTAGCGGTGCGCCTAAAGTCTACAGGAAAAAGGTGGTCGTTATATTCAAGATAAAGATTTCATATATATAATATATATTCAGAGAAAAGGCAGGAGTGAGGGCCAGCACCAAAACGAAACAAAAAAGGTCAGCCACCCATTTCTCCCACGACTACAAGAATAAAGTCACAAACAGAAGCCATATTTTGCAATAAATAGAAAGAAATCTTTAAATAAAAATGTACAAAAAAAAAGGAGGAAAAAGCTCTGAGGTAAAGCCAGAGAGGGTTATCAAGAGCGTTCAAGATTTAAAAAAAACATTTACAACACAGAAAAAAGCAGTCGTTCCAACCCGTATGTCTGAAGAAATCCAAATTTAAAAAGTCTTAATGCTTTAGAAAAATGTTCATTAACTATTAGTATTTTTTTTTTTTCTCTTTCATAAATAGAAGTGACAAGGCCAATGTGGTATATATCTAAAGACATCTATGATAAAATAACAAATCAAACAATAAATTACAAAAACAGCACCTCCAAAAAAGAAAGATGTAAAAAAATCGGTACAAATGTGAGGAGTCCCGTCGTGGTTTGATCCGCGGCCGGTCTGCGATTGGAGCACCATCTTGAAAGAGTAACCTGGTTCGTGGCGTGGTAAAATGTCTTGTAAACAGTTGATTAGCAAAAGTTTCCAAATGTTGTGTCCCCCCATAAACAGTTTTTTTTTAAGAATGGTGATGTTGGAAGGTCTTTTGGTTTTGGCAGCGAGGTGCAGTGAGGTGCGGTCACCTGGAGGGGGCGGCCTGTGGAGAGGAGCACAGTTAGCTTTGAAATGGATTATACCAATCATTTCTGAAATATGAATGAAAACAAAACCTTTTTTTCCTCACTCATGGTCAGTGATGTTAAGCCATTTATTAAAAAATGTGTGAACTCAAATCACCATAACAAAATAAAATACCAAAATGATCTCAGTTCAACTGGCAATAGACACTGATTACATCTGTAACACATTCATTCCCGTTTCAGGAGACTGCTGTTTTGCTCCTTCACTATTTAACACAACAGTGCCATCTTTTGGTGGTCTGCAGAAGTGTGTCATTGAAATACATGGAGAGATCATATTTGTTTCTCCCAAGATGTGATAGAAAGTAGAACCACTATAAAGCAGAAAAATACAGAACTGCAGATACGGCTTTTTCATTTGTCAGCAACTCCAATTCTAAAATAGTAATACTCAATTTTAAACTAATGTAAGAGTGACTTGATTGTAGTGAATCTGTAATTGTATGTTTTCTTTGTGGTCTGCGTGTCTTACCAGGCTGAAGGAATCGTAGGTGGCCATGAGCTCCTCCATACGGTACTGCTCCAGCACCACCACCGAGCTGAGGCCGGGGCTCATGCGGCGGGCACAGTCCTCGCAGTGCACCACATACGTCTTCCTATTGCTGTTCTCACTGGTCACAAACAGCAGGTTAAACACCTCCACCTGCAGGAGCAGCACCAGGGAAAGGGGGTTAGAGAATCCAGAAATGTCCCGCGGCTCGTCTGAGATGAAATGCCTCGGTCTACAGATAATGAGTAGTCACTAAAACGTTGCTGCAGAGGCTGGATGGGAGATACTCACGTCACACTCGTTGCAGTAGTATGCTGGCTCTTCCTTCACACGGCTCTGGTAGGAGATCTTCCTGCCCCCGGCCACCAGCTGGTCCCTCAGGATCTGGATGTGCTTCATGGACTGCAGCAGGCAGTGTCTGAACAGAGAGCAGCCAGTCAGCAAAATAAGCGTCTGTATCTGACGTGTGCAATTCTAAATGTTTGGAGCCCCTTGGTTCCAATATATCAACATTCAAATGGCAGAATGATTTTATTCCTGTTTTGACATTACGTGAATTGAAGTTGAACTAATTGTGAAAGTTCCAGGTTTCCTTTGTTCTAATCTACAGTATAAACTCACTTGATCATCTTGTAGGTGTCTGGGTCGGAGATCTTCAGGCTGCGGGCCACGTTCCACGACACGTGGATCATGGGCACGATGGACTTGACCTTCTTCACTTCATTCCACTCAAACCTCTCCAGGGCCAGCTGGTACTGGTACGCTGCAGAGCACAGGCCAGGGTTACACTTTGTACTATTGTCCAGAAGAATCAAACAACTTCAGGCCAGACGCTGCAGGTCAATATAATTATTGACCTGCAATTATTCATCCATTATAAACTAGGCAAGGCAAGTTTATTTATACCGTGCATTTCGTACACAAGGCAACTCAATGTGCCTATATGAACATCATTGCAAATACACTGGTTTTAGTTTCTTTTCCTCAGTTTACTTGAATGGATACAAACCTTTGGAAAGTTCAATGCATAGATTATTGTGGCATTATTTTAACTTGCTGCAGGCACCCCAGTTTAAAGCTGTTGTTTTTTTTGTTGCGTGTTGTTTTATTTAGCAATGAATGTTTTCATTCATTCAAACCAGACAAAAAATAAATAAAATCACATTGAGATAAAAAAATAAAGACTGTTTTACTAGAGTGCCCTGGGCACTAGTATTAGTGGAATTTATCTTGGGGGTGGCCCCCCCTGCTTCACTTTGCCACTGCTGTATACGGGCGTGAAATATAATTAAATTCGTTGAACAATTTGAATATACAGGAGGAATTGTGAGAGCTAGAAACAAGTTTTGGCCAAAACAAAACATGTCACTGTTTGAAAAGGAAAGGTCTGGTACCCCAGCTTTAAGTCCTGTCATAATAATGTTTCCAGCTCATCTTTCTTTTGATCAACTCATTAGAGCCAAATACCTCCGGCTGTCACTAGAGGGAGCGAGGTCTTTCTAGTGTTTCCTTTACAGCAGGGGTGTCAAAGTCAAATGGACGGAGGGCCAAATAAAAAATTTAGCTACAAGCCGAGGGCCGGACTGTTCGAATGTTAATTGAAAAATTTTTAAATGACGCATATAGTCTAGTGAACCTAATTGAACCTACTGAAAACCTAATGCTGCGTTTACACATAAGCACGATGCGTTACGAATGCCACAAATGCACATTCGTGGCCAAGGATCACGAATTTGATGATTCGGGGTCGAGGTTTCACGCGCCGCCACTAACTGTTGCGACCTGTTACTACGCGTTACGATTAATGGCACGAATTATTACGCACGGTCACGAATATGCGTCCCGCGCTGCTGCGTGGTGTTGCGCGCTGCTGCGTGGTGTTGCGCGCTGCCACGCGCTGTTACGGGTCACTGGGAATATTCGCGTTCTGTCCGAAATCTGTCAAGAATTGGGCGAATGTGGAGTGATCTTCTTCCACCGGGTTGGAGGCGGAGCAGAGGCCGTGCTCTCCCCTGAGTCATTGGGCTCTTCTGGCTCCAACTCCCGAACATCAGGTACGACCCAGGAGGAAGAAAGGTCGGAGGAACACTTTCAGCACCCCGCGGAGCGGCAGCGCCAGGTGCTGTCCGTGACTTGGAGCGCGGATTGGCCGACTTTGTGACACGAACTGATGCGTTCTGTTAAGAATCCCATTGAGATGCGTTAAGTCACGTCACGAACGTCACGAATGACGGAAAAATGACATTCGTAACGCATCGTGCTTATGTGTAAACGCAGCATAACAAATATATTCCAATATGATCAGATAAAGAGGCCTCGTTTTAATTCCTCTGCCTTTTGTAGCCTTTGTTCCATGTCCATATTCTTGTTTTTGTCCGCGTGTTTCGTTTCATAATGTCGTCTCAGATTATACTCTTTCAGTACCGCCACACTTTCTCCACACAGAAGACACACAGGTTTTCCAGCTACCTCCGTGAACATATACTCCGACTCCCACCTTGTTTGAAACCCCCGGTTCTCAGTGTCCACCTTCCGTTTTGCCATTTTTGATGGGTATCTGAAAGTTAATTTTACTGTGATGCTGACGACTGCTGTGCCAATAAATATTGAAATGAAGCAGCCTACTGCTCGGTGCGTCACCGTTGCATTGTGGGAAATGTAGTATTGGTGCGTGTAAAAGATCTGCGGGCTGCCGGCTTGCTGCGGTCTGCGGGCCGGTTCTAATAATAAATCAAGATCATCCCAGGGGCCGTAAAAAACCTTCTCGCGGGCCGGATGTGGCCCGCGGGCCTTGACTCTGACATATGTGCTTTACAGTGATGCTAACATGTCGCGCGCTGAGGTTAGCAGACTCGTACCGTGCAGCGGGCCCACGTTCCAGGCGATGTTGTTGCACCAGCCCACAGCCTGCACCCAGTGGACAGTCCCCGCGTTGATCCACACCAGGTCCCCGGGCCTCTGGATGAAGCGGTACACCGGGATGTTGGCGTCGTACAGATCCTGGAGCACAGGCCACCACGAGCCCGTCAGGTAATCCACGCCGTGCCTGAGGAGGGAAACGCCATGAGGAGCTGTGATCTTCTCGTTTACACAACAGTGGCCCATTTTCAGCAGCCCAGGGTCATATTTGGAGAACTGTGAGGTGTCTTACTTTTCACAGAAGTCGCTGATGGCCTGCCAGTAGTGCTCGTGCACAGAGAACCACTCACAGTCCCCAGGGCCGATGTTGATGTTCACCGAGCAGAAGTTGTTGTTCTCCTGGTGACCTGTGGAGCACAACATAGAACCGTCACTTTCCTGGACTGAAGAGAACCAAAATAAGATTTGTTAAAGCTAACGCTTATGTTAAAAGTCACCATCTACTGACAGTGGAATATACTGCACTGGATCATTTATTTAATATGGACGAATCAGATGCATGGTTTTATAATGGGCTTTTATGTTACAACAACAAAAATATGTAATATGCACATTGCAAAAGCTAATTTTGTGGTATTTGTCATTTCTTTGTTGATAGCTTAGCCAACATGTTTTGAACTGTAACATTATATTCAAAGACTTGTTGAAAGTTATGCTATTCATCCACGCGAAAGCAGATGAAATCAAACAGGAAAAAGCCCAGAACCTGACTTTATCTAGTAGTGTGAAAAATCCTCCTTTAAGCTTCGTGAATCCTTACGTTTGGAGATGTAACACTTACTCCAATATGTAAGAGATAGTGAATGTAATTTCATGGATAGAGGTTTATATAATAGGCTAGGAACAGAAGTCTGTGTTCAGCTCTAAAGAGGGAAATGGGACTAAGTTCGAACCACAACAGGACACAGAATATGGTGCAGGCGTGTATTGAGTATTTACATATATAATATATTTATATAATAAAGACTATATCAGCTACATTGATGTGTTTGATTACACTGGAAACTAATATTCAAAGAAAAGGACTAGATGAGCTTGACAATGTTCATTGTGTCTGCTCTCTGACTAGATGAGGTACTTCAGACGGTCCACACTGACCTGGCGTGCGGCTGCCTGGGACCTTCATGTACAGCTGCACTGTGTTCATGCCCAGGATGGTGTGGCCCACGTGGCTCAGCATGTTTCCACTGGACGAGACGCGCATGAAGGCGGGGAGCTTCTGCAGCTCCTGGAGCTGGGCCTTCCACCTGCACAAAACAGCATTCAGTTACACAGGTCCACACGGGTCCACACAGGTCCACACGGGTCCACAAAGGTCAGACGCACTCACCTCTTGGGATCGGACAGGTCAATGTTGGTCCCAAACTTGATGATCTTTCCCGGTGGTTTCTGCTCACTGCTGAAATAATAAATCAAAAATGATCATCTGAAGAAAGGGTTTTGACTATAGTATCACTTTGAAGGCCTGAGTCACACCCAGAGCACATGGCTACTTAATGTGCGTAAACTAAAGGGTGTACTTTAATCCCGATTACAGCTATTGGGCTGATTCTGACTCTGCTCTAAAGGAGACATGCACTGTAAAGGTCAGTCTTTCCTTACATTACAATCAAATCAAACTTTATTTATAAAGCGCTTTTCATACAAAATGTAACACACAAAGTGCTTTACAGTGCTTAAAAATCATTAAAATCGTCCCCACCAGTAAATATACATAAATAACTACAACCCCACCACCCGCACACACAGACACATATACGTACAGACAGCCAGCAGTTAAAAGTCTTAAATAAAAATGGACATAGAGTTGAGTATGTAAGACAATGATGCTTTTAGCATTAGCACTAGCTAATGGTTATGGAACCAAGGTCACGGCTGTTACAGAGATGGTCTGGCCGTACAGCGTGACTCGTCATGATGAACAGCAATTTAAATGAGTGATACTGACACTCACTTTGTGGGAGTGTTCCTCCGGCTACAGCTCAACATTTATATTTTCCGCCGATTCCCCGTCCCAAAAATACTCCTACATGAGGCTGTGACCTAAATTATGGATGCTTAACAGCCGTTTTAGGAGGCTAACGGTGCACAGAGCTATGTGCTAGTGTTGTTGAAACATGTCTGACCTGCTGCTCTCCTTGGGGCTCTCCTTGTTGACTGTCTCGACAGAGGGCTTCTTCTCCTTCTCGTCTTCCTCCTCCTCGTCTGAACTGCTCTTCTCCTCCTGAAACATACAGAACATAAAGTTTAGAACGACTTATGCTTCAGTTTCATCACAAAGTGGACAGACAGGATTCTTATATACTGTAAATCCTCTAATAGTGGCCTGTATTCCATTAGCGGCCGGTCTCGAACAGTGGCCGGGCTCGCTGCTGGCGGAGACAATTAAAAACCGGCCTCTAATTTTTGGCCAGGGCGATTATTAGAAACTGGGGTTGGGTGATAATTTAACTCTACAGGAATTTGTCTCATACTAGTGTAAATGATAACTCACGTGCAGGAAGTAAACAAACGGGAACCCAGGCCGAGAGGGAACGCTGTGGAGTGGAGCTGATCCAAGCGGAACTTTAAGACACATTTAGCCACTTTTCAAACCTTCTGTGACTATTAAAACCCTGTTGCTTGCCCTGTTTCCAAAAATAAAGTCACCAGCACACCCAGGGGCTCTCCGTGTGCAGGTCAGTCCCACGCCTCAAAATAACTCCACCGATTGGTGCGAGCGTCTCGTCTTCTCTCGGGTCTGTTTTATGATCGATCACAAACAGGCTCCGTCTAAACTCGCCTTTACACGAGATAACAACCAATCATCCCAAATCCGCGGTGAAAACGAAAGTAGAGAAATCTGCACTGACATTAATGTCAATGTTCCGCTAACGGAATTGAAATGCTTCCTGTTCCTACAAAATAAAAGGCGTCAATGTTCCAGCCGCTGGGAGAGTGTTTGAAATGTTAATTTATAAATTAACCTAACACTTCAGGTTGAAATGGATACTAATCAAATTTTTCTTCATTTTCCTGGTAGTCCGTTTTGCTCAAATAGAAATAACGTCCTGTCTCTAATTTTGAACTGGTTCCAATAAAGGCCTTGTCCTCCATGCGCTTGAATAAATAAAGGTCCCGGCCTATATTAGAGGATTTACGGTAATGTGAAATTCAAAATCAGGTCCTGCACAACAGCAGAACCTGAAAATATATATTTTCAACTTGTGTTGACTATTTATAGGAATATAGTCTAGTACAGTGGTTCCCAAAGTGGTGTCCGGGGCCCCCTGGGTGGCCTCAGAAGCACTGCAGGGGGCCCCCAAAGGTTGCGCACAAAACAAGTACATTGAAAAACCATATTTTCTATATGGAAAAATACACTTATTTGCTATAATGTACTACTTTAAACAAGTATTTTGATCACCGTCATAGCTGTTGCTTTTTATATGTAATTTTAGCAGTAAAATGTTTACAAATTCCTTTGAATAGAGTAAAATATTATCGGGGGCCCAGAGAGTATTTTGGAACGGTAATGGGGCCCGCAATGTCCCGGACTTTGGGAATGGCTGGCCTAGTATATACACATCAAAATACTCCACCCTATAGGAAACAACCTACAAACATTTTAATCTGGCTACAGTAGGCTATTTTCCGAGGTCAAAACAGCGGCAGATTTGCATGTATGTGATTAGTATTGTACAGAGGTGGTATTGATATATCAGTGATCTGCCCGTTGATCGGCTGGTTGAACTAGTTCCCGTGTTGGTTACCTGCAGACTCTCCTGGAAGCTGGAGGCCTGGTACTGGGCGTACTTGGCGATGGTGGTGTGGGAGCGGCTGCTCTCACAGGGCCAGGTCTGCCTGGTGCCGCTGGGGTCCCAGTTCTCATCGGCCGGCTGCTGCACCTGCGTCCGCACCTCCACGGACTGGTCTGCGTTAGCGTCCACCAGGGACTTCGTGGAGAAGAAGCCCAGGTCTGGAGAGCACACAGGGTTCATTTAGACGACAGATTTAAGAGTCTTTACAGTTGAATGCAAACTAGTTTCAGGAGAGATGGTACGTTTACTTGTGAAGGGACAGTGGAAGTCAGGAAAGATGTTTGGTGATAAACTTATAAAGGGACAAATAGTCAAGGAATGTGATTTAAGGTTTTCAAGACATTTAAATTTAAGGCCTTAATTTTGGCGTAGTTAATTTGATGACTGTCAGTGCCCTGCAGAAACCCTGGTATGGTAGGTATGGATATTTGAGAAATACTTCTATTACATGGGACTGTTGAACTTGTCTTCACTCATCACTTCCCATCATTCTGTGTAGATTAATAGTTGAAAGTGCTTTAGTGTGGACTCACTGAGGCGCAGGGAGCCGGCCAGGCCTCTGATGACCGTGACCGGGTTCTTGGGGTCCGTGCAGAACTGCAGCAGCACGGGGGAGAAGGCGTCCCTTTTGCTCTCCAACTACAGGACACAACAGAACCGTGACATTTCTCAGCAAACACAGGCCTACACAGGTTAAGGTTAAGACGCACGTACATAAATGCTGGGCGTGGGGGGGTTGAGCTTCTCTCGGGGGATGAGGCCATCGGCTGTCATGTTGGGCTTGACGGAGAAGGCTGGGAGCAGAAACGAGTCCTTGTACTTCCCTTTGATCTTGGCACCTCTGCAAAAACACAGGCGGGTCAGAGGATTTAAAACCAGTCACATTTAATGCTTTGTAACAACATTTAAGGCCTTAAATTAATGTACTGGCTATGAATGCCCTCGGGACGCCTTTCCTCAGAGCAGAGTGGAAGGTACGTACTTGCAGGAGCGGATGATTTCGCTGGCCGTGTTCTTGATGTTGATGTCCTGCAGTGGGATCCTTTTCTCCTCCACCTCCGAGGCGATGAACGTCTCTCTGTCCCCGCTCTCCACTTTGATCAACCGGATCTTCAGCTCCTTGGGCGGACCGTCGGAAAGCGCCTTGAGCTTCAGCAGGTTGTTGGGGCCTACGGAGGCCGCCTCAGAACCTCTGTGGAGCTCGTCACCGCTGGAGCTTTTCCCGTCTCCGTCGTCCGTTTCCGCGCTCTTCTCGTCTTTGCTTTGAACGTTGAGGTCGCTGAGGATCCGCCGCTCCTTCCTGTCCTTGTGGCCCTTGCCGTGTCGCCTGTGGCCGGAGCCGGAGTGGGAAGAGGAGGCCGAAGAACCATCTCGATGATCGCGGTGCCTCCTGCTCTCGCTCCGCTGCTCGTGTTTGCTGCTCCTGTGGCCGTGCTTTCGCCTCCTCTCCTTATCTTTCTTCTTGTCCCGCTCTCGCTGCTCGCTGCTGTGCCTCTCAGTCTTTTGTAGGGCTTGACGGCTCAGCAGAACTTCGCAGCTCTTGCCCAGCTCTGAGAGCGAGGAGTCGGACACGGCGGTGAACCTCTGCTCCTCCTTGACCAGGCGGATGGGCTTGATGGGCTCTTGGCGTTTGCCGTGATCAGACACGTGCTCGTTCTCGGGTCGTGGTGAGCAGGACTTTGTGTGGACCGGGGCAGTGGGGCTGGGCGGGGGATTGGAGGAGTCTGATGGAGGGGAGGTGCTCTGCTGTCGGCAGATCTCGGGGCCCAGGGACAGTGAGGAGGAGTACTTTAGCCCCACCAGCGCGGAGGGAGGAGGTCGCCCAAACGGCCCGCCACGGTACGTGTACTTCTGGCTCTCCAACACCGTGGTCTGAGACTTGAACATGCTGTTGACACCGGTCTGGTGCAGGTGTGGTCTCTGGCGCGGGGGCGAGCAGGACGGTGTTTCCGAGTCTTCGTCTTCCTCCTCTTCATCGGCCTCACTCTTCGCCACCTCCGGGAGCCCGTACAGCTTGGCCAGGTCGCTGTGGCGATAGTCTGTGTTTCTGGCTCCGGCCTCCTGAGCTCTGGAGGTGACTTTCTGATGGTGTTTGCAGTAGTCTTCTTCTTCCTCGTTCAGGGAAGACGTTCTGCTGCAGGGCGAGGCCAGGGAGCCCTGCCGGCTCAGCACTGGGGGGCTGGAGTGGGGGTTGGAGCCTAGATCGTCCTGGTTGGCCAGGTGCTTTGGCACAGGGATGAGGTCAGGGGCACAGGGGTAGCCTTTCACAGGCTGCACAGCCGGACAGAAGTCCTCTAGGGTTTTGTCAGTGTGGAACATCTCCTCCTCCTTCTGAATGGACTCGTCCAGCATGGCCATGATGTTGGCCAGGCCGTCCGGCAGCAGATTAGACATCTCAGAGGGCTCCTCCTCAAACTGAGTGGAGCTCAACTTCTGCACTGGGCCAGAGAGCGGTGGGGGAGGTGGTGCTTGGTACAGTTTGGGGGGGTCTCTAAGTGCCATAGCAGGGGCCGCGCAGCTGTCCCTGGCTAGGTCTTTGGGTTGGCCCGGGGCAGGCTGCATGGCGGGGGGCTTATGTTGGTTTGAGGTACTGTGTGTCGGATGAGGGTAGAACGCTGCGCTGCTCCACATGGCTCTCTGCCTCTGCTTCTCCCGGGCGTGCTCCGTCTGTGGTGTGAGAGGGGGTGGGCACAGCCGGTCCACGACCCCCAGCCATGGAGCCGCGGGCACAGTGGACAGGGGTGGAGGAGCCGCGGGCACAGTGGACAGGGGTGGAGGAGCCACGGGCACGGTGGACAGGGGTGGAGGAGCCACGGGCACGGTGGACATGGGTGGTGGTAGGGGAGCCTGAGGGGGACTCGCTCTCAGCAGCTTCTCCAGACTCTCCATGGCGTACTGCTCCTTGGCCTTGCTGTGCTCCTGCTCCTCCTTGTGCAGCTGGGCCCTCCGCGCTTCCTCCTGCTGCCTTCTCAGCCTCTCTTCCTCCTGCCTCTGTTTCCTGTTCTGTTCCTCCTGCCTCCTCAGCCTGTCCTCCTCCTGCCTCCTCAGCCTCTCCTCCTCCTGCCTCCTCAGTCGCTCCTCCTCCTGCCTCCTCAGTCGCTCCTCCTCCTGCCTCCTCAGCCTGTCCAACTCCTGTCTCCTCAGCTGGGCCCTCCGCTCTTCCTCCTCCTGCCTCCTCAGCCTCTCCTCCTCGTGCCTCCTCAGCCTCTCCTCCTCCTGCCTCCTCAGCCTCTCCTCCTCCTGCCTCCTCAGCCCCTCCTCTCTTTCCCTCAGTTTCCTCTGCTCCTCCTCGTGCCTCCTTAGCTCCTCCTCCCTTTCCCTCTGTCTCCTCCTCTCTGCCTCCTCCCGTTCTCTTCTCTTCCTCCTCTCTTCCTCCTCCGCTCGCTCCCTCTGGCTCCTCTCCTCCTCTTCTCGCTCCCTCTTCCTCCTCTCCTCCTCCGCCTGCATATGCCCCTCCAGCTCTGCGTCCAGCTTGTCCAGAGCCTCTTCGATGGACTGGGTGTAGGCTGGAGAGGGGCCTGGGGTCGGGCGTGGTCTGCACTGGTCTGGTCTGGCGCGGGGCACACTCCCGGAGCGGTCTGAAGGTGTGATGACGCTGAGGGGTCCACAGGAGAACAGAGAGGTTGACTCAGCCTGAGGGTAGTAGGAGCGCTCGGGCTTCAGAGGAGGGGGCTTGTTGGAGCCCGGTGGCGGTTTGACAGTCTGACTGTGAGCATGTCCGTAAGGAGTGTTCAAGACTGAGGCGCGTCCTGTCCAGCTGCTGCTGCTGTTGTACACAGGGCTTCCACTGTGGGGCGCTGTTGTGACCGTGGAGATGCTGCTGGCTGAGGGGCGCTGGTTCAGGGGAGGGATAGCGGTGATTACTGGGGGCCGGTTGGAGCTCGGGTCAGGGCGCTGGTGAACAGTGTTGGGAGTGTGCTGAGATAGCAGTCCTGAGGGCTTGTAAGAGCTGTTCTCCTGCAACAAGATGACACGCGTTACAGCCAAGAGCCATGTGGACTTGGAAGGAGACAATCATCGAGCTGTGAGGCCTGCTCCAGCCAACTGCAGAGAAACACTGCCCTGACTACACACTGCTCTTTCTGCTGCTCAGGTAGTGGTGCCGTTATGTTCAAGACTTGTTTTTCAAGACGTTACGTTGCAAGTAGCATTATGGCATATAATATCCCCCTCTAAAAAAAGCTATTAATCTCTGTGGGGTCCGTCTTGTTGTATCAGCAACAGAGGACTGAATCTTCTCCCGAATACTCCTATACTAAAAAAACGCACCGTGAGCAGAATCTTTCAAATCTAATTGCAACTGCAACAATATTCTGGAAAATCGTAGGAATTAGAGATTTTGGGTGACAAGACATCCCAGTCCTGAAATCCAGGGAATCTCGCCCTACTTTATCTGATTGAAGGCAGACACGAACTAGACTGAATTTCTCCAGTGTGAGATCAATAAATCGGTCTCATCTTACGTCTCAAGCGCTACATTTTATTGTTGATCAGTGGGGAAAACGCACAGTTTTAAGTGTCAGGGCACATACTCATTGATAGGCGGTCCACCCTTGCTGCACAGAGGAGTGCAAAACGAGTATAAAAAGGAACTGTCAAAAAAGGAGGTGAAAACATCCCGTACAGTCATCTGGTAACCCACCCCTCTGATCCCATCTCAAACATCCCATATAGTCATCCGGTCGCCCACCCCTCTGATACCATCGCAAACATCACATACAGTCATCTGGTCGCCCACCCCTCTGATACCATCTCAAACATCCCATACAGTCATCTGGTCGCCCACCCCTCTGATCCCATCTCAAACATCCCATATAGTCATCCGGTCGCCCACCCCTCTGATACCATCTCAAACATCACATACAGTCATCTGGTCGCCCACCCCTCTGATACCATCTCATACATCCCATACAGTCATCTGGTCGCCCACCCCTCTGATACCATCTCATACATCCCATACAGTCATCTGGTCGCCCTTTCAAACCCCAACACTGCCACTGGCTTTTAACTGGTCTTCAGAATATAATCTTCGTAATGTCATATTGTCACACTCGTGTTGACATTAAGTTCAGAGATGGAGTGCGTGAAGCCTCACCTGGGAAGGGGCTCTGCTGGGGCCCCTCCAGGGCTCGGGGGCCCCGCTGTGATTCTGCTGTGTGAGCGAGGAGGAGCTCAGAGGGGGGGGCAGAGCAGGGCCCTGATGCCCCAAGTGGCTGTAAGGCACACTGCTGCTTCTGCTGGTCACAGGGGGGGCTGCTGGTGACTGTTGACTGGGCGTGTACTGCTCTCTGCTCCCTCTGCTGGGGCTGGCTGCCACAGCCGAGGCGCCCGGGCTGCCGCCGGGCTGTGCCCCCCTCAGAGGCTCCAGGGAGGGGCAGGGGGGGCCCGGGGGCTTGGAGCTGGGATACGGCGGGCGCTTCTCTTTGCCTTTGTAGTACTGAGAGCCGTATCCATGTTTATAGCTCCCTGGAGACGAATGAGTGGGAGTGGGTGGGGCCAGAGACTTTGAGGTGTAACTTCCTGGGGTCTGTTTGTTGCTTTCCTGAAGAAAAGAAAAAGGTATGAGGGAAACCGCTTTACTTACGGTAGAAAGATAGAAATAAAGGAATGTCCGAACCTGAATGTCTCGCGCTGGCTTCTTGCGCTCCGCCGCTTGGTTGTGCCAGGAGCTGTTGTCCTTGTGAAGGGGGCTCCAGAAGGCAGGTTTCGGGGGTACAGCGTGGTCGTGGGGCTGTGGAGGAGGCCCTGAGAACTGCTGCTGCAGAACAGAGAGTTATGGTTTGGTTTTAGTTTTACCTACTGCGTAAGGGAGAGAGGGGCAGAAAAAAATCTGCTCTGAATGAGAGCAAAAGAAGCTTAATCGGGTTGTGCGATTGTTTTTGTGAAAACAAACTCCTACAAACGTAACTATACAGGTTACATTGTGTAAAATAGCGACATTAAAATAAAGTCAGTTTAAAGGTATTAACTGTGAAAACTCGGATGTTGGTGCCGTTCTCTTCCCTGTCTAGTGCGATCTGAACTGTGGACCTTGATCAAACATAATACATTTTGAAGTACCTGTTCTGGGCCCTTCTTCCTCTTGCTGGGGCTAGGGCTGTCTTCAGCCAGGCGCGGGGCGGCGTGCTGGGGGGGCAGGGCAGTGTGCTGGATGACCGAGTGCTCCGGGAGAGGGGGGCCTGGTCTCTTCAAGTGGCCCCCGACCATCTTCCCTGGGTAGCCCCTCGGCTGTGGAGAGGGACACGAAGACATCACTCTGGTTAAAACACCGATATGTGCATGATGAAATATGGGGCCAGCCAATCAGAGCGGACTTACCTGGTGCACCTGAGCCCACATGTCATCACCTGACAAGGGGGGGCCCCGGGGGACGTGCTGCTCCTGAGACCCGGGGAACTGCAGAGAATCAGACAGAAAGGATTGTTAAAAAAAAAACATTGATTTAACTGGGTGAGTTTTACCCTAATAATTACTCCACGGGACACTGAAGGGAGGGTCGCAAGATGATTTTGAGACAATATAAAAAAGACAATGAATTTGATGCATTTTTCTTTGGAAACGGCATATTTAAAGCAGAACTAAGCAACTTGTTTACCTTAATAAATCCTCTGGGGGTAATACAAGTGTTAATGGGATGATTGGGGGAGGTCTTTCATCTCCCCTGGTGTATCTGGCCAGAAAACCAGACAATTGCAACTTTCCTGCCACCGGGTCGGAGTCACCAATACACACTAATGGAATCACGAATAAGAAGCTAACGGCCAAAGCTAACTGTGGGCTAGAGCCACTTAAACAGTATTTACAGCCACGTTTGAGTAAAAAAAAAAAAGATCTCCATTGTGTAACTGGATGTAGAAAATCTCTCTCTCCCTTTGTCTTTTCTGTCAGCGTAGTATTTACTCTCTCGGACAATTAATGAGTAAAAAAATATGCTACGACACTTGCAGGGGCGCTTATGGCCTCTAGGGGCATGAGTTACTTAGTTCTGCTTTAAACAAGTACTAAGTAACTGCTTTATTTATTATTATTGTGGTAATAATACATTTATTAATGCGTTTATTAAGTTTCTCAAAGCGCTACACTGTAGTCATTATTCATTCATGCCATACTTAGTGGTGGTAATCTACTATTGTAGCCACAGCTGCCCTGGAGTAGACTGACGGAAGTGAGGCAACCGGTCTGTGCCATAGGCCCCTCCAACCACCACCAACCACTCACTACATTCATTCTGGTCTATTGTACATGTTTTTAGTGGTAGGGGAAACTGGAGGAAACCTACGCAGACACGGGGAGAACATGCAAACTCCACAGATGGGCCCTGTCCAGGTGGGACTCGAACCCGGGACCTTCCAGCTGTGTAGCAGGCCAAATAGCAAAATACCGTTTCCAAACGAACATCTTTAAACCAGATTTTAAATGTTTTGCACCTTATATTGTTGAACTGCAAAAGTATCCTTCACATATCAGTACAGTAAACCACGTAGCGTAAAAAAGAAGGCTAGTGGTGGTAAATGTGTACCTTGAGAGGCTGGCTGGGCCTGCTGGGCTGCAGGTGTGAGGTCAGAGGTGGGCCCCCGGGGGTGTAGCCCATGCCCATGTTGTGCAGCCGCAGAGAGTGCTCGCTGGGCAGAGGCACCTGCAGAGGAGGGGCGTACAGCGGGCCCAGCTCCCAGGCGCGGTGAGGGGGAGGGGGGAAGTGAGGAGGTCTCTGCTCCCTCTGAAGATCCGCCAACATTTGAGGAGGCATATCCAGCTTCTCTGCTCCTCTGATGGGGCTGCACCGAAAACATATGATCAAATCTTTTTTTCACTGGCCAAACTGAGCTGACACTAAACTAAGGCAAAACCCAGGCTAAATGAGGAAAAACATTTAAATTAGAAATGAACGTTAACCCTTTATTTTCCATAACTTGAACTTGATCCAATCAGCAGCAAATATCCCAGTAAAAGTAGTTTATTTATAGCGTTGGTTTCATTTTTCATGCAATTGAGCTGCAGATGCTGTTAAACATAATGGTACTCAGTTATTACTGCAGTGTCATGCAGCAACAAGATACAACGTGGCGCTCTCACTCTTTCTCCCTCCCCGTTTAGCTACAGAAATGCATTCTCTGGATCACAAGCTGCAAAACTCTGCTTGTTTTATGAAAATACGCCACATTTGTGTTAAAAACTTGCTGTTTTTTTGACCACGCGCTCTGCGATGAAATAAGTCTGCGCAGACGAACCGGATTCTTCTGCAGTGACTTCACTGTAATATCAATCAGACCTTCACTGCACAGGCGGCTCACCCATTGTTGAAGAATTTACTGTGGTGGTTGAGTCCGGCGATGGGACCAGGAGGTAGATGAGGAAGGAGCTGGTGTTGGTTCATTCCGGGTGAACATCTGAACAGAAGCAGAAGGACTCGTGAGAACAAGGACACCCGTCCATCTTTGACACGTGTTACAGAGAGAAAGCAGCTGTGGTTGTTAGCACGGGGAGTCAAGGTAACTACCTGGCAGACGGCTGCCAGGCGCGGCCCCCCACGGGACCCCATGGTCCCCGGCTTAGTCCATCCAGAGGGAAGGGGTCCCGCGCGCCACGCCCGCCAAACGTCTCCACCGCGTGATGCATCCAGCCTACAGAGAGAGAGAGAGAGAGAGGGTCGTGTCATTAGACGTGTGATTGTCTGGACCAGTGAAGATGGAGAGTTCTACTTTGGATGGAACTCTTCTACTCTCGTCACAGGCCTCTCTTCTACTCTCGTCACAGGCCTCTCTTCTACTCTCGCCACAGGCCTCTCTTCTACTCTCGTCACAGGCCTCTCTTCTACTCTCGTCACAGGCCTCTCTTCTACTCTCGTCACAGGCCTCTCTTCTACTCTCGCCACAGGCCTCTCTTCTACTCTCGCCACAGGCCTCTCTTCTACTCTCGCCACAGGCCTCTCTTCTACTCTCGTCACAGGCCTCTCTTCTACTCTCGCCACAGGCCTCTTCTACTCTCGCCACAGGCCTCTCTTCTACTCTCGCCACAGGCCTCTCTTCTACTCTCGCCACAGGCCTCTCTTCTACTCTCGCCACAGGCCTCTCTTCTACTCTCGTCACAGGCCTCTCTTCTACTCTCGCCACAGGCCTCTCTTCTACTCTCGCCACAGGCCTCTTTTACTCTCGCCACAGGCCTCTCTTCTACTCTCGCCACAGGCCTCTCTTCTACTCTCGCCACAGGCCTCTCTTCTACTCTCGTCACAGGCCTCTCTTCTACTCTCGCCACAGGCCTCTCTTGAAAGTGCTTCATGGTTTTTTGGCGGGACTTTGTCTTTAAGTCAAGCAGGTCCAGCTTTTAGGGCCCAACCGATATGGATTTTTGGGTCCGATGGCCGATATATAGGCCAAGATTTTGAGTAATTTCACTGCAAGAAGTAATATTGAAATAAGTAATTCTGTCCTTGATTTGAGAGAAATCTGTCGATGGAGCAAGGTATTTACAATTAAATTAAGATAAAACAACTACAACAGTTTATTTCAAGTAACTTGACTTGTTTTTATTATATAATTTTGAGTGCAGTGATTTCTTTCATCTTAAGTGTAAATATCTTGCCTCATGGTCAGAGTTCTTGTAATTAGACTCAAATCAAGGATATATGACTTATTTCCAGATTACTTTATGCAGTGTTCATTTGATGTATTTTGTTAGTCTCTCAAAAGGCCTATAGTTAAACTTTTATGATTAGTAAAGATTTCAATCATAGCTAATAGAGGACGACCAGTGTGGGTTTCTCCAAGGCTTAATGCCAAAATGCACCAACTATGTTTTTGGCCCAATGTTTAAAAATGTCTGGTCTATAATCCTGTGTGTGAAGCTTCTAAACGTGTTTTAAAAAAAAAAAAAAAAAAAAAGGTCTCTTATGATTCTGAAATTATAAGAATGTTGACAACATTAAATGTATATAATAAGTATACAACTGCGTTCGGAGTCTGGAAAGAGTTTGGAGCACAACTAACAAAGTTACATTCACGCTCTTGGTCCTTACCAGACTAGCTGCGTGCCTGAAGCCCTCCACTGTAGCAGAGAGAGCGCTCACTCCAGCACCGAAACTGTCCAACACTCAGCGATCAGCACCAGAGAGCTGCACACAGGAAGAGCAGGTCAGCCAGCGCAGCACCGCCTGTGGCCAGCAGGTGGAGCTGCTATTAAAGCTTAGAGCTGAAACGTGTGGGAGGTTAAATCTCATTAGGACAGACAGGCGTGAGGTC
The DNA here is from genome assembly GCA_021464625.1 of Proterorhinus semilunaris. Classification (NCBI taxonomy): domain Eukaryota; kingdom Metazoa; phylum Chordata; class Actinopteri; order Gobiiformes; family Gobiidae; genus Proterorhinus; species Proterorhinus semilunaris. The sequence continues at coordinate 2,189,261 of CM038364.1, forward strand.
CAGGAGGAGAGAGGCATGTAGCATGAAGAAATAAACATATGACACGCTTTTATCACGATGCATGAGACCGATACGATAACATGTCCAACCTCTAAACCCCCACCTGAACCGAGCACATTTTCTCCAGGGCAACTATAACCAAATCTAAAAGCTTCGAGAAAAAAGTGTCAAAATAGCGACAAAAACGAGAATAAAAAAATAGGTGTTAAAGTGTAAAACCCCCAAAAAGCAATGAAGGAAAATATCAAAGGGGCGATGACAATGCGGCAACAACGCAAATAAACTGATCTGTTTAGAGGAGTTTGGTAGGTCTTAGCTTTCAAATGAGGAGGTGGATTTGGGTGACGCTGAACTGGAGAAAATATACTTGGTTAAGAGGTTACAATAGTGTAAGTGTAAGTGTTTGTAAAAATACAAAATAAAAGTACTAAACATGCCTCCAAACACTTAACATATTGCAAACATTATATTCCACCACTCTGTCCTGTACCTTTCTACAATAGTTTAGTCCACATGATGAGAGTTCGTTACATTGGAAGCAGCAGTGGGATAAATGTTTATTTGTCACGTGAACACCATCAGGCACACAAAAATAAGTATACAAATGAAAATAGAATTTGGATAAATATCTCCATCGTTATTGGAACAATTCAGATGAAACAAAAACTGTCTCAAAGTTTAATTCTCTGTTAGCACATATAAACTAGGTTACTCATTTTCTCATGAAGAAGTCCAAAAGTGGTGACAATGTTGTAAAAACATGCGCCTGATGTTGGTCCGATCAAAGGAATACCATGAATCTGATCATTATCAAATACTGATGAAGTACGTTTGTCAATTTTCTTTTAGATTCATTTAAAAAAACATAAGATCTTGACGTCCAGATGTTTGTTTTTAAACCTCTTGTGCCACGCCATAATCGAGCGCATTTCCTCCACTCTTACTATAGGCCAGAGTAACACCTCATTTGAAAGCTAAGACCTACAAAACTCATCTTTGTGGCTTGATCACAGGTACATTTACACACAAAAAATATGAAATGGAGCCAAAACACTACAAAAAAGCAATGAAAACGAAAACGTAGAAGCGTCGCGAAGCTTTTACATTTGGGCAAAACTGGAGAAACTGCGCTTGGTGAAGAGGTTACTGTGCGCTCGTTTGTAGACCCTGGGAGGAACACTATCCAGCAGGGAGGGAAGAAAGCACTTTATTTTACCCCATTTGAAAACCAGAACTTTCCAGCACCAGGAGGCCCTGGTGTAAGATGGGGAGGGCGAGATGTAGAGCCGTAGCATAGGAGCATCTGGAATATAACAAGTCCTCCCCATGTGCCAAGCTTACCTTTGAGAGTAGCACCAAAGAAGTGTTTCACAGTTGCGTGGAGTCTCAGCTCCTCCAGCAGATCATCTCCCTGGAGGCTCCTACACCCTGCAACACACCAACAGCACACAGGTCAGTCTGCTGCTGTTTGACAGCAGAGATGAAGACGCAACAAAATGTCAAAACATGAGATCCTACAGCCGGGGCAAAATGTGTCCAATGGGCAAAATGGGCGTAAACTCAGCAGGGGGCCCGCCAAGGCATAAATGATGTGTCTGCTCGGAGATCTAAAATCACAAATCCACCACAATCGCAATAGTTTCAAATACCGCAATTCGTTCTATTGAATTTATCATCATTTTTTAAAATTTAAATAAAAGGTATAGTTTTATTTGACGTTACATTTTTAAAAAACACTTTGACCATTTTCTTTTTTATTTATTTCCAATGTAATTGAACTTATTTATTATTCATAAAATTTTAATTGTATTATTTTTGACAAACGCATCTATCGAATTATATCTGATGAAAGTGAGAGGACATAAGCCTCGGTTGAGGAATCACCTCATTGTAGGTTGAAAGTAGGGGCCTCCCCCAAACAAACTTTTGCCCAGGGCCCTCACAATCCTAGAAATGGCCCTGTCAATCTCTGTGCTGAAAAGTGCACCGTCAGCCTGGTGCGTTTCCGCTCGTGTGCAGGGAAACCCCCGCAGAGTCAGAGCTTTGAGGGCTATCCCCACGCAGCGCCCTCCCCCGCAACGGTGAGGTCACTGGACAACACCGCCGCTGAGATCATCTCCGGTGCGTCTGAGGAAGTGAGACAACGGCGAGGAATTACCGAGGGGTTTTAGATCATTCTGTTGCCAGTTATCCGTTTGATCGATCAGCATTTTTCATGATACGGGTTTTAAAATGTATCGTTTTTTTATCCGTTTTATTTCCATTGTCCTTGTGTCTTATTGTATTTTTGTTTTTTTTAAAGAACTGTACACAGCACTTTGGATGGTTGTTTAAATGTGACTAGGACTAGACCACGTTTGAACTAGTATTAAACCAGGACTGGTCTAAAACTGGATAACCAGGTTTAAACCGGCTCCAACTACAGGAACTTAAAGGCCCTATACCACATGATGCAAATGTTACACTGCAAAAAGTGATCTTGAAATAAGTGAATTTTTTGGGCCAAGATATTTACACTTAAGATTAAAGAAATCACTGAACTCAAAACTAGATTTAAAAAAATCTTAATTTACTTGATAAAACTGTTGATTATCTGAAGTAAGACATAAGACAAAATTACTTATTTCAAGATTACTGTTTGCAGTGTAGTTGCAGTCCAAACTTTAATATATTTGTAGCATCCCCATTTTCCCACAGGGACGGGTTTATCGACACGTTTCACAACTTCCAGCATTTCTGTGAAAGTGACCCTCTCAGTTGTGAAATGTGCTAACACTCGTCTGCAACTTCACGGTAAAAGGAAATTTGATTCCACTAAATAAAATCAGGCATAGTGCCTGAACTGAGCACATTTCCTCTGGTTCGACAAAAAAGCCACAAAAGAGCAACAGAAAAAAGTGGCGTTTTTGGGACATGTTTACTGCGTTTACCACTTTTTGTTGCATTTGTGTCAGTTATTTGTTGCACTTTTATCGCTTTCTTGTCATTTTTGTTGCTCTTTTGTGGCTTTTTTGGTTGCATTTTCATACCTGTTTTCTCCTCGATGTCGCAATAGTGACGCTTTTTAAGGTTAAGTCCGTGTGAGACGATTCAGACAATCTTCTAATAATTAAATCAATGACAAAACGAGCGGTCGACTATTTCATTCAAAGTCAGAATTCCCCCGTAGTTTCACTTTCTCCACAAACGCCCACTTTTGTTTTTCTGGTGCTCTTCATGGCACAGTTTAGGCAGAAGAGACGGCTTTTACATGGAAGAGCAGTCGCGTGTGGCAGAACACGTCATCGGGAAGTTTACATCCCCACACAGGAAGTGGTAGGAAGTAACAGGAAGTAGGCCTCCTGGGGGTTTTGACAAACATCCACGTTCTTCTCTGAACTAGCTGACGTGAGGAGGAATATTTCATGTACTGTTAAGTCTGATTTAACCAAGAAAGTCCCACTGAAATTTTGAATCTGTTTTTTTTTTTTTTTAAGAGAGCCCTGGCCCCAGAGGGAACACCTATTGTACATGTTTTAAGTGGCGGGGGAAACTGTGATCCGGGAATCTGGAACTTTTGCGTTGATGTCAAGTCAAATGTGGCTGATGCTGGGTGTTACGTGTAATGGAGAGGGAAATGAGTCATGCCGTTTACTGTTGATGTTTGTGCTTGTTCAAAACTAGGTCACCGTTTTTGGGTGCTCATAAATGATTAACAAGGACTGAACCGGGGCTAGCCTCGTCTGAACTCGGGAGTAAACACAAGTAAAAACTAGGTCAAAAGTCACTAAAAGACTAAACGCCTCAGAACCAAGAGGACGCCGCACACCCCTCATGACTCCGGGGATGATCAGACGTGCAAAAATCATCCCAAAGCCTCCAAATAGTTATGATCGACATCGATAATACTTCTCCAAGCCTGACTGTCGAGAGCAGCTGGAGGGGGGGGGGGGAGGTGCACAAAGCACAATGTTTGGGCTTCCACCGGGCTGACACCAGCAAACCGCCTCACATGCCAAGGCCGCGCCACTTTCTACTGAACTATCTGGTTCCTCCGCAGCACCTCGCAGAAGACGGTCCAATTCCATTTTCTCCCCTCATTTCTTATTACTAATATTTTCCCTATTTTTTTTTCAATTATTCTCCCATTTTTTCCTTATTTTCCTTTTGTTTTTTTGCCACCATTTCTCCTAATTTTTGGTCCATTTTTCACAAATTCTTCCACATTCTGTTTTCTGGTTCTAAATGACAAATATTTGAATATAGTTATCAGAAAACATACCGTTCAGGTGTCAGTATGGAAAACCAAGTATTGTTAAAGTACCGGTATGTAAAAGGTACCCAGCCCTACATAGAGCAGCCTAGGTTTGATCCATCTGTGCCTCCAGATCTTTAATGAGAACAAGACACTAATCCGTTCAGAAAGCAGAATGAGCAGCACACTTCCTTAAAACCAGTCTGGAAATGAACATAAAGGGACTCTCCTACTTCAAGCTCTGATGAGTGCTAGTGCAGCCTCTATTAGTTAAAGCTCACTGACTGAATTCAGAGGCATGAAGGGAGCAAATAAAAAACACACCGTTCCCTTAAAAAGTTACATCCAGTTCAACCCTTTAAAACCCTTTGAATGGTTTTCTACATTTTCAAAACGCTTTAGCAACTTTGTTTCTCCTAGAGAGACTTGCAAAAGGCCTCGATTAGACTTCAGGGCGCGCTCCGTGGAACCGACTCAACCTGAAATGCGTGTAGTGGAATGTACCAACACCAGCAGACTCGCCGTCCCACTCGGTGAACCCGAGCTGCTTTGACACCGAGGAGATGAATTTCACAGTGAGACCCAAAAGGCCCTGGGCACCGTCAGACGGGACGGGCCCAGAGCACTGCCCCGGGCTGCGGCGTCAAAGCTACACTGTGGAACCTTTCACTCACTAAAAGATATACAAGCAGGCCAGTCATTTCAGGTGACTGACTTTGGTAAAGCTTTTACCATAGTGTAGTTGTTTAGAATCTGTAATGTGGCTTTGAATATTGCAAACCATAAATGTTCATCGTTGTCCCTGAGAAGTAACGTCCTTCGCACTAGGGCTGCAAGGTTTATCGATATGGAATCGCAATTGAGGTTTTGGCTACTGACCTCAAGAAGCAGTTTTTTTTCCTTCTGTCTCTGGCATTTGAGAGATTGCCGTCACCGATCAGAAAAGTGGAGCCTCTGATCTGTTCAGCTGCAACAGATAAAAGTTTGTCTGAGTTTCCCTAAAGCAGATTCTAAAAGTGTTTAGATAGACTTATTTCGGTCATGTGGCTGTCCCCCAGAGGTACTCTCTGAATGTCGGGGTAACTCCTCCAGAAGAGGGCGCTGTCCACATAAAACCAAATATTTCTGAAAGTAGATTATGGCGTATTGTTCTAATGAGGGGCAATCTAAAGTCTAAAAGTAACACGACTTCTTTCACTCATCATTTTATCAGTTTGAATTAAATGTATCAAATATTTTTAAAAATATCTTTCGCACTTTGTTTCTGTGCCTTCCATGTCGGAAAGTGAGGATTTAGATTTGACCTCTTGTTGCTACGGCCGAATTCACACACGGAGAATGTCCTGCAGAGGGGCATGTGTGAACTTGGCTTATGGCACAAGAGCAACTCAACCATCACTAAACAAACATGCCAACGCTCAGACTCACTGAAAACTCAAAACATGAGGGGGATTTGTGCCGAATACCCGGCTGCCTGTGGTCCAAGCAAAGCAGCAACATCTCTAGGGCTGGTACCAGTAGAGTATTGGGGAAAAAGTTAACCTCTGTCCAGGGACAGCATTAAAGGAAGTGACTTGGAGGCCTTTTATGGAATACATAAACATGATTCTAGTTTCTGGTTGTAGATGACAAATAGTTTAGTATTAGGTATGAAATAAGTATCGTTAAAGCACAGGATTCAATAAATGTTTACGGTGAAGCTGGTGACACCCCGCTCCCAGCAAAGTCAAGTTACATATTGGCTTTAACAATCCAAAGGACATTTAACCGTCCGTTATTGGCCTCTCATGTGCTGGAGCTGTCTGGTCACCTGATGTCCTTCACAGGATTGGACACTTTGTAATCTCTGGTGGTTTTTCTGGGTCTAGGGGGGAGGCTGCCGTCAGTCGCTGTGAGCTGACGCTGACATAGTATTTACGTGAAGTCCGTGCTTTATGTTGTAATGAATTCCTGGCCTCGTCATGACGCTGAATAATCATTTTCGTCTTCTCCCTGGCTCCTCTGTGCCCGGCTGTCCAGTCACATTTGTGGCGCTGACTCAGCACTCTGAAACACTGCCCACTGACCCACTTCCCATAATGCCGCTCTATGCACCGGCCCACACACCTCTGCGCCCCGCCCCACCCCGCGCGTCTCCACGGCGATGACGAGCGGCGAGTGGGTGTGGACACCTCGCAATTCTTAACGCCTCGGCGTCTTACTCAATAGAGGAGCAGTCGCGAAAGACTGCAGGGATTTCAAAATGATATTACTCAAGTAGAAGTGGTAAAGTTTGGGTTTTTTGGTCGATTATGATTGAAGTCAGGAACAGTAGGAGCGCTGTGATAACCCCGTCTAAGCACTGCTCATGTCGTGTTGTGAAGCTTCTCACATTTATATTTAGTCGAATAACAGCCTGTGAATAATGTGCAATGACTTTTTCTTTAGAAAGTCCAACGTTGCCTTAAAAAGCCATATTCATCCAAAGGAAGTATAAACAGACTTGTGTCCTCGTCTGCACGCTCACGGCGCATAGAAAGCGTGTTGGGAACACAGCGCGGGTCGCTGGACAAAGACGGGCACTGTGTTAGCGGTTTTGTTGACACCTCATGGTTTTCATAGAACAGCAGGTCGAGAGAGGACGTGACTGCTCCGTTCCCTTGGAGACGGTCGCCACAGCGCCTGAACTGGGCTCCCTCGTACCAACTCTGTTACACGGGTCAAGCTCAAGGCGAACCATTTCATCAACTATCCAGATAAATGTACAAATGTGAGAACAGGACGGGGCTATGAGAACAGGGACCACCCCCCACCACAGGGGGTTTTAACAGCTAGACTCTCGGTTCAATGTAGATGTAGCTCTGAGCAGGTGAGACGGGGGCAGACGAGGGGAATCCACCTTAAAAACAGCTTAACAGTGGGCACTAAAGAAACAGGACCGCCACAGTTTGGGACCCTTTGGGAGAGATTTCAAAAATAAGACGCTTTATATTCACATCCAAACATATTGGTAAAAAACAATAATTCCACTACGGGCGGGGCACTGTCGCTTCAAAATAATAGGAAGCTGCTCCAGTGGAAGGAAACGGCGCAGCCATTAAAGTATGAATGGAAATGGAAGACACTGACGTCACACTTCCTCCCAGCAGCGCGTGGGGATCACTCACCGGTCATGTGCTCATAGTAGAGTAGGCGCTCGCTCGCGGCGTGTGTGTATGTGTGTGTGTATATGCGTGTGTGTGTGTAGGAAGGGAGGGGGTTGGACTACTTTCACTTTTTACGAGCGGGACATCAAAAGACGCCCATCTCAATAACACTCGTGAGGCTCGGTGGGAAGTGTGCACGTTTGAAGTCTTCTCGCCGCCCCGTTTCACGCCTACATGACAACCACTGGCAGTACTCAGTTACAACTACTCGAGTACCTTCCCTGAGCAGTCTAGCAAAGTACTTCATTGGTTTAGTAAAGTAAAAGTACAGATGCAGGAGGAATAATATGCTACAGTCCACGTATCAAATACTTAAGGTATGAATGTAGCCTACAGAAAAGTACAGATACAACTGCTATCAAATGTAAAAAGTATTGTTTTTAGTACTTTACTTTTTCACCACTGTTCTTGAGTCATTTTTTGTACTTTTTGCTTCTACTTTAAGTGAAAAAGTATACACATTTCCCTGTGAGTAAATGTTTGTGAAACGCTTCATGTTGACAAGAAATGTAAAACTTCTGTTTCTTGTACATGATCATGAATCATTTCGGTTTCCTTTTCCAAATGAACTTAAATGTTTTGTCCCATTACATCACTGAACATGGAGACTTTCCCCTTCAAACACTTACTCAGTCCTCAAGTAGTACTTTCCCTACGTTTACTTCCAGGCTGCTCGAGTACTACTCCCTACTGTTTGAGTAGAGGATAGCTGAGTAACGTTACTTCCCACACTGGCCCGGATCACCTTTCGCCGCTCCTGGCTGCTGACTCGCTCCCCCGAGCACCTCCCCCACCCACCCAGTCATCCAGCCAGCACTCGGGACACAATCAGGCCCGTCTTGGCAGCAGTGGAGCGACGGTGATGCAATAGCGGGCCCTACTAGTTTATGGCACAGTCGTTTAAGCTGACAATGGTCTCTTTACAGCCCCAGAACACACACGTGTGGACGATTCTGTCGACTTTTAGGATTCCAAATCAGGTCAAAGCCACATCAAGCAACATTTCACACAAACACTTTCTCTAAAGTAACATGTTATTTAGTTACGGCTGGGTTTTACGCCACAATCCAGAGACTTGGAGCGGGGCAGATCCAGCTCGTCTCCATGGAGACTTTGATTACAGTCAAGACAATCATAGAAAGACTATATTTGATCATCCACAGCATCGTTTAGAAGGTCCTGTACCGGACTATTTATTACAAAAATGTTAGTAGTGGTCCAAACTCATTCCTAGCTCACATATGTGCAGCGATGAGTTTATGGCACATTTCACTTTTCAGGGTCTCCGTCATAGAAAGGCCGGAAAACTTGCCTGAAACTTCATAAAACTGATACAAATGTCTGAGTTTACAATATACAAAACAAATATCGTTTCACCACTAGAACAAACTCGGGTATAGTTCCTTTAAGTTTGGATATTGTATCGTCCTGCGACATGGCCACAAATCCCCTCGAGTGTTCCGAAATGTGGCTTTAATTCCTCAGTCAAGAAGGAATTAAAGTTCTTGTTTGTCAAGAACACGATAACTTCATGTGTTTGTTATGAAAAATGCTATGATGAGCTTAAAAACGACCATATCCACGTTTGCCTTCACTCCACTGTGGACATAGTGGTCAAGAAGACACGGACAGACCCAAACATGCAGCCCCCCCCCCCCCCCCCCCACGCCCCCTCCCCTGTTCAAGAGAAGACGATGCAAATCACTTCCTTTGAATGCTCCCCTTTGTGTGAATTGACTCGGGGAGGGGGGTGGGCAGACCAGGGCGAGCAGCAGCACATATACGCTCACTTTATAAGGCTGGCGACCTCAGTGCTCCCTTCGCCCACCCCCCACTCCTCCTTTACGCATGCACAATGGGCCGTGGGATCTCCTTACACAGCCGATTTTCCCTGCCCCCCCCTCCTCCTCCTCTTCTCTCCGAGGCATGTGTTTACGAGACTCACCCGGAGTAACTTATGATTTATAAAGCACTAATTATACCCGTGTCGTAATTATGGCTGTGAACGCGCTCCACGTCGAGAACAGCGATGGAGAGAGAGACACTAAATTTACAACTGGGGAGGGAGAGGGAGAGCGCGAGGAGGGGTTATCCGAGGTGACTTTTTAAATGACACACCGCACAAGTAATCCACGTGTTCGGTGATTAAAAGGCTCCGAAAAGTCGAGCACTTCTTGTGGGGAAGGCACGGTTTTACGCGTGGGATCAAAGGGTGGTGCGCGAAATCACACGCACGGGAAAAAGTCCCCGAGCTCGTCACCGAACACTCACTTTAGTGCAAATGAAAGGCAAATTATGTTCACCATTAGGACAGTGACTCCACTCGTGAAGAAACGGCGATGCAACGGACGCCAGCTAACCGTCTTTACGCACACGCCGAGGAGCAAAGTGAACACAAAGCCGGAACAAAAGGCTCCAAACTTTTTAGTCAAGGCTGTCCAACGACTGCTCTTTGAAAACACAATGATAACCTCGTAGCGTGTCGACTGGCCCTGTAACGTTGATAAGAGCCTCGCGCACACGCCAAATGCCGAAGTAAACAACAAATATGCAAGGGATTATTGTCGAGTCAGCTCTTACCGTGAATACAAGTCCCGACAAACAGGACGCGACATGCCCCATAAACAAGTCCGGAGGCTTTTTTAGTGCGTTATCCCCTTAGTTCACCGGGCGTAAAGCAGACCAAATCCAATCCAGCCGGTGTGCGGCTCAATACGGTACAGTCTCCTGTCGCCAAGTCTAATCCAAAAATAACACCGCTCCAGAAACGCGGCTCTCTTAAAAACACACACACACAAAAACCCGGTTTTGGTTGAGTTACGGGTCCGTCCTTGTCCGCGAAAGGCTTGGTTTATTCCGTGATAACGCAGGGTCGAGCTGTGTGCGTGCGTGTGTGCGTGTGCGAGGCTCGGCTCGTTTCTCTCGCTCAGACGGAGGCAGCGCTAAAGCGGAGATCAGGTTGCACTCGCTCAGCCCGAGTTTTAAAGGGACAGTAGCAGCGCGCACACACACGCGCTCGCACATGGAGGGGGGTGGGGGCTGCAGACCGAAGCGCGCTGCAGATTTGGGACCGCAGGTGTGGATTTCCCTTAAAGACGTTTGAAAAACGTTTGCTGGAAAAAGAACTGAAAAGGCGAATGATGCTGGGAACCGTTACACCATACCAGTCTGGTATCGTAAAAAGTTAAGGTACGACCAGCAAGTACTGTACAAAAAATCATCTTTAGATCCAGTTTGGATGCTGTTGGTCCAGGGACCGCATTAAAGGAACTTGGTTGCTTCAGCTCAAATATGTTTATTCCAGTTCTTTCCCCTCATTTTTTATAACAAATATTTTCCCTATTTCTTCACATTTTTAACCAATTTATTCACACTTTCCCCCCCATTTTTTCCCCATTTTTTTCCCTTCAAATTTGTTCCTGAAATTATTATTATTTTTTTTTCACAGTTTCCCCCAATTTCCCCCAAAATTATTTCCCATTTTTCACACATTTCTTGACATTGGAGATGAACCAGAGATTGTAAATTTGCAGATCTTCCACACAGTATCGTTCTGTCTTCTGGTTCTCAACGACAAATAAATTAGTATAGGTATCGGAAAATGTATTATCGCCTGATCAGCCATTCCCAAAGTCCGGAGCGTAGTTTTGCCACTTTGAATGTTGTTATACGATTACAAATAATGACTACAACCTGAAGACCAAATGTACTACAACCTACTTTAGTAAATTTCAACATTTTTAAACTTGACAATCTTAGGACAGAGCCTCTGAGGTCCCACTTCGAGAATCACTGGCCTCACCCGATCTCGGAGGGTGCGCCCAGCCACCCTGCGAAGAAAACTCATTTCGGCCGCTTGTATTCGCGATCTTGTCATTTCGGTCATTACCCAAATCTCATGACCATAGGTGAGGGTGGGAACGTAGATCGATCGGTAAATCGAGAGCTTTGCCTCAGACTCAGCTCCCTCTTCACCACAACAGTCCGATACAGCGACCGCATCACGAGGAACACGGTCGAACGCTTTCTCCAGATCCACAAAGCACATGTGGACTGGTTGGGCGAACTCCCACAAACCCTCGAGCACCCGATGAAGGGTATAGAGCTGGTCCAGTGTTCCACGACCGGGACTAAAACCGCATTGTTCCTCCTGGATCCAAGGTTTACGTAAACATTTATTCAATATTATCGCCTAACTATAAGTAAAACAATCATATAGATTTGGATTCAGTTGATGTCACTGTTCCAAATAATAAACGTGGATTCTAATGCCGTGGTCTTGAATCTGCGGTCCGGATTGTGCTGCGCTCCAGTCTGCGGGCCGTCACGCACCAAACACAGGCACGTCTGCGTAGGCCCGCGGTGACGTCACCACGCCGCGCTGGAATTCCCTGACAGCACAGAACTGGCAGCGTCCGGCGCGCACGACTCTCCTCCTCTTCCTCTCTCTTCCTCTGCACACAACCGCTCCTGCCTCGCTCTGTCCCACTCGTGACGAAGGGAGCGCGGGCAGCGGATATATCCGGACACACGCGGGCTATTTCGGGACGAGGAAGGGCTGGGACCCAACAGCAGATCCTCCTGCTGTAGGCTACTCCCCACAGAGGTCAGACTATGGAGGACATTTCTACACTATTATGCCAACTAACTAACCTAACCAAACTAACTCACCTAACCAGCCATCTATAACCTACCTAACTAACCTAACAGCCATCTATAACCTACCTAACTAACCTAACAGCCATCACAAACCGAAAATAACTAAGAATAATATCATCACACCTAATCTTATTAACCGACTAGCCTAACCAAGTAACCCAACGTTAACCTCACTAACACACTCACCTAACCTACTAATCTCAAGAGCCAAACTAACCAAAACATACTAACTAACCCAGGTAAGTATGTTAACTAACGAAACACAACCCAAGTAACTAACTTAACTTAACTTAACCAAAGTAACTAACCTGACTGATTTAACCTGTCATTCATAACCTAACTAATCTAACACGCCTAATCTTAACTGACTAGCCTAACCTAGTAATCAAATTTCAGACCCAGGCGGTCAGTAACATCTATTAAATAAGTAAAACATCCAAACTTACAGACTATCACTTTAACTAACTAGCAGTATAAAGTAAACCAGTGTTCTGCTGTAACCTGGTTCTGCAGAGTCTGGCTCAGGCCCAAACCAAGACTAAACGGCGCGTAGCCCTGACCCGTCCAGGACTTCGCAATCGAGACTTAAAGGCGCATTATGCAACTTTTTATATGAAAAAAGGTTCAGGCGTTTTTGAACCTTCAGTGATCCAGCGGCTGTATGGGTAGTTAGCATGTTGTCAGGGTTTCTGGTAGGGTTTTTTTCTGCTGACGGATCTGTCGCCATGGTTACGTATACATTCCATCCAGAAAACCACAAACAAAAAAAAGAAATAAAATTGGTCCTGGAGTGTCACAGAGGCGATGGAGAATTTACCACGGTTATGTGTGGGTGTGTGTGGGTATGTGTGGTTTGTGGTTTCTGGTGTGTGTCTTTCATTGTGTTGTATTGTTTGTACCTGCCCGGATTGTTCAAGACACATTTCTCCGTGAGGAAACAAAGTATCCTACCTTTCTATTGCGGCCATGTTTGTTTCTGCTTTGAGTTTTACAACAGTTTAGTTGCTCTTGTGAGACGGCAACATAGTATGTCCTTGATACGGCTTCAGGACGTGGGCATGCTAGTTTTTGAAAAGGCCCTTTAACTGATATTTGTGTTGTCTGAGAAGCGTGCTCCATGTTCCCAGAGTATGTTATTATTCAGAGCTGAGAGGATGAGCTCACAGTCCCACAGCCGCTCAGCTCCATGGAAACCTGCTTCCAAATGTTCCCTGGCCCTGACTGCGCTGTACTACGACCAACTCCTGAGTCACGGATATAAATACACGCACACACACACACACACACACACACACAAACAGGCTATTTTGAGGAGATTCTGGCTCAGCGGAACAACGGCAGGCGAGCGTGATGCTGCTCTGATGACACAACAGTCTGTTTAGAATGAGTGGCTCACTTTATGAAACGCCCGACTCTGCGTCAGCATGTCGACCCGATAAGGGCGGGGAAATAAGGTCACGTGACCACGGCGTTCTAAAGCAGAGCTTCTCAACACGTGGGTCAGGTTTTATTTGCATGACAAAAGGTACAGAGCTGCCCAGGGCGAATGTGGCTCAGGCGGTAGAGTGGGTCGTCCAATAACAGAGAGGTTGGGGGGTTCGAATCCCACAGGCTTTTGTCGTGTCTTTCGGCAAGACACCCAACTCATGTGACGTGAATGTGGTGTGTGAGTGAGTGGTTGGTGGATGCCGTAGATTGGCAGCCTTGATTCGGTCAGTTGTTCTGTCAGCTGTGGCTTCAATAGTAACCAAGTATGGAGTGAATGAGCAACAGCTACAGCGTAGTGCTTTGAGACACTTTTGAAGCTCAATACAAGCATTAACCATTATCATTTATATGATTATTGGAAAGGAAGCTTATTTGTATTGTGCCTTTCACACGACATTATTGCCCTGGTAGTAGACTGATGGAGTTGCCAGATCCACAGAACTTGGAAGACATGGAGGGTTTCCACAGGTTCTAAGTTCAATTATTAATTTTTAAAAAAGCACTTATTGAATGACAAATCGTCTTAACCAGTTGAACGGTTCTTTCTGTGAGAAGAGAAGGGCCCGATGTTCCAGCTGGCGCAACAGCAGCATTGCTCAAGACGAGGTTAGAATCTTGCGTACAAACAACAATGTGCTTTCGGCGTTTTGAGTCTTGGTGTGCTACAAGCAGCACTGACCATCAGGAGAAGCTTCCTGTACGTTCTCCTCCCAGCCTCGCTCACGCTATGAAGCGCTCGCAGGACAAACGACACACTATTTTCCCCACTGCGAGTCCCGCTCTAGCGCCAGCGTTAAACTCCACGCCACAGAAACGTGATCAAAACACCGCCATGTGTGCCTCCCACACCCACTGCCGCCCACTGTAGCAGAACATATTCCAGTCTGGTACGGTCTGTAGGAGGAAAAGCTTGGGGAGGGCCCACTGCTGTGCAAAAGTCTGTCCAGCCACTTACTGCGCCAGGTATAAGCTAAAGATGGTAGACAGTGAATAGCAGGGTTTATACAGGCAAGTCAAACTTAATGCACTGTAATGCCATGTTTAATGCACAATTACTACATTTTAAAGCCACAATCAAGGAAAAATGTGCGCACCTTTTATTTCTTTAGATTTGCAAATACTTGAATAGAGGAAAGAGTTGGACAAACGGGGAAACTTCTGAGTGAAGAAATGTGGTACATTTCAGAAAAAAACGCAGCTGAATGTGTTTAGACAAGAATTGTCATAATGTTCCAAGAAATAAGGATTTAATTCCAGCTTGAATCGACTTTAATGCTGAAGCCCAGTGTACACTCAGTGAACTTGTTATTCAGTCAAATGTAGCACTATTTTAGGCCTGGTTTAGGTCTGATTGGATCATGATCCAGGCCTGCGGACACATATTTCATGAGGTGGCACTTGGTGTGAAAAGTTTGAAAACTACTGATCTAGGAAAATACCATTGGGCATCACAGACACGCTGTACGGCTGTTGCCTGGACAACAAAAGGCAACGGTATTTGTGTATTCTCTCAAAAGTATATGGATACATAGGTCGCAGAGTTTGTTATGTGTGAGACTGGGCAGATGGAGAGGGTGAATCAGCAGTGAGAGCACAGACAGCGACAGACTGGACACTTCATCACCACAACAGCTCCAAGGACTGCAAACACAGGACTGAGAGTTTTACTAAAGCGTGTAATTTACTTTTAGTGAAGCGCTTACCTGAGGAGTCGACAGAGGGACGTTCAAAAGCGCTGCAGCATGTCACGCCCCTGAAATCAGAAGGGAAAAAGACATCATATTAACCCTAAGAATTATACTGTGGAGATGTGTGTGCAATCTTTATAAATGTATATGAAGCACAGAGTTGTTGAAAAGTGCTTTAAAAATAAAAGTTAAATCGATTCAATATCCTCTTCAACTGCAATGCCTCAAATACTGTAAATATGTGACTAATAACAAGGGATGCACTTATCGGATCCGATACAGAAAAGAAAACAATATTGGGTACACATATCCAATACTGAACCAATACCTGTTTTGGCTCTCCGCGTTTTAAAACACAACTTTCACCAACAAAATCTAAGTGAATATGGACATGTATGTCATTTTGAAGGGAAGAACCTGGAGACTTCAGTCACTGAGTCAGTTTTAACCTGCGTAAGTTTACATCTTCTTAATCGCCGGGGCTAGCAACAGCATGCTAATGCTATTTATTTATTGATCTTTATTTAATTAACCAGGAAAGTCCCACTGAGATTAAGAATCTCTTTGGCCCAGGAGGGGAACCTATTGTACATGTTTTTAGTTTTAGAAAGCAGCAACTAATCAAAGTTGGGACAGAAATTATGATTGGATCATCTAATAAAATAAAATAGCCACTGCTAAAGCAGCCAAGTGTTTCTATATTAGGTTATGAAATGATGTATATACAAAATAACTGATCTAACACACTTGTAATGCACAAGTTATAATAATCAGATCACTTTATGCAAATTGTTTTGTGTATATTAATGTAACCTAATAGCCTGTCTTATACCCAAGGATATTTAGAGCAGAAAAGTCCAGTGATCCTTATGAAATGTTTTTTCCCATTAGTTAATTGATAGATGTAACATCTCGTGAGCTCACACTTAAGAGAGAACCATTCACTCACAGTAGCCACTTTTAAGAAGGTCTCTTTGTATCGGTTAATATTGGATTTCGGCAGATACTGAATCCCCCAGTATCGGTATCGTATCCAACAGTTTCCTTCATCCAGGAGCGACTGGTGAACGTGCCCAGCCTGTGCAGACCTGCAGGCTGGAGCAGGAGGCCGTACCACGGCTGTCTGAATCCTGACTCACCGAGCTGAGTCACAGGTTCAAGTCCAGGCAACAGGCGGCAGGTTTCAAAACCCACACACGCGCAGGCTAGGACGAACCAGGTCTCACAAACCATTTTTTAACATGATTTTGGATAGAAAATGATTATATTGATCTGAAACGGCTCATTCATGACTGAGTTGAACCAAAAGGTCTTGGTGTTACGACCTAGTCATTGTAACAGTGACTGAAATGACTAGGTCGGCTTTCTATCATTTTAAAACCAATATATATGTGCAGCTTCAGTTACAATCATGACTTTAAAGCAGACTGGGCCCATCGTAATGACTGATTTTGTAAGACCTGTAAAACGGGCTATTAGACAATTAAAGGCACTATGACCGATTTTCTTCTAGAAGTGGAATGGAATTTGTTTCGTCCTCCTTTAAATAATAATTAAAATGAAGTAAAATCAGGTATAGGGCCTTTAAATATAAAATGTAGCAAATCGGAGTCGTCAGGGAAACAGAGAAATGCCTGATCTGTGCAATATGTGTGACAAATCGCCCCTGCCCCTTTAAGCCCGGGATGAACTGATCTGATAACGGTATCGGATATCAAAGCTAATCAAAATGACATATTGACCACCGCTGAAGGTCCTAATGTTTGTATTTTAGTTTAAGAAGTGCTGTTACAGAATTGCTTTTGTAACCCGTTTGTTGATGGAACTTGTGTATATGATGTAACCGGCCTTTGTCCGATAGGCCAAGGCCTTTTAGTGTAGAAACGTCCAGTGATCTTTGTCGAAGGTTTTGCAAATGCCGTTCACTAATGGAAAACCACTTGAGATGTAGCTCCTTTTCAAAAGGGGACCAATCTTTTATTTTTTTTCCACTCATAAACAACTTTCCTACATGGACCAGAATAAGGCGACCACTTGCCCCTCTTTAGGTCGCACAGCACAGCCATTTAGACCTTTGTCCCCCTGTCCCACCTAGATAATGCCCCACGTTTTCAATACAGTTAGATTTACATGGGGAACGACAAACGCTCCATCAGTGTTTCGGAGTTTTCTGAGTCCTTAGAGGAATTGTGCCGAAATGAAGCCCTGAAATGTCACTGTTTCAAATCACCATTGAATTTACATTTCTTGATCTTTTATGCCATAAATGATTTAAGAAATACGAACGGTGTGGCCCAAAGCACATTCAGCTGCATGTTTTGGACTTTTGGGCTTAGAATATTTGGTGACCCGTTTCTGTCTGTGTGTGATTTTAGGCCAACATCACAAAGGTAACGCTTCAGTACTGATCTTCCTGTAGTCTAAGTGTGAATTTCTCATGTCTGTCCCTCCATGTGCCACGGCGTCACATGACCTGTCGCTCTAACCACAAATAATCAACACTTTTAAGGAAGTCTGGTGGTGTCGGTTGGCACGGGTAGGAACGCCCCAGGTATCGGTATCAGAGGTTAAAACAAAACTGGGTTTGGACGCGACAATAATAACCTGTAAAACTCTGAGGGCAAACTCTTTGTGGTTCAGTCACGACGAATGTCCTCAAAGTCACGTGAACGTACGCCTCGGCCCGTGTCAGACTGGAGGAGGGCGCCGCATGGCCACAGTAAAAAGGTCAGGCTACAAACCAGAGACGCCGCACGCCCCCGCACAAACAGCAGACGAGCACGAGAGACAGAGAGGGGGAGGTGACGGAGCACAGAGCGGCAGACAGCAGAGGCCATGAGAGCGTCTAGACAGACTCTCGTGAAAGACTCAAGCGAGTTCTAAAGCTAGTGAAGAGTGTGGCCTCGGAAAAACACAGCCACGCACAGAGAACAGGACGGGTGAGCAGTTGAGAGCCGACACACTCCTTAAAAAGCTCAATAAAGAGTGACACACGCCTGCACATGTTACACAACCAACATGCCAAGAAGCGTCTCCTCGGGCTCCGCTCACCTCGTCATTGTTTCTGTTGAGGGCTCAAGTTAAGCATTTTGAGACAACTGGTCGGTGTTTTCAGTTTGCCCAACAGCAAAATCTGCTCGGCCGGTAAAATAATGTTTATTTGAAATCATGCTACATTGTCATCATTTACTTTTCATATGGATACAATGTATCTGTGAGTGGATACATTGACATTGACAATCAAACTTTATTCATCTTTCTTGTTTGTTTGCTTCTTTCTTTCCAAATCTGCAATGTCGGTCACTTGCATTATAGTTATGGCTGAACTATTTTGGAAAATAATCTTAATTGCGATTTTTTTCTTCAATATTGTGATTGCGATTAAATATGCGACTATTGTTGCAAGGTCCTCTTCTCATGTATTTTTCACCCAACACAAGCAACAAAATCCATCCGTTTCATAATAAACAATATTAGATTCATTTGAAGTGAAAATTGCAACAATAAAGCAAACACAATTGTTGCTTGACCTATTCAACATGTGTGAACATGTGACTGCACTTCTTAAAAACTGTCTGAACTTAACTGTACAGTCTATAAATAAAATATACATTATATATATAGATAGATATTAAAATAAAAGATAAAACTCACTGATCCAGTGAGTAACATAAAAGTAAGAACAAACGTCTGCTGGAAAAGTTTTAGGAAAGCAAACTCCCAATTAATACAATATAAACTACCGGTATTTATGATTTATTATTTGGGCCAATCAAATCCCAGTCTGAGCTGCGACTCGTAGTTGTAGTGATTAGCGCTGCGGCTAACGCAATGCTAACGGAGAAGAAAGCAATAGTCCTTCGCGGCGGCTGCATTATAAGCGCTGATATTTTCACTGTACATCCACAATCTACCGCACCCGAACTAGACTGAGCCTAATTATAGTCATAAAAAAATGTTTTTTTTATAATATATTATTAATCTCTTAACCCCCACCTGAACCAAGCACATTTTATCCAAATCTAAAGCTTCTCGACTGGAGAGCTTTATAGGCCAATGTAACACCTCATTTGAAAGCTAAGACCGACAAAACAAAAACATTCAAGAAGCTTAGAAGAGTTATCAGGTTTCAGTCATTTTGTCGCGTTTTTTTGCCACATTTTTGGTCATGTTTTCATTGCTTTTTTGCTGTGTTTTTGCCGTTTTTTGTAGTGTAATGTAACTACACAAACATGTGACCAAAACATGTCAAATAAGCAACAAAAACGACAATCAAAACAAGGAAGAAGCTTGAGGCTAAATGGGGGGGCATGGATCTATTATAATAAACGGGTGAGGGAGGTGCGAGGTGCAGCACCGGTTGCTTATTGGTAATGCATCAGTGCCGGACCGGCAAAACGGGATCGCTTAGAGCAGCTTTAAGAGGTTAACTACAAACAGATACCAGCCTTTCCCCGGCTCTGTGCATTTTAATATTCTATCACTTATCCTGAACCTGAACCGAGCACATTTTCTCTAGTTTGGCTTCACCCAAATCTAAAAGCTTCCTGAGAAAAGCGACAAAAGAGCGACAAACACATGCTGGAAAAGCAACAACAACACAACAAACAAGTAACCAAAATGCAACAAAAAATGACAAAATAGTGACAAAAAAGTGACGAAAAAACTGTGAAAACAACTACAAAAACTAAAAAAAAGTTTACGATCAGTTTTGTTGGTCTTAGCTATCGAATGAGGCGTTACCCTGGCCTAGAAACTAAGCTCCAGTCGAGAAGCTTTTAGATACTTATTATGATTAACCGTATGGCTATATAACTTCTTATTGGCTAAAACAGACAAGCCTAAATAAAATAAAGTAGCGAGCCTGCTGCTTTACGTTAGCTCTATGCTAAAACAAGCTACTTTCTGACCGCGGGGAGCGAACTCAGGTAGGAACAAACGTCGCTAAACTGTTCTCTGCCTCTGCTCCGACAGGGCAGCTGCACTAAAGTGAAATATAGGGACTTCTGCACGGAATAAACTGTCGGCAAGCATGTATTTGTAGAAAATAGAAAATTCATTCATGCCGTGACACGTGTTGTATTTTTCACTTCCCCCTCGGGCAACCAGTGAGAACAGGGTACTTGCCCGGACAAAAGGTTTACCTGCCCCGGGCAAGCCAGACAACCATTAATGCTAAGCCCTGCTATTGGGTATACCGTCTCTCCAGACATTTGCAAAACTATTAAAGCAAAATCAGGCCAACTCTGGGAAATCAGTGCAACTTTGCCTCAACTATTTCGTTCTCACAGTCAAAAGGACAGTGTCTGATCCATTCTAGTTGTTACATTTGTGGATGGGACCTTTTACAATGACCATTCTGCAGGCTTACCAGCTGCCTGTCCTTGCCTCACACGCCTTTGCCTCGGATCTGACTCCTCCTCTTCCACATCCTCTCCAAGTCTCATTACTCTGCTAACTGGACCATGGTTCTACGAGGCATAAATGACAGATAAATGCTGCGAGTGCATTATCTAGATGGCTTTCATCCCCTGTTTGTCTTTAATGTGACGGTGCGATCTTTCTTTACACTCCGGTGTGTCTGTGTGACAGCAAGTGTCCAAGTGGGCCCTGTATCACACCTGTATTGTGGAACTGTTCTGTTTACACAACACTGAACCACACCGCCAACTGCTCTTTACACACCGGAGATAAAGTCCTGTTTATAACTGTGACGCTACAGCCGATTACACAGTTAATCTTCACAGTGTAGCATTATCATTCTATTAGACACATCTTTGTTTTAATCTATGTAAAAAAGAAATGGGAATTTTACTTCCTAAACCGGAGTGGGTTCAGATTTACTGGGATATTAATGAAAAAATAATAAAATGGAGCATGAGCATTGGTGCAGCCGGTACAAGAAGCGCAGTGGTTGCCAAAAGCTGTGGTTCCACATAACACGCTTGTGTCCCGCTCGCCTCGGTCTATACTCGCTTTGTCATGTATCAACTCTCCCCAGTACACCGGTTTCCATTAGACAAGGCCCGCAGTTGTTGTGGGCAGCGCTTCCACACATTACTGAAGCAACAACAGAACGACCTGAAAAGTTCTGTGAGCCGCGATGAGAACAATGTGGACAAATGCTGCCGTCTGGTGCAGTTTATGGAATTATTCAGAGGAGCCAAGGCAAATACTAGAGGACAGAAACAGCTAAAAGAGGGCTATGAAGGTAAGCTACATGCTAACAGCGGCTGAACGCCATCATCTGCAAAGTCACCGTTTTCAACAGCAGTATGATGATGTGAAATATTAAATCTGTATGAGTATCTGTTAATACCAATGGCCGCTGGTTGCTCTGCTTTATGACCGCGATGCTAGGGGGCGACATTGTCCGCCATTGCTGCAGTACCTCCATATGTGAGCGACAAAACAAGCTAGTTTTCCATTAATTAGCATTGTACTTTACACAGGTTTTTACATTTAAAGCCGGGTTTCTAACTTTCTACAGCGAGATATTCCTCCGGTGATAACTCTGGGTTAGTTGCAAGTAAAGAAACCAGGCTGGTTTTCGTAAGAAACATTTTTAGAAATCTTGTATACTAATAAGGACCGGACTTTGATTTTAAAAAAAAGAAAAGAAAACCTGCTGTTCTCTAAACAACATAGAAATATGCTGAGTTTGAAATGTAATTTTGCGTATTTATTGAATGATGATCAATATTTAGCCTCTAGTTACTGTTAATGAGAAACTTATGATAAAAGACATTAAAGATGCATTATGGAACCGTTTCTGTGATTTTTTTTAATATATATATTTGTGCAAAATGTACCTTTTTGTGACCCAGCGACTGTATGAGTGGTCAGTATGGTGCCTTTATTTTCAATTATATCTCTACAAACGCTCCAGGATCAATGGTTTTGTATGTTTTCTGGTGAGAGGGTCCGTGGGCAGTTCCATTCTGCACCTTTAAATATTCTTTAAAAAGAGCAGACTGATGTTCTTGAGGGTCTGGTGATGAATATAGGGGACCACGACCTGCTGGACTTTAGTAATGGCTGCCTCGTGGGTAAGGCTGCTGCCATGTATGGATGATTTAGTTCCAGGCCGTGGTGATGGAACCGACCCACAAAGCGCCTCCAGCGTGTGAGAAAACGCCCCCAAGACGACAACCGTTATATGACACATTTTCAGACCCGCAGAGCTTTACAAGCATAGTGAAAGAGCCCAAGTTAGTCAGGAGGTTTTCCACTGTAATGAAACCAGGACAAGGGGCCAGCATCAATCACTGCGCCCCACCCCCACCTTCCGAGCCGAGCCCCTGGGCGCTGAGAGCGATCCTGCTGCCAGAGGGGCCCGTATCAGGTTCCACTTAGGCGGGTCAGTCTGCACCCGCTGCCCCTGAACATCCGCCTTCAAACCACCCCCCAAGGTTTAACTTCAGTCAAACTTGTAGCTAACCAATTTTCATCGCAATGTTTCTCTGTTCCCCTCAGGCTTAGGGCAGTGGTCGGCAACGTCCGGCCCGGGGGACAATTTTGGCCCGTTGCCAATATCTTTTGGCCCGCCAGAGGATATAAAAAAATAAATAAAATAAAAGCCTAATAGAGACTTAATTGTTCTTTATCCGCAAATGTTTGGCCGATGATCTTTGTATTTCATTCCACTGTTGCAATTTAACTCTAAGCAGCCTACACACGCATGATTGCCTTCACACGCTCTCACGCCACACTCCTCATATCACACGCTCAACCAACAAATATCCCTGACTTTTAAAGACATTTTTAAAAAAACGATCTCTTCTGGTTAAATGAGCTATGGTTAGTCAGTCTTACATAAATAAATACACACAAATGGGCTATAATTGTTAAGAGACGGTCCTATAAACCTTCCTGCCGTTGTTTCATCTGTGCGCGGTAAGAGGGGGTGCATTTTTCGACGGTCATGCAGTTTTCGGCGTAACACCGGGCCAAAATCCAGGACCCTTTAAGCGAGGCCCTGGATACCTTTTCCTGTGTGGTCAGGCCTCGGACTAGGACCCTGCTGCTCTGGATATAACTGTCATAAAGAGCATTGACTTTGAGACGCCTTGACTCAGATTGAAGTGGAAAGGACGCTCTGAATGACCCATGTTTCGTTTGGTGATGTCGCCGAATATTGGACTCTTTGCAAACGGAGATGACCTCGTTGCAGATGAGGCAGAGGTTTGGCATTCACATATCCAGGTAGGATGAAACCATATGTTTGTCGCCTTTCCTCCCTGAAACTCCTGTTTTCACTGTCCACTTTTCTTTTTAGTCCTTTGGAAAGCGACATGTTTGTGATGCTAACTTTATTTTTTGCTAGTGCTGTGTAACCCACGAACATCCGACAGACTCGGGACAGTATTGTTTCAAACAATATTTTATTTTTAAACAAAAAATATGTATAGTTTGGGGTTATCTAGTATTGAATATCCATGCATGAATACATCTATTTTTTATCAATTGACCGGCTGGCCCGCCATCTATCGGCGTAAAAAAATATTGGCCCGAAGCCAAGCCATCTTGCCGACCCCTGACCTAGGGAGTCGTGGGAGGACTCGTTTAAAAGCCCTGACTTCACTCAACACTTTCGGTTTCGGAGATATCGGCTTATGTCGGCGCTACATCCCCAAATATCGGCGCGATATGTTGACCTCTATGGAGGAGCAAAGTGGTTCAACAGCCCATGAAAACATAAGTAACGGAGAATCATGCTACATGCTAACGCTAGCTACGGCTGCCGGTTCTTCGCTTCCACTGGTATGTCACTTTAGACTTCATATGCATGTGAAAAACCAGTTCATATTCCGACTAAGCCTATGACTATTCTATGCCTGGGTTCTTTAGCTGCCAATTCGCAGTAGTCTGACACCACTGTTAAACGCTGCTAAACGCTGCTTGATTCTGCCGATGTTCTGCGTCCACTCTAAAGAGTAAAGAAGGCATCAAAAACACAAAGAATGTGTGATTATTTTGAGCTTTTTGTGTGTTCGCAGAGTCACAGCCAGAATTTAAGCTGCTCTGGGTGCTAGTAGTAGAGATCTGCACAGATCACTCGTCACAAGCTCCAACGTGTGGGTCAATACTTGAATACTATAATCAAGGGCTCTGAGGATCTCGCAGCAGAGCTAAAACATACAGTGGTCACTTTAAATTCTAATAAACGCACCAAAGTGGAACAACAACATGTTTTGTTACATACAAGTAGAGCACTTCACGGGTACATTTTTAGACGTACAATCTGGCTACCCAAAAGCCTACTGTGCAAGTACTTGCATTATTGAACGAAGAACGAACATTGTTTTTTTCCCATATTTTTGGCACACTTAAATTATGTCTCAGTGCGGCTAAAACATATTTGAAACGTGTTTCTAAGCCTGTGTGGAGCGTGGCACTGCCCCGAGCAGCACACATTATGCAAGAGGCCCTGTGCCCTTGTGCCCTTTGGCCCCGAGGCTACAGTCACGGCGAGTCACTCAGTGTTTCTATTGTCAGACCAGGAAGGAAGGCGGCGTCATGACACATTTTTTTTAGCAAATGCACAAATGTCAGATGTGGGTTGAGTAATATTTTCATCAAGTTGAAGCACAATGCATGATATACGTATTTCAAAATGATCATGATCAAACTATTTGGTTACACATCTCTGTACCGCAGGGTTCTGTTCATTACCTATATGGACAGAATTTCTAGGCGCAGCCGTGGGCCTGAGGGTGTCCGGTTTGGGAACCTCAGGATCTCATCTCTGCTGTTTGCAGACGATGTTGTTCTGTTGGCTTCATCAAATCAGGACCTCCAGCGCGCACTGGGGCGGTTTGCAGCCGAGTGTGAAGCGGCCGGGATGAGGATCAGCACCTCCAAATCTGAGGCCATTGTTCTCCACCGGAAAAAGGTGGTTTCCCCGCTTCAGGTCGGTGGGGTGTCCTTGTCTCAAGTGGAGGAGTTCAAGTATCTGGGGTCGTGTTCACGAGTGAGGGACGGATGGAGCGTGAGATCGATAGACGGATCGGTGCGGCGTCAGCAGTGATGCGGTCGCTGTATCGGACCGTTGTGGTGAAGAGGGAGCTGAGTCTGAGGCAAAGCTCTCGATTTACCGATCAATCTACGTTCCCACCCTCACCTATGGTCATGAGATTTGGGTAATGACCGAAAGGACAAGATCGCGAATACAAGCGGCCGAAATGAGTTTCCTTCGCAGGGTGGCTGGGCGCACCCTCCGAGATCGGGTGAGGAGCTCAGTTACCCGGGAGGAGCTCGGAGTCGAGTCGCTACTCCTTCATGTCGAAAGGAGCCAGCTGAGGTGGCTAGGGCATCTGTTCCGGATGCCTCCTGGGCGCCTCCCTCGGGAGGTGCTCCAGGCATGTCCCACTGGGAGGAGGCCTCGTGGAAGGCCCAGGACACGCTGGTGGGACTATGTCTCCGAGCTGGCCTGGTGTCGTCTCGGGCCCCCCCCCAGAACAGCTGGAGGAGGTGTGCGTGGATCGGGAAGTCTGGGCATCTCTGCTGAGACTGCTGCCCCCGCGACCCGGCCTCGGATAAAGCGGAAGGAAATGGATGGATGGATCTCTGTAACGCAAGAAACCACAACATATCGCTCTGCCATTGGACTGAGAGTTACACACTTTGTGCAAATGTGAATAACTTTTGACCCCGATGCAGTTAGTTTTTAGTCTTGTAAAATTAAACTAAAATGGAACATACTGCTAAAATTGTTTAGAACATCTTTCTGTAACTGTGGTACGCATTTTTTTTGCGTTTTGTGGCAGTACCATGAGGTACGAGTGCAGGATCACACGGAGCGCCGGGAGGACAGTCTGAAAACAGTTTAGTGATATTTGTTCCTAACTGTGTTCACTCCGATTTCCTCGAGTTAAGAAAGTAGTAGTAGTTTGGAGCAGGGTGCTAGGGTTAAGCTAACAGCTACAGCTGCTGTGACCTCTGCCCCTCAGGTGCTCTCCACCACGTTTTATGTGTATATCGACAAATAAATCCTAAAATAAACTTTATTTTGCCTCATGTTCTAGTAAACGACAAAATCCAAACAGAACAAAGGGGCAGAGATTACGTCAAAAATCGTCTTCCTTTTCAGTCGATTTTGCTAATAATAATTGTTTTTCACAAGAGATATTTAATTAAATACAAGAAAACTTTCATTCCCCTTTTTTGCGCCAAGTAATAACTTATCTTTAATGAACAAGCGCTGCATGACAGGACATTTGGATCAACTTTATATCATCAAGTCATGTCTCTCTTTCCCTTCCTGCTGCACAGTAAAGCTTTCCTCCATGAGCCGCTCCTCATCTCGTCCATCAGTCTCATTGTTTT
Organism: Proterorhinus semilunaris; assembly: GCA_021464625.1. Taxonomy (NCBI): domain Eukaryota; kingdom Metazoa; phylum Chordata; class Actinopteri; order Gobiiformes; family Gobiidae; genus Proterorhinus; species Proterorhinus semilunaris. The sequence goes on from CM038364.1 coordinate 2,215,843, forward strand.
TGACCACGAGAGGAGTGACCATAACATCAAGAGTGTACGTTTCGGCACATTGACAGGTCAATGACAGGCCCATTGTCAGCAAACAGCTGATCCATGTTATAAAGCTGATGTGGCGTTTGGGGCAAGTGTGTGTGAACACAGACTGAACTAACTTTGAAGTTGAAACTAGGGCCGGTGCTTCAACCTGTGTGACAACGACCTAAAACAATGAATGTGTGAAGATGAGAGAGTTGCAGTGAGCGCCTGTTTGCAGTGGTCTGAGGCTGATGAATGCAGAGTGAGCCTGTGTCCTCTGCTCCTCTGGTAAATCAATGTTTGACAGACGAGAAGCTGAAGCATACACTCCACCAGGAAGTCTGCCCAGACCAACCTCCTGCTCCAGTCTGTCACCGTCAGCCAATCACAACCTGCCTTTGTCTCTCATCCAATCAGCTCCTGCTCCAGCTCCAAGTCAGGAAGAAAGTAAGGAAGTATGAAAGGTAGCATGGTGGTCCTGGGTTTCAGTCGCGCAAAATGGAGTAGCTGAGGGTGGCTTTAACATCGATTCTTTTATTTTTTACATTGATTCACATTTTACGCATATTAAATCGATTTCAAATCGATTTTCGATGAATCGTTACATCCCTAGTAGACACACATAGAACCATGACTGCAACCCTCCACTGCAGAAGCAGAACCATCAGTTTCCTCAGCCTCTCCATCCTCTTTACCACCACCTGCATCTTGACAGTTCTAACCAAACCTAAACATTGATTTGAATTTTCAGTTTCAAAGAAATCCTTTTACATGGCCACAGATGGGACGAGCCAGTCGCGCGCCATATTTGACCCGTGACTTTCCTGATAACAAGCAGCACAATCACTACAAGAAAGCACTTTTATTTACGTCGATCACCCATTGCTCCTGACCAATCGCAGCAGGACAAATTCCGGCACAATATAGCACCTTTCCAAAGACAACGGGAATAAAACCTGACTAAAAGAAACTATCCCAACTCTGCAGCCTCGGTCTGACCCAGGACAGTGCTCAGAGCCTGCAGAGTGGAGCAGGCTGCAGCTGTGAGCCAGGCGCCAGGCAGCCTCAGTCACCTCCACCTCCGCCCCTCCCCCACGGCTGCCTCCCCCCCTCTCCCCTTTCGCTCCTGCTGCACATGAGAGGGCTGCCCCAGACAGGGAGGGGGAAGGCTCTACCCTTCATTTGATCCGAGGGCGCTGTGGGAAGGGTTTCAAATTCAGATAGTAAAGTACTAAGGGAGGGTTCTATTGGAGAATTACTGGCTGCAAGGCCTTTAATGCAATAAGGTTAAGGTTAGGGATGCACCGATATCTGAGACTGGTATCGGATATCGGAGCCAATACTGGAAAAAGTAAAAACCGATACCTGTTTTGGCTGTCACCGTTGCAAAAACACAACTTTCACTGGCTACATCCAAGTGAATATGGACTACATCGAAGCTCAGAGCCTGGAGAATTCAATATGCAAGTGAGTTTTAACCCCAGCATTTTTGATCGCTGCAAAAATGCTGCGGCTAGCAACAGCATGCTAATGCTAACGGAAATGATTCAAGGCTGGTACATAAACTATGATTGGATCATCAAAAGTAGCCTAATAACATAAAATTGTGTATTTTAGTTTATAAAATGCTGAGAAATTATTAAGAATAATATATTTGAAATGCACAAGTTGTAATGGTCTGAACACGTTATGTTGTCAGTGGTTCTCAACCTTTTGGAGCCGCGACCGCCATTATACTTGTTAAAGGAGTTTGTGACCGCGCCTGGGTCACACCATGAGAAATAGGAACATTAACTTACATTATTATTATTATTATTATTATTATTGTGATCTATAGTAAACCTGAGCCTGTCGTAAACCCAAGGATATTTAGTGTAAAAAAGTCCAGTGATCCTTATTTGTCACAGTGCTATTACAGTTTATTAATAGATATAATAATTGATCCATAACATCTCATTTGCGAGGAAAGATCAGACTGTTGATCTCACACTGGAGAAAAGAGGACCATTCACTTATTTTACTCACAGCAGCCACTTTTAAGAAAGTCAATATCGGATATCGGCAGATACTCAAAACCCCCAGTATCAGTATCGGTATAGGAAGCAAAGAAGCTGGATTGGTGCATCTCTAGGATTGGTTGGATTTTACCAGTGGTTCTATGTAGCTGGGGCCAGTCCAGGGCAGTGGGAGCCCAGCACCTGTTACCTTGTGCTGTGATTGTTGTAGAAGGAAATGTATATAGACAAATTCAAATGTTTTGGCAAACCAAAATCATTTTCACATATACTGTACTAGGAGGGCTGTCATTTCTATATTTGACATTTATCTAACCGGGGGACGTCCCACTGGAATGAAGAAACTCTTTTTCAGGTGAGTCCTGACCCCAGAGTGGATCCTACTGTACATGTTTTTAGTGGTTGGAGACATACATTTGGAGGTCTTTGTCCGGGAGAATTAGGTCACACGTATGTTGATTTTAGGACATCACAGACCGTGTAGTACAGCGTGTCCTGAACGTGCACGGAGACTTGGGCTGAACCGGATCTGCTCCAGAGAGAGCGGTAGAGGCCGCTCCTCGACTGTAGCATTACTGCAGAACAGAGAGAGAGAAGAAAGAGTGGCCCCGGGGGGGAGGAGGGGCGGGGGAGTGTGGGAGGACTACGCATGTGCACTCCCAGCTCACGTGCACACTCGTACAGTAGATCAGCTTACAGTGCACCGGGACCGCCTTTCATTCAGGAATGTTTGACTGCACTCTAAAATCAGCCGTATAGAGCTCCAATAGAAGGACTGCAATCAATTTAGATTATTTAAATAAGTTCACACTTTTATACATGTCCTGGAGGCTCCGGCTCAGAGTAGTCACCGAGTACCAGGCCGATACCACGGCGTCCTCAATCCAATGTTCTGCTTCCACTCTAAAGACTACATGGAGGAAACACAAATGCTTTGATTATTAGAGGTTTTAGTGTCTGCAGAACCGCCGCAGCCAGTTTTAAACTGACGTTAGTGTTAGCTATAACAACCACTCCCAAAGTCCGGGACATCACGGGCCCCTTAAGACCCTTATGGCCCCCCAATAATAATAATTTACCCAATTCAAAAGGAACTTTACAGCTGAAATTACATTAAAAGCAACAGCTAAATGTTGTAGGCTAGATACTCGTTTAAAGTTGTACATATTAGTACATAAATACATTTTTCCTTTCATAATCAATATTTTTCAATGAACTGTAGACAAGCTTTGGGGGGTCCCGGGCCCCACTTTGGGAGCCTCTGTCCTATAATAATAATAATAACAGCTTTCGCTTGTATTGTGCCTAACAAGCCCGTGTTACCAGTGTTGCAGCTCTGTAGCCATTATTCATTCACACCAAGCTACTACTGTAGCCAGAGGGGTAAGGCTGCCATTCTGTGCCATCGGCCCCTCCGACCACCACCAATAAAACAAATATTCATTTGAGGTGAAACAACCAAGTCACTTCCTTAAAAGGAATAACTTGAATGTAAAGATTTTTTTCCCGTAACTGCTTTCGATACTTTCATTTTTTTGACACCATACTGGTATCATTTAACAGTACCCAGCCCTATCGCACCAATCACAGACAGTCTCATTCATGCTGGCCTATTGCACATGTTTTTAGTGGTTGGGGAAACTGGAGGAAACCTACACAGACACGGGGAGGACATGCAAACTCCACACACAGAAAGCACAAGCACTAACCACTGCGCCACCATATACAGTGTGTTATTTCGTTGTCGGAACCAGACTTAAATGAGCCATAACAATTGAACTGAATTAGGAAAATCTCTCTGTTCCCACGTGTTTCTGTGAAAGACGTGTCTCAGTCAGACCTCAGGGATTTTGTGTTACATTGTGGCTTCTTACAATACGGATATTGCAAAAATGACAATTCCTATTCCTATAAAAACTCTTTTCTTTTTTTTTGTGCAGTGCTGACCGAAGCGTGGGAGGGGGGAGGGGGGTTTGTGGGTAATTAGAACACAAAGTCATGTCCGGATGCCAGTATGAGCTCAGGGCACACTCCGGCACAAGTGCAGGCTTTCTCACGCAGCGACACAATACAGCTCACAATATCACGGCTAACGGCAGCACCGACGCCGGAGGATATGTAGCCAGTATGCATTAGATTAGAGCGAGCAGTGGGGGCAGAAACTGGGAGGAAGACCATGAATTATTGAACTGAATTTAATGGGACGAGTAAAGGGAGTGCTGAGGATAGAGCACTCAAAATCAAATAAATTAATAAAAAACAAATAACTATACATTGGCATACACCGATACATAAATATGTCACAGACGGTTGTAATACATTTTATATTTCCTGGTATACTGCATATCACGACATATTATATATTAATTAACTTTGACCTGTTTTGAGGCAATCTTGTAATGCTTAAGAGAGTTAATGTTTATGTATTTTGCTTAAAGGGTATTTGGACATGGTTCAGGGGACACCATGTAGTAGTTTGCTTTTTCCCCCTTCATATGAATCAATAATATCATGAAAACATTTTCGTTAATAAAAACGTTTATTAATTTTATTCGTTTATATTAATATATATTATGAGAATATAATGTCTTAAAAAAGGGTAGGAAAAACTTCCAGTTAACGTACAACTATTCAAGGGAGCGCTAAACATGATAAAAACCAACAACATATCCACTGCAAATAATTAAAAAAGTAGTTAAAAGTTGATAAGTGCATTGCATAGTTTAAATGTACTCAATGATTTGGCCAAGAGGATTGCTCGACTTTAAGTTGGACTTATTTTAAAGACTTTATCAGCTGTCGCATTAACATAATATTTCGGTAACACTTTACAATAACTGCAACTTAGACTTTTTAAATGATGAGTTAACACTTAATTCATAAGTTAAGTCTGATTAGCATTTAATAACTACTTAATGAATCAGTGAAGTATGTGAAGAACTACTCATGAGTTAGGCATCCACTGTAGTAGTTAAGTAGTTAGTGAGTGATCGTCACACTTAACTAATGCATTGTTCAGGATGAATTAAGTGCTAAAGGCTAAATAAGGTCTAGTTATAATAAAGTGTTGCCAATACTTCAAATGTGATTTTCTATGGGAAGAAACCCGACCTCAAAACACCTGCCCCCACCTAATGATGTCATGAGCTGGTGATTTTCTGTATCTTTAAACCCCAAGCGCCTTCGCTGGATTCATTCTGGCAATGTCAGCGTTCAAATTGCCTCTACCACAACTCGTATCTTGCTGATAGCTGTCAGACCGGAACTTGTTTTTAGCTTTATTTAAGCTTAGTTTCACTAAAATGTGTCAACAAAAGGATGAGTGCAGACATTTACAATGTGCTTAGCTTGTTCTTCATACACACGATTTCAGGTTACAAAAACATAAAAAAATCATAGTTTTTAATAGTCAGACTATAGCATGATATTGGACGATAAAATTGTATTGTAGTCGTTAAACATTTTATTGTAGTGTTGAAAGCTTTGGTCTGTCAAACATAGAACATAGGAGCTTTCGACCTTGTTCAGAGTGTAGTTGGGAAATTCTATTAATATTTGTTTATCTGACCCTGGGTTGTCAGAACTAGTGACCTCCTTCAGTCTTCACACACCGACTTTTGTGCCGAACCATTGCCACAATCCCATCAAAAGCCCAGTCCCCAGCTGCAACACAGACTCCCTTTGTGTTTCCCCAGTGTTTAGCCGTTAGCATTAGCCTAGTCCCTGTGTATATTCACCAACACAACACCGACACGCAACGGCAACTTTTACTATTCGTAACCAGAACCAGAGACCGGCCGAAGCGGCTGCAGAGCCCCTTACCGACTTCACCGGAGTGAGCGGACAACCTTGCCGTGTCGCCGTCGGGGAGCCAGCAGCCAGCTCAGCAGATTTCTCTCTCTTCCCAGCTTTGTGTACACCGTTGTCCCTTTAAAGTGCGGTCGGCCCCCACCGACCCGGCTCACTCGGAGGAACCTAACGCCGCTTTCCAGGGTAGAAACCGCTGCTCGCGTCCATGACACCGGTGTTGAAAGCGTGGGCAGCCGGGGAGAAGACCTCCGAAAAGTCCCGGTAGTCCTTTTGAAGCTGGAAACTGAACCACTTAATGAAGGCAATCCAGGAGAAGTGCTCTTTGTCTCACTTGCCCGTCTTGACAAAACGACACCGGGTCCTCCTCCGTGTCAACAAAAGCCCCTGGTTATCCTCCGCGCCGCAAACGTCATGAAAGGAATGTTGTGTTGCGGATCTCCTTCTAAGACACTATAGCTTTGTCGTTTTTCTCACTCATATCAAACAAAGAAGGCAAAGGAACAGTGCAAACACTCTCTCGCAGCTCAGAGCCCAACCCCCAGCCCTTTTTTCACTCCTGCCTTTCTCTAAACAGCCCCTCCCCCTAGCACCCCCCACATCCACCCACCCACAACCACCACCACCACCACCACTCCCCCCCCAGCTTTCTACACATTATTATGAACGTGCAGACCGGAGCAGCTGCAGATTCAGAACCGCAGTGGATTTCTGACCCTCGTTTTTCCGAGCCAGGGCCTTCATCACATCACTTCAATCCAGTTAGCATTGAAAAAAATATATATAATAATAATGTGCACAAATTCTACATGATTTAAAAACCTTAAGCCGAGACACTGCAGGTGAATAGGAAACAAAATATTTTAGAGATACCAAATTGAAAATGATAGAAATAGAAATAGAATAACGGCAAAAGGCATTTTTGCATAAAAATTGCCAAAATTGCCTATATTTTCAGCGACAAAATCTAAATAATGGACAGACCCAGGATCAAATGTATGGTTTGATTTGGACATATTAGTAAAGATTATTTCAGACGGATTTTGGATCTTGTTTGGTTTTTTAATTATAAGTGAAAAATTTGTTCAAAAGCTTCTCTCTGAAAAAAAAAAATAATAACTTTAAATATTGTTAACACCAAGACTGGAAAGTCTGTAGGGGATTAAGCGGACATTTTGTTGTATGGGGGGGAAAAAACTCATTTTGAGAAACCGGCCCTAAAGTGGTCCTTCACAGCAAAATACTACTCCAGGTCTGTTTTTGATGGGCAAACAATGACTCCCTTAATGAAATTCCGGATTAAAATGCCATGAATGCAACATTGCAATAAAAATAAGTCATTTTGGAGCAAACATTATCCATACAGACTAACATAACCTCAAATGGAACTTTATTTCAACAGTTTACTCAATATAAAGATTATGGTTTACTTCCTTCCTGTGAAACGTTTCCATTTGAACTACTTGTTCAATTATTTCAAAGATTGTATTTTTGGACATTTTAATTGGAAGACAATTTACTATCTATCCATCTATAAAACGGTGTATTATGGAACTTTTAATGCAGAAAAACAAACCTGATATTTGTGTGTAAATGATCTTTTAGTGACCCAATGGCTGTATGAGTAGTCAGCAAGGCACCTTTACTTTTGTTCACAGTGGCCTCTAAAACGCTTCAGGATCATTTGTCTTATAGGTTTCCTGGCGAGAGAGTCTGGCCCTGTCCATACGAAGTCAAGCTGAGGACCAAACGCAAAGATATTTGATCAATCCAGTGTATCATCCATACGAGTCCGGCGTTTTTGGAGTCTGTAAACGAACCTTTTCCAAACTAGGTCCCAGAGTGGAAAGATCTCAAAACGCCGTTTACGTGGCGCCGTTGTTACGACGTCTCCGCAACTTTTACTAAAACGATGACATCACAGCACCAGAGTGGAGTCTGTTATCCATAATCTACTGACCTTAGAATGAGTTTTACTCATGGATCTATGATGGTTTTACTCCGTTCCTCTTTGCTCCACTGTAATCCGCAAGCCACAGGTGATAAGTAGAACAACACGGCCGAGTCAGTCTGTGTTTTTGGACTGACTCAAAGTCCGGTCACTGACAGGTTTTTCTGCTTTAGTCCCGTTACGTCTGAAGAATAAACTCGCCTCCTCGTCTCTTCTGTAAATCGTAATTCCTTGAATCCGTTTCATTTTCACTGTTTACATTCCACACAGGTTTACTGCGCATGCGCCCTCTACATCTTGTTCTATTATCTGTGTTAGCGTCACAGCGCCACACACAGGCCTGGCAGGTGAATCACGCCGTTTTCACAGACATGAGTCGACCCATGTGGGTCGACTCATTTATTAAGCTGACTTCATGCTTACAAATAAAGTTTCTGAAAATATAAGCGTTTTGTCTTCGTGTGGATATAGCCTTAGTCTGCAGAAAAAAACCTACCAGAAACTCCAGAAACAATTGATTCTGGGTCATCATAGATTAGAAGTAAAGGCGCTATGCTAACCACTGGGTTCCTGAAAGGTCAAATACGCACAAATATATATATATATATATATTATGTTTTATTTCACATGAAAAGTTCCATAATGCATCTTTAAGGTAAGAGGATTATGGATAAGGGAGCAGTTTTTAGGTTTGAGTGCTTTCTGATACAGTTCTCGTCGCAATCCACCTTCATCCAGATGTCGTCTCAGAAAACGAGGGTCCTAAATCTACAGCGGTCATGGATCTGCAGCTGCTCCGGCTTGCAGGTTTGTTCACAGACAGCCTGATCTGGCCTGGTTCTCATTCGTCTAGCACACCTCCCTCCCTCCCTCCCTCCCTCCTCCTATCCCTACTCCCTCTCTCGCTGCCTGTCAAACAGATGGGATTGGAGTGTAGTCTCTAGATCTCAGGTTCCTTTCATCAGGAGCTCCGTGGAAGGCCGGCAGCACGTATGGATTTGACCTTCACGGGAAGAAACGCGTGCATGAGAAGCACACACCTATAGAAGAACTAAAGCAGTGGTGTAAAAAACGGCCTATACGTGCCTCAAGGCTGTTAATATTCCCCTGACTTCTTCTAAAGGATAAGAACCTTCACCATCTGGGACACATTTTATACCGTTACAGTGTTGGTGAAAGCGCCCGGCTAAATTTAGAAATATTACAATATTCCATTATCATTTAGCCACATCTCGACCTAGATCTGCAGTCTGCCTGTCCGCTAAAGAACCAGTAAGAACCAGGGCTTATATTATTCACCCCTCGACCACGGACAACAGTCTGGCAAGTTCCCTCAAGAGACTTCATCATCAGTTGAACACAGCCGTCTCCTGTGCAGCGCACAGCCTGGGGCACAACACCCGGAGCACTACACCTTCATAATGCGTTTGTATTGAATTCACTCACATCTCAGACACTGGAGGGGACAAGGATCATGGTTAAGTGTCCAGCCCAAGGACACAATGTCACTATGCTATGAAGAAATCAAATTACGGACACAGACATTAGTGCTGCACAATATGAGAAAAAATATAAATACTGTAAATATAAGCAAAAATCCCTAGCACATTGTGTCAAATCAAGACTCAACACTAAAGCACCTAAACCTTAAATAATGGGTGTCTAATTTATTCTATTAACTTTGTAGTTTCCTTTTTAAATGTTTACATAATAAAAAATATACAATATTTAATTAAGCCCTCCTGGAACCACCACCTTAACATGGTGGAGGGGTTTGACCTGAATGATCCTGGAGCTCTGTTGTCGGGGGCTTCGTGCCCCTGGTAGGGTCTCCCAGGGCAAACAGGTCCTAGGTGACGGGTCAGACAAAGAGCGGTTCAGAAGCCCCTTATGAGAGACCAACAGGCCCGGTTAGAACCATGAGGCCGTCCTTCTGTGGACCCACCACCTGCAGGGGGCGCCATAGGGGCTGGTGCAGCAACAGCCGCCCCCACGACCCGGCAACGGACAAGTGGAAGAAAATGGATGGATGGAATATTTAATTAAAGGAACAGGCCACCGTTTTCCCATACTGAGATATGTTCTTACCTGAGCTTAGACGAGTTGATGCGTACCTGTCTGGTCTTTACGCGTGCGCTCAGTCATGCACAAACACGTGTTGTTAGCATTTAGCCTCACCTCATGGACCCAAACGGGGGTGAAGTTGGAAACGACAGAGTTCTTCTATGTTTTCCCTATTTAAATACGGTTACATGAGCGTTTATACGATCCAAGTATAGTTACACAAAATTAAACATGTCGGATTAAACATTTTCTAAGCGGATAAATGCTTGATGTGCTCCAATGAATTATTACGCCTTACGATATAGTACCCCGGTTTATCTTAGCTTAGAAAATCGACATGTTTAATTTTTTTTTAACTATACTTGGATTGTCTTTATGTAACTGTATTTAAATAGGAACCTTTTTGGGTCCATGAGGTGAGGAGGAGAGGCTAAATGCTAACAACATGTTCAATGTTTTTGCCTGACTTTTGCACGCGTAAAGACCAGACAGGTACGCATCAACTCATCTAAACTAAGGAAAGAACATATCTCAGTATGGAAAAACGGTGGCCTGTTCTTTAAGGCCCTCAATGGGCTTAACAAGTGGCAACCTGCAGAACGCGTTCTAAATACACAGAGTAACAGAATGTCTTAGTAAGGTATTACATGTGGAAGAATCCCCTCTACTCAGTAGCAGTTTTTCAAAGCTTTTATTATTTTAATACATTATTGAGACCCAGTTTAGTCCTGTTTTGATCTTGACATTTAGCCTGATGGTACTTCGAAGGTCAAATCATTTAGGAGGTGGCACTTGGTGTGAAACGGTTTGAGCACTACTAAAACTAAAAATCAAGTTTTGTTTTTTCCTTTTTCTTTCTTTAGTCTTAATAATTTGGATGTTTGAAAATCTTTGTTACCAACTGCACACTCGGTTAATAAAAAATCTAAGATTTGTGGGGGGAAATAAAATCGGCCAGCTCTACTAGATATGAAGGCGAGGACACATGGACGCATGAGGAGAGCATCTGCAGCAGCATGATGCAAGAATGAGCAACTTCACACATTTAGTCCCACGCAGCAGGCGTCAGGGACGACGACTGAGGGAGTAGGACATGCGGGTGTGTGGACAGGTGAGTAGCACATGTAGGTGGGTGGACAGGTGAGTAGGCCATGTAGGTGGGTGGACAGGTGAGAAGCACATGTAGGTGAGTAGCACATGTAGGTTGGTGGACAGGTGAGTAGGACATGCGGGTGTGTGGACAGGTGAGTAGGACATGCGGGTGTGTGGACAGGTGTGTAGGACATGGGGGTGAGTAGCACATGTAGGTTGGTGGACAGGTGAGTAGGACATGCGGGTATGTGGACAGGTGAGTAGGACATGTAGGTGGGTGGACAGGTGAGTAGCACATGTAGGTGGGTTGACAGGTGAGTAGGACATGTGGGTGTGTGGACAGGTGTGTAGGACATGGGGGTGAGTAGCACATGTAGGTTGGTGGACAGGTGAGTAGCACATGTGGGTTGGTGGACAGGTGAGTAGGACATGCGGGTGTGTGGACAGGTGAGTAGGCCATGTTGGTGGGTGGACAGGTGAGTAGCACATGTAGGTGGGTTGACAGGTGAGTAGGACATGCGGGTGTGTGGACAGGTGTGTAGGACATGGGGGTGAGTAGCACATGTAGGTTGGTGGACAGGTGAGTAGCACATGTGGGTTGGTGGACAGGTGAGTAGGACATGCGGGTGTATGGACAGGTGAGTAGGACATGTAGGTGGGTGGACAGGTGAGTAGCACATTTAGGTGGGTGGACAGGTGAGTAGCACATGTAGGTGGGTGGACAGGTGAGTAGCACATTTAGGTGGGTGGACAGGTGAGTAGGACATGCGGGTGTGTGGACAGGTGAGTAGGACATGTTGGTGTGTGGACAGGTGAGTAGGACATGCGGGCGTGGACAGGTGAGTAGGACATGTGGACGTGGACAGGTGAGTAGGACATGTGGGCGTGGACAGGTGAGTAGGACATGTGGACGTGGACAGGTGAGTAGGGCATGTGGGCGTGGACAGGTGAGTAGGACATGTGGGCGTGGACAGGTGAGTAGGACATGTGGACGTGGACAGGTGAGTAGGGCATGTGGGCGTGGACAGGTGAGTAGGACATGTGGGCGTGGACAGGTGAGTAGGACATGTGGGCGTGGACAGGTGAGTAGGACATTATACTTGGCATTAAATATTGACGACTATATTCACATACGGCACAAGTGCGACCAGTGACTTACAGGCCGAGCTAAACAACTGAATAAAACAGATCCAACATTGAGCCGACGTGTTCCTTAAGCGGCACTACAAACAAAGCTCAGATGAAAGTGTGTAAAATCCAGCCTCCCGTCGCCTGCTCGTGGTGTTAGAAGGATGTGGGAGTGTGTGCGGCTCTGACAGCAGCGATGTTTTGTTATTCGAGAGGACAGGGCGGTCGGAGCGATGCGCGCGCTTCTATTTCTGTAACGCGGGAGTCTGGGAGAGAGCTATTTTGGAACCGACGGAAGAAGAAAACTGGCTCTCCACTGGCTCCTCTGCACCGGCCCAGACTCCTGGCTCTGGAGTGTCAGGGAGAGGGAGAGGGAGAACGAAAGATGTTTGGATTTTGAAACACATTTATTTTGTCCAATGATGTTCCGATAACTTTTTCTTTTTTTCGATACTCCAATACCACATGGCTCATTATGCTTAATAAACAAAGTCTGTGTGCTGTAAGTTTCGCTGCTCAATTGCGACAATGCTCTGCGTCCACTTTAAAGAGACTGAGATTTAGCCGTAGCAAAATAAACAGCTGTTCTGGGTCCCCTTTTATATAAACACTGTATGGTACCGTGTAACCCAGGTGAAAAAGAGAGGAGGATAGAGTAAAAGAAGAGAGAAAGAGAGGGAAGAGAAGTAAGGGGGCAAGAGTTGTTGAGACGGAGTAAAGGGGAGAACGTGATAGAGCGAGAGGAAGACAGGAGGGAGGGGAGGAGAAAGTTTGGAGAGAAAGAAGGAGAGAAGTGAGAGGAGAAAAGTACGAGAGAAAAGAGACAAAGAAAGGAGAGGAGGAAATAATGAAGCGGAGGAGAGAAGAGGAATGAGAAACAAGAGGAAGGAGAGAGCGAGGAGATGAGAGAGAGGTGTGTGTGTGTGCGTGTGTGTGTGTGTGTGTGTGTGTGTGTGTGTGTGTGTGTGTGTGTGTGTGTGTGAACAAAGAGAGGAGCTGTGCCAGGAAACAGGAAGTGTGGCTGCGCTCCCATGATGTAATGCCGCTCTCTGAAATGAAACTAACCCAACACTGAGCCAGAGCACAGCAGACACGACTGCAACACAGGCAAAACATATACACTATTACAGAACGGGAACTTTGATACATTGGAGGTGGCAAAATACTACAATATTGTAGACCATTATCACTGGTGCATTGTTCTGAATGGACTTAACCTTTGAGGCAAATAAATAAGTACGAAGCACAATTTACTTAGTATCACATAGAAATATAAGAAAAAAACTGTAGATAAATGTTGGGCCCAAAAATATATTGTTCATCTTTCATTTATTGAACGATAAGTTGATGTAGTAATTATCGTGACGGGCCTAGCAGTGACTTAAACGGCTCAATTCTACCAATGCTCTGCTGCCACTCTAAAGATTAAATCAAGGCAAATAAAGGAAACGCGAGAAAGAACAGCCTCTATATAAACCTGAGAGACGATTTTCTAAGAATAAAATGTTAATGAATTTGATGATTTATCACTTACGTATACGTTATACTTTTTGTTGATATTTGTGCGCATTTGACCTTGTAGAGACCCAGCGGCTGTATGAGTGGTCTGCATGGTGCCTTTACTTCCCACAGTGTTCTCTAGGACGCTCCGCTGACGAACACTCTCACCAGAAAACCTACAAAACAATTGATCCTGGAGCATTGTAGAGACCACTGTGATGGAAAGTAAAGGCGCCAATGCTGACTACTCATACAGCCGCTGGGTCACTACAAGGTCCAATACGCACCAATATCAACTTTTATTTTGCATAACGTACCTTTTAATGATACTTGGTTTTCGTTACCGATACTAAAATATTTGTCGTCTAGAACCAGAAAACAGAACGATGAAGTCACGTGGACTTTTACAAAAGACTATGTTGAACCATCTGACCGACGGCTAACGTTGTGACCACTAGTGACGGACACTATAGCCTGACACCAGTGTGCTCCTCCTTTTGTGTGTGACAATATGTTTTTGTGTTGAGTGTTGATGTTGATGCTGTGCGTGTGTGTTCTGCAGCGCTTCTGAAAGAAGAAGAAGAAGAAGAAGAAGAAGATCTTTATTTATATAGCGCCTTTCACAGACATGGTCACAAAGCGCTTTACATGAGAGCAATTGCATTCACTCCAGACTCGGTGATGGTAAACTACGTTAGTAGCTTCAGTTTCCCCTGGGGGAGACTGACAGAAGCGCGTCGCGACTACACACGTCTGCGCCAACGGTCCCTCTGACCACCACCATACATTCACACACACCATTCATCCTGGCCTATTGTACATGTTTTTGGTGGTAGGGGAAACCGGAGTACCCGGAGGAAACCTACGCAGACACGGGGAGAACATGCAAACTCCACACAGAAAGGCCCCGTCCAGGTGGGAATCGAACCTGGGACCTTCTAGCTGTGAAGCGAGAGCACTAACCGCTGTGCCACCGTGCCGCCAAATCAGTTTGTACTGAGCCAGGCCCGATTTGGTTTTTAAAATCTTTCCTGCCTAATACACGGGGGGGGGAATTAGTAATAAAAATGTGCACAAAATTAGAGAAACTATTTGAGAAAACGAGAAGAATTGAGGCAAAAATAAGAAAGAAAAAAAAAGTGTAAGAAAAAAAAAATAGGAAGAAAAAGAAATTGGGGGAAAAAAACATTTATTTGAGCTGAATCAACCAGGTCACTTCCTTTAATGCGGTCCTTGGACCAACAGCATCAAAACGTGGATCTTTTTTTTTGTCGGTACCTGCTGTCGATACCGGTAGCACCTAAACTTTACTTCTGATGCCATACCGGTGTCGTTTAACAGTACCAGCCTTATTCCTGAGCCTGTTGCATCGGTGACAGCGGCTCCTAAAGCTTTCCAAGCCCAGACTCAGCCTCAGCCTCACACAACTTCCATGAAATATTCAGCAGACTTTCTTTTTTTGTAGCATGTGCTCTTTCCCCTTTCGCACGTGCACCAGTGCAAAAATGTGGGAGAGACCGCAGAAGAGGGGGGGTGGAGTCAACGGGGGCAAAGCGGAGCGGGCCGAGCGAGCATTCTGCCGACGGGGGGAGAGAGAGAGGAAACCCGGCTGACTCCGGTCCAAGCAACTCCACCCCCCCCCCCCCTAGCAACAGCGCGCAGCCCACTCGCAGCCCATTGGCTAGCACGCAGCCCGCGTCACGGCCTCGGACCAATCGGGACTTTTTCCGGGGCTTAGCGTTTTCAATCCCGGCCTGTCCATGGCAACACGGGGCCTGGGATGGTAGTGGCTGAGCGCCGGCGCACATGTGGCTGAGGAAACGGAGAAGATTAAGAAGAACAAAACAACAGGGATGTTTTTGGGAACAGCCTGGAGCAATGCAAGAAGGATATTACGGTATTTTGGTAAAACGTATGCAGTGTGTTTTTCAGCAAATGGTGCCAAAACGAGGCGAAATCAGGATCAAAACAAGCCGAAAATGGACAGTCTTGCACCACTTTTTCCGCTCGAGTTGAAAAATATTGTATTTAGTCATTAAAAAGTATTTAGTCATTAAAAGGTATTTAGTCATTAAAAGGTATTTAGTCATTAAAGAGGACAACTTTGCCTCTTGCAGATTTTGTATCTTGTTGCAACATGAAGCTGAAATAAAAAAAATAAATGATGAGTACCATGAGGTTTAACAGCAGTTTTTTATGTAAATTATGCTATTTTTTTAAATTTACATTAAAAAAAACAAGGCTATGTACAGTATATGAAAAGTGCAAATCACAATATCTGTCATAGTGTCAAAATATGTATTGAATTACCACAATTTGAATAAACTAAAGAAAATTGGACACAACAGGCAACGTTTGAGCAGAAAATTGAGTAAAACTGAAATAAATCTTACAAAAAACCTTTTGCTTTTTAGGAGCACATTTCATTTGAATAAGAACAGTGCCATTTAACAAAGATATTTAATGCTTTGTGCCTTAATTTTGTCACGTGTCATACACCATCTAAATACTCTAGAAAGTTCCTAATAGAACATTAATCTTGAATTGAACCATTGAAGTCCAAGAGTGACATCCACGTAAAATACTGGAGAAGTCATGTGACTTCTTGTCCCCATAACATCACTTGCAAAATGGTGGTTTGCCAAATGAGCCCTTGTTAGCAAACTAGCTAATTTTACAAAGCCCTTTTTTTCGACTGCAAAGGTATGTTCAACCAATAGAACAATGGTAATCATTAAATAACATGTTCAAGATCACTTTAAATTGTTCTAAGCACATTCGTCAACACAAATACTGTGAGGCGTTTGCAGACCAGGGGAAAGACAGACACTATCAGATGTAATATTTTATCTAACCAAAGTAGCACAGCTTTAAATACATCTGGTTGTCGACTTGTTCCGAAAGAAACACAGCACAGTTTTGTCCAGGTTAATGCTGAGATGCTTCATAAAGTTTTCTCCTCAGTGAGGCCCACCACATGTCTTTTAGACCCGGTTCCAACCCCGTTTTTTAAAACATTCTATGAATCCTTTAAAGACGAACTTTTACACATGATGAATTGCTCTCTTCAGACGGGGGTCTTCCCTGCTGCCTTTAAGGGGGCGGTGGTGAGGCCCCTGCTGAAGAAAATAAATTTGGACTGTAATAATTTTAACAACTTTAGACCGGTATCCAACTTACCATTTTTAAGCTGTGCTGTGCACAAATGGTTTACATCCTACCTCACAGACAGGACATTCATGGTAAGTGTGGATACTTGCTCCTCTGAGGTCCATAACATTACATGTGGTGTGCCCCAGGGTTCGATTTTAGGCCCAGTGCTTTTTAACCTGTATATGCTCCCTCTTGGTGATGTCATCAGGAGACATGGAGTCAACTTTCATAGTTACGCTGATGATACACAGTTGTACATCTCCATGTCTCCTGGGGACACCAGGCCATTGGATGCACTTTTTAACTGCATTTTAGATATAAAATTATGGATGGCCAAAAACTTTCTCCAGCTTAACCAGGCCAAAACTGAAGTTTTAGTCATCGGTCCTCAGGCCCAGAGAGAGAAACTTTTACCCAAACTACAGTCATTGTCTTTTAATCCTTCCTCACAGGTGAAGAACCTGGGTGTGATTTTTGACTCTGAGCTGACTTTAATTCCACACATTAAGAATATTACAAAGATAGGTTTTTACCATCTAAAGAACAGAGCCAGAGTCCGCCCCATTTTCTCTCGAGTCAACACGGAGACGCTCATGCATGCTTTTATCACCAGTCGTATCGACTACTGTAATGCCCTGCTTTCTGGTCTTCCCAAAAAGAGCATCTCAGGTTTACAACTTTTACAAAATTCAGCAGCTCGTGTCCTGACGAAGACCAGGAGGCGGGACCACATTACACCGGTTTTAGAGTCGCTGCTTTGGCTCCCCGTGTGTTTCAGGATCGATTAAAGTTATTTTAATGGTTTTTAAATGTCTTAATGGTCTTGGTCCTTCTCATCTTTCAGAACTGCTTTTACTTTATGAGCCTTCACGGTCCCTTCGCTCCTCTGGCAGGGGTCTCCTAGTTATTCCTAAAGTCAACAGAAAGACTCACGGCGAGGTGTCTTTCCAATATTATGGCCCTCGCCTCTGGAACGACCTGAGGAGGAGCTCAGGACCACAGAGAACGTTCATGTTTTTAAGAGCAGGCTCAAGACCCACCTTTTTAGTTTCGCTTTTAACTGACATCTATTTATTTAGTCCTAATGAGATTGAGATTTTTTATATATATACATATGTATATATGTATATATATAAATATATGTGTGTGTGTGTGTGTGTGTGTGGATGTATGATGCGGGGCGAATTGTTTTAAATGTTGTAATCTGTAAAGCACTTTGTGATACCTTTCGGTATGAAAAGCACTTTATAAATGAAGTTTGATTGATTGATTGAATAGAAATAAAAAGTGTAAACAAAAATCCCTGCGACATATGTGTCACATCGGGCCTTTAGCCCAAAAAGTGTTACAGAAAATTAGCCTGCTGGGACGAGAATCAGGATCAGTCTGGACCCTCCGTCCCCGTTGGCTGTACCCGCAAAATCAAAACGATCTCGTGCAATCAGATTCATGTATTTGTTGTTTTTCCTCGCCGCGCTGGAGAGTCTAAGGACAGGGGACACCCGAGCTGCTCGTCGCCACTGCTGACGCTTATTTGGACTTTATGTTTGCCTGGATACTTGATTAGCCTGAACTTTACATTGTCTTATTTACTGCTCTGTTTTATTGCCTTAATGTTTGTTACAGCCCTATGAGGCAACTCCTGTTGTGATATTGGGCTAAACAAAACCATTGATTGATTGATTGAGTATAATTTCAGTCATGAGTTCGTACACAAAATCATATTT
The DNA here is from genome assembly GCA_021464625.1 of Proterorhinus semilunaris. Taxonomy (NCBI): domain Eukaryota; kingdom Metazoa; phylum Chordata; class Actinopteri; order Gobiiformes; family Gobiidae; genus Proterorhinus; species Proterorhinus semilunaris. Next base: position 2,234,295 of record CM038364.1, read on the forward strand.
TATCCGGCAGACTTGAGCTTTCTAATTTAGAACCGTAAGAGATAGAGACTTGACCTGTTCAGTTCTGGAATCTACTGATTTGTCCCTTTCCTTCAAGGAAACCCATCTCCCTAGGCCTCCAGGGGCCCAATAACAACATTTTGACTTTTGGGGGCCCAACCTTGCCCAGGTCCACCAAATTGCCAGCGAAGTTGCGGCATTAAATCGAAAAGTGAAAGTGATAGAGACTTTGGCTGAGCTCTTTCCAATGCAACCCTCCCGAGCTTTAAAATTAGCCTTCTCCCAAATCCCTATAGGCCTCATGGGGGCAGAGTAACATTGAGTTTAAATTTGGTCAGTTTGAACAACTGTTGTACATTTTTATATTTTTTCTTTTGCCCATTACTCCGATATATATAGATACACAATAGACACTTGCTGTTTTTTGTTTTGGAATCTACTCATTTTGTCTGCCCAACAAACAATAAATGATCTACATTAGCCTCCGGGGGGCGATCACACCTTTGTGTGTATAGTTTTACATCCAAAAAACCAGTGTAACACACGTGATACAAACATGAACAGTGAATGATAGCAACTTACTGTGTTTTGCTTTGGGATCTACTCTTTCCAAGCTTTTAAATAAGCCTAACCGGATATTCCTAGGCCTTACGCAAGCGGTGCAACAACAAATTGAATAGTCCGACAAATCTGTGTAAGTAATTCTGATTTATATTGTGAAAATGCAGATAAAACAGCAACTTTGTGCTTCTGAAGAATAAACTGTTAAGTGGATTGATTTTCAAATAACATGTATAATCTAAAATAAAATACCTATAAACATGCAACGTGACATAATGTCACTTCACAGATCTTGGACACTACGGGGTGTTTCCACAAAACATCAGAAATGTGTTTTATATGATCCAATTAGTCTGTTTTACATCCAGCATAATATTCCCTCAAAGAAAAAGGGGTCTGGGTTCTTATGGGTTAAATCAATGGCAGATAAGTTAGTCCAGTAAAAGTGCAGTATACACGAGCATGCAGTACAAGTACTATGTGAAGATACTGCCCTCAGTGCCTGGTGTTTGTCATGATCAGGAGAATGCTGCCCTGCACCGTCTCATGTGCCTGTGATTGAGTTACAGCCACAGCCCTGGACGTGCACATGCACGTGCACACACACACACGCACAGAGCCTGTAATACAGTTAGCTGCTGGTTTACTGGGAGAGAACAATAGAAAGACCCGCTCTAAAGGGAAGGGGCCGGATGGAGACGTGAAGTCAGAGACAGACCTCCACTTTGAAACTGTAAACGCACCGTTTGGTTTGGAAATCCAGAGGGAGAGGGAAGATTGCGATTTTACGATTATTCATGATGAAAGGAAACTTTGTTTTTGTGTTTAAAATGCTTTTTTAATACTCGAACTTGTAAACATTCACTGTTATTAATAATAATATTATTATTAGGCCACAGGAGGCCATAAGAAATCCCGTTTGAAGTTTGCTAGAAGTCATATGGAGGACACAGCTACCATGTGGAAGAAGGTGCTTTGGTCAGATGAGACAAAAATTGAACTTTTTGGCCCAAATGCAAAACGTTATGTATGGAGCAAACCTAACACTGCTCATCGTCCTGAGTGTACCATCCCCAGTGTCAAATATGGGTGGGGGGAGCATCATGCTATGGGGCTGCTTTTCCTCAGCGGGGACTGGGAAGATTGTAAGAATAGTTGGGAAGATGGATGGAGCCAAATACAGAGACATTTTGGAGGAAAACCTGCTGGAGTCAGCAAGAGAATTGAGGCTGGGGCGGAGATTCACCTTCCAGCAGGACAATGACCCTAAACACAAACATCTACAATGGAATGGTTTAAAAACAAACATATTCATGTGTTAGAATGGCCCAGTCAAAGTCCTGACCTAAATCCTATTGAAAATCTGTGGAAAGACCTGAAAACTGCTGTTCACAAACGCTCTCCTTCTAATGTGACAGAGCTTGAGTTGTTTTGTAAAGAGGAATGGGCTAAAATGTCAGTCTCTACATGTGCAAACCTTGTAGAGTCAAACCCCAGAAGACTTGCTGCTGTTATTGCAGCAAAAGGGGGTTCCACAAAGTATTAAGTCAAGCGGCCCTCAGTCGGCGGTGCACCTCCACCTCAAAACCTCCAACCACTCCTTTGAGGACGGGGAGGTCAACATTTGAGGTAAAGAAGAACGTTGGTTTGAAAGAGGAGTAAAATAAGCTATTTTTGTCAAGGAAACTCTTCCGTCACTTTACTCTAATCTCCTTCGGGAGAAAGGGCACGGCCAGCCCAAGGAGACGGCACCTCAGCCAACAAAAGAACAATAGGCAGGTAATTAGCAGTGATCAGCCATGAATAGGACAGATAATGGGCAGTGATCATCTAGAGACGCTCTACTTCAAAGGTGCTTACCCACAGGTGAGAGTAGCTGTGATTAGAGGGGAGGAGCCGGGCCAACCCTAACTCCTCCCTGTTGGTCTTTTTCTAAGTTGCGGGCTGAGCGGGACTTTAGTCCGCTGACGAAGCCTTTTGGATGAGGCGAAACGAAAGATTACTCAAGTACCTTCATTGAAGATAGACCAACTAACAATCACCTTTTTAGTCCCAATTTACAATAATCTTATACTGAAATATTTTTGTAAATAAATAGCCTAAATAAGTTTGTGCCTCCATTTAGGACCCAGAGGGACCGTTTCAACATCTCTAGCACCAACGGAGCGCCGCTACTCTTTACTCTTCACCAGCAGCACATACTGTATGGCTCCTCTTCATCCCTGTGGAGGCAGAGACATTTGAATCCAGTCGGAGGGGAGTTTATTGACACAACAGGAGTTTCTGTGATCAGAGCAGTGGGAGTGTGGCAGCACGGCCCAGGACTCTGAATGGAGAGATTAGCATGGCAGCTAACTCAAAGCTAACAGAGGGGAAAAAAAGCAATAGTCTTTTGCGGTGGCTGGCCTGCATTATGATTATGAACGGTGACATTTTTACAGCAAGTGCCTAACATAGGTTACAGTAAACGTGAATTCTGTCATTTACAGAATATTGTTAGCTTTGACGGAAACTTTTAATGGTCGTCCGTCATTTTGACAGATTTAAAATCGCACCTCCATAGCGGCCAATCATCGCCATCGGTCCCGCTTTTAAGCCCCAGCAATTACGATCCGTTCGCTTCCCAGCTGCGCTGCGACCCGCCTCCACCCCATCCCCTAAAGAGCAGGTCAAAACAATGACACGTCTTGATGCACTTCACCAAAAGTGAGTGAAATGATGTTGCAAAAAAGACTGCCACAGTTTGGATGTGTGCAGTGGAGCCGGGGAAGGAATAAGCATACGTGGATTAAATGCTGGCTTGACGGGTTTTTATCAAGTAGAGCTACATAGACCTCGGAGTCTAAATGATGGGATACAACAGTGAAAAGGTTTCATGAAGGAATCCTCTGGACTCATCAATGCAGGTTTACCAGCTTCGGTCCGATAGGGTTTGTTTCTCTGCAGTGCGTCCGTCCGGAGATGGAAGGCAGCCGCGAGGGCCCCCCGAAAGTCGGCCCCTCGCACAAAGACCGGGGAGGGGCCAGGGGTTACAGGGGTCAGAGGGCACAGAGGGGGGGCCCCGCTGAGGGAGGGGCTCTTCAGAACAGAGACACTGGGATTATCTCGACAGGAGACAGGACAGAGGGGGGAGACGAGGGGGTTCGTCTTCAGCAAATACCTCAAGGTTCAGATTTGGAATTCAAGCCATCGCCAGTGAAAGAGAAGAGTAGGTTAGTTTGTAGATTTCGTAATCTAAAGACCAGCGGCATGTCCCATCAGGGCTGAGGGGAAAACTGGGAAGGAATAGGTAGCGTTCACGTGACATCACAACATTCTCAAGAGTCTATAGTTTAACATTGAGGTGGAGCGCAAATGAAAATTCAATGGCTGTAACCATAGTAACGCTCAAAATGCAGTCTTAAATCATTGCTAATTTCTCTGTAATTCCTGAGGCCAATTCACATGAAACAAAAGCTGTCACAAAAGTTCAAAGTCATATCTTCCAGGACATATGAACATACGTCTAATTATTTCTTCACAAAGGCGTCCAGAAGTGGAGACAATATTCAAAATCATGTGCTTGATGTTGGCCAGTAGAAAGGACTTTCAGCCATAAAATCCACATGTCAGGTTTGTGAATCCAATCACTATCACATGATGATCAGAACAAAACATTTGGACATTTTCTTTTTGGAAATTTCTTTCAAAAACTGTTTCTCTCCCATAGAGTTGTATTGGCACCTGCCCTCCGACTGAAATACAATTCTATAACGTGAACGCAACCTATTGACAGATTTTCCTGCATGTTTAGAGCACTAAAAAACAGCCATTTGATGTCCGTTGTGTGTCAGAATATTTCTCTAAATAATCTTCGGGCCCAGACGTTCTATGGAGGGATTAAAGGGCTAGCGAGTAAACTTGGGGGGTTAACCCTGGTTTTGTGGTTCTACGAAACAGATCTCCCGGTCCATCAGGACAGATCTGGAACACGGCCTTAGTGCGTTTACCCCGGAGCAGAGCGTGCACTGTACGAGATAACAGATCTTTGACCAGCCAGAGGAGACAACTCTAGGCTAACCTCAAGGCTGAGGATCTGCCTTGTGCCTCTACCGTTTGAGTGAACGACATATTGGGCAATCAGAATGATCCAGCCTCGCTCCCTTTGGCTGCTGGCCAACTAAAGGAGAATCACATTTGTCGGCTCTGCAGTCGCTATAAATAAACTCCACGTGTGTCTCGCAAACTATTCTCACGCTTGGAACAAACGGTCTACGGGTCAGACGGGGTCAATCTTCATTTCATCGCGGAGCGGGTTGGTAAAGAAAAGCCGCGTCTTTACAGCAGGTTTTTGATGCACATATGACGAGAAGCGTTTTGCAGCTTGTGATTCAGATAATGTGTTTAAGCAGCTGAATAGGTAGAAAGTGTTAGAGCACCACATTTATTGGAGGAGATCAAAACTAGGGATTTTTTTTTCTGACTCATTTATAAAATGCTAAAATCCTTTGTGGAGCAGTGGGAGCCGAGAAACGTGCCGTTAAATTTGTAATAAAGGGAAGGCGATCTTTACTACCAATGCGTTCACCTGCTCGATCTGCTGTATACACTACTTGCTGTGAGCGCCCTCCACTGGCACAAAGTAAAAACAAAGTACTAGCCAACAGCATGTTAACAGAGCAAAGTAGTAAACCGAGTGCAGAACAGCTCAGAAACCTCTGCTGTGGATTACCGACATAAATATGCAACAGCACGTTTTCTGTCATTTTATGTTTACATATAAAAATAAGACATTTTATGCCTAAAAATATTTTCCTAAAACTTTTTTCCGCGACAAAATCTAAATAATGGATAATCTCGGGTTTTCATTTATTGTATTATTTTGTTTGTATATTAGTTACTAGGATTTTTTCAAAGGGGATTTTGGATATCCTGTTTAGTTTTTGACTAAGCTAATCATAAGTGTTCAAAGCTGAAAAAAATTGGGCTGGGAAATAGATATTAAAAAATCGTCAAAATATGATTAAGTCCAAGCCTGTAAAGTGTGGAGTACGCTGAGGTGAGTGGAACAAAAACCACATTTCTCCACTCTTTCGTACGGGTGGCTCCCAGAAAGGAAATGACCATATTTGGATTATAGCGTCATCTCCGGAGCCTTCAGCACACGTGGATCAAAAATGTATGAATATTTGTGAAAGAATGCACGAGGGAACGATGGCTTTGTGGAGCAACGTTGTAGATACTTCTGGGAAATCTTTGCCTCGCGACCAAACGTCATGAAATAAGCATTGTACGGGGTAAGTTTTGTCTTTGTTATACTCTGACATGGAAACTACGACGTTAAGGGAGAAAACTAGCTAACCCCTCGCCGGACTTTCAGGTTCTATTAGGCAAGGCAAGGCAACTTTATTTATACCGCGCATTTCGTACACAAGGCAACTCAATGCCCCTAAACTCAATATTACAGCGCAGAAGTGTTCCAGCCGGAAAAGAACAAACAACCAACTCAAACGGGATTACTCCAAATCAAATCTACTCCAGGGACGTTTAAAACATTGTCCAAAGCTCAATAAACAAAGAGTGATATGTCCAGGTTAGAAGAAAAGAATGTGGAAGTGCGAAGATACAGCCGTGTGCCATCGTGAGCGAATATATATATATATATATATATATATATATATATATATATATATATATATATATACACTGTATATATATACACACACAGCAGGGATCTCCAACCAGTAGCTCGCCAAAGACTTTCTACATCTCTATTCGCATGATAACTCAACTATTCTGCATTTTCTGTTTGAACACAATCTGTGAACAGTTGGGTCAATATTGTAAAGTATAAGCACTAAAATACTAATTCTCCTGGGTGAAGTCCACCTAAGTTGTATTTTACACAAGTGTTTTTGAAGCATAAGTGGCTCTCCGACATTCTGGTTGTGTACAAGTAGCTGGCCGGGTTGGAGACCCCTGATATACATGTTGTACATATACTATGTGCTTCCCTATCCGTACTCACCTGGGGGCCATGCTGATGTCCTGCAGAGGCTGTAGTGTTCACCTGACGTCAGGGGCTGCAGGCTCCTCACACCTCTGTCCCCCTCTGCACATCCCCCTGTCAGCAGAACAGAACAGGCGTCAGGTCGCCACCACGAGGGAAAAGTGAAACCACGGTCGTCTCTTGCACTTCTCAGACGGAGAGTCAATCATCGCTTGGATCCAGAGAGCAGATTCTCTCTCCAAACACTAATTCACCATCACTCGAATCATGAAATATCAATACTCCTGCTTGATTGAAACATTGCGTTCCTCTGCGAGTAAATCTGCAACTAATAAAAGCATTCCTTAAGTTGTGTGAAAGCACTGAAACAAATAATAGAGGTCTTTACTTGAAAGAATCCAGGAAACCGATTGCCTTGAATAAGTCAAGTTAATGAGGCCGATTATCTTCAAGTGTTGGTAACTCACGAATTTCCAGTAAAGTTAATTCCCATACCAGTAGTGTTCAATTGAACATTTGTATTGATGAATACTTGCGTATTTCAATTATATTTCGATTTCTCTGTTCAAGTTTTCACTCAAGTCTTGGAGATTGTGCATTAGGCTTGCACTGGATGGATGAATTAAATATTACAAAACAAGCAATTGCTAGTTTTATTTTAATTTTTTTATCCACTAGAAAACTCATTGAGATTAAGGTCGCATTCACAACCCCCTCTTGATTCGAATCCTGGTGTGAATGCGAGTTAAAAATCTATTTTTCAAGAGAGTCCTGGCCAAGAAGATGCAGGTGGTAACAAGTAAAAAAAATTAAAACTGAAACTACTCTTACTTCATTAAATAAATAAAACTAAAAAACAGAACGTTGTTCTTCGACGTACGGTTCATGATTGTCCCAGTTCCTCTGAGTCGTGGTGCAGCTTTACAGTCTTTGATGTGGACAGATGTTACAGAAGAAGCTCATGAGGTTCATTTCTTCAACACAGTTACGGGAGTAACAATTTTCTCCAATATAAAAGTACATTTACCACAGTCCTGTCCACATCTGTCATGGTCCACCATGAGCCACCATGACTCAGAAGAACCGGGACACACATGACTCTACATCAGATTGTCATGTTATGTTTTTTTTGTTTTTTTTTGTAAAAATTAGAGTAATAAATTAATTAATTATTTTTTAATGATATAATTTCAGGATTTTCACATTTGTATTTTTACTTTTTTACTATATTTTTGAGTTTCAGAATATGATATAACTCTCATATCCAGCAGAACTCTGAAGTTCTGTCTAAAGCAGAATCTCCATGACCTCCTTCTTCACTTCCCAGTCTGTGACTAAAGAGCAACGAGGTCTCAGCTTTTTTACAGACAATAAAGAGCTCCCTATTTAGCGTCATGTTACTGTCACTCATGGTGTCTGACCTAAAGTCTAACTCTGAAGAAAGTCAATTCACATGTACACTGAGAAGGTTGGAAGGGCGTTCCCTCGTGTCCAAGTGCGTCCAACTGCCTGGACCAAAACTTCCCCTGATCAGGGGACTCTGGAGTTTAAGTAGTTAAGTTGTCTAAATGCAATATAATTGAATTATGCAAGTATTCAGCAATACATTTTTTCAATTGAACACTACTGGTATGGAAGTTAACATTACTGGAAATTAGTGAGTTACCAACAGTTGAAAATAATTAGCCTCATTAACTTGACTTATTCAAGGCAATCGGTTTCCTGGATCCTTTCAAGTAAAGGCCATTTCAATACTTACTTTACACTAGTGAAGGTAGCTGATTGAAGAGAAACAAGTAAACAACAATGAATACATTCAAGGAAGCACAACTATTACTTTTCTCAGTGAGTGAACTGAAGCTGAATGAATGTAAACTTTTATTTATTTGTATATCATCCTAACTATTTTAGATCATTTTTATTATGTCATTTTGGAACTAACATTTGAAATCAGGCTTTTGTTTTGAACATAATTTTGAAAGAAAGGGACATTTAAATAACATTTAGCAATAAAATGTATGAATTTGACACACAAAACCTTGTTGTTTTTTCCCAAGTAATTGGTCTATTTTATACATTATCATCAACACCCTTGAGGTGGGGGTACACGGAGTACAGATAGAAGGTCAAAGGGGGACAGAAGACAAATAGGCTGGTTTTAGACCAAGCAAAAAAGTGACACAAGTGTGATGAAAAAGGGTTAAGAGGTTAAAAAGTATTTTTTTTAAACAGGGTTTCGATGCATTAAAAAGCATCCAAAGTCATTAAATCAATTTGGGCAAAATGAAGGCCTTAAAGCAACAGGACTATTACTAAATCATTAGCCTACTCTGGACTGAATGTAGGTTACGGTGTCACGCAAACCTCCGCTGACTCTGTAATTTCATTCGCAGTAGCACAGCGCCCTCTGGTGTTACAGGCTGATCACCGGAGGGGTGGACACACACGCACACACACACACACACGCACACCCTAACACGCACACACACACACAAAAAAAGAAAAAACTCAATCTCAGGGAAGAAAATTCAAACGCTCTTCCTGGAAACAGTACCAGAAACCCGCCACAACTTCGCACCACATGACATGCAAAGAAACTGCGACACAGGTCCAGCCCTGGCCAGGGTTCGCCTGAGATTTAGCAATAGAAATATATTCACGTCGGTTATTTGTGTCTGGCACGTTTTGCACGAGCCCCACGTCAGAATCCCCCGTTTTCTTCGGCGTACGGATGAAAGACGAGTTGGGCACGATTGCGACATGATTAAAAACAGACTTGTTCCTTCCCGTAAAGTGCCCCTGCTTCTTCTATCACTACCATACTTTCTTCTTCTTCTTCTTCTTCTTCTTCTTCTTCTTCTTCCAGGCCGTGAAACATGACATCACCCACACCTGCGAGCTTTGCTTCTTACTCAAAATACCACAACATTCATTTTAGCCACATTTTATTTGTGTGAATAATGTAGCCTAGCCTGCTATAACCATGTAGCTAACAAGAACAACGAATGAATCACAAGTGTCGGTTTATCATACATAGAATAAAGTTATGTAAAGTTCATGTATTTTAATGTAGTCTGTATTTTATTATATTTGCGGGGCAAATGTAGGCCTACGTGAATGCGGGAGTAATTGATTAAGCTGAAATCATGATCAAAAACGCAATTTTTATACTTTTTTTTTGCACGATCTTTTGAACTGTTCGACATTACTGCATGGTAGAAAATCTATTTTCTAAGCTATACAATTAGAATAAAATAAAAAATATACAAAATACTGGCAATTAAAAATATGAAATATTTTATTACACATAAAAGAAAATTAGCTTTTCCCTTTTGTTTTAATAATCTAAAAATATATAAAATAGGCTACAAGATGAACATATATTAAAACGATAATAATAAAATCAATACATAATACGCCTACATAATAAATATTATAATCAATAATAAGAATAATAATAATACGCTGCAGTAACCAACTTATGTGATTTTTTTTTTTTTTTTGCATGTACTGTACTGACGCATAAGAAACACGTAATCCCCCGCACACACACACACAAACGCACGCACGCACACACACACACTTCCACTTGTCGTACGCAGAAGGTACGTAAATGCTTCTAGATTTTGACATAGCACATTACCTTTCGCCTGTACTTGTAGAGCTGACGTGAAGCCGAACCGGAGCGCCTCCGGAGCGGCGCCGTCGACTCCGCAAAGCGGTCCGTGTCCATGTCGGTACCGTCCTGCTGCCAGCGCCACGAGTGACGCAGCAGATCGTTAGAAAGGAAATAAAACAAGGTGATAAATCCACGCGCGCGCGCTCTCTCTGCAGACACGAGCAGGAGGACGGCGGCGCGTGGACAGAGATAAACGCCCACCGGAGAGAGCTTGTAGCACGGCGTGACGGGATGGGCTCGTTTTTTTGTTTTTTTTTGCACAGTCACAGGAGCGCGTAGAATACGATTGCACAGCGGTTTGGGCTCCGCGAACGATTTCCCAACGAAGCGTACGTCCGGGACTTCTCGCTGCGCGGAAAAGCAGAACGAAGTATGTCCTCCGTTTGCGCGGGAAGTGCAGACGGGAAAAGAAAAGTAACTGCGCAGTTTGTGTTCCATTGAATCGGACTCGTTCCCTCCCCACTCGTACCCTCGCCTCGCCTCCTCCTGCCTCGCGTCCTTGCGTCCTCCCCGCTCGCTCTCTCCTCCTTGAGTCCCCCGTTCCTCCTCTCGCCCCTCTCAGGTTCGCGTTGTGTTTTTTTTTTGGGGAGGTGGAAGTCTTGGACATCAGTGCCCCGCCCGCCTCCGTAGTGATCGACACACAGAGGAGCGGTGTTAATGTCGTCGACTCAAATATTTAGTCTTAATTTTAGTCAAAGTGATTTTTTTGACGACTAAAATTGGACTAAAACTAAATTAAAAGTTTTTTTATGCGACTAAAACTATGACTAAAATGTCCAGATATTTTAGTCGATTAAAATTAGACTAAATAAAAATGAAAAGGAGAGACTAAAATCATCCAAACTTCTATTGATAGTAGGGCTGGGCGATATGGCCTAAAATCTATATCATGATATGAAAAAATAAATATCACCATAACGATATATTTGACGATATAATTGACAATGGACGAATTACTTTAAAATCCCAGCCTTACGCCTTTTGGGAAGATTCATTCAGTGATATATATTTTTTTTTTTACGGCATAATTGTCTCGCAAATAATGATCTACTCAAGCAGTTTACATCCTTCATTTCATTTTACTTTTTCAGCACGTGTCCCCGTGTTCTACAGTCACCGTTTATGCTGCTCTGATGGAGCGTAACATAAATTATATTGTGTCCACAACGAACAAAACATTATATCACGATAACGATATGCGATACGATATGGCCCAGCCCTAATTGACCGTCTGAAAGAGCCTCATATCATGTAAATTCACTGCCAAAGGAACAGCTCTGAGCTTTGTTCATGAGGGAGCAGCTCCATGAAGCAGAGGACCTCCATTAAATATGATTATAATGAATATTATTAATACAAAGTCGACTAAATGAGTCTTAATTTTGGTCGACTAAATTGACTTGCAATTTTTTTGACTAAAATTCGACTAAAATTTAATTACATTTTCGTCAAAAGACTAAGACTAAAACTAAATTAAAATATGTTGTCAAAATTAACACTGCAGTGGAGGCCTTCAGCGATGCCCAAATCCCAACTACACTTTCCGAAAGGGCACGATCCTTCCGAATCGGCAGGGGCAGTAGCCACAACATTTACCACAACATTGACTTAAATGAATTACGGATACATAAACTACTAACGTACACTATAGTTACTTTTGGAAGTAAACTGTACTTGCTGTAGTTTACTGTTCAGTGCCACATTAAAATAAAAGGATAAAACTTTTCACACACACCCTCATTCTTTCTCCCTCCCCCCCCCCCCATCTCTTTCTCCCTTCTCTCTCTCCCCCTTTCTCCCTCTCTCTGCCTCTCCCCACTCATTCCCTCTCTTTCTCCCCCTCACCCCTACTCTTCCCGTCTCCCCCACTCATTCCCTCTCGCTCCCCTCTCTTTTTCCCTCTCTCCCCCTCTTTCTCCCCCTCTCGCCCACTCATTCCCTCTCTCTCCCCTCTCTTTCTCCCTCTCTGTCCCCTCTCCCCCACTCATTCCCTCTCGCTCCCCTCTCTTTTTCCCTCTCTCCCCCTCTTTCTCCCCCTCTCGCCCACTCATTCCCTCTCTCTCCCCTCTCTTTCTCCCTCTCTGTCCCCTCTCCCCCATTCATTTCCTCTCTCTCCGCTCTCCCTCTCCCCACTCATTCCCTCTCTCCCCCTTTCTTTCTCTCCCACTAATTCCGTCTCTCTCTCCCTCTATCCCCTTCTCCCCCATTCATTTCCTCTCTCTCCCCTCTTTCTCCCTCTCCCCCTCTCATTCCCTCTCTCCCACTCTCTTTCTCCCCCTCTCTCCATCTCCCTCTTTTCTTGACCAGTGATGTAGTGTGCATGGTCCAGGAGAGGTTCTCTGTGATGTGCACACCCAGGAACTTAGTGCTGGTCACCCTCTCCACAGCAGCACCGTTGATTGTTAGAGGAGCATGCTGGACCCGTGCTCTTCAAAAGTCCACAACAATCTCTCACTTTAACAATTAGCCGCATTGACACTGGACATACTTAACTGATAATCTAATGAAAGTTACAGGACGTCCTTGAACTATTCATAGAATGATCAGAAGTGGTACACTACAGTTATATGCAGTAAATGGTCTTATTCAATAAGTCAGGGCATTAAAAGCAATGGCTGCAGTAATGGCTCTTACGGTGCTCTGCAACCAAACGTGGGTTGTCTGAAGCTGCAGATAAGGACGTAAGCATAACTCAAATAAAAGCTAAGTTTATTCAAGCTATAACGTGGAGGCTGCACTAGCTCGGTCTTTATTGGGGCAGTGCTGGGAATGTGGAAGTAGGAGCCACTTTTCCACAGGCAGACACTTCACGGCCCAGTGCCTGGCCAACCCGGTTTGGCGAGCTGTCCCACTGTTGAGGCCAGGGCCAGACCGATCTGACCAGGCATATACGTTTTGGCACCGACCTCTCGCTGTGGCCAAAGTGCTGAACCGAGATGCAGGTCATACGGATTTAATATTTCACAACATCATACCGCTGTTCTAAAGGGGATTTTGCCGATATTAGCATTTAGCTGGTGTTAGCATAACATTTTGCATAGTTCATATTTTAGCTGTTTCTTCCCTCTAGTATTTGCCTTGGCACTTCTGAATGATTCCATAACCCCCACCAGAAGGCAGTATTTGTCCACATTTGTTCTCATCGTGGCTTTGTAATCACATTCTATACACCGTGCTCATCTGTGACACAACTGCGCTCGGGACTACGTGGCAAGGCGAGTAGGTCGTGTGGCACGCGGTAGAGCCGTGTTCAGTGGAAAGACACCTTTTATAATCATTTCCAAGTTAGTTTAAGCCGTAGCAGGATCAGGCTACCAAAGTGTAGTGCCTATTCTGCTTTTTTATTACATCATGCAACATGTTCTTGTCATTGTGAGTCAGCTCAACATTACAAGTGTCTTCAATTCAACGGATAGGTCATGTTTAGAAACAGGATGATTGTTTTTTTGCAGGAGGATTATCTCATCAAGAATGATTGAAAATATTACACTGGCCGCTTTGGATCAAATAGAAACTAGACTATACTTCGATTTGGATTGTGACATGACTTTGTCCTTTTAAAACCTCAATCATCATCCTGGAGATGTTCCAAAGCGCTCCACCACTCCAGTGCATGAGCAAAAGCGGAGTGTAATGAAATGCAGGGCAGACGTGAAGGCCGAAGTGGTGAGCTCAGAGCTAATGACAGGCTTCCACACAGAGGAGAGAGGAGGAGGACGTGCGAGCAGGTCAGAGGACACAGATACAAGCCAAGGAGAGGAATAAAGCACAGGCTTCCATAAAAGGACAGGGCTGTGGATGGAAGGCCTGCCTTCTCCTTCGTAATACTGTACACACTGAAGATGAGCAGTTAGGAGGTGCCCTTCAGACTCATAGCTTAAATACAAGCTATTATTATTCATTGCAAAGATTTATTGACACTTTGGGGTTTTAATCTAGCAAGCAACTTGTACTTGTACCTCACCAAATAATAAATAATAAATACCCCCTGTGTAAACACGGCAAAGTATATGGTTGTTCAGGCACAAAACCAATGACATTTCCTCTTGGTAGCAGCAGATAATCATTTAGCAGCCTTACTGTGTGAAGGTACAGGCTGTTATTGGCGCCAATAGACCTGTACCTTCTCCCTGAGGGCAGCAGGTGGAACAGGTGATGGGCTGGGTGATGCTGGTCCTGCGGGATGTTGTGCACTCTCTTCAGCGGGTGTTGAAGATGGTGCTGCTCTCTGGGAGAGAGGTACACGCTTCAACCCAGCACTGTCTGGCTGGTTTTACACGTCTAGCATTTCGCTTGCAACAGGCCCGCAGTCGTTGTGGGTGGTGCTCCCACGGACACGCACGCTGGAATACATATTACTGAAAGAAAAACAGACCAGCGATAAAAGGTTTTGTGAGCCGCGATGAGAACAATATGGACAAATGCTGCATTTTGGTGGAGTTTATGGAATTATTTAGAGGAGCCAAGGCAATGCAAGAAAGACGCAGCTAAAAGATGACGGCAAGTTATATGCTAATGTTATGCTAATGTGGCTGATGTATTGCGGACCCTGCGTTGTGTTGTGTTTTCTTAGGGACTCGCGGGACTCATGACACTTTTGGAGGAGGCAACCGCTTCACTCCGTTTATTATCTGGTGCATAAAATAAAAATGCGTTAGCCCCGACAGCAGCCCTGCCCACATATACAGCCTCTTTCCCATGGAAAAGCTAACAAAAGGCGCTAACTCAAACATACCTGGTGCATAAAATAAAAATGTGTTAGCCCCGACAGCAGCCTTGCCCACATAGACAGCCTACAACACAAAAGCAAAGACATCCATAACATAAATAACTAATATGAACATCGTGACAATAATACAATATAATAACTTCAAAGACATGTTAAATTTACAACAAAATGGAATACAGCGGGACGATGCCTCTGGATATTGCCTCTTTCCCATGGAAAAGATAAAAGGGATAAAGGAACGGGAGGAGCCAACTTTTATCGGACTGTACACTGACAGGACATGACATACAAAAGGGAAGACCACCAAAGTAAAATACCATAAACGGGACCAAACAACTCAAAGACACTACCAGGTATGGGACAAATAAGTAAACAAGCACCGTGGCGTGTAGCATCACGCAACGCCTAACACTGGCGCTTCACCAATTCACCAGGATTAACTGCATAACACCAGCTAAAGTTGTGCTAACAGTGGCTAAATGCTATTATCGGCAAATCACCTTTTTTCAACAGCGGTATGATGTCGTGAAATATTAACTCTGTATGACCTGCATGTTAGCGAGGGCTGTCCTCAGTCCTTCAGTCTGTTAACATCACGTCACGTCACGTCAGCACTCAGGCCACGGCCCGAGGTTGGTCCAAAAACATGTACCTGGTCAGCCCGGACCAGTCCTGGCCTGGGCAGTGGAGACGCTCGTCCAACAGGGTAGACCAGGCACTGTGCTGTGGACCTGCCAGTGGAAACATCCCATAAGTGGTCAGAATCAAGGCCCGATCAATATTAATTCATGATATATTTTGTCATCTTCAAGATGTCATTTTGTAAATCTGATGTGTTTATCTGTTCAGTACACATAGATCTGATCTATGTGTACTGAACAGGTGAAGTCATTAGCACTTCGTAAAAATAGCATCCTTTTCTGTAAATGTAGTGCCATTGGAAACTGACTGTAAATGAGTATTGGGCGGGGAAACCTTTCTGATATTCTATGTTTTGTATATTGTATTGTATGTTGATGTGTATTTTAACTGTGGGTCCCGACAGAAGCTCTCTGATATCAACAATATGAACAATATACTGCTGGAACCATATGTTTACATACGTCATTTTTTTCTCACTGTCTGACATGAAACCAGAATTAACTTTTATTTTTCTTAGGTCAATTAGATTTTAAAATATTATTTCTATTTGTAAGATTCCATAAGAATGAGAGATAGAATTTTCAACACAATTTTGTATTACTTTTTACAAAACCAAAAGTTGACATACACTAAGGTTACTATACCTTTAAACAATTTGTTAAAGCCCAGATTATGTTGTCATGACCTTGATAGCTCAAGTCTGGTTCATCCTTGGGTGTAACTTCAAGACACTTGAAGGTCCAGGTTCATTGGTTAAAACAATGATGGAAATGACCAATCATCACACAGATCAGAAAGAAGGCGGGTTCTGTGTCCCAGAGATGAACGTGCTGTGTCTGAAATGTGAAGATCAACCCAAGAACAAAAGCAAAAGACCTGGAGAAGATGCTGAGCCTGGTAAGAGTTTGTCATTATCCAAAGTGAAACAAGTCCTGCACCGACATGGGCTGAGAGGGAACTCTGCCAGGAAGAAGCTCTGACTCCAAAAGAAACTCCAGATTGGAGTTTGCAAATGAAAAAAGGATAAAGATTTTTGGAGACATATCCTGTGGCCTGATATACGGTATATATTATATATTTCAATTCAATGTAACTTTATTCCGGACTCGTAGTCTATTACAATAAAAATAAAAGGACAAGACAAAACAATTAAGATGGCATTTAAAAAAGACAATCATGACAATGTCTCCACAAGTCAGATTGATAACGTATTGCACTCCATTTTATATTTGTGAAGGACACTATTATTTCATTCAGTCGACACAAAAAGCTGTAAGTTCGTAGTACGGCCATGTAAAGTGTTCACTCTGGCATTGACAAACATTTCTGTGGCACTTGACCCTCTCGCCTTCTTCAAAAGCACACGCAAAGCATCATTATAGGCCACCTGCAGCCTACGCAAGCTGGCTTTCTTATAATGAGTACAGAGATGAGCTGTGTACAAGGGAGTACAGTACACTTTAAATAAAGTGAGCTTTACTCTCTCTGTACAACAGCCAAAACTTCCATGCCAGGGTATTGGCCTGGGCATACAACACTCTGCATTGTCTATACATGTCATCATCATCAGACAAGTCCTCGGTGATGATGTGCCCGAGGTACTTGATTTTGTTGACAACATGCAAAACATCATTACACAAACAACTCTTCAAACTATTGAACTTAATGTCATGTTCCAGACCATAGGTTAAGCAGATATTGAGGAGCTGCTGTAGACCAGCAGTACTTGGACTAAACACGACTAAATCATCTGCATACAAAAAATGATTCATAACAATACTCCCAGAGACACAGCCAGTGTGACAAGCTTGAGTTTAGTCGACAGTTTGTCTAGATACAGTTAAATAACACTGGGGACAGAACACCCCCTGTCGGACACCATTGCTAACTTTAAAAGGTCTACATACACTGTTCCCCCATTTCATTTGCACTGTTTGCTGTGAGTACCAGTATGCTAAAAAAAGCACACCATAACTGGGTACACCTTTTGGGCTAATTTCAAGAATAGTTTTCTATGATTTACCCTGTCAAATGCTTTTGAAGCGTCCAAAAAGCACATAAAAACAGATGAATTTTGTTTATATTTTTAGTCTCTTTAAGAGCATATATACACATGTCAGTGCCTAACCTGGTCTTAAATCCAAACTGATTATCTGTAGATCTCACAAGTTTTAGAATCCTGTTCAAAAGGACAGTTTCAATGATTTTGGACACTATCGGTCTGTAGTTATCTGAACAGCCAAGCTTCCCAGGTTTGTTTTTAATGACTGGAACCAATAACACAGCTAATAGAGTCTGGTATGAAACCATGCACAAGAACAGCTGTGAAACAGATAGAGAGCAGTGGGGCCAGCCTCACACTTGCAAACTTAAGGTGCTCAGCAGAGACACCATCCAATCCTGTACTTTTGTTATTAGAGAAATTGGTTATTGCGTAAGACCTCATTTGTCGTAATTACGTCAACATTGTCAACATCATTCACAGTATAGATTTTACAATTAAACAAACTACGGTAATGCTGCCGCCATAGATCTAAAATGTTTACAGTACCAGAGGCACCACACAGGGCAGAGATGTTTTATTCGAAGTTATACCTTTCACTTCCTTCCAAAAGTCGTATGTATTGCTACAGGAGAGTTTCCTGGCGCTCTCTCATTTTTACTGATATAACGCACAGCATCTTTATACTGGGCATTAGTTAGCCTTTTATGTTCAAAAACAGGCCCATATCGAGGTTTTCCCGCCAGTATCCATTCTGTAGCGGCCTCCCGAGCTCTAATATAAACATTGATCTTTGAAGGGGTCTGGCACGTTGGAGAGGTGTTCTCTTCACGGATGAATCTCGGTTAGGGTTAGGGTTAGTGGAACATCACCTCATGTTTCAGCAAGATAATGCACGGCCCCATGTTGCTGTACACAGTTCTTGGAAGCTGAAAATGTCCCAGTTCTTGCATGGCCAGCATACTCACCGGACATGTCACCCATTGAGCATGTTTGGGATGTGCTTGACCAGCAAATACGACAGCGTGTAACAGTTCCCACTAATATCCAGCAACTTCGCACAGCCATTGAAGAGCAGTGGACCAACATTCCACAGGCCACAATGGACAATCTGATAAACTCTATGGAAGAAGATGTGTTGCACTGCATGAGGCAAATGGTGGTCACACCAGACACTGACTGGTTCTGAGTCCCCAGACCCCCAATAAAGCAAAAAACTGCACATTTCAGGGTGGCCTTTTATTGTGGGCAGTATAAGGTACACCTGTGCACTAATCATGATGTCAGATCAGCATCTTGATGTGGCACACCTGTGAGGTGGGATGGATTATCTCAGCAGAGCAGAAGTGCTCACTATCACACATTTGGACTGACTTGTGAACAATGTTTGAGAGAAATGGTAATATTGTGTATCTGGAATGAATTTTAGATCTTTAAGTCCATCTCATGAAAAATGGAGCAGAAACAAAAGTGTTGCATTTATATTATTGTTGAGTATATATATTGGCCATAATGACACTGTGCACTTCACAAAATAGATGACATCAAGGTGGCCTACAAATGTGTCTCAGTTACACCAGTTCTGTTTGGAGAAATGGACCAAAACTCACACTATTGTGAGAAGCTTTGATCCAAAATATACAGTTTAAAGGCAATGCTACCAAATATTAATGAAATGTATGTAAGCCTTTGGTTAAAAAGATTGTGTAGAAAATTCTATCTCTCATTCTTCTGGAATTTTACAAATATAAATATTTTTTTAAATTCTAATTGACCTAAAAAACATAAAAGCATATTCTGGTTTCATGTCTGAGAAAAAATGCAAATGTGTCTTTTCATAAAGCAAACGTATGGTTCCCGCTGTATTTAATAATGAAACACGTTTTGTATGGCGTCGGCCACATAGAGCCACGTATAACCAGGATGTGACGCTTTATTTCCATATACGGCCCTCGTTGATGATATATTTTTATCTTTATTCATTTGGACACCCTGCTCCCTTCAGAGCCAAGCACATGGCTATCATGCGCTACAATAGCGCCAT
The DNA here is from genome assembly GCA_021464625.1 of Proterorhinus semilunaris. Taxonomy (NCBI): domain Eukaryota; kingdom Metazoa; phylum Chordata; class Actinopteri; order Gobiiformes; family Gobiidae; genus Proterorhinus; species Proterorhinus semilunaris. Next base: position 2,253,941 of record CM038364.1, read on the forward strand.
CTGCTGATCAGCAGGCTATATGTCTCATGGTTCTTCCTCTTCACCAAGTACATCTTCATTGATTAGAATGTCAAAACCTGAACAAAGTCTGATTGATATTACGGCGCAAACATCATCATCTCAAAGTGGAACGACATCAGCTGAAATAGTTCGGGAAGAGGATGGACGTTTAGCAAAGACCAAACAAGAATCCTATGTGTTCCTGTTGGTAATTGTAAAACGTTAAGGGACTTGAAAGGGATAAAGTGGTTTGTACTCCCTGAAGCCTTCATTTATACTCCGAGTACCGAGTTCTTGATTCAAGTTTTTAAACATTATACAAAAAATAGATTAAAAGTAAATAAAAAAATACATATAGATAAATAAATAAATAGATAAATAAATAAAAAAGGGAGGGGGGGGGGGGGGGGGCGTCAGGCTATCTACTCCATATTCACACATTTGCTTACTTGAATTTGTCGCAGTACTTCAGAAACCGATCCCATATCAATCGCAAATCGTCTACCTTTCCTTTTAGTTCAAATTAGATTTTTTCCAATTGAATGTACTTCATTGCATCATGTAACCCCCTGACCTTGATTGGTCATTTCCATCATTGTTTTAACCAATGAACCTGGACCTTCAAGTGTCTTGAAGTTACACCCAAGGATGAACCTGACCTGAGCAACTAAACATAGATTACTCAGTATTTAGTAGGACTAGGAGGACGATACACTTTTGTCACAATCTGATACGTATTGTGATACATCTTCAATGAAGGTACTTGAGTCATCTTCTGTAGTTGAGGTACAGAAGATGAAGATGGACAACTCCTGTACGACTGAGAACTTACACAGACGTATTGTGATACAGTGAGTAATTATAAGTAATAGATGTCTGTGTAAGTTCTCAGTCGTACAGGAGTTGTCCATCTTCAATGAGGTTACTTGATTCATCTTCTGTACTCAGTAGAAGTCTTCGAACGTTTCGCCTCTCATCCAAAAGGCTTCGTCAGCGACAAAAGTCCCGCTCAGCCCGCAGCTGAATATATAGACCAACGGGGAGGAGTTAGGGTTGGCCCGGCTCCTCCCCTCTAATCACAGCTACTCTCACCTGTGGGTAAACACCTTTGAAGTAGAGCGTCTCTAACGACCTGCTCACCTCAGTATCGGTCAGTCCTGTCCTATTCATAGATGATCACTGCCCAGTATCTGTCCTATTCATCGCTGATCACTGCTAATTACCTGCCTGTTCTTTTGTTGGCTGAGGTGCCGTCTCCTTGGACTGGCCATGCCCTGTCGGTTTCTCCTGAAGGAGATTGGAGTAAAGTGACGGGAGATTAAATCTGAGCCCACCATTCCGGATCATGGAGGGATTTTCTTTCCTGACAAAAATAGCTTCTTTAACTCCTCTTTCAAACCAACGTTCTTCTTTAGCTCAAATGTTGACCTCCCCGTCCTCAAAGGAGTGGTTGGAGGCTTTGAGGTGAAGGTGCACCGCCGACTGAGGGCCACTTGTGCTTTCCCTTCTGTGTTGATAAAGTCTCTTCTGTAGAACTTGTTTAGTTTCTCCAATATAATGTTGTTTGCATTCTTCTTCTTTGCATTGAATTGAATAAACCACATTGCTTTGTTTGTGGCTCGGAGTTTTGTCTTTGGGATGAACTCATGTTTGTCTCAGGGTGTTCACCGGTTTGTGGTTCACTGGAATCCTGTGCTGCCTAAAGATTCTCTGCAGTTTCTCTGAGACCCCGGCTACATACGGCACTACAACTCCCTTTCTTCTGGGCTCTGTCTGTCTGTCTGGCCCGCTCACTCGCTCACACTTTTTGGAACTGTCCTAACATAACCGCTTACTGGACTAAACGTTTTAAATTAATGTCTGATGTTTGTGGAACACAGTAACACCCTGACCCTGTGCTTGCACTTTTTGGACCACCTCCAATAACTACTAATCTAGTTAACAAGAAGAAAACGATTGTCAGATTTATTTCAGTGCTATCCAGAAGATTGATATCACTAAATCAGAATACGAAAAACCCTCCAACATGTATTAATTTGTTACATGATGTTATGAAGCATGTTCAATTGGAAACAATCAGATTCCAATTGAAAGGCCAGAGGGTGAATGATTTTTATTTGACCATTTCATCAGTTTCGTAGGTCTTAGCTTTCAAATGAGATGTGGCCTAGAGGATTCGGGTAAAGCCGAACTGGAGAAAATGCACTCCGTTAAAGTGACAGTCTGTAAGATTGCAAAGTAAGGAGAGAGTTTATTTGAGCAGCAAACACTGCTCAAAAGGAGTGAGCCGAAGCAAGAGCTTCTAAGCGCCCACCCCCAAAATCAATACAATTCAAATCATAATTTCACAAGAAAATAGTGGAACAACAAAGAAACAAAATAGCAACAAGGAAACAACAGCAAAACAAAATAGACCCTACACACCCACAGCATCCGACCATACCCCAAAACAGAGCAATACTGATTACGTAACAACTAATTACAAAACAATTATTTACGAAACAACTATGATCACGCCACATACCTACAAACTATTTACAAAGAACTATAACTTACAAAACACTGTTTGAAGTGTTCGTACATCAACAGAAAAGAAGCACAATTACAACAACGGTCTAGTTTTAAGTACAAGGTCTAGTACAAAGCAGGTAACGATCGCTACATTTCAAAGTCACTAGTTTTATGTTAAAATTCAGATTAATATACATATAATACTCCATGAATATTATTATGTACATTTATTATGTAAGCCCTACACAGTGTAGTGCGTTAAAAAGCCAGTTGTAGAGGGCAGCAGCTCCCCACCAACAAACCCCTACGCTGCTGCCCTAACAGCTGATTTTGTAGATAATGTTCCCATGCTGTGTGGTGCGTTAAAAGACGAGGATTACGAGCCCGTTGGGAGGATCCCTCTCAACAGATCCATAGCTCGCCTACCCTAATTATCTATTTGTCATTTTGAGCAATAGAATGACAACCGATGAGAGCAAAAACATTTTTCCTTAATTAATACAAAGCATTTGGTCCTATTGTGCCCCCTAGTGGAAACTCATTTTTTCTTCTCTATAGTGAGACTGACATTTTAAAGTAAACAAACAAACTCCCTCCCCCCCTTCGCCTGATTGGTCCTGACAGGCCGGTTCACAGGGAAAACTCGTCTCATTGGTCAAAAACATGGCAAGGGAAGCGATGAAAAAGTGACAGAACAGTGATGAAAAATAGCAACAAAAATGAGACAAAAACGAGGATGAAAATGCGACAAAAGAGCGACAAAAACGCAACAAAAATGTGATGACAACGCGAGGAAAGTGACCCGCTTAGATGAGTTTTGTGGATTTGGGTAAAGCCAAACTGGAGGAAATGCACTTGGTTAAGGCGGGGGTTAAGAGGTTAAACTTACAGACTGTCACTTTAATGTCAGAGACTGAACCGGTGTTTTTAGTTTATTTTTAATTATTATTGCGATGTTTCCACTCAGCACCACTTCACTGCAGCATTAGAATCACAGAGGTCACACAGAGGTCACACAGAGGTCACACCGAGGTCACACAGAGGTCACTGCCAGTTTAAACCTCGATGAGAAATACTTTCTCGTATCCAGTTCAGAAATGGAGAGGCTCTAACACAAGCGTCTCCAACCTTTAACACTTATGATTAGAAGATGCTTGTGCATGCGCGACTTTGGAGGAGAATGTACGACAAAAACGTGTCAAAAAAGCAACACAAATTAGACAAAAAACAGAAAAGCAACTATGGCAGAATGAAAAAAGCTATGAAAAAGTGGGGAAAACATGACAAAAAGTGCCAAAAAATACAACAAAAAAAGTGATGTAAACGCAGCAACGTTTACTTTATTACTGTTGTTGGTATTATTATGTAACTGCAGGCTTTATATTAAGCTTTTTCAGACCCGAAGTAACACCTTTCTGACAGTGCAGGATTTTAGAGGCAGTTGTGGTGAACAGGTCTGGGCTCATTCTACACATTAGGACATGGCTGGAACATGTAGGGGGTCCCTTTAAGTCTGGTATCTGCCTGTATTATGTTACATTTTAAGTATGTCTACAATAATATCATCACTAGTATTCATTTTATTTGTATTTATTCTTTCATATTCATATATATTCAAGTTTCTTTTTTTTCCTTTTCTCTCTCCTTTTATACAGATGAACTTAAGATTCTCCTCCGCCTCGCAATATGACCACACCATCCGTCTGCACACACGCGCGCGCACACACACACGCACACGCACACAATGTACTGCAACAATGTACAAAAAAATAAATAAAAACTGCATCCTAATCAAAATGTCCAGCTCAGACTGAATTAAAGGCCAGCGTGAAGAGGCACGTTTTCAACAGTGAAATTGTCAACAGAAGAGGCCGCTCTGATTTCCCGTGACAGAGAGTTCTAGAGTTTAGGGCTCGGTCACCTAGGTTTACTTTTTACTTTTTACTTTGTTGCTTCCTGTCTCTGCAAATCCATCCAAACTGTTGTTCGGCTGCTGTTTGTAGAGTTGCATTTACACGTGTGTCCACTGGGTGGTGCTAAAGTCACATGTAAAGCTGACCTGAGTTTCACACGCTCAGGACTGACTGGGAAAGGACCGGTTCATGGTGGACTCTATAGTTGACCCCAGCTCAGGTGAATCTGCTCCAGAGCTGCACCATTACCATCGAACTGAATCCAAGTTCCATCGTGGAGCGGTCTCAATACCAAGACTGCAGGACAATATCCTTCCTTTGCAGAATATAAGGTCTGTATGGGTCGTTACTCAGTCTTAAACCTCCTAAACCTGTTCAGAGAAGCACATGTTTCACAGTTTATATTTACTTAGTAGTCAGAGCTTAGTTTATATTTCTCTCAGGTGTTCGTGCTCCTGGACATGTTTCAAATGTAAATGCAACGTCAACTCTGTCTGGAATTTTAAATCAGTAAATGGGATTGCGACGCGTTTCAGAAATGTATTTCCAAAATGGCGCAGGAGAGGGAGCAAAGTGAATAAAAAATAAAACCCTACACTCTTTATTCCTATCCCTTGCCTGTCGCATCACAACATTGGAGATGTTGTTTTTAACACAATATTGAAAAGCACATTCATTAAATGTCGGCCTCCATTTTCAACATGCTTATTGAGCCCCTTTTTCAAATAAGGAGGTCCCCACGCCCACAATGAGAGCTGAAATGAACAGCCAAACCATGAAGAGCGGGTTTGCAGTCTGTCGTACGGGGCGTGACACTTACGGGACCGGTCTTAAGGTCTGGAATCAGCGGTTCTTTATTTCCATTGTGGGATTCTCACTGGAGGCATTAAAACAGAACTAAGTAACTTGTTTACCTTAATAAATCCTCTCCGTAGTCCCTCTGGGGGTAATACAAGTGTTAATGGGACGATTGGGGGGTCTTTCATCTCCCCCTGGTGTCTCCGGCCAGAAAACCATGCTTGCAACTTGACTGCCACCGGGTCGGAGTCACCAATACACACTAATGGAACCACGAAGAAGAAGCTAACAGGCTAACGCGCAAAGCTAACTTCGGGCTAGCGCCACTTTAAACAGTATTTACAGCCAAGTTTGAGTGAAAAAAAATATTTGTACAACATCCCTCTCTCCCTTCGCCCTTTCTGTCAGCGTAGTATTTACTCTCCAAGACATTCAATAAGTTAGAAACTCGTAACTTGCTACGACACCTGCAGTTGCGCCTATGGCCTCTAGGGGCCAGAGTTAGTATTGCTTTAAACTATGAATGAACATTATGTAGGAAACAAAGAAGGGTGAAATGATTCCAAATTAGTTTTATATTTTAAAATTCCTTTTCTCAATGGTTTCACGGTCCGTGAAGTCAAAACCATCTCTAAGGCGACATCGTGAAGCTTATAGACAAAATGTCCAAAGTGCAAAGCAGTAATCGATCTGGAAGAATCGACAATGTAAATAACAATAGCTAAAGACACGCTGTACGTGTCGTATCTGTGTGTCTTTTACACGCAGCCGTGGTGTGTCCATTTAAATCCCCCCCCCACTGGAGACTGAAGGTCAGCTTTATCAACCATGGTCCCATTCGTGAAGGCCATCTGTGGTCATCGGCCCTTGACCCGGTGAGAGCGCGAGCACCAACTGGCTGCTTTCAGCCCCAGGGCAGCAGCGCGAGACGCACACTCCTGACGTCCTGAGGGCATACACATGTTCTTTAAAGTGCAGATGACAGGTTTGAATGCTTTTGAAAATATGACTTATTTAGATAGATAGTTTAATGACTCTCGAAACGTCGGGTGTGAAAAAATGTCCAGTTGAAATGTTTTAAACTTTCAGTGTTGTACTTATTTGGATGGATAACATCTGCTGAATGAACGCAGAAATGTTATTTTCATTTGCATTGTTAAGTTGCTGACAGGAAGTGACATAGATAAAGGTAACGTTCTAGAGCAGTTTGCCTCATTTCTCATTGGCATAACGTGGTTGGCACGGTAACAGTTTAAAATGGTTTGCCTTCATCTATGTCACTTCCTGCCAGTGTCCAATAAGGATGTGAAACTATAAACATCACAAAAATGGTCAAAATAAAGAAAACTGGGTAAAATATTGAACAGAAATTGTTTGTGCCAAATGCACTTTAAAGGACCGGTGTTTTTTTTTTACTGCACAACTTGGATTTTGAAAGTGTAGCAAATTTTCTTCGCAAAAGAAAAGGAGACAAGTAACAGAATAAAACCCTTGTCATATGTAACATAACACATTACTAATCTTTTGCATTTGCACTTTCATAGTGTGTGCTGCCCCTCATGGTTAAGCGGTGAACTGTAGATTTGATTTTTTTTTTTGTGGCATGAAGGAGGAATATAATCTATTAAACACTCTTAAAACTCCAAAAGTCATTTTAGAAATGAACCGATTTAGTTTAAATGTAGATGGTGTAGACTAGTGGTTGGTGCCTCCCAGGGCCTGAGCTTCTCTGCTTCACTTGTGAGGGCCCGGTGGTGAACAGGAACATAATCTGAACCCCCTACAACCCAGCGGGACAGCGCTCTGTGCGCTGGTGACCCGCTGCGGCGTGGGTTCAAAAGACGGTTTGGCAGCTGGTCCAGTATTGTGATGTTGTCCCAGGCCGAGTCCCGCAGCCAACTGGTCCATGGATTATACGTCTCCTCTTCTTCATCGCAGACCAGTGGGAGGACATTAAAGATGAAAGACATGAAAGAGGAGAGACCCTGTGGGACGGAATGCTGCTGTTTGCTGTTCAAGTGGACAGAGTTTTACTGTAGATGAACCGGTTTTACAACTACCACGCTCTCTCCAGGTGTTGTTGTCGCTGATGGACGTCCTACTGTACAAGCAAAAACTGTCATTGGAAAGATGATCCTGCTCTGAAAAGGAAACAAATGCATAATCATTTATGGCTCAGAAGTCACACGAAAAGCAAATGTGCTTCTCCCCATCATAATAAACAGAAAAGAACATTGTGCAAACACATACACACGTACACACTTACACACATACACACGTACACACATACACACGTACACACGTACACACATACACACGTACACACATACACACGTACACGCATACATACATACACACGTACACACGTACACATGTACACACATACACACGTACACACATACAAACGTACACACGTACACATGTACACACATACACACGTACACACATACACACATAGACACATACACACATACATACGTACACACATACACACGTACACACGTACACACATACACACATACACATATACACACGTACACACATACACACATAGACACATACACACATACATACGTACACACATACACACGTACACACGTACACACATACACACATACACATATACACACATACACACCAGTGTTTATTAGTCAAGATTTAGTCATATAGTTCTCTTAAATTTGAGTCTAGTTTTACTTGACTAAAATTAAGACTCATTTCTAAAATGAGCATTCCTAATATTGATTATAAATATTTGCTTCATGTTTGTTCCTCATGAACGAAGCTCAGAGCTGTTCCGTTGTGAATTTAAATGACATGAGGCTCTTTCAAACTGTCAGGGAAGTGTGGATGAGTTTAGTCTCTTCTTTTCATTTTTATTTAGTCATATGTTAGTCGACAAAAACACCTGGACATTTCACTCACAGTTTTAGTCTCATAGTCAACTCTAAATTTAGTTTTAGTCTCATTCCACGGACACACACGTGGAAATGAGTGCACGTCATTAGAACATGTGACAAATAATTGAGCCGAGCAGCATAAGTTTAAATAACCCAGCCTAGAATAGATATTGGCCTAATAATAATATATTATTCATTAAGTAGTTACAATTGTTTTGTATTATTGAATGTACTTTTTAAATGTAAAAGAGTCTTGAAGCCCTGATGAAGACTGATTAAGTCGACACCCGTTGGCATTGATTGAATAAGACATTTCTTCTTAGACCAGCCGTGCCTCGGACCTTCTACTTTTCAAAGTCACTATTCTGCCCATCTGTATCCTGGAGAGCACCTGCATCACACCACGGTCCAGGGAGCACCTCCAGCTAATCCTTACCTTCAGAGTCTTAAAGCCTTTTTTATTCTTACAAACAGTGACTGTTTACAGACAAAAACTAAACTTCTCAGCTGTTTCCTTTCGTCACGTTGATAATCGTGAATAATTCCTCTCACAATAATCGTGACAGCCCTATGTGGAATATCGGAGGAAGACTGACTGTGTTGGTCAGGATTTCAAATTGTCCTCGAACAGAAAAAAACAGAAAGGTTTCAGGTTGTGCTAACCTCATACTAGCAAATCAATGGCGTCAATGGGCCATTAAAGGGCTCAACATGTGCAGACTCTGATCAGGCTGGAGTCTCTGAACAAAAGGGGGCCTCACATTTAGAGCTGTAGATCACAAATACACAATAGTATTAGTATCTGCGTTAAGGCAGACTCTATTTTCCCTTTTGAGTGTAAAATGTACTGCTTCATAAAAATAATAATTATAATAATAATGATAATTGTAAGTAAGTGCTTTACTAGTTGTGTTCAGGTGTTAGTCCTGAGCCGCTGTGGGCCGACCTGAGCAGCATGTTTTTGGAGGTCGGGGGAAACCAGAGTACTGCCTTCAGGCTCCTCTGATCTTCTGAAACGGTGCAGCACCTCCTGGGTGTGTCCTTGTATCAGAGCGTGGTGTCCTGCACTGCTCAGCTCCTCCTCCTTCCTCTCCATCCTGCGCAGCTCCCTCCACTCCACAAGTCTTTCTCCGCTCCACAAATCTTCTCCTCGATTGTCTCGTCTTGTCTCCTGTGACGCCTCCACTGGGCTGCAGCTGTGGGGGCTCTTCAGTGTCTCAGAAGACACTACATATTACATATTATTATTATTATTATTAGGCCTCAATCTAGTCAAAGCTTGGTTTCATGTGATCAAAACGTACGCTGCCCTGCTTCATTGCTTGTCAGATGTTTTGATGAACAGACTAAAGAAACATGTGGAGAGAGCAGAATGGAGAGTCTTAGCTTTTTGTTTGCATCCTGAGCCAGTTGTGGAGGCTATTTCTGAACATTTGGACACACTATATTGTGAATTATGCAGTTTGTTTCCTTGACATGGACATTTACAGCGAAGGATTATTAAGATGTTGTTTCATATGTCCTGCAACTTTCTGACGCAAGGCTTTGCATGTGAGATGTCCATCAGCGACACCCACGCCTTGTTATCTTTTGGTTCCCCAAGGAGCACCCACACTGCCGTCTTATTTTTTCTTCTTGGATGGATGCTCAACTACAGGTGAGTTTTTATAATCGTGGTAATAGTAAAACCGGTTAATCTTGACATCCCAAGTGCCAATGATGGAGCACCTTGAATTAAAAAGTCTAAAAGTAAAGGAGCATGATCATGTTGGATTCTACTGCATGGTTTTAGAGATGTTCCTGTTTTAACGGCTATTTCTGTTGTTGTTTGTCCCTCTCGTTTCCTCTTACCCAGGGGTATACATGCATGATTGCACATCAGAAAACAAGGGCTTAGCTTTAATGAGACACAAAGATCCTCCTCATGTCGCCCCTGCACAGTCTGGAAAAAAAAAAAAACCTACATTTCAAACGTCTGTTTCATTTCCGTGGATTTTGGATTCCGTCCCAGTCCCTGTCTCTGCAGTGTCTGATAATATCCCACATATCCATCAGTAAATCCGTGTGTTGACTGTCTCGTCACGTTCAGCCCGTTACAAAGACCCACACGCCGCTGTCTGTGGGACGCGGGAGATAAGGCCACGGATAAACTCACTGCACCACCTCTTTAGAAAGCACTTTTCAGGGGAACAGCCTCTCCTCTGCTTCAACTACGTTCAGCTGAACGTAAATGACACAATGCTGTCCACAAAGCTTCACCCTTTCATCCACACCAGAGACTTGTTTTCATGCAATTGAGCTGCAGATAAACTTCTGTTAAACATCATGGTGTTTAGCTAGGCTATTACTTTTCAGCTTCATGCAGCAACAAGATATAAATCTGCAAGATGCAAAGAGACATTTTAAGGAGTTGTTTTTATCATTCTCTTATAAACGTGGCGCTCTCGCTCTTTCGCGATATGCAGTTCCATATAAGCGCACTCTGAATCACATGCCTCATATTAATGAGACGCTGTTTAATACAGTACAATGAACCGAGCATGCGGTGCTGAGCGGAGGCTCCGTGACCCAGTCTGACCCGCAGAGGTGGTTACTGTCAGTGAGAATAGTTTGCAGTTTGCTCAGCATGAGACACGTGGGGTTTGTAGCGACTGCAGAGCAGACAAACGTGATTCTCCTGCAGACACTTTTGATCGGCCCCCAGCCAAAGGCAGCGAGACTCGATCATTCTGATTGGAGGTCTGTCCGTCATGGTTTCGAGGACCTTAATTTCGATGCGATAAAACCTAACGTCACCAGAGCAACATGCAAACATGATGTGGTATCAAAGTAAAGTCGTTGGAAGAGGATCCTCATAACTGCCTTTAATCCAAGCAAAGCAGCAGCATCTCCATGGAGACGAACTCGTGACGCCCTCACCAAAGTTAGGAGTCCGTCTGAGGAGACGAGCCGCTCCCAGTGAAGACGCATGAGGACTGTGTTCAGGCCCAGTAGGGGGCAGTAGAGGCTCCAGTGTGTTCATCCTCTGTTACATTAGTGCTGCTGAATGCCGCTCCTTCAGCCTCAATCGGAGCTGTGTGCGTGATTCGCAGTGTTTCGGCGAGGGCTCGGTAATGGCCCTCTCAGCGTTACTGTGTGGAGCGTTGCCATAACAACGGCGGAGAGTAGTGGCCACTGCGCTCTCGGCTCTATTGTGTGCCACTCATTTAGAAGATACTAAAAATGCACTCACGACCAGCACTTTGTACAGGCAGGTCCTCTCTTTGAAGAACTTGGCAACACCGTCTTGTAAAGTGCAATAGTGTTATTTTGAATATGTCACTCTTTTGGGTGCGATGATGGACTCTTGGAAACAGCACATTGATTTCCCCTGTAAAAAGACCAAACAAAAAATCGGTTTCCTTCCTTGCTGCTTGTGTTCTTCACCTCGGTGATCCTCAGTGTCCTGCCGCTGTAACACGGTGTGGAACAGCTGCCACATCTGGACTGAGAAAACTGATTCTAATCGGCTCAAAGATTATAGGACGGTATGAATCTGCACACGCTGGCTTAGAACAGCACCTTTAACAGGGTCTGACTTTGTTCACTGTCCTGAAACTACATGAGGAGCTTAAAGGCACTACACCTGATTTTCTTTCTTGTAGTGGAAACAAGATGTGTTGTGTCCTCCTTTAGGACATTGTAAACTCAGAGATTTCCAGTATTTCTGTGACAGTGACCCTTCTGGAATGTTCGTATAAACACATCACTGGGATGAGACAAAGGTTTAGGAAAGTAAGTAAGTCAGTGCTTTATTGTCATTGTGCAAGCGTACAACGAAATAGTGTTCAGGTGTTAGTCCTGAGCTGCTGCGGCTGAGCCGCGCTGCCACTGTGTCCGCATGACCTTGGAGGTCGGGGAAACTGTAGCACTCGGAACAAACCTGGCTGGCTGCCCTCTGTCTCCTCTGATCCTCTGAAATGGTGCAGCGCCTCCTGGGTTTGTCCCTGTTTTAGAGCGTGGTGTCCTGCACTGGTCAGCTCCACCTCCTCCTTCCTCTTCCTCCCTCTGCTTCACAACAGTCTTTCACCATCTGTCGTTTGTCCTTTTTTGTTTCCTGTAGCTCCTCTTGTGACGCCTCCTCTGTGCTGCAGGGGGGGCTCTTGGTGCCTCTTCAGTGTCTCGTGTAGGTTGTCTTGTGTAGGTCTCAAATGGGTTTAGCTGATAAGCTAGCATTTTGTTTACCTTTAAAAAGCTGCTTTCTTCAAGAAAGTTCAAGCCACAACTAACATTTTAATTCAGTGGCTTCCTCTTTTATTGTTTATCATTTTAAAATAAAATCCGGTATAGGGCCTTTAACTCATCAAATTATGGGCTAGCGCTGGAGGAGGCCTCGACCGCACGTCACCGGAACAGCAAGTGATGGACACATTTCAAAGAGACGTTTAAAAGACTGGATCATTTACATATCGATTTTTTAAAGAAGCCAGCCAGGAAAGTCACATTGAAATTCTTCAGGGTTTGTTTGAACCTCTGAAACTAACCCTAACCCTAACCCTGTAAATAAAACTTTGCTCCACAATTAAGGAAAGAGGCTACGACGCCTTAAGTCATTGTTTGTTTTGTTGCAAAAACCTTTCACCCGCGGTATCGGCTCTGCTCCAAAAACGATCCAACTCTTTGGTTTTTTTTTTGAGATAAGGAAAAGTGTGAAAGAAAATAGTGCGCCGTGTTCAAGAAGCGCCGCGTGTCGGAAACCCGGCAACAACAAACTGTGAATCAATTTCAGTCCGTTTGTTCTTCTAAACGCCGCGAATCGCAGCAGCTGTCGCCTCACGCACATTTTCTCTATTTCTCCAACTCAAGAACAGTTTGAACATCAACTACGTAGAAACACAGACAAATGTCATATCCACGGTTGACCCGAGTCTGTAACAGAAGGATGGTGGGAATGGCAATAGATCCATCCATCATGTAACTATGACGACCCTGACCCACTGAAAATACTGTCCCATGGTGCGTTTTTGTGCCTGAACCACCGGTTAGGAACCACACATCTAGGCCACAGCGAGATCCAGTCCATGTCACAGTGCATGTGCTTTGTTATGCGACTTTTATAGTTTTATCATTCAGTACTTTTTACTTCTACTTGGCTGATATTATTTTGAAGTCATAAAGTTTAGTTTAATTGTTTATTTGAGCAGTATACATTGTGCTCAAAAGGAGTGGGCTGAAGCAAGAAGCTTATGAGCGCCCACCCCCCCCAAGTGCAATAAAAAAGTACATTTCACACAATGGTACCGAAGGAACAAAACAACAAGACCTCATCCAAAGAGAATTTGAAACATTTCAGCAGCTACATTAGCACAGACCAACTTACAAACTTACAAAACAATATATGAACTGTTTATATAATTAATTGAAACAAAGCACAACTACAACAACGATCTCGTTTCATGTACGATGTCTAGTACAAAGCAAGTACAAAAATGTGATCCTTAATATATTTCTTTCAGATTTTTACCCGTGATAACTGAGAGTTACTTTTATGTTATAAAGGTACATTAATAGATATTATACTCCGAGATCTTGCTACATCCCAGTTGTCATTGCCATTCTCAGTATAATTTTAATTTGGGTTTAATTATCATCATCATTATTATTATTATTATTGTTTATTTATTTAATTGAGTTATATATGAAGTATTATAGCCCTGCATAGTGTGGTGCATTAAAAAGCCAGAGTGTAGAGCGGGCCAGTTGAAGAGGGCAGTAACTCCCCATCAACAAACCCCCACACAGCTGCCCTAACAGCTGATTTTGTAGATGATGTTCCTATGCTGAGTGGTGCATTAACAGACGAGGTTTTGAGCCCGTTGGGAGGATTCCTCTCAACAGATCCATAACCTGCCTACCCTAAAGTTACTTGGGCAAAGCCATTAGATTCTCCTCGGAGAAGAGAAGACGGAGCAAATCAGTGGTGACAAAGACAATCTTCCACCGGCCGCAGGAACAGCATTGGTCCAAACGAGAGCGTCATCTCGCATGTATGCAACTGCTGTGCCATGTGAAACTGAGGCTCCACATTTTCTTTATCCCACTGTGAGTTAAACCCTGTTTGTGTCTTTGAGGAAAGAGAATATATGCTGGGTCCCGCTGTGGTATCAAGAAGCGCGGTGCTTTCCACACGGTCGACACCTGATCCAGACCAAACTAGTTTCCAAAGTGTGTCCAAAAGGATTGGGATAGCAAAAATCAGCAAACATTACACAAAGGTCATTTTGCCTAATTAGGCCAGGATTGGCCCTGCAAAGCAAAGCATAAGTTCACCCTCCACCACAACAACCCCTCCCCTTCCCGGCCAAGGAGAGAGTCTGGTAGGAGGAAAAGGTTGCTCTACATGGCCCATTGGCCATGGGTCTGTCCAGCCCAGTTAATGCCCCTGGTCTGGAGCTGGAAGATCTCACAGAGCGCCTCAGAGGCGTCAAAAGTCTGGTCTACAGCCTTCGTTTAGAAACACAATGTTTGTAATGTTTGTGTATAGCACTTATATCTAATTATTTTTCTTTTATATATTTATAGTTTATGTGTGAAAATGTCGAGGTAATGACGAGGTACACTTGTCATTACTGAGGTAACAGTTGTGACGTACATTGTACCCCACAACTGTTCCCTCAGTAATGACTTCAGTAAGTGTTATTTTTACATCTGAAAGTAACATTCCAAACTTTTTAAAGACAGACATTACCTGTTCTCTGTGCCGCTGTGGGTTTGCAGCAGTCCCAACTCAAATTACCACCAGCTCCTTTTTTTCAATACGTGACCTTTAGAACAGACAAAACAGGGCTAAAAATACAGAGCGCCAGGGACGGAGAGGAGAGAGATGCATTATCAATCTCGTGGTCATAAGAACGTGGTTCAGGTGCTTCATAAAAGAGAAATATCAACGCTCTCTCATCAACCACACGTCATTCACACAAGTGGGGCTTTTCATTTCCTACATTCTGAAGAGAATAAACTGAGGCGGGTCTCTTTCGTCCAGTTGGTCCTTGTGGCGGGGGGCTGGCGTTGATGAGATACCGTCCCGTAGTGCAGTGGTTCTCAACCTGGGGGTCGGGACCCCTGAGATCATATAGAAAAATATAAAAAAGTATACATATTACTTTACTATCAGACTCAGCACAGGAGACCCAAACGCGTTGCTCAGTTTCTTTTATTAACGTGGTCAGAAATAAGGAGCGATAAAGAATTCCCACAGAATCTGCACATGGACAAAGACAATCTGACGAAGACAATGGGGAAGATACAGGATATATATACTAGAGGGGCGGGAGGGCAAGGACACACAGGTAGCAGAAACCCAACACCGCTCCTCAGGACCATGCCCCTCCTAATCAGACCAGACATGACATTTACTGTAGCATGTGTGTGCTATTTACCAGGGTGGTATTATTGGTTCTCAATGTGATTTGTTCGATTTAGCCATTTGTTTTTTCCTTTGTTTTTTAAGAATTATATTGGCTAATGTACCAACAGCGGGAATAAAGATGATACATACATACAGTGCCTGGCGAAAGTATTCGGCCCCCTTGAAATTTTCGACCTTTTGCCACATTTCAGGCTTCAAACATAAAGATATAAAACTGTAATTGTTTGTGAAGAACCAACAACAAGTGGGACACAATCATGAAGTGAAATGAAATGTATTGGATATTTCAAACATTTTTAACAAATAATAAATAAATTAAAATAATAAACAACTGAAAAATTGGGATTGTGTCCCACTTGTCACAAACCCCATTAATAGTTATAATGGGGGTCGCGGTTCCAAAAGGTTAAGAACCACTGCCCTAGTGGATTTAACGCCAATGGAAACCAATGAGGACTTTACACGTTTTAAACACAACTTAAAGCCTGGCTCCAAAGACTTATTGTTTCTAATAAGTTTATTCCAAGTGCATTTTCTCCTGCGTTACCCAAATCTAAACGTTTCTTTCACAGCCTGCAGGCCAGTGTAATGCCTCATTTGAAAGCTAAGACCCACAAAACTGGTCTAAACTGATCTTTTTTTTTTTCTTTCGTTGTTGCTGTGTTGTCATCACTTTTTCATCCCATTTTGGCACTTTTTTTCCAAGAAGCTTTTAGATGTGAGTGAAGCCAAACTGGAGAAAATGTGTTCGGTTCAGGTGGGGGTTAAGATGTTAAAGTCTTTGTTTTGGGCTTCGACTGACAGCTCCCGGAGCACCGTGGAGGCGTGTTTCCCGCCTTTTTTGGAACATGCTCTGTAGGAGGAGAACGGGCGGCCATCATGGATTCTCTCTCGAACGGAGTCATTACTGTAAATGGGGAGGAGTGAGCGAAGTCTGTGGTTTTGTCCCAGAGACAAAGTGTGGCCTCGGGTTGGCGCTCCAACACGTGCGACAACGACCTCAAATCCCGCTGTTTGTTGCCTCCATGGTTCACTGAGTGAGGGCATATAATATGCAGGAGGTGCGGGAACTGCCGGTGATCCTGGGCCTCGGTGCTGACAGATGGAGCGGAGGAGCCTTATTTGACCATATCAATATTTGATCCTCGGCGCACCTCGGTCTGCGGCTCACTCTTCATTACTCTGAAGCCGGCTGGAGAGTGGAGCTGTGCACATCCACACACCGCACCAGCGTTCAGTTTAAAGGCCCTATAACTCATTTACTTTAATCACCCTGTTTGCCTTCATTATTTGTAAATGTTTAAATGTTAGTTGTGTCTAAACTAATTCCCAACATTCCCAACACATTTCTAACGCTCCAGTTTATGACCACATTTCACGACTTTCAGGGTCACTGTCATAATAAAGCTAACAACTACAAGTGAAAATGTACCCAACATGGGTACATTTTTGTCAACACAGTTGACATCACCATTATGATTTATATAATACCAGGTTAGCCTCTTATTGTTTTTCTCCAGTTCGGCTTTACCCAAATCTAAAAGCTTCCTGGAGCGCCCAGCCTATAGGCCTCATCTGAAAGCTACTTTCTCTGGTGAGTGATGTCACTTTCATGTTGCTCTTTCATGCTTGTGTCTTTTGTGTCTTTATTTTTTGCCACTTTTTGTCGCACTTCCATTGTTTTTCTTGGTCACATTTTTCATTCATTCATTTATTCTTTTATTCATTTTTTTTTTTTACACTTTTGTGTGGGGTTTTGATCCTCGTTTTCGTCTCGTTTTCATCACAATAGTTTCAGGAAACTTTTCAATTTGGGGTAAAGTCAAATTGGAGAAAATGTGAAGGTTAAAGCTGGGAAGTTTAATCTAAATGAGTGGAATTTATCTTGGGGGTGGAAGACCCTGCTTCACTTTGTCACCACTCAATGCTGTATATGTGAGTATAATTCCATTCTTTGAACAATTTGAATACACAGGAGCGACTGTGAGAGCTAGAAAGTTTCAGCCAACACAAAAAAATGTCACTTTAAAAATAAAAATCAGCTTTAAGTGGTTGTTAACTGAAGGAGTGGACAGCTGTAGGTCTATTCACATTTGCCTCATTTATCAGTAACACAGGAGCAGCTGGGACGGCATCAGCGCCACCTGGACAGAGGATATCGGTGCAAACAGCCCAGAAAGCGCAGGCAGACCTTCAGTCAGCGCCGTGACACACTCCGGCCCTGCCTCACGCTCCTGAAGGAGAGCGACCCCCCCACCGGCTCATGTGGCTATTTGCATCTGACGTCTGGCCCACAAAGGGAGGGCACAGATCAGGCGGACAGATGCTTACGCCTGGCCTGTCCACCGGCTGTTTCATCGCGCAAGACCTGGTCCCTGCCGCCGGCGTCGGCATGGAGACGCAGTGTGTGAGGCATCCTGCACGAGGGGTTTAGGAAATAAAAGCAGATTCCCTCCAGTAAACGAGAGGCAACTGCCCCCTCTCTTGGTACAGCAGCGTTTTTTTTGCCTTTTTCTGAGTTGCTGTGTCCTACATCGTTTCACTGGGTATTTTTGAACGTCCTCGCTGTGTTTTTGTGGAGGTTCAGTGGATTCTTTTCTTACTGCAGAGAGTTCGTACGTACTAGCCAAAAAGTAAACAGCTAGCTTATGAGCTAATGAGCTAAAGACATTTGAGATCTACACATGTCTCCTTCTGAGACACTGATGAGGCACCAAGGACCCCCCCCCCTCACACACACACACACACACACACGCACACACACCTGCAGCAGAGTGGAGGGCAGCACAAGAGGCGCTACAGGAAACAAAAAAAAGGGGCAAACGAGGAGGTATCCGGGCAAGACTTAGCTAAGCCACGGATGGGCGAGTCACTTTGATTTGCATTTTTGGCTGAATAAAGTTTGTATGATTGATTGATTGATTGAATGATTGATTGAAGAAGCAGCCCTGGTGTATGAACCACCGATCCCTGTGTGATTGATCGGTGTCCCTTGGCATTAGCAGAATCACGTGTCTGAAGAAGACAGATTGATGTGATTTCCTCAGGCTCCCAGTATAACACCGCCCAGTCAGTCAAATGGGACTCCCTTTGTAAAATATATTTGGGGCTACAGTGGTGAGAAAAAGTAAATACACCATCTGGAATTTCTCACATTTCTGCCTAAATTAGTCACTAAATGTGGTCTGATCTTCATCAAAATTACAGGAATTATTAAACAGCGTCTGCCTGAACTAATACCACCCACACATTTACATTTTATCATGTTTTTACTGGCAATAACATGTAAACATTCACAAGATGGCGTGGAATAAGTAAGTACACCCTTGGATTCAATAGCTGGCTGATCCTCCTTTGGCAGCGCTCCCTTCATCCAGACGTTTCCTGTAGTTGCAGATTAGACGCTCACAACGATCAGGATGAGTCTTGGACCGTTCCTCTTTACAAAACTGCTGCACTTCATTGACATTCCTGGGATGTCTGGTGTGAATAACTTTCTTGAGGTCATGCCACAGCATCTCAATGGGGTTTAGGTCAGGACTTTGACTGGGCCATTCCAGAACGCGTGTTTTCTTCTTCTGAAAGCATTCTGAAGTGGATCTGCTTTTGTGCTTTGGGTCATTGTCTTCTTGCAGCTCCATCCTCTGTTCAGCTTTTGGACAGATGGCTTCAGGTTTTTCTGCAGAATATCTGTATAAACGTGTGAGTTCATTTTTCTATTGATGATATCACGTTGACATCAAACTTTGGGTTCCTCAAACCACAGAATATTTTGCCAGCAGTGCTGTGGAGAATGCAAGTGCTCTTTCGCAAACTTCAAAACTTTTTTAGACAGCAGTGGCTTCCTCTGTGACGTTCTCCCATGAAGCCCATTCCTGTTCAATGTTTTACGTATTGTAGACGCGTGAACAGAGATGTTGGCATGTGCCGGTGATTTCTGGAAGTCTTTAGCTGACAATCTAGAGTTCTTTTTCACCTCATTGAGTATTCTGCGCTGTGCTCTTGGAGTCATCTTTACAGGGCGGCCACTCCTTGGAAGTGAAGCAACAGTGTCAAGTGTCTCCATTTATGGACAATTTTTCTAACCATCAAGACTTTTAGAGATGGTTCTGTAACATTTTCCAGTTTTATACACATCAATAATCCTTGATCGTAGGTCTTCAGAGAGCTCTTTTGAGTGAGGCATGGTGCACATCAGATAATGCTTCTCAAGAGACAATTCTTAACTAGTGTGTGTTTTTCAGTGCCCAGGACAGCTTTAAGCCACACCAGACACTGTTTAATCATTCCTGTGATTTTAATAAAGCTCAGACCACGATTTAGGCAGAAATGTGAGAAATTCTAGACGGTGCACTTACTTTTTCCCCTCACAACTGGTTTAATAATGTGTATTTACCCACACATACTGGATGTGCTATTTTCAATCAATATTTGACATTTGTATGACTCAATTCATCTGGGGACACCAAGACCAGTGTCTCGTGACCACTGGGGGGTCTGAGCCCACTTTGGGAACCACAGAGCGAGGGGGCCTCTGAGTTCAGCTCTACCTTGAATCTAAAAGCGTACAGGCCAGTGTAGTGCCTCATTTGAAGGCTAAGACCTACAAAACCGATCTAAGCTTTTTCCCCGCGTCGTTGCCGCGTTGTCACTTTTTGGTGCTTTTTTTTGCCTGCCGTTTCGTGGTGTTTTTGTTGCTTTTTCCTCACTTTTTATTGTCCCTCTTGGTAAAAGCTCAAAGGCTGCATTTCCCACAGAGGAAAGAGGAGCGATGGCGGCGCTCTGGGTCCATGATCCAAACCTGTTTAGAAAAAAAGCAAATCATGATTCACTCTTTTAATAAGACACATGGGTTTTAAAGTGGCCAGGAGAAAGGAAACAACAGAAGGGAGATAGCATTTAAAGGGCACGCAGTGATGGAAGATGAAGAGCCCTCACACAGCCATTTCAGCCTAGCCACTCAGCGCTCGCTCGCTCGCTCAAAGGCAGGCCAACTTCATAATAATTATTTCCTGAATGCAATATCGGGCGAGCGGCAAATTTATCAGGGCTTTTGTGCAGGAGGAATGGAAGAGAAGACGATGCATGAAAGACAGAGAGAGAGAATGTTCAGGGACAAGTGGCCGAGGCGCTGCAGCCCACATGAAAGAGCGGCCCATTGAACAGACAAGAGGTGAGCCTAAAACATGCACAATGGACTTATTCTCCACTTAGGTACCCCTGATCTGCCACTGCCCTCAAGGAATATTGGCATCCTTGGTCAACAAGGCTAGGGCTGGGTACATTTTGTTCGATGCCAATACTTTAACCGTATTTGTTTTTCGATACCGATAACTGAATGATCCTTTTTCCGATCTTCTAGAACCAGAAAACAGAATAATGTGTGGAAGATTTGCACATTTACAATAAAAGGTTCAATGAACTTCATCTCCAAATATCCAGACAAGTGTGAAAAATTGGGAATAATTTGGGAAAAAATGAGGGGAAATAGAGAAAATATTAGTAATAAGTGGAGGAAAAGGAGATACTGGACATTGTTAAAGGGTGTAAAAATAAGACCTCGACCGATTACCATGACATGGACATGAAAACTTTAAAAACTGTTATTGTAACTTATCGTTGCAAACTGGACAATTTCCTGATAGTATGAAAGTAGCAAAAGTGATTCCTCTGTTCAAAGCAGGAGATAAACATCTCTTTACAAACTATAGGCCTGTTTCCCTTTTACCACAATTCTCTAAAATCTTAGAAAAGGTTTTTAACTCTAGACTCGACAGCTTTATTGAAAAGTGTAATTTACTCTCGGACAATCAGTTTGGTTTTAGGAACAATCACTCAACCTCACACGCGCTCTTTGATATAACTGAAGAAATAACTAATGCTGTAGATGACAAGAAATATGCAATCGGATTATTTATTGACCTGAGTAAAGCGTTTGATACAATAAACTATGATATATTAATTAATAAACTAGAACATTATGGGATTAGGGGGGTAGCTCTACAGTGGGTTACCAGTTACTTAAAAAATAGAAAACAATGTGTGAAAATCTGTGATTATCAGTCGAGTTGTCGACAAATTGTCTGTGGTTTACCTCAAGGTTCCATTCTGGGCCCAAAATTGTTTAATATGTATATTAATGATATTTGTAAAACATCTGAAGTACTTAAATTTATCTTGTTTGCAGACGATACAAATATTTTTGCATCAGGAGACGACTTAAAACAACTCTGTCGGATTGTTAACTTGGAACTCAAAAGTGTCAACAAGTGGTTCAAACAAAATAAATTATCTTTAAATCTGAGTAAAAGCAAAATGATGATATTTGGCAACTGTAACTCCAATGCTCAGGAAGTAATTCAGATAGAGGGTGTTGTTATCGAGCGAGTGCATGAAATCAAATTTCTCGGTGTGATTATTGATGACAGAATTACTTGGAAATCTCACATTAAATATATATCTACGAAAATTTCTAGAAGCATTTCAGTAATAGCAAAAGCAAAGCACATTTTAAACATCAAAGCTCTACATACCTTATACTGTTCTCTGATTTTGCCCTACTTATATTATTGTACTGTGGTTTGGGGTAGTACTTATAAAAACACAGTTAAACCAATAATATTGTTGCAAAAAAGAGCTATCCGAGTAATTCATAAAGTTGGGTTTTTGGACCACACAAACTCATTATTTTTAAAATCAAAGATCATGAAGTTTTGTGACATTGTTGAGTTCCAAACTGTACAGTTGTTATGCAAAGCAAGGTATAAACTGTTACCAAACCAATTACTAAGAAGGTTCCAAGAACGTACTGGTCGTTATGAATTACGTGATGAATTAAACTTTAGGATTCAGAAACATAGCACAACTTTGAAAAGTTTTAGTCCAACAGTTAATGGTGAACAATTGTGGAATAAACTGGAGATGGAATTGAAACTATGTCCAAACATCAACCTGTTCAAATATAAATACAAACAAAAGACTCTTGAAATATACAGACAAGAGGAAATGTGTTGCCACTAGGGGGAGCAGTGGGATCAATTATGTGTATTTTTTCCTCTATATTCATGGAAGAGTGTTGCTGCTTGGAACGGTTGTCATTCTATTGCTCAAATTCACAAATGGAGAATTAGGGTTGGCAGGTTATGGATCTGTTGAGAGGAATCCTCCCAACGGGCTCTAAACCTTGTCTTTTAATGCACCACTCAGCATAGGAACATAATCTACAAATCAGCTGTTAGGGCAGCTGTGTGGGGGTTTGTTGAAGGGGAGCTACTGCCCTCTTCAACTGGCTCACTCTCTGGCTTTTTAATGCACCACACAGGGCTACATCATACTTCACATATTACTCAATTAAATAAATATATAATACAGATGATGATAATTAAACCCAAATTAAAATTATACTGAGAATGGTAATGACAACTGGAAAGTATCAAGATCTCAGATTATAATATCTATTAATGTACTTTTATACCATAAAGGTAACTCGGTAATCACGGGTAAAAATCTGCAAGCAATATATTAAGTAACACATTTTTTGACTTGCTTTGTACTAGACATCATATATGAAACGAGATCGTTGTTGTAGCTGTGCGTTGTTCCAATTAATTATATAAACAGTTCATATATTTTTGTTGTTGTTTTTGTTTTGTTGTTGTAAGTTTGTAAGTTGGTCTGTACGAATGTAGCTGCTTGTAATGTTTTGAAATGTTCTTTTTTATTTTATTGCACTTGGGGGTGGGGGCTCATAAGCTTTTTGCTTCAGCCCACTCCTTTTGAGCACAATGTGTATTGCTCAAATAAACAAATAAACTAAACTAAACTAAATAAGAAATGAGTGAAAATGAGGGTATAATACATTTTGTGTATAAAATTGGGAGACATTGAGCAAAACAATTTTTGGGGGAAAAATAGTAAAAAATAGAATAAAACAAATAAAAATATTTGAGCTGGACCAACAGCATCAAGACTTTGATCTAAAGATATGTAAGGGATCATGCACGACGAGGTGTCCATTATCAGAAATAACTCTGGTAATGGACACCTCGGAGTGCATTATCCCGCTTATACCATGGTTCCGTGAACTCAAACTGTTCACTGGGGCCCGTTTGCTTATTTTTTTAAGTCCTGGGCAGGAATTATTTATTTATTTTTTATCAGTTTTACCTGAAGCTAGTTCCAGCTCAGTTGTTTATCGTTACTATGGAAACAGCTGCAGTGAAGTGATATAGAACGTGATTTTAATGTTATTTAATCATGTAGGTGTACATGATCACTTTTTATTATACGGCCCTTCACAATGCAAGTAGAACGCTCCATTGACTTGAATGGAATCCAACGTTCTACTGGTCATTATTTTCTGATAGAGGACCTCTACAAAAAAATAATGACCACGGCCAATGGCCACGGAGTTCGTGCTTGTCAGGTCTTTCATATCACTCCGCAAGTAGTAGTAGCGGACACTACTTGTGGGAATCGCTCGTGAAGTTAACGGGAGTCCGACTTTCAACTTACCCAGAGATTCACCACCATTCCTCCTCTCTAACTTAGGCTAGCAATAAGTAGCTAAACAGTGTAGCCTAGCCACACTGTCTGGAATCAACAAACGTTGCCAAACAACGCGCACACCTTTGGGAAGTACCTTCAGGGCGAAAAAAGATTCCCCCGCGTCGGAGTCCAGTTTGGCCTGTCAGTACTTATTTTCCCGATAATGACCGGCGTTCTATACATTATCCCTTACTTAACAGACACCCCCCAGCCAGTCAGAATCGAGTATTCACCCAGACCATGGTATATCCATCCATCCATCCATCCATCTTCTTCAGCTTTATCCGGGGCCGGGTCGCGGGGGCAGCAGTCTCAGCAGAGATGCCCAGACTTCCCGATCCACGCACACCTCCTCCAGCTGTTCTGGGGGGACCCCGAGGGGACACCAGGCCAGCTCGGAGACATAGTCCCACCAGCGTGTCCTGGGCCTTCCATGAGGCCTCCTCCCAATAGGACATGCCTGGAGCACTTCCCGAGGGACAGATGCCCTAGCCACCTCAGCTGGCTCCTTTCGACGTGAAGGAACAGCGACTCTACTCCGAGCTCCTCCGGGGTAACTGAGCTCCTCACCCGATCTCGGAGGGTGCGCCCAGCCACCCTGCGAAGGAAACTCATTTCGGCCGCTTGTATTCGCGATCTTGTCCTTTCGGTCATTACCCAAATCTCATGACCATAGGTGAGGGTGGGAACGTAGATCGATGGGTAAATCGAGAGCTTTGCCTCAGACTCGGCTCCCTCTTCACCACAACAGTCCGATACAGCGACCGCATCACTGCTGACGCCGCACCAATCCGTCTATCGATCTCACGCTCCACCCGTCCCTCACTGAGAACACTCAGTATCTCACGAGATACATGAACTCCTCCACTTGGGGCAAGGACACCCCACCAACCTGAAGAGGGGAAGCCACCTTTTTCCAGTGGAGAACCATGGCCTCAGATTTGGAGGTGCTGATCCTCATCCCGGCCGCTTCACACTCGGCTGCAAACCGCCCCAGTGCAGCTGAAGGTCCTGATTTGATGAAGCCAACAGAACAACATCATCTGCAAACAGCAGAGATGAGATCCTGAGGTTCCCAAACCGGACACCCTCCGGCCCCTGGCTGCGCCTAGAAATTCTGTCCATATAGGTAATGAACAGAACCGGTGACAAAGGGCAGCCCTGGCGGAGACCAACACGCACCGGGAACAGGTCTGACTTACTGCCGGCAATGCGAACCAAGCTCCTGCTGCGGTCATACAGGGAACGGACAGCCCTTAGTACAGGGCCCCGGACCCCATACTCCCGGAGCACCCCCCACAGGGCACCACGAGGGACACGGTCAAACGCTTTCTCCTGATCCACAAAAAACATGTGGACTGGTTGGGCAAACTCCAACAAACCCTCGAGCACCCGATGAAGGGTATAGAGCTGGTCCAGTGTTCCACGACCGGGACGAAAACCGCATTGTTCCTCCTGGATCCGAGGTTCGACTATCGGCCGGATCCTCCTCTCCAGCACCCTGGAGTAGACCTTACCAGGCAGGCTGAGGAGTGTGATCCCTCTGTAATTGGAGCACACGCTCCGATCCCCCTTCTTGAAGAGAGGTATATAAAAAAATTTATTCTTGTACCTGCTTTCGATACTTTCATTTATTGATACCGGCCGTACACTTTTTTCCGATACCAGACTGGTATTTAACTGTACCCAGCCCTAAACATGACAGAAGACAAATGTTTAAGAAACACCTACAAACAAAACACATATATTGGGTCACATTGTGTGTCCTGAACAGGCATGGAGGACTGCCTGTGTTTGCAGCGGTGTAGTGCCAGGAATTTCAGAAACTTTTCTGATACTGAGATCTAACTGGTAGTTGTGGCATCACAAACTGCCAACAAGGAAGCTGCTTAAATTCAGGAGCAACCTTTGAATACAGGTAGTGCATTTTTTAACGAAGCCTTCCTTTATTCTCTCAAATACCCCCGGGTGTCGAGACGTCTTGTTTCATGGGATTATGAATCTGAAGCGACACTGTCAGTGAATGAGGAACAGCACCAGTTTAACTTGGAGGATGGTTTCGGTGGATAGTCAGGCTTCTCTCGCACAGACCTCATTTATTCATTTGATTGACAAGGAGAACGTGTTGTTTCCTTTCCCGCTCTCGTCTGCTTTACAAATGGATAGACTATATCTGTAGTGTATAGGGCTGGGATCAGTGGCGGACTGGCACCAAAAAGAGGCCCTGGCAATTTTAGCAGAGAGGCCACATTTGTCTTAAGTCATCTGCGGGCGGCCAATCCGCCAAAAGGCGGCCCCATCTCCGATTTATTTATTTATTTAGCCTTTTTGGCCCAATCTCAATTCTCTTTTCTACCCCTAGCCCTAGCCCTTTCCCTACACCCTGAAACCAAGGGCTAAGGGCGAGGGTTGAAAAGACCGCCCTAAGAAATGGGACAGCCCTCCATTTGACTGCATTTACTATTAACACAGATTAATAAGGTTATGTAAATAAAAAGCCAGCCTACTTGTCTCTATAGCATGTTTCTACTGAACCAGTTCATCACTTGATTGATGCTGTTTTGTAACACCTAAACAAGCACCTAAACTCAGCCCAAACCTACAGATTGTCATCAATTTCTGCTTCATTCGGCGCTACATTCTCCTTCCCCCCGTCCGTGTGTCGCTGTGGCTGCAGCCAGAGCTGCCAGAGACCAGCCGATCCGCTCGTCAATCTATCAAACTTCATTTATAAAGCGCTTTTTATACTGAAAGGTATCACAAAGTTCTTGTAGCCACTCAGCGGGGACGGGCAGAGGTTAGACCCGCTCGCAGTGCGCACAGGGCCCGGACAGGCACCCGCAGCCTCCGCCCTGAGCCCCGGGCCTGAGCGGAGGCTGCGCTCAGAACGGGGACAGTCAGCCTCGGACCCGGGCTCAGAGCACAGCGGCGCGGGGGACAGTCAGCCTCGGACCCGGGCTCAGAGCACAGCGGCGCGGGGAGAGAGACCGCCTCGGACCCGGGCTCAGAGCACAGCGGCGCGGGGAGACAGACAGCCTCGGACCCGGGCTCAGAGCACAGCGGCGCGGGGAGACAGACAGCCTCGAACCCGGGCTCTGAGCATAGCGGCGCGGGGAGACAGACAGCCTCGGACCCGGGCTCAGAGCACAGCGGCGCGGGGAGACAGACCGCGGGTGCAGCAGCGATGAACCCCGTGTGTTATGACATTAGCGACGTATCGAAAGTTTGGAAAGAAATGCCAAAAGTCAGTCCAAACAGCACAAATACACGGAGCATTTGCAGCAGCAAAGCGAAAACGTAGAACTGACACGTTTAACGCAATGAACTGTTCTAAATGCGCCAATAGGCGGCCGCTTCCTCGCTTTATTTAGCCTATTTATTTGTTTGTGATGAGGCCACAACAAGTGATGAGACCAGGAGGCCACAGTGGCATTTGCCCACATTGCCCAATGGCCAGTCCGTCACTGGGTGAAGCTGTTGTTTATGTTTATGTATCTCACAGTGCGTGTGCGCGTACCGCGCTTCTCTAAAGCAAACGCATGGTGTTACGCGCGTGACTTTCTTGGAGAGTTTGGAGCAGCGAGGGGAGGGGCCAGAGGGCTCTCCCTGTTCCCTCACGATGGAGGAGGCTGCTGGTGTTGACGCGGTGAAACAAGAAGCTGATTATTTATGTGCTTTGAGAAAGGTGATGTCATTTCTAGGGATGACGTCATACTGCTGCAAGTTAATTGCAAATGACTTTATCATTGAGGCCCCTCTGGCGGCTGTTGTCCATGGGAAGGATTTAAAGCCGAGTGACCGTGTACAATAGAGGCCAGAGGTGGAAAAGGCAGGTGTGAGCTGAAAATAGCTCTGCTGTGTCCCCAGACCAAAACAGGCCATTCACACAAACTGTGGATGTGAAAGAGGGATTCATGGTCTCTGTTCTGTTGCAAAATTTCGGGGGACGCCCCAGACCTGTAGCTTATTTGTCCGCAAAACTGGATCCAGTGTCAGCAGGCCTGCCTGTCTGTCTACGTGCGGTAGTGGCCGTAAAGAAAGCTGTTCTTGCATCACGTGACTTTTTAGGCTACGCTTCTCTAACACTGCTTGTGCCACACGCTCATCATGCTACGTATGTAGTTTTATCATGGACTGGGACTAAGGTGGCTCTCCCTGATAAACAGGAGGGAGCTGATAATGGAGGAGGACTGAAAGACACTGAAAAGTCCGGACGAGAGCTCGTCTCCGGGCTGGCAGGGCCGTGCGTTATCGTTCTGGCGGCTGATCAGGTACATTGTCAGCGCCGGGGAGATGGCGCATGTGCTCGACAGTCCGAGAGTAAGAATCACAGTTCACGTCGCAGAGAGTTGAACTGCATGGCCTCAGGGCTATGACCTCACAGAATCGTGTAGCCGTAGACCAAATCACGGGTAGAGATAGAAGAATCTCTTAAATACGTGTCTGACTCTGAGGATGACGCTGAGGTGCTTTAACTCACCTCTGATTAGGCCTTAGACTGGAAGAAACATGCAATTGTTTTTATCTTTGTTTTTTAGCAGATAGTCAGGTCTAGATTATTATGTTTTTGTGCTAAAAAATAGCTGCCCCTATTTTTCTTACACACACCGATGATGTGTTATCATAAACCTAGTGTTGGATGAACCCTCAGCAGTCTGTGAGGAGTGGTATATCTGGATGTGAGAAAATCTGCTAATGTTTTGATAAACAGGAGGGAAATGTAATAGAACTGTAAATATGTGAATAAACTATAATAAAATTATAGTTATGTGAATGATGCAACAGCCAAGTATTTGAATTTATCTGCAAGATTAGCATATGTTTCACAATGTTCCAGTAGTATCTAAGAAGATACTGTGTGGTATCAAAAGTACGTCAGTACGTAAGTACTGGTAGCAGGTTGACCATGGGTAGTGAGACAACGAGTGAACTGGACAAACGTAAATCAAAGGGGGGGCCGGACTGTGCAGGTCAGACTGAGTATCACTAACATCAGGTGTCCTTGTACAGGCCGGGCCTCCCGATCGGATAAGTATTATCCGTATTAGTAGTGTGATTCATGTTTTAAGATATGGTGTGATACATGTGTTTTGAGAGGTGACGAGCAATATCTGTAACTCCACCTCTATGTGTAATATGCTGTGGAAAACCAAATAAAAGGCTATACCAAAAAACAACTCTTTGAGAATGGGTGCAGGAGAACCACTCTGCGTAGCTGTGGTGAACTGCAATTCTCCCTTGCAAGCCAACCAAAGTATTGATCTCTGTGTCGTTTTCTTCTAGTTGAAACGTTCTCCAGATTGGAAAACAAAGGTATTAACCCTAATTTTCTGACACACCCTCATTTTGAAATGTTTGCACCCTCAGTTTTAATGGCATTACAATGTATTTCAATGGTGAGAAAGTTTATTTGCACCCTTTTGAAACTCCAATGCACCCTCAGTCAGTTTGGAGCCGGCGCTGATAACAACCATTCATCTTAAAACACATTTCGTTGTTTGGGTATTCTTATACACATTAACATTTTGAAGTCTTACCTCATTAAAAGTTCAAATCAACCCGCGCTGTCCTCCTCTGCACATCGGAGACTTAGTTGCACTGCTGCAGACTGGCCTCATTTCGAAAAGCGGCGGGTAACGGAAGAGCAAGTGCAGTTCACACTGCGGAAAAGTACCGCCCCTTGAATTGTCTCCTCACTGGACGAGTTGTAGCCACACCCAAAACCAACAGCCAGCCACTCTGAAGGCTTTACACCAGCAAACTAACTCGGCCCATTTTGCTGTGTATGGACGGGACAAGGCAATGAAACACCTTTCAGACGGAGCGGATCAGGTGAGTAACTTGTCTCATGAAGTCTTTTTAATGTAATACAAGAATATTCATCTGTGTGTAATTGTATCCTAACTTAATATATATATATATATTTATATATGTATTATTTTTTTTTTTTTATCAAAGCGGATACAAAGGACCAGTAGTTTGGCTTTCTGAATTGATTGAATTTGTTTCTTCTATAGTGTAATGGTGTTTATTATTTGTTTTAGATTCACTTTGCTATGGCACAAAAGAACTTGATATCTTGAACACACAAATCCTCTCTTTCTCAAATCAAAATGATTAAACATGCAGGATGTTGTAAAATGATTTAGTTCAAAGACAATGAGGTTTGATTGCATTCATGTTGTGTGGCCTGTTGGATTAGATGCTATTTACCCTTGTGGTATGACGTCTACCATAATCATTGTTGGTAGCTGAATTGTCTTTGTGGTATTCCGTTAGGCCGAGAGAGGGGAGCGCCCAGAACCAGAAGAACCAGCACTGACAACTCCTGCATGTCATCAGGTAATTAACTTCAAACCCAACCTTCTATGCAAATAGTTTTTTCTGCGCACACTCAACTTTGACATCTGCTCTCATATAAGTAAAATGTCCACGCAAATGGTGGTTCTGTGCACGCACAAATCAAACACAAACGTGTCCGCTCGCCCCCTCCTTCCTCCTCTCTCTCTCTCTCTCTCACTTTCGGGTGAAACATTTCTCTTCGCACGCGCAACTCTTTTCTTGCACGCACACAAAAATTGGCCAATCAGAGGCCAGCTCTGACAGACCAATCAGAGTGAAGCTGGACAATGTGTTGAGTTTGTATTTCAGTGGAGACATTTTAGTGGGGTGGTGACTATAGCGTGGAATGGTGGTTAGATATTTAAAACTAAAATACTACACATCTTACAAGAGACATTTGTACACCAAATACAATTTTAAAAGTATGTATGTGTAAGCTCTCAGTCGTACAGGAGTTGTCCATATTCAATGAAGGTACTTGAGTCGTCTTCTGTACTCAGTAGTTGAAGTCTTCGAACGTTTCGCCTCTCATCCAAAAGGCTTCGTCAGCGACAAAGGTCACAATCTGCACGCAGCTGAATATATAGACCAATGGGGAGGAGTTAGGGTTGGCCCGGCTCCTCCCCTCTAATAACAGCTACTCTCACCTGTGGGTAAATACCTTTGAAGTAGAGCGTCTCTAACGATCTGCTCCCCTCAGTAATGGTGAGTCATGTCCTATTCATCGCTAATCACTGCCCAGTATTTGTCCTATTGATGGCTGATCACTGCTAATTACCTGCCTATTGTTCTTTTGTTGGCTGAGGTGCCGTCTCCCTTGGCTGGCCAAGCCTTTTTGGTTTCTCCCGAAGGAGAACATACAGTTTATGCAACTATAAGGAAAAAAGGAAACATTGTTTGTCTTAAGGAATATTATTCTTTCTTCCCTTCACGCCATCGCAGTTTTCACCCAGGGAACATCGAATGTGAATAACTCCAGACAGATAACTCACAACATCTAAGACACCATCGATAAAAGGTACTTTTTTATTTAAATCATCTAAAATTACAATGGGACTGATATTTACACTTTGAAAAACGTGTTTGTGAATCAAATCTAATATAAAGAGGCTGTAACTCTCTGACAAATCCTTTTTAGTGCATTTAGCTCAGAGGTGGGCAAACTACGGCCCAGATGATGATTTAATCCGGCCCCTGACTTGTAGAGCACACATTCCTGAGTATGTAAAAAAAAAGTAAGGACATAACTAGTGTGCTCATTCCAGCCACTAGGGGGCAACATAAATAAAAAAATATATATATAATTCACACGTGTCCAGTAGAGGGCACTGACATAACAAGAGATCAGGGTAACACATTATAACCACATGCTAAAAGGTGAGTCTGCCTCAGGGCGGCTGTGGCTACAATAGTAGCTTACCACAACAGAGTGTGGAGTGAGTCAATAATGACTACAGTGTACTTTGAGAAACTTGTGACACAGGCTTGTAAAGCCGTTATTGTTATTTATTACTGTCCTGTCGGGCTTTTAAAATCACAGCTCATTATTATTAATTTATTGGAAAAATGTATTTTCCTGTTTACATTATATGCTGCCCGCGACCCGCCGAGGAAACTGGATTTCGGCCCACGATCCAAATCAGTTCGACAGCCCTGGTTTAAAGGGTGCGCAATATTTTCACTGACATGAAGAAGGATACGACATAACTGCTGCAATTTGTTGCACTTTTGTAATGTGCTATTACAGTCAAACTGAGAGTTGTACTTGTTTGAAATGCTCCAAACTGGTCCGGCCCTCCTGCCGAGTTCAAAAACCCAATGTGGCCCTTGCATCAAAAAGTTTGCCCATACCTGATTTAGCTTCTACTTTAGAGCAGAAAGCTTCCCCTTGTGTGGACTGCTCCGCTGATTCTTGTGTTTGTTTGGGGGAGTTCTGGATAAAAAAAGTCCCTCTCTTTTTTACAACTGAGATCAAACCTTAAAGAGCTGTTCATGATGGGGTGGCAAGATGGCGTCGTAGCGTGAACACCTTGTTCTGCCCGGCTCCGGTGTAATTCGCTAAAATATCCGATTAAACTACGTGTTCACCTGGCGAAACGTTACATGCGTGTGTGGGAATAGCTCTATAATGAGCTTGGCCGATTATTTTTCAAAAATGCCCGACTCGAAGCCCAAATCCAAGAGAAGAAACGTTGGGGGAAAAAATGCTAACAGCGTGGTGGAGCCTGACGAAGCTAGCGACGCGGAAGCCACGACCACCGATGCTGAGCCCAGGAGCGAAGTGGATCAGAGTATTCTACTAGCTCTGAGCAAGATAACGGATAATATCACCAAGTCATTTGATGCCAGGATTGACACTGTACTTGCTGCTATCCATGATCAGACATCCCAAGTACAGCAGCTAGGAGCCCGTGTCGACGATGCTGAAGCCCGGATCTCAAGCGTCGAGGATACGACAGATACCCTGCAGGCGTCCGTGCGAAAGCTTGAAAAACAAGTCCGTGACATGGCGGATCATATGGACGACTTGGAGAATAGGAACCGTAGATGTAACGTCCGCTTGCTCGGTTTACCTGAGGGCACCGAGTCCAAAGATCCAGTTACTTTCTTTGAATCGTGGCTCCCTTCCTATCTAAAGCTCACAACCAAGACTGGGAAGATCAAGTTGGATCGCGCTCACCGCTCCCTCGCTCCCAGGAACCCAGGCTCTGATCGGCGCCCCAGACCCATCATCATTAAGTTTCATAACTTCACTGACAAACAACGAGTGATGGCCGCGGCCCGAGGCCTTGCAACAGAACCGGACCAACCCTCTGACCGGATCCGCGTCTCCTTTTTCAACGACTACTCGGCGGTACTGGTCAAGAAGCGCAAGGCCTTTGACGCTGTGAAGAAAAGCCTGAGGAGCAAGCATGTGGAATACGCGCTCATGTATCCCGCTACCCTGAAGTTGACCATCAACGACGTGGAGAAGAAGTTTGATTGTCCAGAGGCGGCCGCAGCATACGTGGATTCACTAGAGGGCTAGTCATTTTCCCAAAGTCTTGCCGGGGTGTGCTTTTTGAAGCGTTTGAGTATCAGGTAAACATCGTTGACAGTATCCCTTCCCCTTTTATTTTCGGACCGTTAATTTCCAGCCAGGTGAAATTGTTCTACACCGGATGCTTGGCAGACTGTGTTTAGGTTTATGAATAGGCGTGAGTTAAGCGCTGGTTGCTGTGCTATGCACAGGAGGACGGTTTTTCCCTACACGTTCAGTAGGGCTGCTGCCAAGTTTTTGTTTTGTCTTTTGTTTTGTGTTTTTGTGCGTGTGTCTTTAGCTCTGAATATTCTTCAATTTATGTTACATTATTGCACAGCTCATTTTTGTTTGGTTTTATTTTCATATTGCTCTTGTTTAATTTGGAGTGTGGTGGATCTTTTGCCTATACACTATGTGAATAATACCATCATTGAGTAAATTACGATTATGTACTTGGAATGTGAGGGGCGTCCACAATCCCATTAAACGGAGAAAAATATTTACGTGTCTTAAGAAAGATGCTGTAGATATAGCTTTGTTACAGGAGACGCATCTTGATGACAAGGAGCATTTGAAGCTACAACAAGGGTTATTCAGCCAAGTGTTTTTTTCATCCTTTACAACAAGAAGCCGGGGAGTAGCAGTGCTGGTCAAGAAGAAATTGCCATTTAAAGTATCCAAGTGTATTAAAGATCAACGGGGCCGTTATGTTATAATTAAAGGAATTTTGCAAGGTCAAAATATAGTGATAATGAACGTATACTTCCCACCTGCCCATCCAGTTACCTTTCTTACAAAATTATTTATGGATCTAGCTCCACTCCTATTTAACTCTACAGTTATCATTGGTGGGGATTTTAACATGATACTAAATCCACTCATTGATAGATTTCCGTCTAGTGCCACAGCCCCCTCTACTAGCGCCAATGCGCTTCATACTATATGTGATGAGTTTGGGTTGATTGACGTTTGGAGATGCGTTCACCCGTCAGATAAACAATATACATTTTACTCTGCCCCTCACAAGTGCCAGACTAGAATTGATTATTTCTTTCTTCCACGGACCGATTTTTATTCAGTTTCATCGTGTGAAATTTCCAGCATAATAATTTCGGACCATGCCAGAGTAATTGTGGATATCAACCCTAGATCATCACTGCAACAGTCCCGCCACTGGAGACTTGATACTATTATTCTGAGAGATGAGAATTTTACAACCCATTTTTGTACTGAATTTAAGGCATTTCTATCAGTCAATACTCCAACAGCCAAAAATGCTTCCATTTTATGGGAAACCTGCAAAGCGTATGCCAGAGGGTTAATGATCTCATACTCTGCAACAAAGAAGCGCCAGAGACAGGAGAAACAAAAATCTTTAGAAAGCGAATTGATGGACAAGGAAAGAGCCTACGTTGTTTCTCCTTCACCACCGTTGTGGGATGAAATCACCACACTTCGATCAGCTCTCAATTGCCTGCTTACTAGGGACGCAGAAAAAAAAATTAAATATACTAAACAGAGATTTTATGAGCATGGGGACAAACCCGGCAAATGTCTGGCGTACTATGTTAAAAAACGGGCAGAGTCTCTAACGATTGCAGCTGTGTCTGATGGGGAGGGCAGAGGCGGACTTAACCATTAGGCATAGGTCGGCGGCCGCCTAGGGCCCCCTAACGTTGGGGGGCCCCGGACCCCCTGACCACCTGTTAAACTTCAAATGAATCTTTTCTTACTTTTTAAAATTAAAAAAGTCATTAAACAACGGAATGGCTTTTGATTTATGAATGAGTTGAGCACTGTACCGGCATAAGTATAGATTGTTGTTATGTGTATGACTCCTATATTTGGGATCTCATTTGTTTCTTTCCCGCTCTAGTAAAAGAAGATTTGACAGAAAGGCAGATCATATTTACAAAATTATGCAGAAAAAACAAGGTAATTGCTGGTATGGAATTTCAGATCTTCCTTATGAATGACATCTAAAGTGTTTGAGAACAATGTTATTTAAAAAACATAATCTTCATTTTTTGCATTTACTTTACTGTCAATACCCTTTTCTCTCTTTACAGACGTCATCTCCAGCATCTAACTTATGGCAGAAGACTGGAGGGCGTCACAAATCAAGTTAAAAGTAAGATTCTCTTGAAAAATAAAACCCAAGGATTTAAAAAGATTTTGAACATTAAGTGTGAGGAAGGCCCCATGTCTGTGTTCGCCTTGGGCCCCCAAATAGCTAAATCCGCCACTGGGGGAGGGCCACAAGGTATATGAGAATACATTGATAAATGATTGTTTTAAGAATTTTTACAAGCAATTATATTCTTCTGATCAAGCTCCTGGGGCGGAAAAATTAATGGACAATTTCTTTGCGCAATTTGAATTGCCGAATTTGTTGGAAGAGCAGAGGACTGTCCTTAACAGCCCTATAACTAAAATGGAAGTTATTAAAGCTATTAGAGCCTTACAAAGTGGAAAGTCGCCAGGACCTGATGGGTTTTGTTGTGAATTTTATAAACTCTTTCAAGATGTTCTTGCAGAACTTTTACTCAATATGTTCAATCATTCCTTCATAACAGGAGAATTCCCCCAAACATTGAAGGAGGCCAATATAACTCTAATTTTAAAACAGGGGAAGTGTTCTGAATCTTGTGCATCTTATAGGCCTATAGCACTTTTAAATGTTGATAGAAAGTTGCTCTCCAAAATTTTAGCTTTTCGTTTAGAAAATCTCTTACCATTATTAATAAAGGAAGATCAGACAGGTTTTATAAAGGGCCGGAATTCATCAGCCAATGTTAGACGCCTACTAAATACAATTCAAGTTTTCAAACAAAATTCTCTTAATGGTCTGGTGCTTTCTCTTGACGCGGAGAAAGCATTTGACCGAATTGAATGGTCCTTTCTATTTTACACTTTGGGTAAGTTTGGTCTGGGTGACAATTTCATAAAGTGGGTCAAAATAATATACAATGGACCACAGGCAGCGGTTTTGACCAATGGATTCCGGTCCGAATGCTTCACTACTCAAAGAGGGGTGATGCAGGGCTGCCCTTTGTCTCCCCTCCTCTTTGCTTTGGCCATTGAGCCTCTTGCTGAGGCTATCAGGACGGCACCTAGAATAAGCAGCTTACAAATTGGACATTTGTGTCATAAAATAACTCTGTACGCAGACGACGTTCTGATTCTTGTGACTGACCCAGAAACGTCAGTACCGGCTCTTATAGATGTAATCAACAGTTTTAGCTGCTTCTCTGGCTATAAGGTAAACTTGACCAAATCAGAGGCTATGCCACTTGGTACTCTTTCAACGATACCAACTACAGTGCCGGCCTTCCCTTTCAAATGGTCTCCCAATGGGTTTGTGTATTTGGGTATTTTTATCACTCCTTCTTTTGACCAACTATACAAAGCCAATTTTGTGCCAATACTTAACAAAATTAAGCAGGACTTAGATCGATGGGCCTCTCTCCCTATTTCTTGGCTAGGTCGTGTATCCCTGGTTAAAATGAATGTATTACCTAGGCTTTTATACCCTATTCAAATGATTCCGGTTTTATTCTCTAAAAGGGTGTTGAAGGATATTAATGGATGGCTCAGTTCTTTTATTTGGAATAAGCGCCGACCTAGGCTTAAGATGGCAGTACTGCATTTACCAAGTTCAATGGGTGGCTTAGATATGCCCAATATCAAAATATACCAACTTTGTGCACATTTAAGATTTGTGAATGATTGGGTCAAGGGTAAAACTTCAATATGGATGGATGTTGAAACGGCATTGTCGCAGTGCAGACTTCGTGATTTGTTGTTTTTTACTAACTTAAAAGAAATTGAAGCTTACTGTACAAATCCCATAACCATCAATACCCTAAAAGCCTGGCGGCTTGTACGCCATCTTGAGGGCAGATCAAATATAACATCTATGTTCACTCCAATAATAAACAACCCGGCTTTTCCCCCGGGTTCTGCGGACCCTGGGTTTTATCAGTGGTTTAGCAAAAATATTAAATCACTCATTGACCTTTTTTCAAACAACAGACTTATGTCATTTGAACAGCTTACAGACACTTACAACCTGACCAAGCAAGATTTTTTTCGCTTTCTGCAAGTAAGACACTACATCACCCATAGTACAACTCTTAATGATCACCTTGAAATATCTGCTATTGAGAAAATGCTGTTTCAACAACGACTGAAGGTATCTCTGAGCTCATTTTACCGTGTTCTGAACAGACTGTCTGCTTCTGACACGCAGAGGGTCAGGGGTGTGTGGGAGAAGGAACTGTCTGTCACTATAGATGAAGAAATGTGGGATCTGATCTGGGCTAATGCAAAAAAGATTTCAATTTGCACACGGACAAGAGAAACACAACTCAAAATTATACATAGAATACATATATCCCCTCACAGACGGCATTTCTTTAACCACTCCCTCTCTCCTCTGTGTCTTAAGTGTAAAACTGATGTGGGAACACTGACTCATTGCTTCTGGTCTTGTCATAAACTTCAGATATATTGGACTCAAATTCTACTTGAAATTCAGAATATTTTTCATATTAATATAGAGATGGACCCCATGTCTCTAATCCTTGGACTTTCATCTAAACAAGTGAAAACAGCAGTTGGAAAAAGACTATTCAATATTTTAACATTTGCTGCCAGGAAAAATATCCTTTTAAATTGGATTACTGACAAAGTTCCTTCTGTCGGAGGTTGGCGTAAAATAATTTCTGAACTGATCCCCTTAGAATACCTGACAAGTATCATACACACCAGCATAGACCAATTCTACAGAGTGTGGCGCCCGTACTTGGATTATGTTGGACCAGACCTTTCATCCATCCTTATAAAAGGATTCCTGTACAACTGAACTGTATTGTATCGTACTGTGTTGATACACTGTAAATCTCATTCACCACCTCCAATATTCTGTATATCCATTATATTCAGAGCTGTTTTGTTTTGTGCCAGTTATAGGCACTGTCTTGTTTTGTTTAACTAAAATCTAAAATTACAATAAAAACAATGAAAAAAAAAAAAAAAAAAAAGAGCTGTTCATCACTACAGATAACGTTTTTTCTCCCTTAGTCTCAGAAATCTTTAATAAAACTGTAGACAGAACATGGCTATAATAACACATTTGGCAGATCTGGCGGCCATCTTGGGATATTATACAAAACATTTGTTTCCTACTTTAAAACACTTACCTTTGACACCACATGGCCACTAATTATAGAACAGTGAATGCTAACCACCGAACCCAGGGAATTAATGTTGAAAACAATATTAATACCAGAGGCCTGGGAGCTTGAGGGTTCTACGTTCTTTGCTGGTCCTAGAACTGAACTTTTCTGGACGGAGATGTCTGATTTATTTCCCCAGTGGCACCACTGTTGCCTTCACCCTCCAGGCCTTCAGCTCTTCTCTGAGCCCCTGGTATTTCTGTAGTTTCTCGTGTTCCTTTTTCCTGATGTTGAAGTCGCTTGGTATTGCTATGTCAACCACAACGGCTTTTCTCTGCTCTTTGTCCACCACCACAATGTCCGGTTGGTTCTCCATTACCATTCTGTCCGTGTGTATCTGGAAGTCCCACAGGATCTTGGCTCGGTCAGTCTCTACCACCTTTGGAGGTGTTTCCCACTTTGATCTTGGGGTTTCCAGCCCATACTCCGCAATCCTGATCCTGAAGGATTCCTCAAAGGGTACCATCCCATCCAACTATTGGCCAATAACCTGCCTCTCCACAACATGGAAGCTCATGTCCAGCACCATAGCGGCTAAGATGAGCGGGCATATGAATCAATACATGACCACAGCTCAGAAGGGAATCAGTAAAGATACCAGAGGTGCCAAACACCAGCTCCTGGTAGAGACAAGAGTCGCTCGAGACTGCAGAACCCAATACACTAACCTGAGCACTGCCTGGATTGATTACAAGAAAGCCTATGACTCAATGCCTCATACTTGGATCGTTGAATGCTTGGAGCTATACAACATCAAAAGGACTCTAAGAGCCTTCATTGCAAACTCAATGAGGTTGTGGAAAACCACCCATGAAGGAAACGCCCTGTCCCCACTGCTTTTCTGCATAGGTCTGAACCCCCTCAGCCAAATAATCAACAAGACTGGCTATGGATACCGTCTCAGGAACAGGGCCACCATCAGTCACCTCCTCTACATGGATGACATCAAGCTGTATGCTGTACATTGGGATGTCATTCGGACTAGAGAAGTGTGGTCGGATGATGACTAAGAGAGGGAAGGTAGTCCACACAGAAGGCGTCTCACTCCCAGAAGGAACAATAGCAGACATTGAGGACAGTTACAAGTACCTCGGAATCCCACAAGCAAATGGCAAACTTGAAGAGGTGACAAGGAAAGCAGCTGTGGCCAAATACCTCCAACGAGTAAGGCGGGTCCTAAGAAGCCAGCTCAATGGCAAGAACAAATCCCGGGCAATAAACAGCTACAGGGCATAGCTGTTTATTGCCCCAATAAGTGCCAGTAAGCAGATACCCTGCAGGAATAAAAAGCTGGCCAAAGGATGAGATATAGACCACAGATGTTAGGCCACGCAAAAGCTCCATGCATGGAGGGCTCCACCCCAAATCCAGCCCCCTGAGACAGTACACTAGCCATAAGGAAGGAGGCCGAGGACTAGTGAGCATGAGAGCCACTATCCAGGATGAAACATCCAAGAAGTACATCAAGGACAAGGCTCCAACAGATTACGTGCTCAGTGAATGTCTCAAACAATGGGGAACTGAAGATTAGGCGCTGGAGGGACGTCATGGGAGGCCAAGCCCCTATGTGGGATGTACCACCGAGACATTACTGAAGTGGCGGATATCAAGAAATACCTATCAATGGCTAGACAGAGCTGGCCTGAAGGACAGCACAGAGGCTCATCATGGCTGCACAGGAGCAGGCCTTGAGCACCAGAGCAATAGAGGCCCAGATCTATCACACCAGATGAGACCCCAGGTAAGGCAAGGCATATTTATTTATTCAGCACATTTCATGCACAAGGCAAGGCAAGTTTATTTATACCGTGCATTTCGTACACAAGGCAACTTAATGCGCCTTACAAAAGAAGATATGCGAAATTACAATCAGGTTAAGTTAAGGCAAAGCACATTATCGAAACATCAAGACATGGGAAATACACAGCACACGAGGTCACGTGCGGAATTTTTTCTTGGGGAGGGGAAGGATGACCGGCCATTCACCGGGGGGGCGGGGCTGAAGAAACGTGTTGAGGCAGATGCAGAACGACGGGGGCGTGGTTAGGGAGGGGGTATGTGTGTGCAGTTGTTTACAGTCTGAAAGTCAGAGTGACACGGGCACGAGTGGACTGGTTTTAAGTTGGTTTTAGTGTGTTTTTATCTGCATGGTTTTATGTTTGATTTTATGCATGTTTTATTCTAAGCTCGTTGCCCCGCCCCTTCTTGATTGCCTCAAGTGGGCACACCTGGGAGAAAGGACATAAAAGCAGAAGCGGTTGGAGACAGAGGGAAGCACGTAAAAAGGTGACGACAAGGACGCACGGAGGCAGGCAGGCAGGCAGGCACGCACGGCCTGGCCTGGCCTGCCCCTTCGACAGGAAACGGGGACGGAACGGGGACACACGGCCGCCATGGACGGAAGGGCCGTGGGCGCGCAGGAGAGGCCAGGAAGGCGGCTCGGGAGCGCTCGGGAGAGGGAAGTCCCCCGGACAGGCGCGGCGGGGTCGAGCCGCGGCGACAGGCTCCCCCAGCTCACGTGCCCCGAGGCGGACCCCTGGACTTTGACGCAGCTCCTGGAGCCGCTGTGGTCGGGAGGCGCGGCGGAGAGGAAGGAGGCGAGGACTGGCTGGTGGAGAAGGGCACCGGCGATGAACGGAACCTAACTACGCACCTTCTTACAGAAGCACCTTGGAGCACGCACGCCCGCTCATTTTTAGTTCCCTTTTAAACCCCCAGGTTTTAACCCTCTTTGTTTTATCCCCACTTTTATACGGGCTTTTTAATGTTGCAACCGGTTGTTTTTATGGTAGTTTGTCCCCTTTTTAACATTTTATATTAAATTGTATTTTATCCTTTTAAACTGCATTTGTTTTATTGGCTACACCACACCCATAACATCCTCCAAATCGGACTCGAACCTGTGACAAGTGTTATGCAAAATATGACCCAGAGAGCTCAGTCCTTATCAGGTTTAGCTCTGTGGCTTGGCCTTGAATGAAAGTGTTGACAGTGAAGGAGAGATAAGCGGTCCAGCTGCTTCAAACCTCCTCTCAGGAGGACGAGATTTATTCCAGTAATAATTCATACATTTATAATGAATTTGTTTTTTTCTTGGTCTCAGCTTTAGTTCAGTTCTCCAGAGCAGGTAGTTCCCTTCAACGTTCATCCCTTTTCCTCCCAGAAATATAGTCCATCTATTGTCCGTCTCCACAGCGAGCTGCCAGGTCGAATACAACAGTTCCATCGTTGTGCGTAACTTTCCGATGTAATTCTATCACTCGGTCACTCCCTGCTCCAGAGTGCTCACTAATTTCAATGGACAGCAGCGTGGTCCGATTGTAAACTGCTGTCATTCCAAATTTCCGATAATCCAGGGCAGTCCATCCAATAAGCAGGTACCCTGTTATCAAGAGTCCAAATATGTAAATATCTTTGATGTCTCCGACCGACCGGACCGCTAAGCAAACGACATCCAACGCAAACCGAGCTGTGAAAATCCGGTCAGGGAAGACGACCTCCTCCATGGCCTCACTTTGTGAAAACAACTTATCAATTGCGCTGAGATTCCAGTTAATCAATTCCATAGTTTAGCGGTTTGGGAGGACAGCAAGCAGGTGGTCCAAGAGGAAAAATAAAAGTCAGACAAGACACTTGCAGAGGCAGGAAAAAAGCACGAAAGCAGGAGAAGTGAGAAGACACGTCCGCACTCGACAGAGACAGGAAGAGACAGACAAGGCGAGTCAATGTGCCTCACAGCAACACAAAAAACAACAACAATAAAAACACAATAAAACAAATCAATCAATACATATATTATAAGTATATTAAAACTATATATTAAAAGTAGTTAAAATGCCATCAATTGCCATAGGCAACAGTAAATAGGCATTTTTTCAGCCTGGACTTAAACATAGTAAGAGTTGAGGCTTGTCTCACGTCCTCGCTGAGGCTGTTCCACACTTGTGAAACTGAAACGCAGTCTCACCGTGTTCAGTGGTGACTCTAGGAACCACCAGGAGACCCCTCCCTGAGGATCTCAAGGCTCGAGATGGTTCATACTGCTGTACCACGTCAGCTATATAATTTGGTGCCCGACCATGAAGAGACTAATAAACTAGCAGAGCTAATCTATTCTCTGAACGACAGGAAGCCAGTGCAGAGAACGGAGCACTGGACTAATGTGGTCGTATTTCCTGGTTCTGGTCAGGACTCGAGCAGCAGCATTTTGAATATAATGCAGCTCTAACAGCTCGTTTGGAAAGACCAGTGAACAGGCCGTTACAATAGTCTAACCGACTGGAGACAAATGCATAAATTAATCTCTCCATATCTGGTTTAGACACTATGTTTTTTATTTTGGCAATGTTTTTTAGGTGGTAATAGGCCGTTGATGTAATGGACTTAATATGACTGTTAAAATTCAGGTCTCAGTCCATGATTACCCCTAGATTTCTAACTTGATTTTTAGGTTTCAGTGAAAGAGCTTCAAGATGACCGATGACAACTTTGTAGACCAAATACATTTATCTCAGTATCTGTATTTAACTGGAGGAAGTTATTTTGCATCCACACACTAATCTGTTTGATACAATGACACAGTGTATCTACAGGCCCATGTTCACCTGCTATTAGTGAAACATAGATCTGAGTATCGTCTGAGTAATTGTGATGATACATTGTTACTGGATATTAATTGACGTAACGGAAGCATGTACAAATTGAAATAGAGGGGTCCCAGAATCGTACCCTGGGGAACCCCACAGGTCAATGCCAGTTGGTCTGAGACACAGTTTCCTATTGCGACATAGTAAGTGTGTTCCTCAAGGTAGGATCTGAACCACTCGAGAGCCTTTCCAGAGATTCCCACCCAGGTTTTAAACCTCTCTAGTAAGATCCCATGGTCCATTGTGTCAAACGCAGCGCTAAGGTCCAGCAGAACTAAAACTGTGACCTTGCCTGCATCTGTATGTAGTCTGATGTCATTTGTCACCTTGATCAAGGCCGTCTCAGTACTGTGACAGTCTAAAGCCCGACTGGAACACATAAAAACATTATTTACAAGAAGAAATTCCGTAAGCTGGCTGCAGACCACTTTCTCCAATACTTTACCTATAAATGGCAGATTTGATGTAGGCCGATAATTATTCATGTCTGTTGCATCAAGACCACTCTCCTCCAACATTGGCTTGATGATAGCCGTTTTTAGGGCCTTTGGAAAAGCTCCAGTCTGGAGTGAGGTGTTAACTAAACGCGTGAGTTGTTGTGATAAACTGCTCAGCACAGACTTTAAGAATCTAGTTTGTAGTTCATCCAGGCAGCATGTACTTAAGCTCAGACCAGAGATAACACCCTCCACTATTTCATTAGTGACCGGTGTAAAATGTGTC
Organism: Proterorhinus semilunaris; assembly: GCA_021464625.1. NCBI lineage: Eukaryota > Metazoa > Chordata > Actinopteri > Gobiiformes > Gobiidae > Proterorhinus > Proterorhinus semilunaris. Next base: position 2,297,991 of record CM038364.1, read on the forward strand.
AGCTCTAGGTCTGCTACTGGTTGCAGGGTTACCATTTGTATTGAACAACTAATAGCATTTTTAATGGCTTGGATCGTGTCACTAAATAATCTATTTTAGTGGTGTAGACTGTGCAAAGAGGCCAATGAGACAATCCAGCACATAACTGCAGCTTGGTGTAAGATGCTGCAGGGAAAGCTTACATGGAGCTCCATCACCAAGTGGCTGGCATACTGTACAGGAACATCTGTGCAGAGTATGGGCTGGAAACCCCAAGGTCAAAGTGGGAAACACCTCCAAAGGTGGTAGAGACTGACCGAGCCAAGATCCTGTGGGACTTCCAGATACAGAATGGTAATGGAGAACCAACCGGACATTGTGGTGGTGGACAAAGAGCAGAGGAAAGTCGTGGTGGTTGACATAGCAATACCAAGCGACTTCAACATCAGGAAAAAGGAACACGAGAAACTAGAGAAATACCAGGGGCTCAGAGAAGAGCTGGAGAAGGTCCGGAGGGTGAAGGCATCAGTGGTGCCCGTGGTCATTGGGGCACTTAGGGCAGTGACCCCCAAACTGGAGTAGTGGCTACAGCAGATCCCAGGAAATACATCAGACATCTCAGTCCAGAAAAGTGCAGTTCTAGGAACTGCAAGATACTGCGCAAAACCCTCAAGCTTGGAGTAAAAAGAGACCGCCCGCGGGGGTGAGGAGGAGGTTTTATATATATATATATATATATATATATATATATACACACACACACACACACACACACACACAGTGGGTTGCAAACGTATCTGCCCTCCTTTAACTTTTTGACATTTTGCCATACTATGGACCATAAATATAAATATATTTAATTGAAATGTTATATGAAACACACGCGCTAAGTGACACACAATTGTGAAGTGAAATGGAATCCATACAATTTTTTTTTTTTTAAGAATAAAAAACTGAAAAGTGGGATGTGCATTATTATCTACTGTCTTTCCTGTCAGTGTAACCAATTGCCTTGAGAAGTTTCCTGATGATTTCTGACGGAGTGGCATTTTTAAAAGAATTTTTAAAGAAAACGCAAGAACTCCCATTTGCCAGCAGCCACAAACAGGAAATCTTATGGTTTTCTTTTAAAAATGGTTTCTTCTAGCTTCTCTTCCATAAAGGCCAGATTTTTGCGGTGTACAACTAATGGTTGTTCTGTGGACAGTTTCCCCCACCTGAGCTGTAGCTCTCTGCAGTTCATCCAGGGTCATCATTGGCTTCTTGGTAACAGCTCTGGTCGGTGCTGTCATTGTTCGGTCAGTAGGTTTAAGAGGACAGCCGGGTCTTGGTAGGTTTTCAGTGACGATAGTCTTTCCATTTCTGGATGGTGTATTTAACTGTACTTTGAGAGATGTTCAAAGCTTTGGAAATATTTTTATAACCTAATCCAGCTTTATACTTCTCAATATCTTTATCCCAGACCTGTTTGGTGTGTTCTTGGACTTCATGATGCTGTCTGCTCCCCAATAGTCTCTTAACAGACCTCTGAGACCATCACGGAGCAGCTGTATTTGAACTGACATTGGATTACACACAGGTAGACTCTGTTTAGTCATTGGGTCAACATGTGATCATTCAGAAATCATCAGGCAACTTCTGAAGGCCATTGGTTGTACTAAAAGGAAAGGGGGCGGATACTTTTGCAAGCCACTGTATAGTAAAAAGTCTTCTCTAAGCACCACCTTGTGACATCACCACGTGGTGGGCGTGTCTAAATGTGAATATTTCTTTGTTGTTATTGTAGATCAGCTGTTGAAGAACATGGAGTTGCCACATTTACAGAGAAGAAACCCCAAACTAATCCTCTTCCTCCTGCTGCTCTTCACTCTCGTCACTGTCCTCACCTACCAAATGGTAGGCTCCAAATTAAACTTTAGTGTCACCTAAAGACGCCGAGAGCTAAAGTGAAACGTCCTGCTGATCCATAGAGATAGACCCGTCACTGATTAAGGTCGGAGGGAAAAGGAGAGGTTGGTTATTTTGGGAAAGTCCTTCATGACAAAGGTTATGGTCATTTAAAAATATAAATACAGTTTGTGTATAAGGAAGACTACAAATTACTTTGAATTTATTTGAGGGTCTCTGTTTTATTATATTTTCTTTAATTCGCTGTTGCCTTTTTAATGGCAAAAACTGGCGACTAAGGTTTTGGTAACATTTGGAGAGGAAGCCGTGTGGAGAATCAAAATCCCAAATTTGTTCATAGTTCTCACAACTGATCCTTTAAACAAAGCCAGGGAGCGGCTCAGTCCAAAACCCAAGATAGAAGTGCATTTCACAAACAGGAAACAAACTTTCATTCAGTCGCTCCAAGAATCCCGCAGCTGTACCATCTGTTCCAATAAACTGCAGAACTCTGCAACTAAACCAGTAAACAATAAACCAAACGTTTATAATCAATGAAATCCTTGATATTTGTTAAATTTGCTCATTCGAGTGGTGTCGAACGTGTACACTGGTTCAGCCTGAAGCGGGGTCTCATCAGGGTCTTCTACTTTCTCTCATTTGTTTTTTCTGAATACAGGCCTACAACTTCAATTTTAAAGACTGGTACGAAATAGTGACTGTCTCCATCAAAAGACCAGAATTAGAGAACAAAGCCTCACAGGCAGCAACAGAGCCCCCGAAGCACCTCACCACACCCACGCCGCAGCAACCGCAGCCATGCAGTTACAAATACCTCTCTCCCAGAAACGCAGAAGAAGGACGCGCACTTTTGGACTCTATAACTTGGCCTGACACTGCACCTTTATCCACACCGTTTTCACTGAACCTGACGACCTGTGCCGCCAAGAGTTCCTTCACCATCATGCCCCGGAGCGAAGGCTGGAGAGTGGGGGACGAGCTGACGGTGAGGGTCCAGCTACGAGATTTCAACGGAAACCCCAAGAGGAGCGGCGGGGACTACCTCTGCGGCAGACTCCATAATCGGGCGCTGGGGGCGGGTGTGGTGGGACAGGTGCAGGACCATTTGAATGGGAAATTCACTGTGGTGTTTCCTCTGCTGTGGAACGGGACGGCACATGCAGAGGTGAGAGAGTGATTCGTAATCATGAACTAGAGGGCTGTTACAATGTTTGGCAGCATGTCTTCATACTGTATCAGCAGATAATTCAGACTCCTGACAGGAGCGCAGACAAATGGGCCTTCAAAAGCTACTGTGGGAGCAAATAGTTGAAAACAGAAGCTTCGCTCTATACAGCCATCTGCTTATGATGTGAAGACAATTAACACATTACTTTCATGTTCTTTTTTTTATGCCCAAGTGAAATCTGATCTGTGCAAACGTTTGGAGGTTATGAGAACATACTTTTAAGGTTTTCGAGTCACATAAACCCATGAGTTCATAATTTCCATAAGCCCAGGCTTTGGCTACATAATCTCTTGGTTCTTGAAACACGACAGTTCATTTTACAAGCTCTAGCTCCAAACAAGCTTCGAAGCCTGCTACTATCTGGCTGAATTGCAAAAAATGTCTTTAACCTAAGTGATTACTTTGCAGGTGATGCTGGTGCAGACGAGTGAGTCCATCACAGTATTAAAGCGTCTGACAGAGGAGCAGCCCGGCAGGATCTCCTTTACCAGTACCTTCAGACTCGGAAAGGTCACAAAGCCAAGCACTTGTAACGTGTGTCTGAGTCCAGACAAGGCTCCTCTATGTAACTACACTGACCTGAGCACTGGGGAGCAGTGGTTCTGCTCCAAACCCAGTAAACTGGACTGTGACACCCGAGTCCTCCACACTTTTGGTGGATTCAGTCAGAGAATCAGCAAGGAAGAAGTGACTCTCTTCCAAAAGTATGATTAACTTTTTGTTGTTGTACGTATATATATGTGTAACGTGCCATGGTCTATAGGAGTTGGCACAATAACCATGTAGATGTTTCTGGTGTGGTCAAATCCGAGATGAAGAGAGGTGGTTATTGTTGTTTTAAAGGTAACATGAATTTCTTTACAAAAAGGTGAAACAAGTGACACAACATTAAAATCTAGGTTCGACTAATAGAATACAACTGAACAAAAGGAATAACAGAAAGTTTCTGCAGCTGAGCACCTCAGGCCAATGAACAGGAGGAGATTCCAGCCTCTTAGGACATTAGATGATAAACATCAGCTGACATTGAGGCTGCATCTGAATTCCTCCAATAATAGCTCCTTTGTCCTGATCCCATCTCCTATCCCTTTGCCACGGGATAAGGCCAACCGTTAGGTCCCTATGCAGTTAGGAACTAATGCCGGGTTCACACCAAACGCGGCCAACGCCTCCAAAGCGTCAGGTTTACATTGAAAATACATGGGTGACACGCCTTTTGAAGCTAGAGTTGGAATTGTTGAACTTTTTGGAGAAATTTGCAAGCTATCAGGAGCCTTTCCTAACAGTGACATGCGTTGGAGCTGAGCCACCGGGACCGATCCTATGCCGATCCATGGATGTAAACAATCAGAGTCATGGAGGTTAGCTTCACCGTGTTGTGAAACACGGTGAAGCTAACCTACAGCAGCACGGTGCCATGCCATTGGTCCGACATCTCTAACCCAGGTGTGTTGTGGATTAGAGAGTCATATACAACCACTGGCCCTAACCGTAAGGTCAGCGGACTCTTGCCTGAACCTAATTTTATTTTTCAACCCCTACTCAATGAGACTTATAATAAGCTTAAATACTGGGGAGATACTGGCACATAAATATGTGTTTTTATGTATTTGTACAAACCATATGAGAACTACCAACTCAAGTGTTTACCTGTTTTATCAGGGGCATCAACATGGAAGTCCCTATCATGGCCGTGGAAAACTCGTCCGTCAACGTTTTGCCAAAAGCAGGTAACATTTTTATAATTTGGCTTGATTATTTATTTATTTATTTGAACAGGGACAGTGTACAATATACATTAGCCTCAGAAAGGAGAGATGCATTGTACCAGGTTATAGCACTTGTGCTAATTTCCACCTGCAGCCCCTGGGCCTATTGTACATGTTTTTAGTGGTAGGGGAAACCGGAGTACCCGGAGGAAAGCTACGCAGACACGGGGAGAACATGCAAACTCCACACAGAAAGGCCCCGTCCAGGTGGGAATCGAACCCGGACCTTCTAGCTGTGAAGCACGAGCGCTAACCACTGTGCTACCATGCCGTGCCGAGCGTAGACTGTAAAATGAAGAATGGACCGAGGGAGCGTGGTTTCCCCCAGCGCAAGCAAGGTGAAACTCGTGGCTGGGTTTTGGAGCTAAGCTCCATTATATACAATTGGGAGAAAATAGTAAAAAGATTAAATTAGAATGATGTTGCACATGTTAAGACAAACACGCGTTGGTCAGAATGACACGCCTGTGTTCAATACTGACTTACAGAGGGGCAAAACATGATTAAAGTCTATAGGAGCCAGTTGCCATTTCCTTATGTTACAGGAAGTTCATTTCTACAGTTTATGGGCCTGCGCGAAGGGGCTCCTATAACTAAACTGCCCCTGAAAATGTGAGCGGAGTGCACAAGAGATTTAACTTTATTGATCTCCACTCGTTACAACAGCTCTCATGAACACTCAAGGGGTGCAAACAGTCAGAAATCACATAGTCAAAAATGTGCAACTAAAGCATCAATTTAGAAAATGCAATACAGCACTTTTATAGCAGCACTGTTCAGGTCCCTCACCCACCTGCTCTGCGTGTGGGGTATTAAGCACCCATTGCCTGTCCAGTCTGACGCCCCTGCCTGTTTTATTGAAGAATTTAAGAGAGACAGGTGAAAGACACGATTTTCTGATCAGGCGCACCTACCTGATGGTCTCTCATGGAAAACCTATGTACCGTGGCACACTGGTTTGGAAAGACTGCATTCACAGAAATGTAAAGTGTCTTGGCCGAATACAATGTTGCAGCTGGATTGAAACGGTGACCGATGGACTAAATAGACTCAAGTTACAAGAAACGAAGGGACAAACTTGCTGTTCCAACAGACAGCCTCAGAATGAAAAACCATTCACTAGCAAGGACCACACCACAAGTGCAATTAAGATTTCATTCACAAGGTTATAGTGTGGGGTGAAACTGGGCGAGACTGTGGGTGGTGGCTCTGTCTCGGATGAACCAAGCTCTTCGGGACCCCCACTGGAGAATCAGTGTTGAGATAAAAACAAACATTAAAGCAGTGCTAAGTAACTCAGAGGCCATAAGCGCAACTGCAGGTGTCGTAGCAAGTTGTGTTTTTTTACGTATTAATCGTCCGTGAGAGTAAATACTACGCTAACAGAAAAGACAAAGGGAGAGAGGGATGTTGTTCATCCAATTACACAATGGAGAGAATTTTTTTCACTCAAACTTGGCTGTAAATACTGTTTAAGTGGCGCTAGCCCGCAGTTAGCTTTGCCCGTTAGCCTGTTAGCTTCTTCTTCGTGATTCCATTAGTGTGTATTTGATGCTCCGGTCCGGTGGCAGGCAAGTTGCAATTGTGGTTTTCTGGCCAGAGACACCAAGGGGAGATGAAAGACCCCCCAATCATCCCATTACCACTTGTATTACCCCCAGAGGGACTACGGAAAGGATTTATTAAGGTAAACAAGTTACTTAGTACTGCTTTAGGGGAGGGCGTGGTCGACAGTCGAAAAAAACTGAGGTGACGAGGCTTGGCTTGGTATATACTGTATGGCTCATGGTAAATTAGAGGCGTGGTTAGGTGTAAGCAAGAGTGGTTGGTATGCAGAGGGTGACAGGTTGAGGCGTGGTCTTGCTCCCGAACCTAGTCAGTAAATATTGCCTCCATAAGTTAAAAGCTAAATGACAGTCCAATGCAAGCACTCTGGCAGCTCAAATGTTTCAAATCAAGGTTTGGTGCTACCCTTGTGAGCACTTGTGTCACATTCAAGCGATTAGACTGGAACACAAGACCCCCTTAGTGTTTCACTGTGTGAGGTCGGGAGTGGGTAGACCGATCATTGTGCTACAGTGGTTATTTTGATGAACATGGCCCGGCTCTTAAATGTAAGCATGAAACAGAGAAGAGTGGTGAGACACGAAGTCCTATACGAGTCTCTGGTTGCATCTTTCATGAATGTCCAGTGCATGCTTGTCAAAACGGAACTTACTGTCGATTTTGAGCCCCAGATATTTGAAATCCTCAAAAGTTTCGATTGCAATGTTGCCGATGACGGTGGGTTGGTGTGTCAAGGTGCCTAAAGCCATTTCCTGAGTTTTCTTGAGGTTGAGTTGTTCCTATTAACTTCCCACCCCTGAAAATATCATCATTTCAGCAGGGTGATGTTATTTAGGTTTAGTAGCTGGTAATGTAGCACTTGACCAATAATAATCTTTTCTGATGAACAGGTGAGATTAAGCCTGGACCTTCTGGATATTATTATGGGGACCAATGGCGACCAATAGGGATCCCCACAGTTCATCAGTTTAACAACGCTTCAGTCATCACCGCCTGTCTCAAGGGAAAAAAGCTGCACCTGTTGGGAGACTCTACCATCCGACAGTACTACTATTACATCACAAATACACTACCAAGTAAAACTTTTCTTCTTTCACACTCAGTTATATTGTACATACTATGTAAAATCAGTACTATTTTATTTTATTTTTTTTATATTTGAATTTATTTGTGTTACTTCCAAGAGCTGTTCTATTGTCTCAGGAGCTATACCAGGCATCCACAGTACAGTAATAGGCTTATCGTTTTGGGAACCACAGAGGCACCTTGTAATTGTCCCCTTGTAATTGAAGAAAATACAGAGAAGTTATCAAATCCTTTACAGTACTGTTCATATGTAATCAGCCTATTATAATAATGATTTTGAAATAATGAATAGGCAAAAGAATATTATTAGCTATAATTTAAGGACGCAAATTGGTGCGAATATTTTGAAGAGATTTTTTTGCTGTCTTGAAACCAAACTAAGAACGGGTAAGAATTAAACTTGTGTTCCTTGTTGTCATTCGGACAAGGGTGTATACCTAGTAGTGTATGTCCTCGCGTGTGTATTGGCCCAAGATATTATAAATCCAATATCCTATGTTCCAGGAGGGAAACCCGGCTGGCACCCCAGGAAAAGAACCAAACATAATGCAAACATAATAGGACCGATCCGTCACAAAATGAAACTATCATCTGATTTGCATGCACTCTTTTTCACTGTGACACGATAGGGTCATGGTTCTTTTGGGCCTCTTCCCTATAGACAGTGGGTTATTATTTCAGTCAGTCTTTACAGACGAGAGCGCACTGTTTGGCATTATTGCGTTGAGGAAGAAGTAGACCACGGAAATTAGCTTTTTTATGTTTTGGATTTCTTTTATTTCAGTCCTATTTACATTGTAGATTTTAACTTATTTATGAATGAACACATACAATATGTAAGAAAAAAAAAAGTTTAAATTGATTTTTCACCTGTTGCTTTGATTTCTGCTTTGCACTTTTGACATTTTCTCAGTGTGCTTCCCGATGTAGTCACCAGAAATGTTCAGTTTTCACTTCACAGACTGTTGAATACTATTTCAGGTTACTGCCTTATAAAGCTCATTGAGAAAATGAAGAGTGGCAAGTCTGAAAACATGTCAAATGGATTTTGATTTAGTTCACCCTTTTTTTGTTTCCTACATAATCCCATGTGTTTGTTCGGAGTTTAATGCCTTCACTACATTCCATGATTGTTTTGGGACTTTGTCTTTCAGATCTAATGACATTTGACAAGGACAGTTTACCTCACAGTGGTCCGTTAATGGCTGTCGACCACACAAATGACATTATGGTGACATATCGCAGCCATGGTCCTCCCATTCGCTTCGCCGTACATGTGCCCCAGCTGCGATATGTGGCTAATGAACTGGACGGACTGACCGGTGGACCAAACACAGTGGTGGTGATCGGTGTCTGGTCTCACTTCAGCACTTTCCCCATGGAGGTCTACTATCAACGCCTCATGACCATTCGCGGGGCAGTGCAGCGGCTGAAAAACCGAGCTCCAGAGACTACAGTCATCATCCGAACTGCAAACATGAAGGCCATGGGACTGTATGAGAGCCTGACCAACAGTGACTGGTACTCCCTGCAGCGAGACAAAGTGCTCCGGGCTGTCTTCAAAGATGTGGGTGTTCTCTTATTGGAGGCCTGGGAGATGGGGCAGGCCCATTTCCTTCCTCATAGCCTCCATCCCCAACCACAAATCATCAAAGTCATGATTGACACCATTTTGTCTTACACATGCCCAAAAAACAGAGGCTGATTGTGTATGACGGTCGTGGAGCCAAAATATAAGTAAGTAGTTTCCCCCTTTATCTTAGAGGGGAAGTCAAGTCTCCTTGATGAACCCCACACAAAACTTCAAGTGACACATACAGCTTGAAAATATATGATTAGAAATCAGTTAATTTAAACAGTTGGAGATGGAAAATTAAGGGCACTATACATGATTTTTTTTTTTTCCTCGTGGTGCAACGTGGTATATTGTAAACTATATTGGGGAAAATGCTGTGTATCTAATTATAAAGGATTTCAATACATTTCAAGAAACCTACAGGCTAGTTTTTGAGCGTTTTTGTGAAAATGACCTTAAAGAGCAACTAAACGGGCGTGCCAGAGCCTTTCTTAATGTGTGTTTTAAATGTGTGCAACCTTTGAAATGTGTTAAACATTTTTTACCTGTGGCTCCGCTCATTCGTCTGCACTACCACTTTGCTGATGCCACTTACCCTCCAGTACAAACCTAGCCCAACTGTTCATAATCCCAAATGATCCTGTAATTACTCATTCCCAGGTTTGCATACCGGTTATACAGTGCCTCTCGAAAGTACTAATACACCTTTCTTTGTTTAAAATATTTTTTTCATTCATCAATTATACTGAGAGTAGATTACGCACACGTGGCCTCTATTTAATGGTTAGGGCAAGGTGTGAACATTCTGCAGTCATTAAGAATATTATGAAGGCAATTTAATGCAAAATGCTGTATGAAAACGTATGCACGCCCCACTTGTCACTTTTCTATCCATCCATCCAAAATGTGCAAAAGTTCAAGGTGTATTAGTACTTTCGAGAGGCACTGTACTTGTTTTGACGATGCCCAATAATAGTGCAATTATAACTATTATATTACAGGTATGATTGTGGGTGTGGGCTGGTATTGCCCTGTTCCAGAATGGTGAAAGATGAGTCTATGTTGTTCTATGTCAAACCTGTTAACTAACATAGGCCAATAAAACAATCCTTATTCTGATTCTGAGAGAGAAAGATCCACACCTGCATTAAAACTCAGGCTAAGTGAGTACAGTAGGGTAAAAGGAAATAAATAAATACAATTAATTAATTATTATTAATTGTATTAATTAATACAATTAATAAATACAATTAAAGAAAGAAAGGGTCTGAATAGGTGTCCTCCGGGTGCTCCGGTTTCTCCCAACAACTGAAATCATGCACAATAGGTACACTGTAAACCCTGACTAGCTATGATAACTCAAATAAAGTGGGGAAACTCGCTGCACATAGTTGTGCATATGGTCGCTGCATATGGTTGTGGTACATAAGTCTAAACCAATTGAGTTCACTTGAACTCAAGTCATTTAGTCAACGGTAGCTCAAATTATTTAGTCAGTGATAGCTCAAATTATTTAGTCAACGGTAGCTCAAATTATTTAGTCAGCGATAGCTCAAATTATTTAGTCAACGATAGCTCAAATTATTTAGTCAGCGATAGCTCAAATTATTTAGTCAGTGATAGCTCAAATTATTTAGTCAGTGATAGCTCAAATTATTTAGTCAGTGATAGCTCAAATTATTTAGTCAACGGTAGCTCAAATTATTTAGTCAACGGTAGCTCAAATTATTTAGTCAGCGATAGCTCAAATTATTTAGTCAGTGATAGCTCAAATTATTTAGTCAGTGATAGCTCAAATTATTTAGTCAACGATAGCTCAAATTATTTAGTCAACGATAGCTCAAATTATTTAGTCAACGATAGCTCTAATGATTTAGTCAGCGATAGCTCAAATTATTTAGTCAGCGATAGCTCAAATTATTTAGTCAGCGATAGCTCTAATGATTTAGTCAGTGATAGCTCAAATTATTTAATCAGCGATAGCTCAAATTATTTAGTCAGCGATAGCTCTAATGATTTAGTCAGTGATAGCTCAAATTATTTAATCAGCGATAGCTCAAATTATTTAGTCAGCGATAGCTCAAATTATTTAGTCAGTGATAGCTCAAATTATTTAGTCAGTGATAGCTCAAATTATTTATTTAGTCAGTGATAGCTCAAGTCATTTAGTCAAAGATAGCTCAAATTATTTAGTCAACGATAGCTCAAATAATTTAGTCAGTGATAGCTCAAATTATTTAGTCAACGATAGCTAAAATAATTTAGTCAGTGATAGCTCAAATTATTTAGTCAGCGATAGCTCAAATTATTTAGTCAACGATAGTTCAAATAATTTAGTCAGTGATAGCTCAAATCATTTCAACCTGATAAGACTCACACAGACAGAAAAGCGTTTTAGACGTTTTATTGAATGAATGCAAAACATAATTTGGGGCTCAGACCCCGGCGGAAGATTGGATGAACGATAAATCCGCACGGCGTAGAACGATAGCCAGGATCTTCCCCCGGAGCCTGGACACTGGTGGTGGTGGTAGAAGACCCAGGGTGACCAGACGTTCGAGCAGCGCCGAGAGAGCCCAGGTGGAGAATAGGGGTGGAGGAGGGTTGCAGCACGGCTGGGAAACTCGGAGTGATGGGCCATGGTGCTTATGAAGGAATCTTGGAGCGATGATTGGTTGATGTGGAGAAGCTGAATGGCTGGACCGTGATTGATGAGTGGAAGCAGCTGCTGGTGATGAGCGGTGGTTAATGCAGCTGGTGAGTCTTCCTTGTTGAATTTGCGCATAAGCTTCATTTAGTCAGCGATAGCTCAAATTATTTAGTCAACGATAGTTCAAATAATTTAGTCAGTGATAGCTCAAATTATTTAGTCAACGGTAGCTCAAATAATTTAGTCAGCGATAGCTCAAAAAATTTAGTCAGTGATAGCTCAAGTCATTTAGTCAGTGATAGCTCAAATTATTTAGTCAGCGATAGCTCAAATTATTTAGTCAGTGATAGCTCAAATGATTTAGTCAGTGATAGCTCAAATTATTTAGTCAGTGATAGCTCAAATTATTTAGTCAACAATAGCATTAAAAGTATAGATTCATTAACCCAAATGATTCAAGATTATACTCAAATGCTACATTCACTTAAACCCATTTTATAAGGTTTATTCCCTCAATTAAATTGAGGAATCATACAACATTAAACCATGTGAGAAATTATAACACATACAGGAAGAACATTTTTTATGACAACTTTATTTAAGGCCAACTTTCCACCAACAAAAGGGAACTGTAAAAGATGCAGACAGCAAAACATTGTTTTGACCACTATAAAAACAATGTACAATTATTATTATTATTTTTAAATCATATACAAAATGTACATGTTTGAGTCCCAAATCTTGTTTTGTTTCCTGGTCAAACAAACTTGGAGTCATTATATTCACCTTGGTTTTCTACTGTTGGAGCTCCAATTGAAAACAAAACACTCTCCTCCATATTTTTAAAGCCCATAATCCAACATCCGATTGAAGCGTAGGACAGCTCGGTACCAAAGTTTGTTTGTTACTGTTATTGTTGAAACAGTAATTCACTCTGTTGTCTGTAGAAGGAGCTCCAGACAGTAATTTAAAACCCTTGTGCTTGAGTTTCAAAATGATCAAATGTACCAGTCCTGATTAAGTCCTGACCAGTTGAAAGATGGCAAAAGGAAATCACTTTTTGCATGGTTGGATCTTAACGAGGTTCCAAGTAGAACTTTATTATGAAGAAGAAATGGGAGCGAGACAAAACATTTTCGCTGCTGAGGTGGGACGCAATAACAGTCATTTTGAATTTCCTGAATGATCGCGAGGGTTATGGAACATGACGGTGTGAAAACCTGACAGAAAATGACACTGAATCCACACATGTGCACAGATTTGACCTGTTAAAAACATTTCAGTTTAATAGCTGTTTTCAATAAAAGGTTTATTTTGTTGTTGTCTCGCTTTCATTGTTGTAGAATATTGAAGTTCTACTTGAAACTTTGTTAAGATCCAACCACACCACACTTTTGATCGGGACTGTATCATTACTGGGGTACCAAAAATATTGTAGTTCTGTTTCTAAGTCCATGTGCATGATATGTCAAAGTTAAACCAGTGCATCAGTCCATTTGTTGAGAGACGTCACAACCTGATCCTTAAGTGCCATGAACACTTGCTGGGATGAGAAAGGATCCTTATCCTGGACACCAGAGCAACAGTTGCCTCCTCAAACGCCATTTCTTCCTGAAATTGAGACACACAAAAATACATATTTAGTTTTTTCATCCTGCTATAAATATTGTAAACTCTGGAAAAAAGGAAAAGAAGCAAATAACAGTGCATTGTTTAGTTATGACTAGCAGCTTAGATGTTTTAGGCTACAATAGTGAAAATTACACAAATTTAAGTGTGTCAGAGAACAGTGTTCTGATCAGAATTACAGCAGGACTGCGGATTGAGACTAAACCTTGACAAAACAAAAAAGAAAGAAACTAAATTAAACCAGGACTAAACCTGGTAGCCAGACCAGGGTAGGAGTAAAATGTGTCTAAACCTGGATCAGGAATTCAAGGCCTAACCAAGGACTTAACCAGGCCAAAGCAAAGGCATGGCTAAGTCAGTATCAGGATGAAACTATGGCTGAACAGAATTATTTTTCTTATTGAGTAAGAACAATTCAAAACAACACTGGAGGAATTCCTAAAGCCGTACACACTGTCTCCTTTATACAACTGTCCTCTGCATTTGAACCTTGTTCAATGCCGCTGGAGCAACACAGCTTAAGGTCTGTGACTCACTTTTGGGTCCAGAGTCTTGACCCACCAGTTGAGAACCACCTACATAGTGTGGAATGATAAAGACATTTACCTGCAATCCTGCACGTGGAGAGTCCAGCCTCGCTGTAGGGAGCCTCGTGGGATCTTGTGCTTCTAACTGGAGAAAGTTATAAATAATGAAAAGAAATAACACTTTTAGAAATGAGTGTCTAAAACTAAAAGCATTTTTGTCCTAAAGACTAAAACTAAAAAGGCTGCCAAAAACAACACTGAGTTACAGCATCGAGACCCACCAACACGCTGATGACAAGCCACGATCCAAAGAAGTACATGTTTATGATACTCGTACAGTGGCGGACTGGCACCAAAAAGAGGCCCTGGCAATTTTAGCAGAGAGGCCACATTTGTCTTAAGTCATCTGCGGGCGGCCAATCCGCCAAAAGGCGGCCCCATCTCCGATTTATTTATTTATTTAGCCTTTTTGGCCCAATCTCAATTCTCTTTTCTACCCCTAGCCCTTGCCCTTTCCCTACACCCTGAAACCAAGGGCTAAGGGCGAGGGTTGAAAAGACCGCCCTAAGAAATGGGACAGCCCTCCATTTGACTGCATTTACTATTAACACAGATTAATAAGGTTATGTAAATAAAAAGCCAGCCTACTTGTCTCTATAGCATGTTTCTACTGAACCAGTTCATCACTTGATTGATGCTGTTTTGTAACACCTAAACAAGCACCTAAACTCAGCCCAAACCTACAGATTGTCATCAATTTCTGCTTCATTCGGCGCTACATTCTCCTTCCCCCCGTCCGTGTGTCGCTGTGGCTGCAGCCAGAGCTGCCAGAGACCAGCCGATCCGCTCGTCAATCTATCAAACTTCATTTATAAAGCGCTTTTCATACTGAAAGGTATCACAAAGTTCTTGTAGCCACTCAGCGGGACGGGCAGAGGTTAGACCCGCTCGCAGTGCGCACAGGGCCCGGACAGGCACCCGCAGCCTCCGCCCTGAGCCCCGGGCCTGAGCGGAGGCTGCGCTCAGAACGGAGACAGTCAGCCTCGGACCCGCACTGAAAAAAGTAACCTATAGAATTTACCCAATAAATCTGAGGTAACAATTTGCATCTACTTTTTTTGGGTAGATCTAATTCATTTATGGAGTATAAAATACCTGAAATATAAAACTTTAATTGCTTAAATAAATTTGGTAAAATTACCTCTTAATTTCTTGTAGATAATACCCAATATTCACCAGTAGATAATACCCAATAATCACCAGTAGGTAATACCCAATAATCACCAGTAGATAATACCCAATAATCACCAGTAGATAATACCCAATAATCACCAGTAGATAATACCCAATAATCACCAGTAGATAATACCCAATAATCACCAGTAGATAATACCCAATAATAACAAATAGTTAGACCATTTCTGCATTACCTTGATTGGCATGATTTTCATACAGATATGTCCATTTCAGAACCAGGAAGGGGGAACAGTTTAAGCATTTTTTACAGGGAACAATGTGAATAACTAAAGGAAGGGAATATACAGCACCAAAACTAAACTCACATTTAAGTACTGTTCTGTCCTATGAAAGTGAGTCAAGATTTGGTGCTGTATATTCCTTTTCCTTACAGTTATGCACATTGTTAACAGCAAAAGTACTTAAAACTGTCCCCCCTTACTGGTTCTGAAACTGACACATCTGTATGAAAACCATGGCAACCAAGGTAATGCAGAAATGGCCCTTTACTAATACAAATGAACCAATATCAGTTTCTCACCATTACATATTCAGATTTATTTTATTTTTTTGTTTCTTTGGTCAGGACAGTGCATGTTAATGAACATACATGGGTCTCATGCATGTAAACAAGCCACACCGGATTGTAGCCTTGGGCTAATTTCCATCCATCGTCCCCCATGTGCACTCTCAAACACACTCGCATTCATCCTGGTCTATTGTACATGTTTTTAGTAGTAGTGGAAACCGGAGTACCCGGAGGAAACCTACGCAGACACGGGGAGAACATGCAAACTCCACACAGAAAGGCCCCGTCCAGGTGGGAATCGAACCTGGGACCTTCTAGCTGTGAAGCACGAGCGCTAACCGCTGTACTACTGTCCCAGATAGGGCCAGATATAACCCCCTTTAAAAAAATAAAAATAAAATAAAAGAGGCCTTCATATTATTTCAATGTTTTTAATACAAAAAAAATGTAGACATTTTTCTTAACAGTGAAATAAAATTTCTCTTTAAAAAAAAAAATAGTAAAGAATTAAACCATCCTTTCTGCATGTGCAATTTCTGCATATTAAGATACCTGGTGTATGGGGTTAGTTTGGGTGGGTGGGTCAGCCCCACATAAGGTCCATGAACACAGATTATAACTGCAACAGAAAAAACAAACAAAAAAACATTAAACATATTATTCTCCATAATAATTTCAATATTTATTAAACATCAACATTTCGGTTTATCTTGCATTATTGGTTAAGTTGCTGGAATATACAGTACAGATAAAAAGATGCTTTTTTCGAAATTGTTTTTTCTTTTAGTTCAAGACGGTTTACATTGTAGTTTCTCATTGAAGGTATTCATTTATGAATGAACATATATGGAATTTTGTTTTAAACAGAAAACATTTAAAATAAATTCTTCAAAATAGCCACCTTTTGCTTTGATTCCTGCTTTACACTTTTGACATTTTCTCATTGAGCACCACGATGTCGTCACCAGAAATAGTTTGAACTTCACAAACTGTTAAACCATTTCGGATGTTGACCTTATTAAATGAAGCTCATTGAGAAAATGCCAACAATGAAGAGTGCTGATTTTGAAGAATTAAACATTTAAAACATATTTTGAGCTTTTTCACCCTTTTTTGTTTCCTACATAATTCCATGTGTTAATTCATAGTTTAATGCCTTCAATGAGAATCACACAAAGTAAATAGTTTTGAAAGTAAAGAAATGCTGATACATCAAGTGTTTCCAAACTTTTGGTCTGTACTGTAACCAGGGTTTGGAATAACGCTGTTTAAAAGAACGGCGTTAGGTATCGCTGTTATTTTTTCAGTAACGGAGTAATCTAATTCATTACTCTCCCCGTCGTTACAACGCCGTTATCGTTATTGGGTCAACAAAGCGGCTCGTTACAATTGGACTGAATGAGCTCCGCGGTGTCAGCATGGGGAGAGCAGCGGAGAGGGTGGGCGGAGTCTCACGGAGACTCAAGCTGCCTGTGTGCGCAGAGCTCGTGCTCTCGCGACCCGTCCTCCCCACAGCGCGGTGCGGCAGCGGGGGACTATCGCGTTGATGATCATTGATCTCGTGTTGGAACTTATTTTTAACCCAATGACTCGTCTTCCCCCCCCCCCCGTCGTTTGGGTAAAGCCAAACCTGAGGGTTTATTCTAGGCCAAACTGGACAAAATAAGATTGGTTCAGGTGGGGGTTAAGAGGTTACGTGCACTTGTAACGAATGAAGCGTCGCTCACCGCTCTCTTTCTCCATCGCTGAACACCGCAGCGGCAAGTTTGTCGGTTAAGACATGGCTGCCTCTGCTCCACAAAAGTCCATAATCCAAGAAACTCTCGTCTAACAGACCGTCTCAGCACTGATCCAGACGCAATTATTACCACTGTATCTCCCGGTGTTTGATGTGCGTCTTTGTAAAAGTAAAGAGCTCCGGTTTCTAACACGTGAAGGCTAATCCTACGGAGTGCTTCCGCTTTAGCTCCGAATACAAGCCAAGTGAAATATTTTGTCACGTTATAAATTATCATTTGCATCTGCATTATATACAGCAATAGCCCCATGCAAATAGCTTACCTTTACTCATTTGTCTGTTGGCATCCGGCGCAAAAGGACGGTGGCACTCCAAGATGGCTGAAAAACGTGGTCTGATCGTTTGACTCAACCTATTGGGAACGAGGACTGACGCACGCGCAAGCAAGGCCACAGGGCTCACGTCTTTGGGGTGTATTTTACCAAATTTTTTGGGGTATATTTTACCATATTTTCCACATAACAGTTGTTACTGTTAACAATTAGGTAGCATGTGTAAAATTTACCCATTATTGTATCATTTCATGGCTGGCTACAATAATCGAGTAAAATATATACAATTTACATAGATTATATTTACAACTCTCCAAAATCACTTTTTTCAGTGCGGGCTCAGAGCATAGCGGCGCGGGGGACAGTCAGCCTCGGACCCGGGCTCAGAGCACAGCGGCGCGGGGAGTCTGACAGCCTCGGACCCGGGCTCTGAGCATAGCGGCGCGGGGAGACAGACAGCCTCGGACCCGGGCTCAGAGCACAGCGGCGCGGGGAGACAGACAGCCTCGGACCCGGGCTCAGAGCACAGCGGCGCGGGGAGACAGACAGCCTCGGACCCGGGCTCTGAGCATAGCGGCGCGGGGAGACAGACAGCCTCGGACCCGGGCTCAGAGCACAGCGGCGCGGGGAGACAGACAGCCTCGGACCCGGGCTCAGAGCACAGCGGCGCGGGGAGAGAGACAGCCTCGGACCCGGGCTCAGAGCACAGCGGCGCGGGGAGAGAGACCGCCTCGGACCCGGGCTCAGAGCACAGCGGCGCGGGGAGAGAGACCGCCTCGGACCCGGGCTCAGAGCACAGCGGCGCGGGGAGACAGACCGCCTCGGACCCGGGCTCAGAGCACAGCGGCGCGGGGAGAGAGACCGCCTCGGACCCGGGCTCAGAGCACAGCGGCGCGGGGAGACAGACAGCCTCGGACCCGGGCTCTGAGCATAGCGGCGCGGGGAGACAGACAGCCTCGGACCCGGGCTCAGAGCACAGCGGCGCGGGGAGACAGACAGCCTCGGACCCGGGCTCAGAGCACAGCGGCGCGGGGAGACAGACAGCCTCGGACCCGGGCTCTGAGCATAGCGGCGCGGGGAGACAGACAGCCTCGGACCCGGGCTCAGACAGACCGCGGGTGCAGCAGCGATGAACCCCGTGTGTTATGACATTAGCGACGTATCGAAAGTTTGGAAAGAAATGCCAAAAGTCAGTCCAAACAGCACAAATACACGGAGCATTTGCAGCAGCAAAGCGAAAACGTAGAACTGACACGTTTAACGCAATGAACTGTTCTAAATGCGCCAATAGGCGGCCGCTTCCTCGCTTTATTTAGCCTATTTATTTGTTTGTGATGAGGCCACAACAAGTGATGAGACCAGGAGGCCACAGTGGCATTTGCCCACATTGCCCAATGGCCAGTCCGTCACTGGGTGGGATGATAACCAGTTTCAAGGTATACCATGGTATTAAAATGCTACGGTATCACTACCGTGAGGATTCCCTGTCTTGTGCTTGTTTAATTTGCTATTCTTGCCTAAAAAAAGAATAGCATATAAACTCCGCTCTCCCCTTCTGCTCTGCTGCTCCTCATCTGACCCCGCGGGGCAGTCCCTCTCTCTCTCGGCCGTCGGCCTGTTGAACACGGCCCGTAGCAGCAGAGTAAAAGTCACTGTCCTCCGTGACCATGAACGCTGCCGCTGAGATGAAGCTCTGTTTAGATCTGTCGCGTTAAAAGCTTAAGTGCAGCTGAGAAGCAGCTCTGTAGCGCTTTAGCTAGTCACCTCAAACAATAATCTGATGCATCGCATAGGCAGATCACATGATCATTCTTTACCCGTAAAGAATGATCATGTTAGGCGTAAGGGTTAGACATAGGTGGAACCTTTACCTGATGCAGTTTGCTAGTCGGTCAATTATTAGACAAGCACTGACCGCTTGATGCGACACGTTTTGTAGCCTATACTACTAGGATTATTTTTTTTATATGAAATTGAATGCACCGACTACTTTAGTAAGAAATCAAGCAGCAAATTATAATGGCAAGCCTGCCTTTGGAAGTTTTTGGGCGGACATCGAACAAACAGTGATTAGCATCAGCGAACATGCCCGTCTGTGAGTAAAAATATCCCTTTGTTTAAAGTGTTATTGTGGATAATAAGTCATAATAGTAATAGTAAAGACATAACCAATTACAAATGTACAATAAACAAACCCTGTTTTTACTTTTTAAATATAAAACAAGCAATTTCACGGTATACCGTGACATCGCGGTGTTTTTTGTCAAGGTTATCATTCCGTGGAAATCTCACACCGTCCCATCCCTAGGGGTGAATCTAGGACATGTTCTGTAGGTCCAGTCAATGCGACATGTCTGTGCAGACTGAAGTCACATCAGGGGAATCGGGTTCAGCAGCACATATGGAACATGTCTTTACGTCACCATTCCACAAGAAAGCACTTTTTGACAGAACATGAATCATTGAAACAAATCATATCTATATAACATTTAACAGTAGTGGTTAGCGCTCGTGCTTCACAGCTAGAAGGTCCCGGGTTCGTTTCCCGGCCAGACGAGGTCTTTCTGTGGAGTTTGCATGTTCTCCTTGCGTCTGAGTAGGTTTCCTCCGAGTACTCCGGTTTCCCCTACCACTAAAAACATGTACAATAGGCCAGAATGAATGAGTGTGGCCCTTTCCGAAAACGCGTCCTCCTTCCTTTTCCTACGCACCAACACTCGATATAGGCTTAGTTTAGCGAAGGAAAGGTCTGTCCGAAACAGAGCAGGGAGAAGTGCAGACACAATGCAGACTCCCAGGTTTTATTTAGAAATGTTAAAGTTTGAAGTAGAACAATTTTACAGGAATAAGCCCTATTCCCACGGGATTAGAATGACCTGGGGACGTCGGTAAATCTTAAATGACCCCCAGGACTATGTGCTTTCGCACGGGATTAGCGATGTCAGTAATTCACACAACGGGCAGATAATGACACTGAAGGATGAGAAGAAGCCTTTTATTCTTTCGTGCTAACTAGGTTTGTTTATGAGCTTTGCTTTAGTGAAAAAAACGTTTCTTACCACACGACGAACGACATCAGCATCACGGCTCTTCCCTCTTTCTCTTTGAATATGTTCACTATGAAACAGCTTTCTCCGTCTGAACTTTGCACCAAACTAGCCCTCAGACCCTCCCTGTTGGTCCGTCTAGGGTTGCCATGACAACGGGGCTGCGCTTCCGGTTCACGTTAGTAGTTTTTTATTTGTAATACTTTTTAAATGGACAGACAAACAGCATTTGTGTGGGAGTATGATAAATGTGGACATGAATATATTGTTTAAATAGGTTTTGAATCGATGTTGCCCTTATTTACACTTCCTTACTCAGGTTAAAAACATTTGCAGAATTGCCCTAAAGGTAAAAATCGGGGGAATATTTACCTTCCAACTTACTGACATGGCAGATTGGCATGGGAATAGGAACTCCGAGGTCCTAAGGTAATTCTGATCCCGTGAGAATAGGGCTATAGACACATTTGTTAACCTCTTAATATGATTTTATTGTCACTGCTCCCCCCAGAGGCCAGAACAGACTCTGGCCTCTGATTGGCAACGGGAGAGTGGACAGCCCTCACTATTGACACGCAGGTCATATGGATTTAATATTTCACAACATCATACCGCTGTGCTGAAAGGGGATTTTGCCAATATTAGCATTTAGCCGCTGTTAGCGCAGCTTTAGCTGGTGTTAGCATAACATTTGCATGTAGCTTACCTTCATAGTAGTATTTAGTGGTTTCTTTTCTGTTTTAATACAGCTTAGTACCTCTGAATGATTCCATAACTCCACCAGAGGGCAGCATTTGTCCACATTTGTTCTCATCGCAGCTCTAAAAACTTTTAATGACCATCTGTACAGCGTGCTCCTCTGTGCGGTATCGAAAACCAACTATGGTTACAGTACTGGCCTCACATAAAATGATACCCAGCCCTATTGGTGACACAGGCGATACAAGTGTAAGCCATTATTATCATTATGAACAACCATGTTTTACTCACCAGATAATCCTTTCTGCTGTGACGTGAGGAGGACAAACTGTTGAAGCGTTTTCTAAAGCCGATACAAAACAAACGTCCTCACACCTCGCGGCGAGTGTTATCAAAAATAAATAAATCTGAACGTCTCAATGCCACACGCGCACATGGAGCGTTCTCAGGGACCGCATTCGATCGGATCAAAGATGGATGATGTGCACGGGGCCGAATGAGCCATCCAGGTCTGACTCACCGGAGATGGAGGCCGAACGAATCTGTGCAGAGGAGAAAAACAGCGGAAGGGAAGAGAACAGTCCCGAAGACTGGTCACTGAGAGCACTCACAGGGCTGAATGTGTGAGACCAGAGGCAGCAGTGAGGAGAGGCTGATGTCACCTGGACCTACACGGGGGTTTCAAATGTGTGGACTTTAGGTTCTTTGCGGCCTGAAGGCAAGGGCTCTCCAATCTTTTCCCTCACGATGAAATGAAAATGGCAGAGTGTTTTCATGCTTTGAAGACACTGGAGTAACTTTGCAACAGAGAGCTATAGGAATGGAATGGAAGCTTCTTTTCCCTGGGGCAGACTGACAGAAGCCAAAGGTTCCTCTGAACCAGCACCATTCACTCATCATTCATCCTGGCAGTAGCTAGCTAACTTGGAGACCAAAGGCCGAGTGCACCAGCTGGGCATGAGAAAGGTCGGGCCTTGTGTTGCGTTCCAAACAACTGGTAAATTGTATTTTTCCCACTTGTATGTAAACAAAACAGCTAATGCTACAACGGTTAGCTAACGATGCTAGCGTTATATGAATGTTTCTCCACTGTACATTGGATTAGGGTGACCAGATGTCCCAGTTTACCCGGGGCAGTCCCAGTTTTTTTTTGCCCTCTGTCCCATGTCCCAGTGGATTTCTCCAAAACGATTGATTTGTCCCAGTTTTACACAATTTCTGTCCCAGGTATCCCGGTTTTCCACCAGTCCCACGCCCGAGGCAGCCATTTTGGACTTCATGATTATGGCCATGTGTGCGGCAATATCTATAGAGCAAAGCACCAACTTTTCACTTCAATGCTGATTGTTCCATTAAATTGACATTGGACTCTTAAAGACAAACAATTTACCATTTACCCTTCTCATCGGGTCCCAGTTTTTAAAGTGGGAAATCTGGTCACCCTACATTCGATATAATTCAAAACATGCTACATAACGTTACACTGAAGGCTTTGACCAAACGTAATGTTCATTTGACTGATGCTGTTTTGTTAAAGTTTAAAATGTATCATTAGCTGCACTTCTCCACTTTTGAGTTTACATAAGTAAGTAATTACCACCAGCATAACGTTGTAGTGACGTAGTGAAGGGAATTCACGCTCAACTTCAGACCGGTCGCAGATACATTACATCGCCACAACAGTTCAGAGTTCTCTGCAGAGCCAATCGCTGCAGACCTCTTCACCTCATGTCGTCTTCAGATTAGCTCAAGAACAGTTTCATAAAAATGCCTTCCCGATGCAGTGGTCTAAAGTGGTGACCTCTAGAGCAGCCGAGACTCTCTGGAGAGACAAATCACGCTTCTCCATCTGACCATCTGACTTACTAGTCTGGGTTTGACGGTTACCCTGACAACAGTACTTGTTAGACGGCATTTCTCCAAGCGTACAGTTTGGTGGAGGGGATAATGGTGCGAGGTTGTTTTTCAGGAGTTCCAAACGCTTCAGCACCAAGAGACTTTGGACAGTTCCACGCTCCCAACTTTAGGCTCTTTTCCACATGAAGGGGCGAATGGCTCTTTCACCCGCTTTGTGGAGCTTTCCCATAACAAAGGCCAGTGCCAAACCAGTCTGACCAGGTATAGGTTTTGGGCCCGACCTCTGCCTGTGGCCAAAGCGCTGACCCGTGTCTGATGTGACGTGAACAGACTCTGGCCTCTGATTGGCAACGGGAGAGTGGACCGCCCTCACAGTTGACACGCAGGTCATATGGATTTAATATTTCACAACATCATACTGCTGTGCTATAAGGGGATTTTGCCTATATTAGCATTTAGCCGCTGTTAGCGCAGCTTTAGCTGGTGTTAGCATAACATTTGCATGTAGCTTACCTTCATAGTAGTATTTAGTGGTTTCTTTTTCTGTTTTAATACAGCTTGGCTCCTCTAAATGATTCCATAACTCCACCAGAGGGCAGCATTTGTCCACATTTGTTCTCATCGCAGTTCTAAAAACCTTTAATGACTCCTCTGTGTGGCCCCGCCCACAACAAATGCGTGTGTGTGCGTGTGTGTGTGTGTGTGTGTGTGTGTGTGTGTGTGTGTGAAACAGAAAGGTCTGCGGGGTTGTGTCGATACGTGCACGTAGATCGTGGCGTGCGCGGTCGGGTCGCGCTATGTGGAACGACGGCTTTTGTGGGAACAGTTTGAGGACGGCTCCCTCCTGTTCCACGGTCGGGTCCATAAAGACACAGATGATGGATGAACTTGATGAGCCTGTACAGGCGTCAGAGGTATATATGTGTGTGTGTGTGTGTGTGTGTGCCCATCATGAGCAATTTCATGCTCTGGTTCACCTCCTTCAACTGGGCCAGTCTTCCTCTCCACTTCCTCCTCTGCTCCTCTCCACTACCTCCTCTGCTCCTCTTGACTCCCTCCTCTGCTCCTCTTG
Source organism: Proterorhinus semilunaris (assembly GCA_021464625.1). Classification (NCBI taxonomy): domain Eukaryota; kingdom Metazoa; phylum Chordata; class Actinopteri; order Gobiiformes; family Gobiidae; genus Proterorhinus; species Proterorhinus semilunaris. The sequence goes on from CM038364.1 coordinate 2,322,419, forward strand.
ACTCCCTCCTCTGCTCCTCTCCACTACCTCCTCTGCTCCTCTCACTCCCTCCTCTGCTCCTCTCCATTACCCCATCTTCTCCTCTCCACTGCCTCCTCTGCTCCTCTTGACTCCCTGCTCTGCTCCTCTCCACTCCCTCCTCTGCTCCTCTCCCTCCTCTCCACTCCTTCCTCTTGTCTTCTTGACTCCCTCATCTGGTCCTCTTCACTCCTTACTCAGCTCCTCTCCACTCCCTCCTCTGCCCCTTTCCACTCCCTCCTCTGCTCCTCTCCACTCCCTCCTCTGCTCCTCTCCACTTCACTCCCTCCTCTTCTCCTCTTGACTTCCTCCTCTGCTCCTCTTGGCTCCCTCCTCTTCTCCTCTCCACTCCCTCATCTGCTCCTATTGACCTCCTCCTCTGCTCCTCTCCACTCCCTCCTCTGCTCCTATTGACCTCCTCCTCTTCTCCTCTCCACTCCCTCCTCTGCTCCTCTTGACTCCCTCCTCTGCTGCTCTCCACTCCCTCCTCTGCTCCACTCCACTCCATCCTCTGCTCCTATTGACCTCCTCCTCTGCTCCTCTCCACTCCCTCCTCTGCTCCTCTTGACTCCCTCCTCTGCTGCTCTCCACTCCCTCCTCTGCTCCTCTCCACTCCATCCTCTGCTCCTATTGACCTCCTCCTCTGCTCCTCTTCACTCCCTTCTCTTTTCCTCTCCACTCCCTCCTCTTTTCCTCTCCACTCCCTCCTCTTTTCCTCTCCATTCCCTCCTCTGCTCCTCTCCACTCCCTCCTCTCCTCTAGTTGTCTCCACTTTCCTCAGTGCTGCGTCGTTTTTCCAGCCTAGCCACCAGCTGTTGTTGTCAGATGTGTTCCAGATCCTCTTCCTCTGTGCGTGTCTGTCACCTCCTGTTAGCGGTTAGCAGTTAGCCTCTATCTGAAGGCACAGCGCTGACATGTTCTCGCTGGCTGCAACGGTCCGTGTGACTCGAACAGCGCTGCACGTGTGAAACGCCAGTCTGTGCATGTGTGAACGCTAACTGTCGCGTTGTTGTAAATTTGTTAAGGAAAGAGTAATGGTCTCACAACAAAAATGGCTTTCAAAATATGAACCCCTGAGCCTTTCCTGTATCACGATCCAAAAAGAACTGCGTGCTTGTTGAAGATTCTTGTGGCGCATGTCGCCCTCACTCCGACATTGTGACTTGCAGCAATGATTCAATAAGAAAACACTAACGCTCTGACTGATCAGTGTGTGTTCTACTGGGAGCTACCCCAGAATGACTATGTAGAGCTCAACTACATCAGTCAGGCCTCTGGCAGGTTATACTACATTATAGGCAGGGCCTAATTTGTAAATAAGTCGTTTTAGGAACACTAAAACACTTAGGGAATAGGCTAAAACTATTTTATGAATTGATTTGATCTGCTATTCAACTTTGGGTTAATCGGTCCACAGTATTTTGCCAGTAGTGATGTGGAGCATCCAAGAGCTCTTTCACAAACCAAAGATGAATGTTTCTGGGAGGAACACACAGGAAAAATGGAGCAGCATCAACATCAAAACCCTCTCCTCCCTGTGAACAGGAGCATCCTGGTGTGAGGGTGCTTTGTTGCCTCAGGGCCTGGACAACGTGCTATCAGCAATAGAAAAACGGGCCCTCCAGGTCTCCGGTGGGGGAAGAGGGGGGAGGAAAAGGAAAGAAAGAAAAAGGGGTTTCATAGTGTCAATGACAACACGTGCTCACACATGCTCACACGTGCTCACACGTGCTCACACATGCTCACACATGCTCACACATGCTCACACATGCTCACACATGCTCACACATGCTCACACATGCTCATCCTCCTTTTATTTAATTCTGTTAGCTTTACTTATTCATCCAATCACACAATCCTCCTCCCCCATATGTTCTCCAGTCTCTTCTATTGTGTTCTGTGTCCTCCTCACCTATGTAAATATGACCTTTATGCCTTATATCACTTTATGTCTGTGTAATATCTAAAAAATAAGTAAGTCATCCCCTGTATTATAAAGCTGGCTTAGACGCTCACAACGATCAGGATGAATCTTGGACGATTCCTCTTCACAAAACTGCTGCAGTTCAGTGAGATTCAGGCGGTGTACTTACTGTGCATGTTTACATGTTATGGCCAATACAAATATGATCAAAGGTAAATATTTGGGTGGTATTAGTTTAAGCAGACACTGTTTAATCAGTTTTGTGATTTTAATAAAGATACAACCACATTTTATGACCAATTTCGGCAGAATTGTGAGAAATTCCAAACGGTGTACTCACTGTTTCCTCCCACTGTAAGATGTAAAAAAAAAACATCACTTATGACTAAGATGGTCATTTGCTGAAAACACTCTGGGCCCGATCTTGTGTTTCTAAACACTGAGTATGGTACAGACTTGAAGGACAGACTGATATTTTCCAGCTCCAGACCCTGACAAATGTAGTGGGCTGAACATGGGCTGAACAGACTCCCATGACCCAGCAATGGCGATGTTATAGAACAACCTTTTTCCAATCCGGAATCTCCAGAATCCCCCTCCCCCTCAGCTGAGGGGGAGGGGTAAAGGTGGTGGGTGGGTGGGATTTAACATGTGTGTTTGTTTGGATCGTGTTTCAGCCGTGTGCAGACCCACGCCACAGCGGGACTGGCTGTAATCCGGACACAGACAGTGTTTAACTCACGGTGGGATCAATAACGTTTTTAGTTTGACCTGATTAAGCTTATGAAGCCTAAAAGAAAGAACATGAGGAAAATGAGGAACGATGTGAGGCCGCAAGAGCAGAACTCTCCGTGCTTACAATAAATTGCACCTCAGTCGATCTCTTTTGTCTATAAGCGACTCCCTCTCAGTGGTGCAGGCGCATAGTGCAACATCTGCGCTCGTGCAACAGGACTGTCGCATTTGGAGCAATGCTGTCATTGCACCGGGCACGTTTCAGACTGAAAAGGTTTTTTTTTAATTCCCTTTTAAGTTGCTCTTAGTTTAACGTGACCTCCACCCATTACAAGGTGTATTAGGCCAGTGTTTTTCAACCACTGTGCCGTGGCACACTAGTGTGCCGTGAGATATTGTCTGGTGTGCCTTGGGAAATTATCCAATTTAACCTAGTGGGTCTAAGCAATATTTTTTGAAAACAAATCAATAATTATCTGCAAATAATGTGCCATTGTCAAGTCATCTCTGTGCTGATCTGCAGAGTCACCATATTAAACTCTTCCATATCAGAAAGTGCCCGCAGGTAGCTCATTTCTTTGAGACAAGAGAATTAGCGATGCAAGGCAAGGCAAGTTTATTTATACCGCGCATTTCGTACGCAAGGCAACTCAATGCATGGATGCACTTTGTGAATATAGGCTACAGAGTTAATTTTTTTTACATTTTCTGCTGGTGGTGTGCCTCGTGATTTTTTCAATAAAAAAAATGTGCCTTGGCTCAAAAAAGGTTGAAAAACACTGTATTAGGCTGCTACATTCAGACTGAGGCTGAAACAACCCAATTACCATTTTTGTTGGCCCCTATGTGACCTGTATCTGATCTTTTCATCACAGTCTGAACGACACGGATCCGAACCTTTCACTCGGACGTGTGGTCCAAATCCGGTTTGTATCGGAGCTCTGCGACTTCAGTCTGAACGGCCAGGTCATCGACGCTCCACAGAGGCCATTCACTCTGCGTCAACCTCTTAACCCCCGCCTCAACCATTCCAACCTTACCCAAAGCTTCTCTGAAAGAAAACGGATCGTTACGTTTTTTTGTCACATTTTGCAGCGTTTTCGTCGATCTTTTCACGCTCATTAAGCTTTTAGTTCCGGGTAAAGAGCTAAAACGTAAAATATAGTTAAAAAAAGAAAATACATTTGAAAAGATTAAACTTCCATATTGATGATAAAAGCACAATTGTTTCCCGGGGTAAACCCCACATTAGCTCTCCTGCTAATGCTTCAGTGCAACCTCCATGCAGGCATTTCGCTGAAACATTTATTATGAAAAGCTCAGTCCTTAGCAGCTGGTGTGAGGAGAGTGACAGTCACGAAGCGCGGCCCGGGCAAACGCGCCCCGGCCCGCCGCGCTCTCCGGGACGACACCCGGGTGTATTTTTAGCCTCATTCCACATGGACAGACTGTTGAGCCCTGTTTTAAATACATGAATGATTAACGCGGCGCTGAGTGCTCCGTCTGCGGGCTCTTTCTTTACCTGTCCCTTTCCCTTTCGTCTGCTCTGAGAAGACCGCCGGGTTCACTTAGGTCCACGTTCACGCCGGGAGCGGGGTCTCGGCGGAGGAGCCAAAAAAGTAGGAAATAATGGGCCGGACCGTTTTGGAGACGAGTGTGGATTTGATTTCCTCTTCGTAGCACGAGCGTGATCAGGTTTGTAATTTGAAGGGGGAAAAAAGACCGACGGTGGAGGAACAAATGAGAAGAAGAAATCGAGCTTCTGATGAGAACATTTGAATGACATTTGATTCTTTTTCACTGACACGAACTTTTACAGATTCAACATCCTACAGGCAGGGCAGCGGTGCTGAGCTCATCTGGACCGGTCGCTCAACGGTAAACACAGTTTGGGTCAGGAGCCGAAACTAAGCCTATAAGACTAAAGCCTTTTTGACAGCGTTAAGTTTTTACTATTTACCATAATATACCATTTAGGGCAGCTGCTTTTAGGTTCCAAGCAACATTATCTACCTGTGCTGCCATTTTGAATAGCTGTAACCGACCGGAAGTGTCCAGAAGTACAAGATATTCAGTGCTGAGCGAAAAGTGGAAACCTGACAACAATTTATCAAACACATAAACCGACACATCTAGACTGGGTCGGGAATGATCTAACAGCAGATCCTTCAAAGGTTTCATGGACTGATGAGGTCAGACTGACTCTGGATGGACTTGTCCTGTAACACCATCCTCTTAAGAACTGGCAGGAGGTTTGGGGATCGAGTTTCAATTCTATTTTCAATTTGAAATGGACCAACTAACTCAACCCCCCCACCCCAGAGCCCCTCCTACATCTTACTGGCCCCAAAGTCAGAGTGGAGCTTTATGCCCATTAAACCCATTTCTTTAGATCATTCCTCACCCAGGCATTACATTTGAGCTGATGTGTTTCCACTTCTCTCACGTTGGCGATGTCTCTCACTGAACACCTGGTAGCGGAGGAACCCTGCTGAACGGAGGAACCCTGCCTACTGACAACAAGGACTGGACGGTGTGTGATCTTGGCCCGTCTTCTGAGGGACTCCTTCGGCCCTGGGTCTCTATAGCCTGTCCGTCCATGGGAGTGGATCTCTCCTTCTGTGGTTCTCCCCAAGGTTTCTCGTTTCTCCCCCCTGGGTTTTTGAGTTTTTCCTCGCCGTGCTGGAGAGTCTAAGGACAGGGGACTTTATGTTTGCCTGGATACTTGATTCACCTGAACTTTACATTGTCTTATTTACTGCTCTGTTTTATTGCCTTAATGTTCAGTGCAGCCTCTACAAAATCATTGATTGATTACTCCTGGACACTTCAGGTCGGTCACAGCTGCTGAAAATGACAGTACTGGTAGGTAATGGATTCCTGATGACTTTATGCTTGATTTTTCTTCAGCCTTCCTTATTGTCGTCTCGCTTCTTAAACCCTGTTGGCTTTCGGCAACAAAACCTTCAATGGTTCTTTGTCCCGTCTCAACATTTGCTAACGTTTCAAGAGCGCTGCACCTCTCGGACCAACAACGTGTGGCTTCGTGTTCTTCAGATGTCTTTCCCTTCCCATTCTGTGTGAGGGAAAACGTGGACCCGCTTTGACCACACGTCACAAACACCGCGATCACCCGGGACACTTCGATCCTGCACGGCCTTTCAGTTTTAAGTTTAAAGTTTGAAAACGCCACTATCAGTCACGCAGAGTCTACCCCGACTGATCGACCCCCCGTGTAGACATGAAGTCAGGAACATCTTGCATTACATCTCTCGCTTTCCTAAACTGATCCCCCCCCCCGCAGTGTCTGGCTGAGACGAGGCCAGACACTTGTGCGACGGTAGCGTAACCTTGGGATCCCAGTCCCCACGGAGCAGACTGCGGCACATTCCCGCCCCCGGTCCCGGAGTGCCGCCTCGCGTTTGTGAGCGCACATGAAGGCGCGAGTGGGTGGGCCCTGTGAGCGGCCCGCGATAATAAGGCGGGGGGGGGTAATGCTGGCACGAGGCACGGCAGGATGGAGCCCCTTAAAATAGACACAGAGGCAAGGTGTTGAGTCACAAAGGGAGAGGAGATGGAAAGAGCTGATGGGAGGGGGGGAAGTGAACATGCTGCAGTAGAATTAGACCATTAGGCCAGTCACTCCCAACAGGGCCGGGTCTGGGCCGGGTCTGGGCCGTGGGTGGAAGGTTAGCCCAGGGACATTGAAAAGATGGGTCATCTGCAGAGGACAAACTTTCCTAAATGTTGGAGCCATTGTAGTGCTTTATATTGATGCCTGTTCCTCCGGCCACTGCATGGCGCTGTGTGTGTGTCCACATTCCACATGTGCAGTTACCTGCCCTATATGAGAGGGGAAAGGGGCACTCGGGTGTCGCAGGGCCTCCTGTGGACCCACCACCTGCAGGAGGAGCCATAGGGGCTGGTGCTATGTGACTTGGGCAGCTCCAACAGCTGCCCCCACGACCCGGCAACGGACAAGTGGAAGAAGATGGATGGATGGATATTTTATTTGTACTATTTTTTTATTTTATTAAGGGGGGCACTGCAGGTAAATCGTTATGGGAACTTTTGACTAGAAAATAGTTGCATTTCTTCTCACACTGTGGGGCAACGGCTGCATCTATTTTTTTAAATTAATGTTTCAGCTTATCCATTCGATATATTTGAATTATTTCTTTTTTTTTTTTTATACTTTATTTTTAAAGAAAGTTTTCCAAATAAAAAGTAACAGAGAACAAAACACTTACAATCGGCATAAATTTACATTGAATATTTTTTGTTTACAGATTTAACAGGGTTACAATTTGCATATTAAACATTTAGAAAATATTTTGTCCATTTGTCCCACCTCGAGAAATAAAGTTTAGCTTGTAGCCTCAGCATGAAAGTTTATTTATTTTAACTCTCGCTGTGGGCGCAGAATATAATGTCTTAATACTATTAATTGAAGTATCTGAGAAGCCAAATCTTTCTAGAACCAAAAACAAGTAACTCCAATTTACACAGTCGAACGCCTTTTCGGCATCTAAGCTTAGCAACACTGCTTCATGTTTATTGGTGTGGATGTTATTAATTATGTGAAGAGAACGTCTTATATTGTCTTGGGTTTGTCGACCAGCGACAAACCCAGTTTGATCCTCATCAATTAAATCTGTAATGAAAGAATTTAACCTATTGGCCATAATAGAAGCATATAGTTTATAATCTTGATTTAAAATCGAAATTGGTCTATATGAACTACACAATGTTTTATCTTTCCCTTCTTTGGGTATTATGGTTATAATGGCTTCAGACCAAGATGGCGGCATTTTATTGTTTTGATGAGTCCAATTAAGTGATTTTAAGAGAACTGGGGATAATTCTTCTTCAAATGTCTTGTACCATTCTGCTGGTAGGCCGTCAGTACCTGGCGTTTTATTATTTTTTAATTTTTTCAAAATTGTTTCTAGTTCTTTTATGTCAATTTGTTTAGTTAAGCGTTCATTCTGTTGTGTCCCTATTGATGGTAAATCTAATGAATTAAGAAATTCTTTAATGTTTTCTGCATTAGTTTGTTCAGGCTGTGTATATAGCGTCTCGTAGTAAGTCTGAAATGCATTATCAATTCCATCCAAATCTTTTTCAAGTGACCCAGTTTGTGGGTTAAATACTGAACAGATTGAATGTTGAATTTGTTTTTGGCGTATTTTACGAGCAAGTAATTTGGCACTTTTTGGCCCAGTTTCATAATATGACTGTTTTAAGAACTTGTATTGTTTGTCTTCTTCTTCTTTATATAAATATAAAATTTGATTTCTTATTTTCTTAATCTCCTCTAAAACCTGATTAGTGGGAGTCTTAATATGTTCCATTTCCAGATCTTTCAATGATTTGTCCAGTTCTCTAAGCCGTCTTTCTTTCTCTTTCTTTATTGCTGAGCTCAGTGATATGAATTTTCCTCTAATAACTGCTTTTAAAGTATCCCACAGAATATTAGGATCAACCTGTCCATTGTCATTTACTTCTAGAAAAATTTTTTTTTCTGTTTTTATTTCGTTGACAACATTCTTATTATTTAGTAGACTAGTATTTAGCCTCCATGTTGTCCTCTTTGGTCTCGTATCCAAGTAAAGAGTTAAATATATAGGTGAGTGGTCTGACAAACCACCAAGTACCAATTTCGCAACTGCTTATTCTGTGCCTGTCGTTTGAGAACATAAAAAAAAAATCAATTCTTGAGTATACTGTATGTGGGGGGGGAAAAATATGTATAATCTCTCTCAGTCGGATGTACCTCTCGCCAAACGTCAAGCAAGCTCAAGTCATTCAAACTTTGCCTCAGCAATTTACTCTGTGGCGTAATTATCCTTTTATTGTTAGACGTATCATTTTTGTGCATGACTGTATTAAAATCACCTGCACATATTAATACTCCTTGTGTTTCAGAGGATATTATTTCTAGAATTTTTTTCAAACAATTTGAGCTATAATCTGGAGGGAGGTAGACAGAAAGAAGGGTTGCAAGTTTACCCTCTATTTTACATTGTACCAGGACATATCTGCCTTCACTGTCCTTTATTTGTTTAATGCATTCAAAATGCAGAGAATTGTGTATTAACACTGCCACTCCTCTTTTATGGCCGGTCTCAAATGACCTATGAAAAGTATTATTAAAACCAAATTTCTTTAACTTTTCATGCTCAGTTTGAGAAAGATGAGTTTCTTGAAGAAACATAATTTTTATTTTTTATTTCTTTATCCAAGACATTACTCTACTCCTTTTGACAGGGTTATTGAGTCCGTTTACGTTCCATGAGGCTACTCTATAATTATCCCTGTTCATCCCAGATATCACAATTACACATGCCGAGTGTAAGAACAAACTTGAAACAAAAAACAATAACAAAAACAAAAACAAAACCGGAAATTCCACCCTCGGGGTATTATTAGACCCCGTCATCCTACACCCTAAATGTCCAATGTGGGAGAAAAAATCCCTCTTGAAGTAGGGGCTCCCTCTCCGCGATAAGCAAAGTTCCTCTTCCTGAGCAAGAGCAAACAAAAAACAAAAACAAAAAAACCCCTTCCCCATCCCAATCAGAATTACAGTAATAGCGGAGTTTCAAGTAATAACATGCATATATCAACGCAAATTAACACATTTTTAGGATTATAAATCAATCGAACAGACCTGACTTTGACGTGTACTACCATATCTGGCTTCGTACTATGTAGTAGTCCACTTAGGTATTTTGTACTTGAGCCCGGTGAAATTCCCGGAGCCTTCCACGCACCCGGTCGGAGTGCGAGTCATCTGTCCTGTCCCAATGTGCGCCCTCGGTGAGAACTTGTTCCCAATCTACGCCAGCAACAGATCGCGGTGCTTCTACAGGGTAGCCTCTCTTCATCATTTCCCTTGCCACCTCTGTCGCGTTTTTGTACAGGCATGGTCCATCGTCCCAGTGAATCCTCATCCGACCAGGGTATGGTGTTTGAAACCGTATCTTTGCTTCTTTGAGAATCTTCTTTATGTCTTTGTATTCTTTCAGCTTGTTGTAAATCTCAGTTGGCAGGTCGTGAGCAAATGAGATCACCTTACCATCGTAAACAATCTTCTTCGCCCAAGCCTTTTTTTAAATTTTATTCTTAATGTCAAATCTCTGAAAGTTAATCAGAATGGATCTTGGGGCTGTATGCTCGTCTTTGGGTTTCGGTGCTAATGAGCGATGCGCACGCTGTATCTGTAGGTCTACGTCCTCTCCGATGGCGAGTTCTTTCTTCAGGAAATGGTTAACAAAAGTCACCATTTCATCCTTCTCGCTACCTTCTCTGATCCCATATATACGGATATTATTCCGCCGGGACCTTCCCTCTAACTCGGTCATCTTAGCCTGAAGCGATTTCTGCTGGGTAAGGCAATGGAGTAGTGCCTCCCTCATATCCATGTTCACGGTTTCAAGCTCGTTTACTCGCTGTTCGGCCTCAGTTAATCTTGTCCCTTGGTTTCGCACATCCACAGTCACGTTTTGTAGTTTTTGATTCATCTCAGACTTGAGGCTAGCAAGCTCTTGTTTAAGTTCGTCTTTCATTTCAATTATGTTGTTCGACAAAGACATGATAGCTTGAGCCGTTGTTAGCTCCTCGTCCTCCTCAGTTAGCTCCGTGGAGCTAGCTCCGTCTTCGTTGTCTTCTTGATCGGTATTTGCTTCATTTTTATTTTTAGTAATCCTCCGCTGTTTTCTTTTCCCTTTTCCACTCATTATGATCCAGTTAAGAGTTAGAATAACGTTGTTTTTTTCGAGTTATGTGGAGTTTTCGTTCTTCTGATTGGGACAGGTAAAAAAGTTAATCCGCCATCTTGGATCGCTCCCGGAAACTCCATATTTGAATTATTTCACACATAATGCCTTCTTTATGTGTACATGTGTAGATAATGTGAAATGGACTAAAATGTACACACATCTTTCCACTTGGCCTGCTCTCACCCTTTTTCATTTCATGTGAGGTGATTTAATTTGATTAAAGCTCACAGCCCCATGTTCATGAGCTACATCCGTGCTCTGAGTCTGCGCCCTCATGTCTGTTCCCCAGAGACTGTACGCAGGGAATGGAGACACGTGTCTATGTGTGTGATATGTGTGTTCTGTGGAGACGCTGTTCGTGGTTTGTGGATGGCTAAAGGTAATGCCAATGAACACTTGTGGAACACAGTATTTTACTGGACTTCATTTGGTCCGAGCCTTTAGACGCTGCAATAAGAGCGGACATTTGCATAGGGCAATTTTGGCCGCTACAAATGATCACTAAGGTTGTGTGAAATGTTCATTTAGAGAACACAGTGTTTTTGTGTCTTATTTCTGGTGAGTTGTGGTGACTTTGTGTATCTGAATATTTCTGGAATATGTCATCCTGCCTTTCATTTTTGGATACAATTATGGAGATGTCACCGGTTCCTGATCTTTGCAACTATAAACAGAGGCAGAAAACTGAGGAGAGTTACGGCTTCGTGAATGAGCCGGGTTGGGGACAGATATGGCCTCAAAGAGAGAAGGGAGACACCACACCCACCTCACTGCCTCGTCAGTCCTGCCTCAGTGAGAAGACTGCAGAGTCTCCATCAGGGACAGGTCCAACTGACTGCTGCCCCCTGTTGTCTGCATGTGTATTTCGACCCGAGGCAGACAAATTTCCCCCAGGGACGATAAGTCAGCACACATGAGTCTATATCATATATTAGTTTCACAGTTTGAGTTGAAATAAATTAGCTTTGAACGATATTCTAATTTCCCCGAGTTTCACCTGTAAATGCTTCAGTAAAGATGACAAATTTACTTTCGCCAGTGCATTACATTTACTCACTTTTAAAGCGAAGAGCTGAAAGTCTGTCAGGGAGTGCTTCTCATCCTAATTCGCGCTGAGCTTCTAATGTTAGAGCACGAGATCCCATCGGCCTCAGGTCTACTGAAACAAAAACATTTAAGAACATAAACATTTGTAAATACTTCAGTAAGAGATGAGAGGTACAGAGTGAAACCTGACTCAAATCTACTTACATTCTGGCTGATTATCTGAGTCCTTGTAGGAGTGTGTTCTTCTTTTCTCTGCATTCTTCATTTCCACACACTGTAGGACATACTGGTGGACACTGGAAAGCCTCATGTCTTCATCCTCACATACTGGTGGACACTGGAAAGCCTCATGTCTTCATCCTCACATACTGGTGGACACTGGAAAGCCTCATGTCTTCATCCTCACATACTGTAGGACATACTGGTGGACACTGGAAAGCCTCATGTCTTCATCCTCACATACTGGTGGACACTGGAAAGCCTCATGTCTTCATCCTCACATACTGTAGGACATACTGGTGGACACTGGAAAGCCTCATGTCTTCATCCTCACATACTGGTGGACACTGGAAAGCCTCATGTCTTCATCCTCACATACTGTAGGACATACTGGTGGATACTGGAAAGCCTCATGTCTTCATCCTCACACACTGTAGGACATACTGGTGGACACTGGAAAGCCTCATGTCTTCATCCTCACACACTGTAGGACATACTGGTGGACACTGGAAAGCCTCATGTCTTCATCCTCACACAGGCCTCTAGGTCACAGCACCTCCTCCTGTATTTGTAAAATGGACAAACTGGATACTGAAGTCAGGACACTTCACCTTAACACAACTATGGCAATAGTTACTCACTTTACCTACTTCTTTGTGTATATCAAAGAATTCCAAGTTATTAAGACACCAGCGTGTGCAGACGACATTGTAGACAAGGTGGGGGAAGTGTCTTGCTCAAGGGCACAACAGCAGCATGCACCTGTGGGAGCTGGGATCATCTAGGTGAAAATGACAAAGTAAAGAATTGCCCCAATGTAAAAGTTTTAAAGACAATGTGACTCGGACTCGGCTCCGGACTCGGGGGGAAGTGCGTCGTCGCTGTTGCAGTTTTAAAAAGAAGGAGCGGGAAAAATGTCATGCTTCATCGATTAAACAGTACAATCTGAAGCATAAACAATTCTCCTGGTTCTAACTACCTGCAAACTGAAATCAGACATATAATTTCACTGGACATTAATAAAGTATATTACCTTATTCAGGCCGTAGAAGCTCCTCTTCAGTTAAATGGACACTCCCACAGCAGCGCACTGCGGCTGTGCAGAACCAAACACGTCACTCCAGCCAAGGCACGCAGAAGACCCCCCTCAAAACGTATCATTTAAACTTTCTATCCATCCATCCATTTTCTTCCACTTGTCCGTTGCCGGGTCGTGGGGGCAGCTGTTGGAGCTGCACCAGCCCCTATGGCTCCTCCTGCAGGTGGTGGGTCCACAGAAGGACGGCCTCATGGTTCTAACCGGGCCTGTTGGTCTCTCATAAGGGGCTTCTGAACCGCTCTTTGTCTGACCCGTCACCTAGGACCTGTTTGCCCTGGGAGACCCTACCAGGGGCACGAAGCCCCCGACAACAGAGCTCCAGGATCATTCGGGCGCTCAAACCCCTCCACCACGTTAAGGTGGGGGCTCCAGGGGAAACGTGACAAATTTAATCTGAATGGCAATAAAACCTTACTAAACTTTAAAAAAAAAACGCCCCTTAAGACTTAAACATTTTTAGATGAATGAAGATTTTGGCTAGTTTTGAGTTCTTTCACGTCTTAAATTATGACCTCAAATAGCATTCGGGTTTACAGTGTAGCAGTCAGTCCCATGGTGGCCGCTGGATGTGAGGTGCCCTTAGTTATAAATTACTCCTGGATTATTATTATTTTTTACGGCAGTAGGCGTGACCACTTTTTACAATTTACTGTTACTCTCTTTGAGTAGTTTCCAGGGCTGTGGCAGAAGTTACTCCATCACCTAAGCCATAATGAGGAGAACACACGTGAAAAGCTTCAGGTAGGAGAGTGAAACATTCGCTCAGTTCTAACACACTGACACCTATTTTTAAATCAAACGCACGCTCTTGTATTCTGGAATCATTCGGATGTGAGGAGTGTTATTAAGCCGGCCCCCTCCCCCGCCACGCGCCGCCGTGCCGCTGACTGACTGGAAAAGCTGTCACTGCTTTGTTTGCGCTGCCTCTCGACGCAGAGGAAAATAACATGTCAGGATATCAACGCGGCGCTCGGCTCGTCAGCGCGGAGCACATCTGAGCTGTCGGCTGCTCCGGGGGGGGGGGGGGGGGGGGGGGGGGGGGAGCGCTTTTAGAGGGGCAGGTTTGGCCAAAAGGACTTTACAATAGGCATTTTTGCACAGCAGGAACCGTGTGCACTTCCTGGTGCTGTTTCAGCTCCTGCTCTGGGGGCAGCGCTTCAGTCAGACCAGGAACTCTGGTCTACTATAGTTTACTGTTTGATTTAACAGGGACAATGTACGAAATACACCCATCTGGGGGTACGTGAGCACTTAGCAGGGGGTACCTAGTATTACAGATTAAAAAGGAATATAATGTTAATTTCAAAGGAAAGTTATTTTTAATGATGATTTAATTTTGAGAGTACACACTATTAAATACTGAATACTAGTTTAGTTGATCACTTTGTAATAATATTGGCAAGATCCTCGAGGTAAGGGGAACCATTGATCTAAAAGCCAATGCTAATTTCCACTTGCTGGTGCTGTGGTTTGAGATGTATGTAATGCAGTAACACGTGAATCACTGCGTTTGGAAATGATCTTGAATTATTAAAGGGGGGGTATTATGTAAAATCGACTTTTTCAAGCTTTATATCACGTTATGTCATTCCCTCATCAAACACATGCCTGGAGTGTTGCCTTGGCTCATTCACATATTTTTGAGTAATCAGTAAAAACTTAGACGGCGGCCATTTTAGGTGTAGCTATGCCTCAGTCCTCCTAGGAACGCCCCCACCTCCTGGAGACGCCTCTGGACCTTTCGTCACCAGCCAAGCCCCCAACCACTGCTCCTCAGCTCAGCAGAGCCCCCTCCCCGCACAGTGTTGTTGTTTAAATGCCACAGTAGTGTGCTGAAGGGGGCGTATCGGAAAGCTTCTTAAAGAGACAGAGGCCTATTTCAAGACGTTCAGTGCGGCCATTTTGAGAGAGCAATTTTATTCAAGGCAGTTATTTTAATTTACTGCATATACAGACCAACAGAAGGTTACGTCATCATTGTAGTGCTATAGACTGGTGCTATGTGATTGAAAAAAGCATAATACCCCCTTTTTAATTTGTAACACACAATCCAGACTCCGTCTTTCATCTTTGATGTGGAGCTCCCTTTTGCTTTGCACTGTTATATATTTCTGACTCAACTTCGATACCACAGCAAAAAAAAAAAGCCCCCTTTAAATAGTTACATATATTGTATATGTATCTATTTATATGTATATATTATCTCTTTTCATCTACATTGAAGAACACACATTTAGTACGGTGCATTCATTCAAAACACCAAACAATGTTTAAATCCTTTAAAATGTAAATAATATATAAACATGAGACTGTACAGTAAAACGTCTTAATAACCAGTGCTAACTGATACATTCAAACGAATGGAAGCAGCTAGGCTAAGCTAAGCTACGTATAGAAGCATCTGCTCCTTTAAACACGGTTAGGCAGCAGTAGTCGTATCCCACATTTTGGATGCATTTCATTTTTTTTAAGTTGAATTTATTTGACAGGGACAGTACAAGAAAACATTCCCAACTAGGTGTCCGATGTTATGTACATAAGGTGTACATACAGTAAAAAACATCATACAATAAAATGAACGAAGGGAAAACATATCTGACTGCGCATCATGCCGCTGTCCTGCTACTCTTGTTTAGTAAGAAGACATGAGAAGATGATGGAACACGACGTCATCTCTCTCTCTCAGTAATAATACTATCTTCATCAGGGTCTGACACCTGGCTTATTCACAATAATAGTATCATAGGAAACTTTCTCTAAACCTGACGCATGTATTGAATCTTTTGGGCGACCTATGGGCTTTTCTGAAGGTCTGGACTCATTTGGCTCCATGGGCATAAGAGGGTATAGGAAGTGTTATATGCATGAGCAGGGTGCTCAGAGAAGTGCCACGCCCGCTCCATACTGACAGAGTATACATCCAAGAGGCAAAGGTAGCTCTGAAAAGAGGAATTCTCCAAGGAGCTCATTTACACAGCTCCTGCTTTAAGTCCCTACTCTGCTAGTACAAAGGTGTTGCTAAATATAAGATGACAACACATGCATGGGACCCCACGCACCACCAGGGGGCCCCAGCTCTTCTTTCAGTTCTATACATGAGCATTGACACGTCATTCCTGAAGCCTGCAGTGCTCATGGAGAAGAGTGATATTTTACTAACGAGCTAAAAAAACGGCTAAAAGAGTGAATAACTGTGATTCTCATGAGAGGTTTTCTTCCCCCTCGGCTAGGCCACGCCCCCTTGTATGACGCGTTGTATGATGTCTGGATCCGTGTTCTTCTTACATTAGGGATTACGTTCATCTGGTGGTTGGCGCCTTTACTTTCCATCACAGCGGCCTCTATGACGCTCCAGGGTCAATCGTTTTGAGAGTTTCTGGTAGGTTTTCACTGGAAGTGCACCAATCAAGATTTTTGGGACCGATCCCAAAAAATTTTGATTGGCCGATACCGATCATGACCGATACCGATCACATGGTTTTTATTGATTATTGTGATTCATAATTTTATAGTGAATATACTGTCTAAATATGAATTGCTGTATTGTGGGAATTTATTTTAAATTTCTATTTCTATTTGAATGGTATATACTGGCTACAAGTCTCTACACTGTCCTGTTTTATTATGATTATCCATCCATCCATTTTCTTCCGCTTTATCCGGGGCCGGGTCGCGGGGGCAGCAGTCTCAGCAGAGATGCCCAGACTTCCCGATCCACGCACACCTCCTCCAGCTGTTCTGGGGGGACCCCGAGGCGACACCAGGCCAGCTCGGAGACATAGTCCCACCAGCGTGTCCTGGGCCTTCCACGAGGCCTCCTCCCAATAGGACATGCCTGGAGCACCTCCCGAGGGAGGCGACCGGACCCTAGCCACCTCAGCTGGCTCCTTTCGATCGATTATGATTATTATAACTAATATTATTACAAAGCTGTATTGGTTTATAGCATATTGTTTTATTACTTTGACAACACATTTTTTTAATCGCTTTTATATTTATAATAAAGTATTTTTTACAGTGTGTGTTATTTTGGCCAATCAAATCCCTGTCTGAGTTGCCGACTCATGGTTGCTTCAAAGGTGCGTTATGGATGGTCACGGAGAGGCCAGGCGGGGCACAGCCAAGACACAGCGGAATCATTTTTGGGATGCAAAGGTAAATAAAGGCACTTTGCACTTTGCCTCCTGTTAGATGTCCCATACGCAGATGAACCGTCATGCTTTTGTCTTAAAGCGAAGCGGATTAGCTCTAGCTCTGTGGTTTTGTTTAGTTACACTGCAGTCTGGAAGCGAGTAGATCCGCCGGGTACAGAGGGATACAGTCGGCATTTGGAGCAGTACATCTAGAGCTGTTGTGTCGCCACAAATGACCTTTTAAACTGGGTTTAGAGCGGGGCTACTTTGGGGTTTTCACCGGAATGTCTATTGAAAGAAAGTATGTGAAATCCATGAAAGATCTGCGCTTTTTTTTTTTTAGGCACATTATGACCAGGATCTTATGCTTTTGTCTGGTCATTCCCCGCAGCCTGGTCATCTGCAGGAGACGCTATTACAAAGACACACAGATTTCATGTGTTTTTGAAGGACGTCACTTTGCACACACGCGCGACGCGCACTGCAGAGCTTATAAAAAACATAAAATAGACTAAAGCTTAAGATTTTGAAACCACAAACGCCAATGGCGAGTAACTCATAGTAAGAATACACCCACTCTAAAGTCGGCATATGAGGTCCTAACCACTGTGCCACCTGGACAGCCTCCTCCAGCTGAGCGCAGAGTCTCACAAAGCGTTTGGTGAACTCTCGCGTCGCAGGTAAAGGCAGACGAGGTAAAAAATAGCTCTGAATCCGTAATGAAGCAGTTTTGAGTAGTGTGGCGTTTCGGGGGCGTTTGAAAGCGCAGCGCTGTCGGAGTGAGCCCCCCCCAGGCCCCCGCTCTGAATGACAGCTGTCAGCGCCGCACCCCGACATCAGGAGAACGTTCAGGAGGTGATGGTGATCAGGGGAGCTCTACTTGTCTGCTTACAAACTCTTTCAACACAAGTGAACTCTGCACAGGCTCAGCCACCGGGAGCTGCCGGTGTGTTTCCCCTCGACAGCTGGATGACCGCGGTGAGAGCGCTGCAGTCAGAGGATGTGAGATGGTGAGTTAAAAAAAATGTTTTACCCTTAAAGTTGCACAATGCAAGTTAATACAGTGCCTTGCGAAAGTATTCGGCCCCCTTGAACTTTTCGACCTTTTGCCACATTTCAGGCTTCAAACATAAAGATGTAAAACTGTAATTTTTTGTGAAGAACCAACAACAAGTGGGACACAATCATGAAGTGAAACGAAATTTATTGGATATTTCAAACATTTTTAACAAATAAACAACTGAAAAATTGGGCGTGCAAAATTATTCAGCCCCTTTACTCTCAGTGCAGCAAACTCTCTCCAGAAGTTCAGTGAGGATCTCTGAATGATCCAATGTTGACCTAAATGACTAATGATGATAAATAGAATCCACCTGTGTGAACAAGTCTCCGTATAAATGCACCTGCTCTGTGATAGTCTCAGAGGTCAGTTTAAAGCGCAGAGAGCATCATGAAGAACAAGGAACACACCAGGCAGGTCCGAGATACTGTTGTGGAGAAGTTTAAAGCCGGATTTGGAAACAAAAAGATTTCCCAAGCTTTAAACATCCCAAGGAGCACTGTGCAAGCGAAAATATTGAAATGGAAGGAGTATCAGACCACTGCAAATCTACAAAGACCCGGCCGTCCCTCTAAACTTTCAGCTCATACAAGGAGAAAACTGATCAGAGATGCTGCCAAGAGGCCCATGATCACTCTGGATGAACTGCAGAAATGTACAGCTGAGGTGGGAGACTCTGTCCATAGGACAACAATCAGTCGTATACTGCACAACTCTGGCCTTTATGGAAGAGTGGCAAGAAGAAAGCCATTTCTTAAAGATATCCATAAAAGTGTTGTTTAAAGTTTGCCACAAGCCACCTGGGAGACACACCAAACATGTGGAAGAAGGTGCTCTGGTCAGATGAAACCAAAATCCAACTTTTTGGCAACAATGCAAAACGTTATGTTTGGCGTAAAAGCAACACAGCTCATCACCCTGAACACACCATCCCCACTGTCAAACATGGTGGTGGCAGCATCATGGTTTGGGCTTTTCTTCAGCAGGGACAGGGAAGATGGTTCAAATTGATGGGAAGATGGATGGAGCCAAATACAGGACCATTCTGGAAGAAAACCTGATGGAGTCTGCAAAAGACCTGAGACTGGGACGGAGATTTGTCTTCCAACAAGACAATGATCCAAAACATAAAGCAACATCTACAATAGAGTGGTTCACAAATAAACATATCCAGGTGTTAGAATGGCCAAGTCAAAGTCCAGACCTGAATCCAATCGAGAATCTGTGGAAAGAACTGAAAACTGCTGTTCACAAACGCTGTCCATCCAACTTCACTGAGCTCCAGCTGTTTTGCAAGGAGGAATGGGCAAATATTTCAGTCTCTCAATGTGCAAAACTGATAGAGACAAACCCCAAGGACTTACAGCAGTAATCACAGCAAAAGGTGGCGCTACAAAGTATTCACTTAAGGGGCTGAATAATTTTGCACGCCCAATTTTTCAGTTGTTTATTTGTTAAAAATGTTTGAAATATCCAATAAATTTCGTTTCACTTCATGATTGTGTCCCACTTGTTGTTGGTTCTTCACAAAAAATTGCAGTTTTATATCTTTATGTTTGAAGCCTGAAAGGTCGAAAGGTTCAAGGGGGCCGAATACTTTCGCCAGGCACTGTATTAGTGCGTATTTGACCTTTCAGTGACCCAGCAGATGCTTGGGGGTGAGAATAACACCTGGGTTACATTAACTCTGGTCCGGGTTCGGTCTTGATCCGGTCCGGGTTTGCCCCAAACTAGCACTCACAGTGAGTCCGGCTCCGCCAGCGGTGCCAGAAAACGGCCCTCGCGAGAACAGAAGCGCACGTGAGTTTCCCTCTTGGTGCGAGGTCACGTCATAAGTCGCTCCATATATCGGTAGTTTTTGTAACAAAATCCGTATTTGCCAGTACAACGACTCTCCCCAGTGAAGTGGATGCTTTAAACACACTAATGCCCCCGTGTCACTGGTAATGGAGACATGTTTACATTTACGACGTTATACACGATTACAGGCGGTAAACGAGACCAAATAAGTAGTGAGCGGACAGATTTTATTGTGAAATACACCGGATCTTCCTCTCCCACGAGACCTGACTTCCTGTTTGGGTCGTGTTTTTCTGTCAGCTTGATCTCGTATTAAGAATTGTATCATGGTGGAGGAGGAGGATCAAGGAAGCAGACAGGTATTGGACCAAAAAAATCCACTAACTAGCATGCTAAAAATGCTAACCCCTAGCCCGCACATAGCGTCCGGCCGCGCCTTTCATCACGAGAGAGAAGCACTTTTTTTTACTTTGTGTGCTTCTGTTTGAGGCGTCACTAAAGCAAAACATATTAGCATCAAAGTCACTGTTCTGCTTGATTACAACAAGCTGGTTTTCTCAGCTTTCTGCTCAGAAACCAGCATTTTGGATGATTTCACCTACGGACGATTACTAAAGAATGGAAAGAGGTACAAACAAACTTTTTTTAGATGAAAGAAGAGAGTCTAATCTTTCTTTTGGTGGGTTTGGTGTTGACATGGCCTGGTTTTACCAGACCCTCGTACTCATTTCGTACAGAGGGTCTGGAACTTCACAGTTGAGCTCCGTTTTCAGGTGGGAGAGGTGAACGATTGGATCTGTTTTCAAACTGCAACACCCGCCTCCCCCGCTCGCTGAATGGTAGGTTGGAATTCAACCGATGAAACGCAGCCGCTGGGATCAGACCCAGACGTACATGTAGGGAAATGATCATTGAGGCCAGGCTAGTGTTGACATAGGCCTAGGACTGAATTTTCTGTGGGTCTTGAAAAAACAGTCAAAATCCTGAAAAGCCTCTGGCAGTGGGGAGCTCTCTGATTTGAAAATGTCTGGCAGTCAATGAGTTAACTTTACAATCACTTACTTCATTTCTGGTATTTTTGTCTTTTATAATATTTACAATTACTTTGTTAATGTTCATGTCCAATTTGATAAATATTACAAAGTGGGCGACAGTGGCGCAGATGGTAGAGCGGGTGGTCTCATGATCGGAAGGTCAGTGGTTCGAATCCTGCCTCCTGAAGGTGCACGCTGTCGTTGTGTCCTTGGGCAAGACACTTCACCCTCCTTGCCTCCAGTGTCTGCGTACACTGGTGTATGAATGAGAGAGTGAATGGGCCCCCTATGAGAGACTATCAGGCCCGTTTGGAATCATGAGGCCGTCCTTCCGTGGACCCACCACCTGCAGGAGGAGCCATAGGGGGCTGGTGCTATGCGATTTGGGCAGCTCCAACAGCTGCCCCCACGACCCGGCAACGGACAAGTGGGAGAAAATGGATGGATTACAAAGTGTCTACGATGCCGGCGGACAGTTACCGGCTATTTTGCCGTCACATGTTTGATGTGGACGTATCTAACTCGCTCAGGTTAGGGCCAGGAGTTGGAAAACACTTACGTTTAGAAACAGGAAAAAATGAAGGTTAAGGTTAAGAAAATGGTTTGGATTAAAGTAGGAAAAGGTGGGGTCGACCAGTCATTCCGACACTATTTGATACCCGTGATTATAAACTCCACTATCCTTAAGGTTAGGGTTAGTTTGTAAACTCTGTGTTGGAATGGCGGGGTGTCATAAGGAGACGGCAAAACAGCAAAAAAAGTTTGTAGCCGTCAGACGGTTCTGTAGACACTGCCTAAATATTGAAAGATATATGTGTGTATTTTATGTGCAGTATTAACAATACACAAAAGCATCCTTTTCATGTTTGTTCAAATCAAATATCTCACATTATTTATGTCCAAATCAAATTTTCATACTATATATTTTTTTCTTTTACATTGAAGCTGTAATGCGTTTCTTGAATGCCAGGAGAGTTCCTGTCTCTTTTACTGCTTTCTGAAGTGTATTCTGTAAACTACTTCATTCCTTTCAGATATTAGTGACTTTCTTTAAAGGGACCTTTAAAGAAAGGACTTCTCATCTCTGGATAAATTAACAAACACAATAAACATAAACATATGCGTTTTTCCAACACTTGTTCCACGGCAGATTAATATAAAGTGTTAGTTTTCTAATTTGTATCACTGTGTAATAACAGTTATTAAAATGAAATATGTTTAGAATAAAAATACACCAGATAGCACAACACGACATCTGTTCTTTTCAAAAAAGTCTTGGGGGAGGACCCCCACACTCCCCACTGAAAGACGACTATGGGCCCCAAACGCCTGGCTCCGGCCCTGATTGGAGGTGCAGATGTGATGTAGGATCACTTCAGTCACGTTCAGGCTGGCAGCTTTTTGCTTATTTTGATCGTGCCCAAAAATACTCAAAAAGTAACAAGTTATTGCCCAGAAACTCTTAACCCAGGCTTCGTTTGACAGGGAAAGCTACACTATTGAGTTTATTCGGCGAGTCCCACTAAAGGGAAAGTGTAAGGAAGCAACGCGGCGTTGTCAGGCAGATTGAGTTCGAGAGATAAAATCCACCCACAGAGGTGGTTGATCCGATGTGTCAGCGGGAACACAACTGAAGCTGAAACGGAGAGGTTCTGCGACGCTGGAGGAAAGTGCCATAAACTGTGTTCATGTTTTTTTCACCAGATACTAATGGAACACTTTTTCTCTTTACACAGTGCAGTTCTGATCGAAAGAAGAAACTTTATTTATACAGCGCCTTTCACAGATCAAATCACAAAGAGCTTCACAGTGAAACGAGTGAATGAAAAACAACAACATACTGTATTAAACAAATGACAATAGGGACAATCATAAGCCGAGTCAACCGCTGCTTTTTAAAAGAATCAACGGAGTCGGCCTCACTGACGGCAGAGGAAGGTCATTCCTCCGTTTAGGACACGCCTCCTCTGGTTTTAAAGCGGGTCACTGGGTCAGGGAGCTGGTCCTGGCCCAAGGATACCTTATTTTATTTGAAAATTGTGTTTTATTCTCCTTTAGTATATTCTAAACACAGTCATTTGTGGGGAAATCACTGTGCATCTAATTATAAAACATTTGTATCAATTTCATGAACTTTCAGGATATTTTTTAGCATTTTGTGAACGCGACCCTGAAAGGTGATGTTGTGAAATGTGTCTATAAACTCGTCCTGTGATGAAATTGTTTGCTAATGAAATGTGGGGAAAGTTAGGAATGAGTCACCACTGACGTTTTAATTTAGTGGCTTCCTCTGTCATTGTTTGTGATCAAAAAATCAGGTATAGGTCCTTTCATGTGTCACCTGTCAACAGTGAAACGTTTTTGGAACCGAGTGGGCGTCGGACTAAACGGTAGCGCAGCGGTTAGTGCTCTCGCTTCACAGCTAGAAGGTCCCGGGTTCGATTCCCACCTGGACAGGGCCTTTCTGTGTGGAGTTTGCATGTTCTCCCCGTGTCTGCGTAGGTTTCCTCCGGGTACTCCGGTTTTCCCTACCACTAAAAACATGTACAATAGGCCAGGATGAATGGTGTGTGTGAATGTATGGAGGTGGTCAGAGGGACCGTTGGCGCAGAAGTGTGTAGTCGCGACGCGCTTCTGTCAGTCTCCCCCAGGGGAAACTGAAGCTACTAACGTAGTTTACCATCACCGAGTCTGGAGTGAATGTAAAATGCTCTCATGTAAAGCGCTTTGTGACCATGTCTGTGAAAGGCGCTATATAAATAAAGATCTTCTTCTTCTTCTTCTAAACACTGTCTGATACATTTCTGTTTTCTATTGCATTTTCCTGCAAACGTCAGCTTAATAACCAATAAATAAACTGTGGTGCAGGTTCGAGTCCTGAACATGTTTATAGTTCTGTCAAATGGAAGTAAAGTCGGCGACACAAAGAAGAGGGATGGATTTCAGTGGATTTAATAAGAGAAGGAGGTGGACCTCAGCCCAGAGACGGAGGAGCCAGTGGAGAGAAAGAGCTGAATAGAAATCCGACTCCAAACTCAGTAAAATGGGAAATGGTCTCATCTTAAATAGCACTTTTCTGCCTTCATTGGGCCCAAAGTGCTTTACAGCCAGGAACACTCACATTCACACTGTCATTCATACACCAGTGTATGCTGACACTTGAGGCAAGGTGGTGACGACTTGCTCTACCATCTGCCCCACTGTGGCTAAACTCTGTCTGTGGTTGGAATGTAGCTGGAAAAGGTGGTTCATGTGAACTTTTGTGATATAATGTGCTGACTGGTGTGGCTGGCGTGGAGCTGTGGACATTTATTCGTTGTTAGTGCCGCTGATAGGGAAATGAAAATAGAGGTAGCTAATGTGTTTTTGGTCCGTGTACCGTTCGTTCAAACAATTTTCAATTTGAAAACAACACTGAAATTACCCTGAAACCTGTGCTATAAGCATTTTTCATTTCATAAAATGAAACAAAATCACTCAAAATGGCACCTATTTTTATATTTCAATATGATACAAAAACAGAAAAATGAAAATTGAAATCACAGCCTCAGAGGTCCGTGTATAAAGTATAATTCATTTTTCGTTTCCACGTTTCAGAATGAAAGTGTTCGTGCATATTTCCTTTTATCGATTTTCACATTAAAATCCAAAACAAATTAACCAAAACACAACGTTTCTCATTTTTGGTAATGAAACGAAATCAGTCCAAATGGCTTCAATTTGGATTTTTGTATATGATGCATACAACGAAAAATGGCATTTTAAATTACTAACGAAGCCTTATTTGATTTAGTTATATTGTTTTATTTGTTTGTGGTCAACCGGAAGCTGAGTTGACTGTACGTCGCATATTATGGTCCGCCTTGACACACCTGAAGGACTTGTCTTCTTTAGCCTATTCTGAGCGAGACTTACTTGGCCCGCACACATTTGACTCACTTTTTCAGGAGTTGGCGCTCAGTGCTGCTTTTATGTTTAACTGGGATTTCACTTCCAGATACGCACGAGGCAGAGACAGCCCGCCTGCATTAGCAGGTTGAGCCACAGCCCACTAGATGGCGCACTGGAATTTGCGGTCACGGTGACACGCTGTTGAACTAAATAACTCTACTCATTAAATACATAGTGGATTAACTTGAACTGAATTACAGGTATTCACTTCATATGTGCTTGTTTTTTCTTTAGCTGACATGTCATTTGATCTGTTTAATACCCAACGATGGCATCAGGTGAAGAGAAAACCCATAATATGATACATCTTTGATGTCTCATGTATGTGCGTAAAAACATGGCTGGCAAAAAAACAATTATGTAATAAATTGCTTTATTAAAACACTTGTAGGTAAACATAACAGTCCTACACCTCTCACTTGGCACTGAGGCCATTGTGGAACATTATGTGATACAACCAACCTTTTGTGAACCAATGCTTATGGTGTTTCCATCATCAAAATCAAATCAAAAAGAAAGTCTCAAGATTGATTCTTTGTAACCAAGAACACCTTTTAACCTCTTACCTTAATCGAGCACATTTTCTCCAGTTTTGCTTTACACAAATCTTAAAGCCTCTTTACTGGAGCTTGCAGCCGATAGCTTTAGAATGAGGCATAAGACATACAAAACTTGTGTTGCATTTTTGTATTGGTCACCTTTTTGTTGCTCTTTCGTGGCTTTCTTGTTGCTTTATCACTCTTTAGTCATGTGTTTTTGTCACCTTTTTTGTTGTGTTATTGTTGCTTTTCCAACAATAAACAATTCCAACATGTTTGTCACTCTTTTTCCCCATTTTGGAAGTGTTTTTGTTGTGTTTTAGTCTTTTTAATCTTTTTTTTCCCCCCTCATGATTTTGCTATTTTTTGTTGCTTTTCATCGCTCTTTAGTCGTGTGAGACATTGATGAGGCATCAAAGATGTATCATATGATGGGTTTTCTCTTCACCTGATGCCATCGTTGGGTATTAAACAGATCAAATGACATGTCAGCTAAAGAAAAAACAAGCACATATGAAGTGAATACCTGTAATTCAGTTCAAGTTAATCCACTATGTATTTAATGAGTAGAGTTATTTAGTTCAACAGCGTGTCACCGTGACCGCAAATTCCAGTGCACCATCTAGTGGGCTGTGGCTCAACCTGCTAATGCAGGCGGGCTGTCTCTGCCTCGTGCGTATCTGATAGTGAAATCCCAGTTAAACATAAAAGCAGCACTGAGCGCCAACTCCTGAAAAAGTGAGTCAAATGTGTGCGGGCCAAGTAAGTCTCGCTCAGAATAGGCTAAAGAAGACAAGTTCTTCAGGTGTGTCAAGGCGGACCATAATATGCGACGTACAGTCAACTCAGCTTCCGGTTGACCACAAACAAATAAAACAATATAACAAAATCAAATAAGGCTTCGTTAGTAATTTAAAATGCCATTTTTCGTTGTATGCATCATATACAAAAATCCAAATTCAAGCCATTTGGACTGATTTCGTTTCATTACCAAAAATGAGAAACGTTGTGTTTTGGTTAATTTGTTTTGGATTTTAATGTGAAAATCGATAAAAGGAAATATGCACGAACACTTTCATTCTGAAACGTGGAAACGAAAAATGAATTATACTTTATACACGGACCCTCAGAGCGTCATTATTTTGTTTTATCGATTTGTGTATAGCCGGGAGTTCGGCTGTACGGTTCACATTAAGGTCCCGCCTGAAACACTGGGCTCGTCGGGTGCAATTTCTAATAAGGAAAAACTAACACGGAGATTGTGTACACTTTTTGCAGTTGTTCAATTTTCAGTTCTTTGTCCTGGGGTATTAGCACTCCTTATGCTGCGTTTACACATAAGCACGATGCGTTACCAATGCACATTCGTGGCCCAGGATCACGAATGTGAGTGGAATTTGATGATTCGGGGCAGAGGTTTCACGCGCCGCCACTAACTGTTGCGACCTGTTACTACGCGTTACGATTAATGGCACGAATTATTACGCACGGTCACGAATATGTGTCCCGCGCTGCTGCGTGGCGTCCCGCGCTGCTGCGTGGCGTCCCGCGCTGCAGCGTGGCGTCCCGCGCTGCTGCGTGGCGTCCCGCGCTGCTGCGTGGCGTCCCGCGCTGCTGCGTGGCGTCCGCTGCGTGGCGTCCCGCGTTGCTGCGTGGTGTTGCGCGGTGCCACGGGCTGTTACGGGTCACTAGCAATATTCGTGTTCTGTCAGAAATCTGTGAAGAATTGGGCGAATGTGGACCAGACCGGCAGCCGCACAAGCGCTGTGTGTACAAGCGCTCCCATTCTCGTTTGCTCCTCCTCCTCCTCTGGTCCCGTGTGGCGCTGCTTTCTGCTCTTAGCCTGGAAAAATCCAGACTCACCGCTGTACCAGCCGGTGAGTCTGGTCACCCCTGCGTTGAATCCATTTCCCACAGCGGTAGATACGCAAGCAAACAGGAAGTGGAGTAAACCAATCAGCGAAGGGCGGGCGTCTGCTGTTGATGCGGTGTTATTAGCGGTTTTGCGTTAATATTTGCGCAGGATTATGAATAATGAAACTCACCGACTGTCGATGTGTTTTTTGGTCATTTACCGCCGACTGGAGACACGCTTTCTCTCTTTCGTGCATCGTTCGTAGATTGTTATTGAGGGGACTTCCGCGTCCCGTGAGTGACGTTGCTCGCTAACAACACGTCACGGCAAATAAACCAATCTGATTGCACGTGAACGGATTGATTTTGCGGAAGCCGCGAACGAGGACGGGGTGACCAGACTGATCCCCCGCTGGATACAAAAATACAGAGGGGAATCATTCTGGTCTCACCAGGCTATTCTGCTCTAGCCTCAGGTATGTCCATGTTGTCAACATTACGAAAATACAGTTCCCAAATAGCGTTTCAAAACTTTGTTCTGCCGCTGTCAGGCCGTCAGCACTTTGACACTTTTCCTTGGCATAGCTACTGCAGGTACCAACATTTACTTTGGGCGTAGCGTGGGTTTCTAATGTTGAGCGTGAACACAGTGATTCTGCTCTACGAATGCTCTCACGCTGAATTACGAAGCGCCACTACTCCTCACGAAAGGACACGCTCCGTTGCGAACTCCACGAACAGAGGGCGATTCGTGGAAGATTTTTTGACAGACAAAAACTTTCTCCACGAACGTCACGAATGTCACGAACTGATGCGTTCTGTTAAGAATCCCATTGAGATGCGTTAAGTCACGAACGTCACGAATGACGGAAAAATGACATTCGTAACGCATCGTGCTTATGTGTAAACGCAGCATTAGATTCTGTAACTTAACCCGAGATGGGAGTGGTTATGCACAGAGCTAACTACAGCGCAATGCTAGGTGGCCAATGCGCCCGTAGCCGGCTGGGGTACAACCTGGGGTACGTACCTCGTGCACTTCCTCGAGCTCCCTTCTCCTCGCTCCTCCACTAAACCACGCACGAGTCTTGTGTCCACATAGCTGTGCTCTCTACATCTGTGTAGAATCTGACATTCTGCAATTACGCACAGAGCTAAGTGGCTAGTGCGCCGTTCGCAAAAATCAGTTTGATATATATCCCAACCAGTCGGTTTTGGGCCATTTTGAGATTTTCACAGATTATTAAAGTGTAGTCTCCAAGCTTTCCAATGATGTGTAACACATGGAAATCTGATCATATTTGGAGGCGTAGCGGTGATTTAAAGTTGGCAATTCCCAAAAAACCAAAGGGGATTAAACGGCCTCTGAAGTTTTGGGCCATTCTCACCTCTCTGCTGTTGGGACAATAGGGCTCATTTACATCTCATTTGCATAAGCCACACCCCCTGTCAAACTCCCTGTCAATATTATATACAGTATGAGTATGAATCCAACTATGAATCAGAATCAGAATAGATTTGATTGCCATTGTCGTTTTTTGCTAATGATAAATAAGCAATAAACTATGGAAAATAAAAAGAATATATCAATCAATAAAGCAAATCCCTCAAACATTGCTTAGAGAGCGCTTTTCATACCAGAATGATAAGATAAGTTTACAATATATTTAAAAAACAAGAGAAGAGATCTGATGCTTGGGTATTTTAATGTTATTGCAGTGCTCTGATTCATGAAACCTCACACAGTTTCTACACATCATCCCCCCAAAAAAATCATAATTTACACATAATATGAATACTTTTTTAAGTTTACTTTACTTTAAGCTATAGAAAAATGCCAATTGAGTGAATATGAATCATTATTTTGTAATAAAGGATCAATATCTAATATTTACTACATCACATTTGCTGCATGAGGTTTGTACTGTCGCCTGAATCGAGGTGGGTTTTTATTCCTTCAAGTTTTTATTATTCAATGCTTTAACCTGACTGTTTTTTACACTCAACACCATCTGTTCTTAAACAATATTTCCCCCCAAATCTGCACCACATAGTCTGCACAGTGTAATTTGCACTTTATGGGGAAAAAAAAGGTTTTCTCTATTGGCAAGCATTGTGAGTGAAACTGGTCATTGTCCACTTTAAAAAAATAATATATATATATATCCAGTGCGGTAACGCAAACGACCCTGGGGAAGCTGGTAGTACAAACCATGCAAAACACATGTAAAAATAGTGCTTTCCTTTTGTGGCATTTTTCAAAGTGTCAATCGTCCAGCCAGGTCAGGGCAGCACCCGCTCCCCTAAATGAGTTCTTTTGCACCATAGTGGTCAAACAAGAGTTCCTCATTGACTTTAGGTCCCTGAAGGCTCTGAAGAAGATGACTTGCTGCGCTCCTTCAGGAAAGTTCATTCGACAGGCCAGCCTAACGTGAGGCTTCTTCTTTGAGTGGTTGCTGAGCCTTCCAAAAGTCTCAATGTCCGGGTGGCAAGGGCATCGGGCATTGTGGGCATCCACGCAGAGGTCCTCATTACCAGCTTTGTAGAAGAATAGCCCATCTCACCGTCTCTCTCTGCCATTCTTTCTGCCCTTCTGTGCCAGTGAGGAGCTGTCCGTGGTAGTCACAGAGAATGGAGTCCTTGGGGAACGTCTTGGTGGTCACCACTCCTGCGGGTCAGAGATAAGAACAGGATAGTTAGTTTTGTTTGTGTTTTTGTAAATTAATTGAAGGAGAGAGACAGAGATGAAGGGGAAAGTGATGAGGATGGAGGAGTGAGAGAGAGAGGATGGAGGAGAATTGCTTATCTTGGATTGCTGAGATCCCCATCTGTCGTACGGGTGACGGGCCAACTTTCTTCAGTTGCTTGAAGTAATCCTCAAGCATGTTGGTCTTCTCAAGGAAGTCCAGGCTGATGTCATCCCCCGTTGGCTGCATGTATCATAGCACCCTTTATACATTGTCCACCTTTTTAGAAGGATACATAAAGATAAATACAATATAAATAACAAAGTTAAAGTAATAGAGGGGATGGAGACAGGAAGAGAGGGGATGGAGACAGGAAACGTAACAGAGGGAACATAACAGAAAAATAAGAATAAAAGAATTGACACATACCTCTTGCTGGTATTGTTTAACTATCAAAAAACATTCCAGAGTCTGTATCTGTACGTCCTGGTCTAGTCTTGGTTTAGACCTCAGTTAGTGGTTAGCCCTGGTTTGAGTCAAAGGATTAAAGAAATCCTGTACATTAAACTCTAATGAATACTTTAACTTTTGACTTATATCGCACAACGAGAGTCCTGAGCTAGCTAATAACAATAGGTATGAGAAAGTCTAAACATGGACTAAACATGAGATAACGTACGTGTTTTTAGAATGAACACAAAACGACAAACGTTGATGTTTACTAGGCCATAGTGATGTAGATAATGGACATAGTGTAGCTACTCTTTAATTTACAGACAAAATCCTGCTGTTTCTCCCCGGGTTGAGCTTCTGTGTCAGAGCTGCCTGTGTCTGCTCCGCCTCACGCTGAGAGAGAGCTATGGATGCGCCGACTACATTTATGGCGTAGTTTAAGTTTGTAGAGATCTTGATTTTGTGTAAATAGCAGGTTTAGTTGCACGTTAGCTTACACGTTAGCTTACAACAGCACGCCTTTGTTAGCTGCTGGAGCACATACACTCTCATAAACGAGAGAGAGGAAAAGGCCGACATTGCGTTGTATCAGCCACTTCTTATTTGAGAGAGATCCGCTTCATATTTTCGGTTTTATGGCCAGATAAAGTTACACTGGATTTGTGCAGTGAAATGTAAACAATCTAGGACCACGTGCGGGAATACAACGCAATGTCGGCCTTTTCCTCTCGTGTATGAGTGTATATGCATTACTAAAGTAGTACAGGAGTCTTTTCTACAGTTATAACTTCTGTTATATCCGGAGTCTGTGAATCTCTCTCAGTATGAGGCTCCAGCAGCTAACGGAGGCGTGCTGTTGTAAGCTAACGTTTAAGCTAACGTGTAAGCTAACATGCAACTGAAGCTGCTATTTACAGAAAATCAAGATCTCTACAAACTTCTGACACAGAAGCTCAAGCTGGGGAGAAGCAGCAGGATTTTGTCTGTAAATTAAAGAGTAGCTACACTATGTCCATTATCTACATCACTATGGCCTAGTAAACATCAACGTTATCCAAATGAGATGTAAATGAGCCCTATTGTCACTCCCAACAGCAGAGAGGGGAGAATGGCCCTAAACCCCAGAGGCCGTTTAATCCCCTTTGGCCTTTTGGGAATTGTTAACTTTAAATCACCGCTACACCTCCAAATATGATCAGATTTCCATGTGTTACACATCATTGGAAAGCTTGGAGACTACACTTTAATAATCTGTGAAAATCTCAAAATGCCCCAGAAGCAACTTGTGTCCCTGGTTCTAGTGACTGGTCACATATACATATATATATACATATATATATATCGAACAGATTTTTGCGAATGGCGCACTGGCCACTTGGCACAGTATGTTTAGCTCTGTGCGTAATTGCAGAATGTCAGATTCTACACAGATGTAGAGAGCACAGCTATGTGGACACAAGACTCGTGCGTTGTTTAGTGGAGGAGCGAGGAGAAGGGAGCTCGAGGAAGTGCACGAGGTACGTACCCCAGGTTGTACCCCAGCCGGCTACGGGCGCATTGGCCACCTAGCATAGCGCTGTAGTTAGCTCCGTGCATAACCACTCCCATCTCGGAGGAAGTCATAGAATCTAAAGAGTGCTAATACCCCAGGACAAAGAACTGCAAATTTAACAACTGCAAAAAGTGTATACAATCTCCGTGTTAGTTTTTCCCTATTAGAAATTGCACCCCGAAAGTATTTCCGGTGGGACCTTAATGTGAACCGTACAGCCGAACATCCGGCTATACACAAATTGATAAAACAAAATAATGACGCTTTGAGGCTGTGATTTAAATTTTCATTATTCCG
Source organism: Proterorhinus semilunaris (assembly GCA_021464625.1). Taxonomy (NCBI): domain Eukaryota; kingdom Metazoa; phylum Chordata; class Actinopteri; order Gobiiformes; family Gobiidae; genus Proterorhinus; species Proterorhinus semilunaris. The sequence continues at coordinate 2,354,605 of CM038364.1, forward strand.
TTCTTGAATCATATTGAAATATGAAAATACGTGCCATTTTGTGTGATTTTGTTTCATTTTATGAAATGAAAAATGCTTATAGCACACGTTTCTGCGTAATTTCATTGTTATTTTCAAATAGAAAATGTATTGAACGAACGGTACACATTTTTCTGTCTTTATTCCACTCTGTCTTGTCTTCCATGTGTTCACTTTTGGGACAGTAAAATCCCCCACGCATGTTGGATTTCCAGTGACTGAGGTTGAGTCGCGTCTTTCGGCCGCCCACATTGCACGATTCAAACGCAAGTCCAGTCGTTGACCCCCCACGCTATGACACGACTCTCTGCGACTGTCTTCAACACATCACGACTCAGGAAGACTCACCGCCGCTAAAAATCATATCAAAATTGGGTGAAAATATTGTGTAGCGTGTGTTCAGCTTTAGAGCTGGTGGAGTCCTCATATTCACAGTAAAAGTATTGATTAAATTGGTTTCAGATCACATTTTGTTGCTGTAAAGTGCCTCTGTAGATAAGAGAATGTCTCTCTTGTTTGTCTCTGCTCACAAGATTAGCCATAAACTGAATTTCCATCGCTCCTAAATGAGTTTCTGACGCGCGCCTGTGTATAAATATTCTGATTCCCGTGCGTCACTGAGAGGCTCTGTCACACTTCTGGAAATGCTCCATACCAGAGCTGTGTTGGTGCCGTTTCCCTCCTCCTCTCTGGGCCCATCGGACCAGCATGCCACCTTCACGAGCACCCACGGGTGGCGCCGCACTCCTTCAGGCAGAGAGGAGGTGGGGGGGCCCGTGAGCCACTGTGAGCTCAGATTAGAGGAGGAGAAGGAGCCACTGCAGATGATGAGATACACTCAATTAAACAGGAGCGAGCTGAGGAGTGTGCCCTGGGGAAAGGCACTGATACCACCCACACACTGCCGAAACTACTCATTGTGAGCACTGGTTTCTCACCCACACACACAAATAAAACACACAATCAGAGAAACCCTACCAAACACTGGGCTGGTTCACTATCCCCACAAAAGCCAGATGCATAATACAGAGCAAATACCGTTAATACAGTATCAAGCTGTACTCTGTAGTGTAAGTGCTGGATGTTTGGCTTTGTGATTTCCACTGGGCCACCTCACTCAGGGGGCCTGCATGAGGAAGAATATTCGTGGCAGTGTTTCCTCATCAGCACCAACATGGATTAGGCGTGACAGAGGCGTGTAAGCACGAGACGATGCGAGGTGCTTCTTTAGAAGGGCATAGTGTGTATTTGACAAACACATTATTGCCTTTCACTTCAACAAGGGAGAAGTCGTGATGGTACTACCAGTTCCAATGTGTTACCTTTGAACTGCCCAGGCTTGTCCCCCCACCCAACTTTTTAGCCAATCATCACCAACCCTGCTCTCCCCTGCGCTGTGCATGAAACACCGCTGCGGGGGGCGGAGCTGGGCCGCCCGCTGTAGATACATGACACCGCGGCGCTTCATTCAGCTGAATTGTAACCTGCCACTTTGTTTTCCCAGTAACGGTAACGGCATTGTAACGATGGGGAGAGTAATTAATTAGATTACTTCGTTACTGAAAATGTAGCGGCGTTATACTTAAACACCGTTATTCCCAACACTGGTTAAGACAAAGTGAGTTAGTAAGTGAGAGCTTTTTGTGTTATTGTACAGTTGTACTAGCCTGGCTATTGCCAGGCTAAATATCACAGGCGACCACCAATTAATTTTCTCGTAGAGAAAAATGAATTTCGTTGTACAACTGTTGTACAACGAAATTACGTTCAGGTGTTAGTCCTGAGTCGCTGTGACTGAGCGCGGCGTCATTGTGGGCCAACCTGAGCATGTTTTTGGAGGACGGGGAAACTGGAAACCCGGAGGAAACCTGCCTGCCTTCAGTGATCCTCTGAAACGGTGCACTGCCTCCTTGGTTTGTCCCGGTTTCAGAGCGTGGTGTCCTGCACTGATCACTTATTTGGACAATCTGCTTTCTCAGTACGCACAGCACACTCCTGGATCTTGGTCCCAACAGAACTGAGGAACCTGACCTCATTCCACAGTTTCAGTAATTCTGTAAAGAAGTGGCTTTTGGACAATCAGACAAGTGAACACAACACGGACTAAAGTCCCCAACCACTGATGCATGTCTTGCTTTGTGGAAGCTTGTGGTGTTTTGTGTATTGTCCCTTGCTGATCTTTTAGCTGAGCTAATTTGCCTATTTTCTTTTTTACATATTTAATTATATGTTGTTATTCATCATTCACTGTCCTTTTATGTCTTTGTGACGGTGTTTTTGTTGTGTGTTTGTTTCTGTTGTATGTCCTATCTGTCTTGACATCAACCTGCCATGGGACTACGCATGAAAATGAGCCTATGGCTAACTCCGGCACATTTACATGTTGAAAAAACACATGTTGATTAATGTGCACTGTCCCAATTCAAATAAGATCAGCTCCTCCACCTCCTGCGCAGCTCCCTCCGCTCCACAACAGTCTTTCAGTATCTTCTCCTCGTTTGTCCCGTCTCTGTTTCCTGTAGCTCCTCTTGTGATGCCCCCGCTGTGCTGCAGGTGAGAGGGCTCTCGGTGCCTCTGCAGTGTTTCACAAGAAGAAAAGTGTTAGTCTCAAATGTCTTTGGGTCATAAGCTGCTGTTAGTTTAAAAACTCCTTCGGGTTGTACTCTCTGCATACAAATCCACTGAACCTCACAAAAACACAGCAAAGATGTACCAAAGCATCCAGAAAACAATGTGGAGCACATTAACTACAAATGCAGTTCGCAGAAAAAGGCAAAAAAATGCAGCTGTACAAAGAGGGGAGGGAGTTGCTGTTTGTTTACGTGTCTCCATGGTGTACAGATGTGGCATGACGAGAAATGCAGGTTGACAAATAGCTAAGGATTGTCAACAACGCCACCTAGAGTAAGCCTAGGACCCTGCACAAGGCAGACACAGGTTCATTTTACCTTTTAATCGGGGGCAGGGACAGGACTTTTAATTATAAAAATACACTTTTTGGACAGAATTTCTAGGCGCAGCCAGGGGCCGGAGGGTGTCCGGTTTGGGAACCTCAGAATCTCATCTCTGCTGTTTGCAGATGATGTTGTTCTGTTGGCTTCATCAAATCAGGACCTCCAGCGCGCACTGGCGCGGTTTGCAGCCGAGTGTGAAGCGGCCGGGATGAGGATCAGCACCTCCAAATCTGAGGCCATGGTTCTCCACCGGAAAAAGGTGGTTTCCCCGCTTCAGGTCGGTGGGGAGTCCTTGCCCCAAGTGGAGGAGTTCAAGTATCTCGGGGTCGTGTTCACGAGTGAGGGACGGATGGAGCGTGAGATCGATAGACGGATCGGTGCGGCGTCAGCAGTGATGCGGTCGCTGTATCGGACCGTTGTGGTGAAGAGGGAGCTGAGTCTGAGGCAAAGCTCTCGATTTACCGATTGATCTATGTTCCCACCCTCACCTATGGTCATGAGATTTGGGTAATGACCGAAAGGACAAGATCGCGAATACAAGCGGCCGAAATGAGTTTCCTTCGCAGGGTGGCTGGGCGCACCCTCCGAGATCGGGTGAGGAGCTCAGTTACCCGGGAGGAGCTCGGACTCGAGTCGCTACTCCTTCACGTCGAAAGGAGCCAGCTGAGGTGGCTAGGGCATCTGTTCCGGATGCCTCCTGGTCGCCTCCCTCGGGAGGTGTTCCAGGCATGTCCCACTGGGAGGAGGCCTCGTGGAAGGCCCAGGACACGCTGGTGGGACTATGTCTCCGAGCTGGCCTGGTGTCGTCTCGGGGTCCCCCCAGAACAGCTGGAGGAGGTGTGCGTGGATCGGGAAGTCTGGGCATCTCTGCTGAGACTGCTGCCCCCGCGACCCGGCCCCGGATAAAGCGGAAGAAAAATAAATAAATAAATGGATGGACACTTTTTAAATATATAGCCAAGGAAGTTAATTAACAATTTAAATTCCAAAACAAATGCAACATGCAAATAAAGAAATGAGAAATACAAAATTAATTAATTACAGTTAAAATGTTCAACAGTTACATAATTTGGTTTGCTCACCAATACCTTAGAACTCCGTGGATATGCCCCAAACTAGCCCCTGGACAAAAATACTCAAGTTGCATCAGTACATTCGGAATGGGGAAATGTCCAGGACGTTACTCTTTGGGAAAAGGTATCCAGAACAACAGCGGGGGGAGGAGTAATGCCGACGTGGTACTACTCGTACTACAAAAGGTAGTCCCCAGTGGACGTAGGAGGTGCAGCTTGGTCCCGCTGTGGTGTAGAAGCAAAACATTAAGAGACCGTAAGATTAGAATTTAAAAAGGGGAGTCAGGAAGAAACCAGCAACCTACCGGTAAGCAGAGCACCGGTCTCGAGACCCCAACGGAGGCGTGCTCCCGGCCTCCGCTCAGAACGCGCACTAGAGCGCCAATAGAAGCACCAATAGAAGCACCAATAGAAGCACCACACTGTACAAGGAAGCACCATTAGGGTGGCGAAGTACAGCAATGGGTCAAAAGACCCCATGCTGCTCACTGAGACATCAAAATGCTAATGACCCAGCTGCTGGCGGCCTGTAGAAGCCGTGGTGAAACTGGAACCGGAAATCGCGTATTCATACCAAGCACGCACAATACTATGGCATAGAAAAAGTCCACAATATGCAGACTCACCCACGAGGAGTCTGCAAACAGCCGACCAGGCGTCAACACACGCCAGCACACTGTAAAATGTTAAATTGTTTCAACTCAAAAAACTAAGTCCAAGGGCTGCCAAGAAATTGTATGTGTAACCAATAACCAATTTACAATGTAATCGATTTGAAATTTCAGATTCACCTCTTTAGTTGAATTGTATTCTCAGGTTGACACAACTGATTTAATTTGTAACTGACGTTTTTCATTTCAGACAACTAGAAACAGTTGCAGAGCACTAAAGAGGAGAGCACTGTTAAGCTCTAAGCCGTCACAAACTGGAGCGTAAAAGGCGACACCAAACTCACCCATAGAAAGGTGGATGGTGATTACACGAGGTGACCACAGCGCATTGCGCCACCCCAGACGCCGCCAGGGGCACAACTCCCGGGAAGCGAGAGAGCCACGCAGGGGGGAGACCAACGAGAGTGGGAGACCTGAGCTTATACCATATCAGTCCCGCCCCGCCAAGACCAGTGCCAAGTCTGGTCCGAGAAGGTGCGCTCCAAGAAACAGGTATGGGAGGGCGGGCGGACTCCACACTGCCACACGTATTAGCATCTTAAGATATAATACAAAATGAATATTAATGCTTCAGTGCAAGTAGACACAATGAAAATATGATGCTATAATATATGCTGCCTGGCACCTTTTAACTATAGACAAAATCCAACCCACTTTGTTTTACTGTTAGCATTAGTTTGTGGTTGATTAGTCCAGTGGAGATTTGACCTATAGAAATAGTGGCTGTTTCCCGATGGCCAGGATCCTCGACGGCGTCTCGACCACTTCGGACATAATCCACGTCATCACAGCGCCGCCAAGTGGTGTTCCAATTCACTCAGACCCCACGCCCCCTCGCAGCTCGACTCCTCCGTTTGGCTCATTTACAAAGGATGCACCTGTGGATCCTCCGCTGCCTCGGAGAGCTGAAATGACCCATGATGCACTGCAAAACTTTATTAGTTTGAAGTTTTGTTCCACATTTGTGACCCGCCCTGGCTTCCAGGGACACAAGTCGGCAGTCCGTGTCTCGAGAAAAACGTAAACAACGTGTGTTTTTTTTAAATTGGTGATTTTCACTTTTTTGCAGAATCGTTCAGTTGAAGTCACGAAGAAGCTTCTCCGTGTTTAAGCTAGCAGTATTGGTATATTTAAAAGCGTAAACTTTTAGGTTCAAATCGACTAGTTTGGGGTTGGTTTCCGAGCGTGACTTTGTCTGTGTGTATTTACATACTGGGTAAACACCGCCGAGGAGGAGGAGGCACAGCCACACAGCTGGTTTGGTTTGCATTGTTGACACAGGCAGTTTTTTTACACACATCTATTGTCGATCGGTTGTCAGGTTGAAAAAGTCTTGTTTTGTCAGAGAAATAGCGCACGCCGTGGGGGCGAGTGCGTGTGCTGCTTCAGGACTGTAACGCTTCCCCTGTGGCGCACGGAGGCCGCTGCTCCGCGCGCTGGAAAATGGATTTACCACGAGTTTGCTGAGCAGAAGGCACGCAAAGGTTACTTCAGACGGGTGAGTGAAAGTTTTGCTGCATCCAAAACCATTCAATTATAGCCTCTAGGCACTAACACTGGCAACTGATCCTTAACCTTTCATGGGGTCAACTGTTAGATCAATGCCCAATTCGACCGTCCTTACCCAGGGGAAGGGGAAGTGACATCACCAACAGCTGTTCTTCTTCTTCTTAAAAGTTCAGTGCAGGCCAAACAAAAGTGCATACCACCACCTACTGTATATTGTCCAACAACAACATAGTGTCCAAATAAAGACGTTTAAGGCGAAAAAAACAGAAACATCCAAATGATCCATCACATTTCCCTTTATTTGATCTCAACAGCGGTTTCATAAAGCTACAGTATGCAAATTAGCCATGAAAGCAAAAGCACAAACTGCCTTCATTTAGGGCATTTACTGAGGAGGCTCTTTAAAACCATGTGACTGTGCTGTTGTGACTCTGACATGTATTTTGTCACTTTTATAAAGTTTGGCTTGTGCAGAATCTTTTTTTTTTTTAAATATTTGTATTATTAAATCAACAGTGTTTGCGCATGAATCACTCGAGGGTGGGGGAGAGGGGGGTTGGGGAGATTGGCGCAGTGGCTTATGGGATGGCACATAGCTCCTAATCGCCAGTGAGTTAGCATCAGAGGTCCCTATGCTAAAGTGGCTATGATAGTTAGCATACAGGCCACTTTCCGTAACTCCTTCCTTACCGACAGCCCAATTCGGACGCTTCTCATCATGGCGGAGGGTGACGCACATCCGGTTTGGCGTTAGACCTCTTACTAATTCACTGGTTTTGGAAGGAGCATTTGTTTTTTTTATCGCTGGTGGCCGCTGTGCCATCCATTGCTTTTTGATGTGGCTATTGCTGTGCTGTTGTAGGCTAACGTGTAAGCCAGCATGGGAGACAGTCATGTAGTCACGAGGAATGAACCTGCTTTACACAAAATCAAGATCTCTACAAACTTAAATTACTTCATAAATGTAGTCAGCGCATAGCTTTCAGCCACTTCTTATTTGAGAGAGATCCGCTTCATATTTTCGGATTTATGCCCAGGTACAGTTATTGGGTTTGTGCCGTGAAACGTGTATGAGAGAGTATGTGCATTACTAAAACAGTACATGAGTCTTTTCTAAAGTTATAACTTCAGTTGTGTCTGGAGTCTGTAACTCTCTCAGCCTGAGGCTCCAGCAGCTCATGGAGGCGGAGCTGACACAGGCCTAGAGGGACTGGGGAGAAGCTCTGGGAGAAGCACGCAGGATTTTGACTGTAAATAAAAGAGTCGATTATTTGGTTTATTTGGGCTGCCAGATTGTTATTATTAACAATGATGTTCCCAAAGAGAGTTGGCAGAAGATCACTTATAAATGCATACCCCCTCATACAAGCTGTTGACACATTTTGTCATGTTTACAACCATAAACATAAAGATTTTATTTTGAATTTTTTACTGAAAGTTCACACACACACACACACACACACACACAAGTAACAGACAACTGTGAAGTGAAAGCAAAAGGAAAAACTCTAACAAGTTTATTTGGGAAACATCTGCCAAATAACGTGGTTTAATGAAGCTTTACATGCGTTACATGTAACGCATGTAAAGCTCGGAATTACGGAGTTGGTGCGCGTTCCAGTTGAAATTTCAAACTCGGAGCTCGGAAATTCCGACTTCCGAGATCAAGTGGAATGCACCATTAGGTCAGGACTTTGACTGGGCCATTCTAACACATTAATATGTTTGTTTTAAACCATTCCATTGTAGATGTAGCTTTGTGTTCAGGGTCATTGTCCTGCTGGAAGGTGAATCTCCGCCCCAGCCTCAATTCTCTTGCTGACTCCAGCAGGTTTTCCTCCAAAATGTCTCTGTATTTGGCTCCATGGATTGAACAGTGCTCTGTGAGATGTTCAAATCTTGGGAAATCTTTGTATAACTTAAAGGCATTAGAGAGGATTTTCCCTAGAAATTAAGTTGCCAGATTCAACTAAAATTACTTAATTGATTGGTGGCACTCTTGTAATTATGGTCCCCCCCCCAAAAAAAAAGTATATCCATAAACTGTGGCCGTGGTGGGGCCTGCAAAACATTAGCCAATTGACTTGAGCGCCGCTCCTAAGTCGATTGGCTACTAGTCTGTCAATCAAACATTTTGCGTAAGCGCCCCCGGTACGTTATTTACGTAGGCTCCAAGCGTAAGCAGTCCGCCATTACCCCGCAAGACGAAGACGAAGGAAGCTACGAGCGAGTTCTGTTGTTGTGGTCTTTGGAACTTTTGAAGAAATGGCAGAAAAGAACCCTGAAAAACCTAACCGAAAAAGAAAGCCTGTGTTTGAGGTGTTTCAACGGAGGAGAGAGAGTCAGAGAGAGCGGAGCCGAACAACTATCTGTGTAGGAGATTCTTTTGAGCGATGGCGTGCGCTAAAAGTGCTAAAGAATCTTAAGACGGATGCTTTGGTCGCGAAACTTCTGCTGGACAGGTATGTCATGTTTAATTGTGGAGTAAGTACTGTACTTTGTTATTTAGGAAACATGTAAAGTCCAAAACATTTAAAGTTGTACGTTTAGCCTAGCTGTATTCCGATGTCTTCTAGCTATATCGCGGCTAGTTGTACCAGAGACGCACAAGCTTCAGCACTTTTTTGTTTTAATCTGTGGACATAATACTTGTATAGCCTCTAGTCTTGAGTGTAGCTAAGACCTATTGTTTTGTTGCAATGACCGTGGCACAGCTGTTGATGGCGAGCGATCATGTCCCTCCAGTGTGTAAACAGTGAGCTCCTCGTAAAACCTCGAGTTGTAAGTTCTTAATCTTTCTCATTCACTTTTCGCATTTTGGTTCAACTGCACGCTAGATCGTGGATGTTTGGTGAAATTATCAGCATTTAAATGGCCGTCATGGTTGCGGAAGAACTTCATTAATTTCTCCTGTTAGCCTTCTTGTAGCCGCTAAGCTAGTAGTGCTTCGTCCCTTTACCAAAATGGTCTTACCTCGCGCCTGTCTTTCCCTGCTCCACATACAACAAACGCAAACGTCCCTCGCTTGTTTACTGGTGAGATACAGATGTGCCACGGCTTATTTGACGTGTGTGTGTGTATAGCTAAAAAAAAAGGAGAATAGTCGGCTTTTTTAAGTAACGTCACTCTGACCATGAGAATGCTAATGTGCCAGGCTGGTGTAGGCTAATTTGATAGCAAATGATTTGTTCATCTTTCCATAAACATACTCAATGGAGTATGATATTTTCATGCATGTATGTTTAAATTTAATGTAATTGTGTTTACAGCTATGAAAATATTACGTCAACACCATTAACTCATGGTCTATGGGTGAGACCCCAGCCTCCTGTATCCACTATAATGCAGGAGTCACTCACAGACAGGTTGGTGTTTTGTATTGTGTATGATTGCTTTAGGGGGTTATGGAATAGAAACAGTAATATTCCAAAATGTAAACAAACCATGTTTGTTCAGGACCTTTCCGTGACTTGTTGGTCCGTGTTACTATTAGTTATTTTGAACATCTTGTACATTTTTTAATTCCGAACCACAACTGTACTGTTGAAGCTTCCACAAATTGTTGTAATATATAATGGTAATGGAATTTGTAGTAATTAGTATTTTGTGGTTGCAGAAATGCTGATTTCTCTGTCAAAGGTGTCGAGAAATTAAGCAGTAGCAGCAGTAATGAAGGGCTACATTCTCAGCAGCAAGAGGATTCTGGGTAATACACTTTACCGTGGTGTGGTCCTTGGGTCCTTTTGACCCGAAAGCCACTGGAGCCGCAGCCCATCCAAATGGCCCAAAAGCCACTGAAGGATTTTTGTAAAAACAAAACAAAAAGCAGAACAAATTATGAATGTGTGGTAATTTTCAGGCTCTTTTTTGAAGTGTACATTTTTTGACATTAGGGTCTTTAAAGGGTGCAAAATTAAAGGATCACACGAGGGTTAAACTGCATACATTTTTGTTCAAATATGTGTGTCTTGGTGTACATTTTTGTACATACTCAACAGATAAACGGTATACCCAGAGAAACTCGGTAATCATGGAGAAGGCTTGTTTTATCAAGTGTATAGATGCAATAAGTCAAGAGTTGAACATTGAGGTTTGCACGGACGCACACTCACAGACATCAGCACTGTTTCGTAAGTGTTTTTCAGAGAACATGTTTGTTTATGTACACTATTTGGCCCATCATCAAATTTGTTTTCACAGAAACGGGTGAATACAAAGACATGGGCATAAAGCACTCCCTTGACATCTGGCATGGGGCTAAAAACCTTCGTAAAAGGATTGCTGCAGTATGTACTTTTTTGTAATTAAGTTTTTCTTTGTGTTTTTAATGTATTTGTAGTATGTGTTATAATTATGTATTTATCTGTCTAATAAGGCTGGGCGTGAAAAGCAGTGCAAGATGCTACTGAACTGGACCCAAGAAATTACAAATCATTGCTGCCGAACTGCTGAAACATACGGACAGTTCATGGTAACTACAAATGAAGCCAAGTGACGTTATTACTTGCATGACGTGATTACCATAATGTAATGATTGCCTATTCTTTCAGGACCTATGGCAAAGAGTGTTACACCACGTCTCTGGTGAGCATGAGTGGTTCCTTGGTTCATGTCGCCATGGCCCCTTGAATGACAAAGGAAAGTCGTTGATTCCCAAGGGTTCGGTGGCACACAAGCGACTGCAGGATTTAGTGCTGGATGCACGCTGGCTCAAGACGGTTACAAAGTACCTGTGCTTTAGGTATGTGTTCCATAACTTGTACATGTTCTCTGTGAAATGGCACTGACATTACGTATTTCAAATATGTTAAATTCAGGTCCACATCAGATTTGGAATCGTTTCATAATCAAATTCTGATGTATGCTGCAAAGAGATTCCATTTCACTGACAAAGTTTACAAGGCAAGAGTCCATTTGGCAACTTTGGACTACAACCATCACCTCAACAGGCTCAAGAGGAAGAAGGACGGATCAGTGCAGTATGTTTATTTTAATCTTTCCCATAGAACTCCCATGTAATAACACAAAAAGCCTTGTCTACATGTTTATAACAGACAATGCTCTTTATAGACAGTGTTGGGTAGTTACTGAATACTTCTATACATAATATAGTTATGTTCCCAGAAAAAAAGTTATGTGAAATATTATATTTCTGCCGCTTATAGAACATTTATAATGTAGAATAGATCAAAAACAGGGAAATGTTTAGCTTTGTAATGAATCACTTTCCATGATCTATCTATCCAAAATGCGAAAACATATTTTGAAAACTCCTTATGTCACAGTCCTTGTGCACCATGCGTCATGGGAATTGCTTGGTAGTCCTACTCCATGTATAATTTGTAGTGTGCTTTTTGCGATCCAAATCATACCCCGCAGTTCTACATAATGCAAAGCAGGTGGAAATATTCGTATTTTTCAGAATCCAGTAATCTGACTGGACAAAGTAAAGGAATACGTTACCAAATACCTTTCAGGAAAAGTATTCTGAATTCTGTGACTAAATACAATTTAAAAGTATTCTCCCCAACACTGCTTGTAGCGCACTAGGCTATTTGTATTATAGACATAATCCTATGTGTTCCTAAACTTTTTTTCTTCTTTCAAACAGGGAAAATGACAGAATAGACATGAAAATCAGTGGCTACCACCCAACTCCTAAACATGTAAATTGTTGCTGTACAGTTTGAAATTGTTTAATTTTGATTTGAGAAATTCAGTAAACCGTTGCATTTCCAGTTTGTATTCATAATGTATGCTTACATATTTACAAATATAAAGTACTAAAATACATTTCTGGATCTTACAATGTACATCACACCTTATTTCTCATTATAAATTTGGTCTTTTACTTTCTAGCTTCATGTTAAATGTTGGAGCAAAATACATTTCTACCATCCAACTTTTTTTCATGATTCCGATTAAACGTTAACCATTACTAAATATTTTCATATTCTGACACTTTGTATATTCAGTCATCACAAGGGAGTTTACAATTTACGGAGTAAAGACACAAAATATACGAAGACATTTTTATTTCACAAACCAAAATATAACTTCTCACAAAGCTAAAAATCAACATGCAGTCTGGAAGGAATAAATCCCACATAACTGACATGTGGGTCTGCGTAGGTGTCGCGATGCCTCCATACACAGCAAGAGGTTATAACAACTGTATTACCAGGGCCTAATACCATCGCGGAGCTCCATGAGCAGTGTCCATGAGGTCAAAAATCATACTTGGCTCGCGGTCCAAGTAACACTCTCGTAGTCTTTGGCATTCATCATGGTTCAATTCCTCGATTCGAGCCTGCAAAAGACATACAAATCAAGACAATTGGCATTACTTCCACTCAATCTATACGATATAGTTTTAATTACATTTTATAGAGTGACTGCTTTTTTACAAAATTATTTTCTCTTAAAGTAATTTAATGGCCTAAAAAATAGAGAAAGTAGGCATTCATACTTTCCTTACGCCTTTTATGCATTCTTTTGACAATTTACATGTATTTATATTAGTATAGTTTAAACTCACCCGGTCACTGTCAATCCGCTGTTGCTGGAGATCCTGGACTCTTTCTATATCTTCTCTCGACAAATGCTGTAGTAAAAGTCCTCGTCGTCTGGCGTGAGGTCTCCCGCGACCTCCGCTGCTCTATGCTTCCCCGGTGCTCTCTGCTCTCCCAATTGCCCCGCGGCATGAACCGGTGCCCCGCTGTCCTCTCCCACGCCGGCCCCATGACCATTTAACCCGTGCTGTAGGTGGCTCATACTCAGTGTCCGAACCCTCCAAGGTATCACCTTCACCGCTCTAACAACAAAAACAAAAATACAATATCAGTAAAACTTGGTACAGAATAAAGGAGTGCTTCAGAGAGTCCTTTGTATAAAACTTAGTAAACAGGTGGCGTATACCAACTTGATTGATAAGCAGAGGTTGACTTGAAAACAAAAATGGTGTCTGAGGCACTCTGTTGTTTTAAAATTAAAAGTCCTTTATGCCACCATGTTGGAACAAAGGAATTTGACAAAAGATTGCCTCGGACACCTTTGACTATCGAAGCTCAGGTTCACAATATTTTTAATTCATTTGCCTCTGCTTATCAATATGCCATATCAATGTATCCAAGTTTATTTTCAGACCAAACAAACAACTATAACAGACAGAAGGATGATTTTGATCAATCTTGCATTTGTAAAGCTAAATTGATAACATGAATGCTATAGCTGCAAGGCGATGCTGCAGAAGCATCCAAGCATACAAATAGTTTTACTACCACAAAAAAAGGTTTGTAGAAAATAAATATACATATTCACCATGGAGGAGTCCGTCATTTGAAAGGCCGAATGATGTTGTGGCTGCAGCAGCGAGTACTCGGGGGGGGAAAAAGTAGTAAATACAATTTCCAATGTGTGTAGATTCTAAGTCTTGGAATGCAAACACCGGCAGAGGCTTCTTCTTTTGATGATTTCCGGCAGACTAGGTGCCTCCTGGTGCATTGCTGCCTCTATAGGTGAAATCCAAAATCACCGGCGGAGGCGTATCTTACGTAGGGAGCTATTGCAAAGGAGGGGGCTCTGACGCATGCGCTCTATTCAAAAATGCACAAAAAGCCGTTGGACATATCTTCCACCGCAGAATCCTCTCTCACACCTTTAACGCTGCTCTAAACTTCTCCACAGCTTTATCCCTGACCTCTCTGGTGAGCTCCTTGGCCTTCATGATGTTGTTTAGTGACCAATACACTCTGACCATAGCTCTGAGGCCCTCACAGAACAGCTGGAATTATACTGAGAGTAGATCACACACAGGTGGCCTCTATTTAATGGTTAGGGCAAGGTGTGAACTTTCTGCAGTCATTAGGAATGTTATAAAGGCAATTTAATGCACTCAGAAAATGCTGTATGAATACTTATGCACGCCCCACTTTCACTTTTCTATTTTTTTTTAAATAACAGAATCATGTATCATTTTGCTTTCACTTCACAGTTGTCTGTTACTTATGTGTGAACTTTCAGTAAAAAATTCAAAATAAAATCTTTATGTTTATGGTTGTAAACATGACAAAATGTGCAAAAGTTCAAGGTGTATTAGTACTTTCGAGAGGCACTGTTACCAATTTGTTTTTGTATCTCTTATATTTCATTTCATTTTTAGATGATCTATTTCTTAAGAATTGTCTGTACAGTTGATTACACTGTGTCCATTATCTACATGCAAAATGATACATGATTCTGTTATTTTACAAAAAATAGAAAAGTGAAAAGTGAGGCGTGCATAAGTATTCATACAGCATTTTCTGAGTGCATTAAATTGCCTTTATAACATTCCTAATGACTGCAGAAAGTTCACACCTTGCCCTAACCATTAAATAGAGGCCACCTGTGTGTAATCTACTCTCAGTATAATTCCAGCTGTTCTGTGAGGGCCTCAGAGCTATGGTCAGAGTGTATAGGTCACTAAACAACATCATGAAGGCCAAGGAGCTCACCAGAGAGGTCAGGGATAAAGCTGTGGAGAAGTTTAAAGCAGCGTTAAGTTCTACAAAGATTTCCCATTTTGAACATCTCACGGAGCACTGTTCAATCCATCATTCAGAAATGGAAAGAGTATAGCACCACTGTGAACTTACCAAGACACGGCCGTCCACCTAAACTAACAGACCGAACAAGGAGAGCACTGGTCAGAAATGCAACCAAGTGCCCCAAGATAACTCTGGAGGAGCTGGGACGTCCTGCCACTGAGCTGGGGGAATCTGTACATGGGACAACTAGAAGTCGTACTCTACACAAATCTGGCCTTCATGGACGAGTGGCAGAAGAAAGCCATTATTGAAAGGAGGCCATAAGAAATCCCGTTTGAAGTTTGCTAGAAGTCATATGGAGGACACAGCTACCATGTGGAAGAAGGTGCTTTGGTCAGATGAGACGAAAATTGAACTTTTTGGCCCAAATGCAAAACGTTATGTATGGGGCAAACCTAACACTGATCATCGTCCTGAGTGCACCATCCCCAGTGTCAAATATGGTGGGGGGGGGCATCATGCTATGGAGCTGCTTTTCCTCAGCGGGGACTGGGAAGATTGTAAGAATAGTTGGGAAGATGGATGGAGCCAAATACAGAGACATTTTGGAGGAAACCCTGCTGGAGTCAGCAAGAGAATTGAGGCTGGGGCGGAGATTCACCTTCCAGCAGGACAATGACCCTAAACACAAACATCTACAATGGAATGGTTTAAAAACAAACTAACAGAGTCATGTATCATGGTTGTAAACATGACAAAATGTGCAAAAGTTCAAGGTGTATTAGTACTTTCTCATGGTACTGTAAGTCTGAAATTGTAGCCACGAGCGATAAACTGGACCTGCTAAATATATTTAATATTTGAATTGAATTTCTTACCAATTCTTGCAGACATTTTATTAATTTATTCAGGCTAAAATGTTCAAACAGTAAGACATCCAACCAAAACCTGTTTATAAACAGCTTTTATTCATGAAACAGTAGTTTTTATAAACATAGATTGACATTTTATTATATGATTTGACACGTGACCGGACGCAGCCTTGTTCTTTACTTCTTGATTACACTCGTGTCATTGTTCAAACCAGTCCCTGTCCTCTGCATTTTTAAACGCCATAATAATAATAATCCAACATAATCGGGTAATTTTGAGCTGTTCTGTGCTCGAAGTGTGTTTATGCTGCAGATGCTGACTGTGCCGTACATCCAACCTGGAATTTAGTTTTACAGAAAATTATTCCTACAGCGGCCAGCAGGAGGAGCCCCAGTCAACATTTTCACCGGCTCTTTCGCATTTCATTGTTATAATTACATTTTTACAGACATATTTTCAAATTATATCATGTAAAATATCAAAGCTGAGGCTCCCAAGATCATGCTTTTAAGTCTATTTTTTAAAACATACAAATAGACTCAAAATAAGACAATTTTATGACTAAAAATACAATTTCCCATATTTTTTACAGCAAAATCAGAATGATGGATTGAGACAGGTTTTAATTTACGGTTTGATCTTGTTAGGATAGGAATCTTAAAGGAACAGGCCACCGGTTCTCCATACTGTTATTTGTTCTTACCTGAGCTCGGTTGCTTCCAACTAGCCATAGGAATATGCTGGGAGAGGCCAAATGCTAACAACATCTTTGGTCGTTTTGTGTGACTGAGCGCACGCACAACGACCAGGCAGGTACGCATCAACTCGTCTAAGCTCAGGTAAGAACAGATCTCAGTATTAAAAATGGTGGCCTGTTCCTTTTACGCTGCCTATTCGTGGAAAACTGTATTTTTTTTTAAATTTTGCCTTGTTTGTTGAAATTCAAACTCCATCAGGTTAGGAATTAGATTAAAAAGAACCTTCGAAACATTGTCCTAGTCCAAGGCTGGACAATTTGAAATCGGTAGGTGAGCTGACGTAGAGATACTGTCGCACCATTGTGAGAAAATGGCCCTTGAAATGACAATTCCCCAAATAAATGAATGAATGTTATTGTGCGTCATAGTTTTTTTTTGTTTCCAGGTGAAATTTGGCCTCAAAACCTGAAAAGGGAAAAAGAGTTTTGCCCTTCAGGGTTTTACACTTTATAAATCCTCACGGAGACGGCGAATGATTTCACTTCTGTGTATGGAAAAAAGTGCAGTCTTTGTGGACATTAAATATGTTACTAGTGTGTGTGTCCCTCCTCTCAGACACACACCACACACTCTCAGACACACACCGCACACTCTCACACACTCTCACACACACCGCACACTCTCACACACTCTCAGACACACACCACACACTCTCACACACTCTCAGACACACACCACACACACCACACACTCTCACACACTCTCAGACACACACCGCACACTCTCACACACTCTCACACACACCGCACACTCTCACACACTCTCAGACACACACACCGCACACTCTCACACACTCTCACACACTCTCACACACTCTCACACACACACTCACACACTCACACACTCTCACACACACACGCTCCGGCAGCTGTGACGTGTTTGCGTCCGTCGTGTTCCACCTCTCACAGATCCGGCCCCCAGAGACGCTGCATAAACGCTCCTACACGAGTGTGTCAGAGCCGAGGCTGATCATGTGTCACTTCGGCGAGGGCCCCCGCGGGCTCCTGAGGGCCCGATGCCGGGATAGTGAGAGTAAATGAGAAGTGGACGGACAGGAGCAGGGAATGAGCCAATGCAAACAGAGATTAGGAGACAAAGACTAATTACACAGCGTAGTCATCTGCACACATCGGGCCCCGCAGCGGGCCCCGCACCTGCTCACAGCCGCTCACTCAAGTACAAAATGTGGCTTTACTTCATTAAAACAAACAAAATAACCATCTGTAGCAGTTTTTTTCTGAGGGGGAGAGTTAATACAGTGTTATCTTTTACTTGTATTTTATTTCTATGTGACCTGCTATTACTGTGAAGCACTTTGGTCAACCGCAGTTGTTTTAAATGTGCTATACAAATAAACTTGAATTGAATACATTTAAAAGCAAAACTGTACAACAATAACACGCTCTAAGCTTTGTATAATGTTTGTGTGGTAGTGCTCGGCGATACTTGACATTTTAGTAAATACTGGGACCAAGGACTTTTGTTTATATGGGAACATATGCACTTCTGTGTCATTTCTGAATAATAGATGCACTAAAGCACTGCAGGATTGTGACATTTACTTGCCTGACTCACCACCGCCTGAAGCGAACACGTTTCCTCCAGTTTGGCTTTTCCCAAATCTAAAAGCTTCTGGAAAAAGGTGTCAATGTAGCGACGACCAACCGGGATGAAAACGCAACACAAATGTGACAAAAGAGCGATAAAAAAAAATAAAAAAAAGCAACAAAAGCCACAAGAGAGCTATAAAGAGTGTTCCAAAAGGCGACAAAAACATGCACGAAAAGCAGACAATGATACAACAATGAAGTGGCTAAAGAGCAACATGACACGTGACAAAAACTCAACAAAAATGTGGCAAAAAAAAAAAAGATAAAAAAAGCAACAAAAAACCGACAACAAAAACTACGGAAACACGACAAAAATAGTGATGGAAAACATGACAGAAAAAGTTACGATCAGTTTTGTTGGCCTTAGCTTTCAAATGACCAGCCACACTGGTGAAAATGCGCTCTCGGGTCAGGTGGGGAGGAGGGGGGGGGATAGTCGAGAGTCTGATCAGAGTTTGCATTAACTACGTGGAACAACAAACACTTTTCTTTGTATTGAAAGTGAAAGTAAAACGTTCTCAGCCGATCCACTTACAGACCCCAGCAGTGCGCCTCTCCACTGCAAGATATTTCCTCTCGAAAGATCAAATCCTTCGCCAAAGCAAACTATAACCTCTCCGTAATTAGCGCTGTTTGGTGCTTCGTCTAAACTTGACTTGATTAATTACGAGACTATTTCTAAGTCAAACTGCGACCCGAGTGGACCTCCAGCCCCACACCCCTGGCTGTAGGACAGGTTCTCCAGAAGGAAGTGTGGGTTATATTTAGCGTGAAGGGGGAAAAAAGAGAAAAACACTTGGTCTCGTCTCTCGCGCTCCTCATATCGGCGCCGCCTCCCCGTGCGCCATCTGCTTTCCCCCCCCCGCCGCCGCCGCCGCCACGCACCACCACCGCCGAGGAGCCAGGCGGAGACGGCGATATCGCTCCCGCATACATAATTCATGGCGCGTTAATGCACCGGGCGCGGCCCTTCCAGAGGGCCCGGGGTCCCGCCTGTGACGGACACCTGACAGGGAGGAGAAGAGGGTCAGGCCTGGCAGGAGGTTTTCGTCATGAAGCTGAAGTCAAACGTTCAACCACCAAGACAGTAATCCTCTTCGTTCCCCCTCACTGCTCCGCCTCTTTTAGCACAGTCAAATAAATGCACTCCCTTTCCCCTCCATCTGCCATTGTGAAGGGAAAAACATCTCCAACAAAACACTCTTCAATATGTAGAGCTGGGACAATTCATCTATAAAACAATTCTCTTATTGATTCATAAGAAAAGTAAAAATAGACTAGTGTGTGTGTGTGTGTGTGTGTGCGTGTGTGTGTGCGTGTGTGTGTGTGTGTGCGTGCATTTAGTTTATAATTGATAAATAAGTCAGGCTCCTTTGACAGAAGTGTAAGCTATACATTCTGACGAAACCTATTATTTTTTAGCCTCTTAAGCCTTACCGAAGCACATTTTTTCCAGTTCGGCTTTACCCAAATCTCAATGCTCATTTGAAAGCTAAGGCCTACAAAACTCATTGTGAGGTTTTTTTTGTGTGTTGTCGCCGTGTTTATGTCACATCTTTGAAGCATTTTTGTAGTGTTTTCGTAGCAATTTTTGTTGTGTTTTTTTCTCTTTTGTGGCTTTTTTGTCACTTTTTAGTCATGTTTTTGTCGTTTGCTTTTGTGTTATTGTTGCTTTTCTGTTTTTTTTTCCAAGAAGCTTTCAGATTTGGGTAATGCCAAACTGGAGAAAATGCACTCGGTTACGGTGGGGGTTAAGAGATTAAAGCTACTTGAAAAAGCATGATGTAAAAACGATTCATGGTTAAATCAACAGCATTTAAAACTTAAATGTGTGGGAAAGATGTGGGGAGTGAGGGTAGGAAGTGGGGAGAGTGGGGAGTGTGGGGAGAATGGGGAGTCAGACATGTTGGGAAGATGTAGGGATTGTGGGGATAGTGGGGAGTGTGGCAAGATGTGGGGAACATGTTGAAAGTGTGGTAAGATGTGGGGAGTGTGGAAGAATGGTGACTGTGGGGAACATGGGGGGATAGTGGTGAGTGTGGGGAACATGTGGGGAGAGTGGGGAGTGTAGCGAACATGTGGTGAGTGTGGGTAAGGGGTGGGGAGTGTGGTGAAGTTCTGGGGAAAGTCGGGAGAGTGTGGGGAGAGTCGGGAGAGTGTGGGTAAGATGTAGGGAGAGTCGGGAGAGTGAGGGGAGTGTAGAAGAATGGGGAGTGTGGGTAAGGTGTAGGGAGAGTCGGGAGAGTGTGGGGAGTGTAGTTGAATGGGGAGTGTGGGTAAGATGTTGGGAGAGTCGGAAGACTGTTAGGAGTGTAGCAGAATGAGGAGTGTGGGTAAAATGTAAGGAGAGTGGGGAGAGTGTAGGTACGATGTAGGGAGAGTCTGGAGTGTGGGTAAGATGTGGGGAGAGTCGGGAGAGTGTGGGGAGTGTAGCAGAATGGGGAGTGTGGGTAAGATGTAGGGAAAGTTGGGAGAGTGTAGGTACGATGTGGGGAGAGTCTGGAGAGTCTGGAGAGTGAGGGGAGTGCAGAAGAATGGGAAGTGTGGGTAAGGTGTTGGGAGAGTAGGGAGAGTGTGGGGAGTGTAGAACAATGGGGAGTGTGGGTAAGATGTAGGGAGAGTTGGGAGAGTGTGGGTAAAATGTGGGGAGAGTCGGAAGAGTGTGGGGAGTGTAGCAGAATGGTGAGTGTGGGTAAGATGTGGGGAAAGTCGGGAGAGTGTGGGGAGTGTAGCAGAATGGGGAGTGTGGGTAAGATGTAGGGAGAGTTGGGAGAGTCTAGGTACGATGTGGGGAGAGTCTGGAGTGTGGGTAAGATGTGAGGAGAGTCGGGAGAGTGTGGGGAGTGTAGCAGAATGGGGAGTGTGGGTAAGATGTAGGGAGAGTCGGGAGAGTGTAGGTACGATGTGGGGAGAGTCTGGAGTGTGGGTAAGGTGTGGGGAGAGTCGGGAGAGTGTGGGGAGTGTAGCAGAATGGGGAGTGTGGGTAAGATGTAGGGAGAGTTGGGAGAGTGTAGGTACGATGTGGGGAGAGTCTGGAATGTGGGTAAGGTGTAGGGCGAGTTGGGAGAGTGTGGGGAGTGCAGAAAAATGGGGAGTGTGGGTAAGGTGTAGTGAGAGTCGGGAGAGTGTAGGTACGATGTGGGGAGAGTCTGGAGAGTGAGGGGAGTGCAGAACAATGGGGAGTGTGGGTAAGATGTAGGGAGAGCTGGGAGAGTGTAGGTACGATGTGGGGAGAGTCTGGAGAGTGAGGGGAGTGCAGAAGAATGGGGAGTGTGGGTAAGGTGTCGGGAGAGTCGGGAGAGTGAGGGGAGTGCAGAATAATGGGGAGTGTGGGTAAGGTGTAGGGAGAGTCGGGAGAGTGTGGGGAGTGCAGAAGAATGGGGAGTGTGGGTAAGGTGTAGGGAGAGTCGGGAGAGTGTGGGGAGTGCAGAAGAATGGGGAGTGTGGGTAAGGTGTAGGGAGAGTCGGGAGAGTGAGGTGAGTGCAGAAGAATGGGGAGTGTGGGTAAGGTGTAGGGAGAGTCGGGAGAGTGTGGGGAGTGCAGAAGAATGGGGAGTGTGGGTAAGGTGTAGGGAGAGTCGGGAGAGTGTGGGGAGTGCAGAAGAATGGGGAGTGTGGGTAAGGTGTAGGGAGAGTCGGGAGAGTGTGGGGAGTGCAGAAGAATGGGGAGTGTGGGTAAGGTGTAGTGAGAGTCGGGAGAGTGTAGGTACGATGTGGGGAGAGTCTGGAGAGTGAGGGGAGTGCAGAACAATGGGGAGTGTGGGTAAGATGTAGGGAGAGCTGGGAGAGTGTAGGTACGATGTGGGGAGAGTCTGGAGAGTGAGGGGAGTGCAGAAGAATGGGGAGTGTGGGTAAGGTGTCGGGAGAGTCGGGAGAGTGTGGGGAGTGCAGAAGAATGGGGAGTGTGGGTAAGGTGTAGGGAGAGTCGGGAGAGTGTGGGGAGTGCAGAAGAATGGGGAGTGTGGGTAAGGTGTAGGGAGAGTCGGGAGAGTGTGGGGAGTGCAGAAGAATGGGGAGTGTGGGTAAGGTGTAGGGAGAGTCGGGAGAGTGAGGGGAGTGCAGAAGAATGGCGAGTGTGGGTAAGATGTAGGGAGAGTCGGGAGAGTGAGGGGAGTGCAGAAGAATGGGAAGTGTGGGTAAGGTGTAGGGAGAGTCGGGAGAGGGTGGGGAGTGCAGAAGAATTGCGAGTGTGGGTAAGGTGTAGGGAGAGTCGGGAGAGTGAGGGGAGTGCAGAAGAATGGTGAGTGTGGGTAAGGTGTAGGGAGAGTCGGGAGAGTGTGGGGAGTGCAGAAGAATGGGGAGTGTGGGTAAGGTGTAGGGAGAGTCGGGAGAGTGTGGGGAGTGCAGAAGAATGGGGAGTGTGGGTAAGGTGTAGGGAGAGTCGGGAGAGTGTGGGGAGTGCAGAAGAATGGTGAGTGTGGGTAAGGTGTAGGGAGAGTCGGGAGAGTGTGGGGAGTGCAGAAGAATGGGGAGTGTGGGTAAGGTGTAGGGAGAGTCGGGAGAGTGAGGGGAGTGCAGAAGAATGGTGAGTGTGGGTAAGATGTAAGGAGAGTCGGGAGAGTGAGGGGAGTGCAGAAGAATGGTGAGTGTGGGTAAGATGTAAGGAGAGTGCAGACAGCTCCCTGTGGTTAAACAGACGGCTTCATTTGTTGGACAGGACTTGTGCGTACGCGGCTTCAGCTCCGCTCAGATCTGAACCGCTCAGGCCAGACTGACGGGCCACTTAGAGGCAGCTGACAGCGCCACTGGAGCCCTGTGCACACTCCGTCTCCATGGCAACTGTAGGCTTTGCAACAACATCCTGTCAGTCAGTGTTCGGTACCGCAGTTCCACATTTTTCCACTTGTATTTAAAGCTACACCACTTAACATTTCAGTCATACGTATGTGTATATCTTTTGAGCTCTTTTAAAGGAGAATGAGAGGCAGGGTTACTCAAACAGACATGAAAGTGTCTGAATATCCACATTCCCCCATATAGAGAACTAGACTTTCTGACCATATTGTTATTTTTTTCCTTAACATTTTCAAACTCCAAATTTTAAGGCTGTTGGATTGAAGTGTCCCATGATGGCGATGTTTGTAATGAGCGGAAGTGTGGTCATAGTAGGGTCACACTCTGAATCATGCCCAGCATTATTCCCTCACACGGTACAAGGTGCTGAGAGGCATTGTCTACGTAAGAAAAGTGTAAACACAACCACGTTGTGGAAGATATAGGAAGTGTGGGGAACATGTTGGGATAGTGGGGAATGTGTGGAGTGTGGGGAAGATGTAGGGAGTGAGGGGAACATGCAGAGTGTGGGGACATGTAGAGAGTATGGGGAATGTGGGGAAGATGTAGGAAGTGTGGGGAACATATAGAGAGTGTGGGGGACATGTAGGGAAGATGTAGGGAGTGTGGGGAAGGTGTAGACAGTGTGGAGATCATGTAGGCAGTGTGGGGAACATGTAGAGTGTGGGGAATGTGGGGAGTTAAGGGAACATGTAGGGCGTGTGGGGAAGATGTAGAGAGTGTGGGGAAGATATAGGAAGTGTGGGAAATGTGTAGAGAGTGTGGGGACATGTAGGGAGTGTGGGGAAGATGTAGAGAGTGTGGGGAAGATGTACGGAGTGTGGGGAAAATGTAAGGAGTGTGGGGAACATGTAGGGAGTGTGGGGAAGATGTAGGGAGTGTGGGGAAGGTGTAGACAGTGTCGGGAACATGTAGGCAGTGTATGGAACATGTAGGGAGTGTGGGGAAGGTGTAGACAGTGTCGGGAACATGTAGGCAGTGTAGGGAACATGTAGGGAGTGTGGGGAAGGTGTAGACAGTGTCGAGAACATATAGGCAGTGAAGATGTAGGGAGTGTCGGGAACATGTAGGGAGTGTGGGGAACATGTAGGGAGTGTGGGGAAGATGTAGGGAGTGTGGGGAAGGTGTAGACAGTGTCGGGAACATGTAGGCAGTGTAGGGAACATGTAGGGAGTGTGGGGAAGGTGTAGACAGTGTCAGGAACATGTAGGCAGTGGGGGGAACATGTAGGGAGTGTGGGGATGGTGTAGACAGTGTCAGGATCATGTAGGCAGTGTGGGGAACATGTAGAGAATGTGGGGAGTGTCGGGAACATATAGGAAGTGTGGGGAAGATGTAGGGAGTGTGGGGGAAGATGTAGTGAGTGTGGGGGAAGATGACAGAAATCCATCTTTATTTAAGGTTTGGCTATAGCAGCAGAGTCATGTGATCAGCGCGGGTGAGCTGTGTGTCAGAATCACCAACAGAACAAGTGCACCATAATGTCTGCTACAAAGTGTGGTGCTGTTTTAGACAGAAGGTCCTGTAGTATTGCACGGATAGAAGTTCAATACATCTCTCAGTTCAAACTGTTCATAACTTTAATGTGACATTACAGGACTTTGTGATCCCACCTGCTTCCACTTGATGAAGTCTATGTGGAGGCAGACTCACTCAGGCACAGGGTGCTACTGTTGCCTGCGCTCGGGTTTGAGAAGCTCCTAAAACAGCACACGCTTTAGAGACAGCTGCTCTGGCCCGTAAAGGGGAGAGATTATGTAAAATGTATGCTTTTTACCATATTACTTTTTAGCATATTCCTTTTTAGCATATTACTTTTTAGCATAATACTTTTTTTGCATATTACGTTCAATTTTACTGTTATGCTGCCCATACAGTTAAACTAACCGATGCCTCACAGTGGGTAAAAACACATTAAAAAGTAGAAACATCACTCTGTTATTGTAGCATACGTCTGCATTAAGTTGTAAACAAAATGCCACGGTCCTCGCTTCAAATTCACAGTCTCAGTCTTTACAAGCCCCTGTTCTGAGTAACACAATGATCCAGGCTCGGGCCATTCCAAACAAAGTCCAACTTAAAATCAACAATAATCATAATAACCAATGATCTAGCCGGTTTGAAATGTATTGGTAGTTTTGTAAATGTAAGGAGCAGACACACATTTTAAACGTGATTTGACCCAGCTTTCCGGCAGTCTATCAGTTATTTCTCTGGAGATATTTGTACGTGTGCTTGAGTCTTCCCGTTTGTCTGACTTGTAGGTGTATGTTTTGGATGATGACGGTTTAGGACGTGGTTAAAAGCCCTTTGGCGGTGAGAGGCCCGTGTCCTGGCTTCAGCGCTCACTTGGACCTGCTGTCTCACACGTTGACAGTGTGACATCTCCCACCGTGCCCTGGGGAGAACAGCTCAGCCCTGGACGATGACATGACCCAAATGTGCGTCTATAAAGCTCCTCACGGGAACAGCTGTGATCTGAAATGGATCGCTAAAATGGCACACTTTGAGACGGCAGAGTTTTGTACCTCATCTCCAAAGATCTCGTACCGGGAGGAATAGGTTACCCACCTGTTAGAATCCATTACTTTTTAATTCACCGTTATTTTAAAAAGGGCCATATCGTGCTGAACTTTGTTACCTCATCACAAACAGTTTGAGAAATCTTCTTTACTTTGTCGCGCCTTCTCCCTTTGCTGAAATGTTTTGTTTTGTATTTCCTGGATTTGTCTGCGCGTTATACTCACATTTCTAAAAGCCCATAAACCATCACTGGACTTATTCTGAGCAGCTCTGGACTTAGCTGCAATTATTACGGCACCCTTGAATAGTTAGCATGTTGTTCGCTAAAAATAGCGGCTTGTGTTTTGTTTTTAACATGGTTATTTTACCTGGCTACCAGCAGAGGGTGCTCCAAAGAAGAAACAAGATGCTAAGAGAAGTCTTTAGACAGGAAGTTTTTTTTTCTCTATAAATAATTATATTTTAGATTATTTTCTAATATAAATAACAATGTTTTAAAGAGGGGGTATTATGTTTTTTTCAATCACATAGCACCAGTCTATAGCACTACAATGATGGCGTAACCTTCTGTTGGTCAATTAAAATAACTGCCTTGAATAAAATTGCGCTCTAAAAATGGCCGTACTGAACGTCTTGAAATAGGCCTCTGTCTCTTTAAGAAGCTTTCCGACACGCCCCTTTCAGCACACTACTGTGACATTTAAACAACAACACTGTGCGGGGGGGGGGGGGGGGGGGCTCTGCTGAGCTGAGGAGCAGTGGTTGGTGGCTTGGCTGGTGACGAAAGGTCCAGAGGCGTCTCCAGGAGGTGGGGGCGTTCCTAGGAGGACTGAGGCATAGCTACACCTAAAATGGCCACCGTCTAAGTTTTTACTGATTACTCAAAAATATGTGAATGAGCCAAGGCAACACTCCAGGCACGTGTTTAATGAGGGAATGACATAATAACATGATATAAAGCTTGAAAAAGTCAATTTTACATAATACCCCCCCTTTAAGTTATGCCCAAAAGATGGTTTATAAGCCACAAATATTATGTCCACTTTTTTGGCCTTTGTCTGATAAACGTACTGAGCTTTCATCCAGTTAGGTCCCCTCATCAATACAGACCTGCCCTTAACCCATGTTTGAGTAATCCTGCATATTTAGTCTGTCTCCTCATAAGCAAAGCTTGACCCCCACCTGCGGATGTTGTGAGGTGGTGTCCCTGTATGGGTTTGAAGTCCAGGTGTCTAGAACGTATTTCTTTAAATCTTTTGTGTTTTTCCATGGTGCCTCTTGAGGGTGTGTTTACGGCACTTAATATCTCCTGCTCTGTGCGGTGGTGGATGTACGGCCAAAAAAAAAGTGTAAACGTGTAAAATTGAAGACATTTCAGAAGTGAACAGGGATTCTGTTTAGTTGCTGAAATCAGCAAAAAGGGACTAAAGAAAAATATGACTTTTTATTATTATTTAATATTACATGATAAATATAGTGCTTTTCTACCTTCTTTAGGCCCAAAGCGCTTCACAGCAAGGAACCAGTCACCCGTTCACACTCTCATTCACACACCAATGTATGCAGACACTGGCAAGGTGGAGGAAGTGTCTTGCCCAAGGACACAACGACAGTGTGCATCTTCATGAGCTGGGATTCAAACCCCCGACCTTCCGATCATAAGACGACTCGCTCTCTCCAAACTGCCCCACTGTCGTTGAACCTGCAATTAGACGTTTCTTATGTTACCGCTAATCGCAGGTCTAGGCGCTCCTTTATAGGCAGTCTGTTAAATGGGTAAAACATTTAAACTCGCAGACTATCACTTTAAAGTATAGACATATGTAATCGTTATAATGTTAAATTAAGAGCGATGAGTGCTTCCAGCTGTCATACACAAAGCAAAGAGCAAATCCCTGAGGTTCTCACTGTGTTTAGTCCTTAGACAGTGCAATGACCTGAGCACTGGACTAATATGGTCCTATTTGAAGTTAAAGTTACTAGACAAATGTAAAATGTCTTCCCACACATGCTCCCGCAATGACCTGTTCACCACAACAACCGCTAACACCCTGCACTGTCACTCAAAAAGGGCATGCACGAGCTTAATATAGAAACTGCAGTTACGCGTAAGACCTGAGGTGGCAGTAGTGAGTATAAAAACGTCAACTTCCATCTAGTCCCTTTAAGGCTCGATTCTGGCAATGTTTGTTAGATGGTGACTGATGATCACGTTGCTGTCGGAGTAGAGCGGAAAAACAATAACTGAAATGTCAAAATGATGTGTTTGCTGGTGTAGACTGACGTTTTAAATCATAGGTGTGGAACTGCTGTGGCTCCCTTGATATAGATGGGGCGTTCGAGGGCCCCTCCGAGAGTGATCTATAGACAAACCTACATGTGTCAGATTGTACCGACGTGAAAAGGCGGGCGGAGTGTGAATTCAGCTGATGTGATGATGCGTATGCGCCGGTGGAAGAACTCAATCTGCGTGGTCTGATTGCTCCGCGCTCTCGGCATAAAGGAGCCGAGCGTTTTCATTTAAGCCCCGATAATTCACCGAGATATTCTTTAGAAATCAGCGCCTATTCACCACAGCGCGTACGGAGCGAGAGATACGAGCAGACAGGAGAGCGGCAAGAGCACGAGCACGCTGAAGACCACACAGTCTGCATGTTACCACAGCATCCACGGAACA
The DNA here is from genome assembly GCA_021464625.1 of Proterorhinus semilunaris. Taxonomy (NCBI): domain Eukaryota; kingdom Metazoa; phylum Chordata; class Actinopteri; order Gobiiformes; family Gobiidae; genus Proterorhinus; species Proterorhinus semilunaris. The sequence goes on from CM038364.1 coordinate 2,382,593, forward strand.
GGTTAGCACGAGGGAGGATACGTGAGATCTGACTACATGAAACGCCTTTTCATAAAGCGTTTCAGCCTGCGAGCCCTGAACTATCAACAAGGAACAATCCACTGTAAAATATACAGTGAGGAAAATAAGTATTTGAACACCCTGCTATTTTGCAAGTTCTCCCAAATTGTCATCGTAGGTGCATGTCCACTGTGAGAGACATAATCTAAAAAAAAAAAATCCAGAAATCACAATGTATGATTTTTTAACTATTTATTACTGTTGGAGCAATCATTAGAAAATGGAAGAAGCATGCAAGATCTCACCTCGTGGGGTCTCAATGATCCTAAGAAAGGTGAGAAATCAGCCCAGAACTACACGGGGGGAGCTGGTCCATGACCTGAAAAGAGCTGGGACCACCGTTTCCAAGGTTACTGTTGGTAATACACTAAGACGTCATGGTTTGAAATCATGCATGGCACGGAAGGTTCCCCGGCTTAAACCAGCACATGTCAAGGCCCGTCTTAAGTTTGCCAATGACCATCTGGATGATCCAGAGGAGTCATGGGAGAAAGTCATGTGGTCAGATGAGACCAAAATGGAACGTTTTGGTCATAATTCCACTAAACGTGTTTGGAGGAAGAAGAATGATGAGTACCATCCCAAGAACACCATCCCTACTGTGAAGCATGGGGGTGGTAGCATCATGCTTTGGGGGTGTTTCTCTGCACATGGGACAGGGCGACTGCACTGTATTAAGGAGAGGATGACCGGGGCCATGTATTGCGAGATTTTGGGGAACAACCTCCTTCCCTCAGTTAGAGCATTGAAGATGGGTCGAGGCTGGGTCTTCCAACATGACAATGACCCGAAGCACACAGCCAGGAGAACCAAGGAGTGGCTCTGTAAGAAGCATATCAAGGTTCTGGCGTGGCCTAGCCAGTCTCCAGACCTAAACCCAATAGAGAATCTTTGGAGGGAGCTCAAACTCCGTGTTTCTCAGCGACAGCCCAGAAACCTGACTGATCTAGAGAAGATCTGTGTGGAGGAGTGGGCCAAAATCCCTCCTGCAGTGTGTGCAAACCTGGTGAAAAACTACAGGGAACGTTTGACCTCTGTAATTGCAAACAAAGGCTACTGTACCAAATATTAACATTGATTTTCTCAGGTGTTCAAATACTTATTTGCAGCTGTATCATACAAATAAATAGTAAAAAAATCATACATTGTGATTTCTGGATTTTTTTTTTTTTAGATTATGTCTCTCACAGTGGACATGCACCTACGATGACAATTTCAGACCCCTCCATGATTTCTAAGTGGGAGAACTTGCAAAATAGCAGGGTGTTCAAATACTTATTTTCCTCACTGTAACTTCAAGCTACAGTCCCAATCCAAAGTTTAAGACTAGTTGAAAAATTGAAAAGAATTCACATTTTGCGTGGCTGGATTGTAACATGGTTCTAAGTAGAACTTCAACATGCCACAAGAAGAAATGGGACTGAGACAAAAAGGAAGTTTAGTGAACCTTTTATTGAAAACAATAACTTTTTGCAGCTGATCAAAAGTTTAGGACCACATTCCTTTAAAAAGCCTAATCTGTGCAAAAATGTGGATTTAGAGCCATTTTCTGTCTCCTCCATATCCAGTTTTTCTCTTTGGAATTTGATGAAATAGCGAAAAATCCGCACAACCGTATGCTCCCCAGCTTTTTTAATAGACACATCTTTGTAAAGAATCGGAGAAGCATGTATTCCGGCTGGTCAGGCGAGGTGATGGGCAGATCAATACCAACAGTTTGACATTTGGAGACTGCAGCCAGTATGGAAAGCTTGGATCCCCAGGTCGAACTATTAATCCCTGTACTTTAACTGAATTGATTGAGGAGCCTTTGCTTCCTCTTGTTCATTCATTTATAGCAGGTTTGCATTTAAGGGCCTGTTTCAGATTAGCCTGGCCATCTGTAAACTCTGTTCAATTATCATTTACCTACATGTACGTCTGGGTCTGATCTCAGGGGCCGCGTTACATCGGATGAATTTCAACCTACCCGGGTGTTGGAGATGACGTCAAGCCTTTGGTAGCTCCACTCACTCGGGCGCTCTACACTTCACGACCAAACGCTAGCGATTGGGTCAAATCAGATCCAATCGTTTCAAACTTTAAAAGGAGCTCACCCCTCACACCCGAAAACGGAGCTCAATTGTGAAGATCCAGACCCTATGGTATGGTAAGACCAGGCTAACTTCAGATGTCTCCAAGACGTCCCTTGTCTCCAGGTAAGTCTCCAGGTAGTTTCAGTGAAAATGAACATGTCTCCGCGTACGCACTGAGACATTTCTGTGACGTCCCCGCAATGTCTCGGAGACATTGCATGGACGTCACAGAAACGTCTCACAGGTTGAGGTCAACAAATAGTGTTCGCAACATCTGAGGTCTGCTTGAGACTGCGTAGACCTCTCGTAGACCTCTCGGAGACCATGTGGACACTCAGCTGAAATCGAACCGGTATGTTTCCACCGAGACTGCCTGGAGACTCCGCATGGCTAAGCAACTCTCCAAGGTGACTGCGCTGAACACAACTCAACTGCTCAGAACGTGTCCAGTGCTGGATTATGGTCTTTCAAAATGTGAAGGACAGTTCACATACTGCATGCAATAACATCCGGGGAATACAGACCAGAGCATAGGAGAAGAAGAAACAACAACCACCACACTGAACTACTCACTTGCGAATGACGGAAATTACTATTGTTTTTTGAAGCTGGAGCATGGATTCATTGTCAGATTAGTCCACGCGTATCTCCTCTCACGCATCAGCACAGATAGAAAAGCACGGCACCGAACAAATGGATTAACGACCATGCCCTGGATGATGGTGCTGAGGCGATGGGGGGGCTTTGAGAGCGGCCTGATTACATGTGCGAACACAAGATGGAGGTGGAACTGCTGGCCGTCTAAAAGCTTTCTCCACTTCTCCCATTGATTCCGGCCCATTGTGGCGGAGGGAAAATTTGTTTTTAAGTTGTGTTCTTGCTTCAGATTGCGGCGCTCATTTTGCTGAACAGGGCGGCGGTGATTACAGGCTTTCGGGCCACGAGAAGCTTCTTCGAGGAGACGGTGGCGACGTCGGAGAGATTTGCCGGTCATTTATAGCATTTTCTGGCATTTTGTGATAATCTATTACACACGTACAACGTTTTATAACATTGTACGAGGCAATATTGCCCTAAAACAACTTGGGGAAATAGAAATGAGTCGTCCATTTCCACTTCAAAGCTCGCGGAATGGACTCAGCCCTGCCCCTAAGCAAACTTCACTCACCAAAACAAAGCGTCAAGGCGAAAATGTCTCACAAACCAAAGTAAACCATGAATGTACACGAAGAAAGCATATGATGGTGAATAAAGCACTGCCCTGTTTCTGAGAAGAGTTTTGTAGCGATGGTGTTGTTTCTGAAACATGTAACGCTAGTGTCAGTCAGGTTTAGCGGATGCACATTACATTACCCAAATGGAACCATTTCGCAGTCATTGTTCTCACTGTTCGAATGGGATGGCCACATCTCACCTGTCAGATCTTCTGTCTGTTCATGTCCAAAGTAGAACTTTGAGGTTGGCAAATCGAATGATGTTAGATGTTACGAGATCGTGGATGAAAACTGACCGAGCTTTTGCCGTCGCAGCGTCCACGCTTTGGAACAGTCTTCCCTCGAGCGCTAAAACAGCTCCGTCTTTTTTGAAGACCCATTTTGGGCGGTTCTTCATGTTACATGTCATAGAACTCTTTTTATGTATTTAAAACATTAAATTGCCTACTACAGCCTACTACTCACGATGTTGTCATGAGTGACATCGCTTGTATGGCCTTGACTCTCAATTTTCATTGTGTATTTGCGAATTCATTGCATTGTATTTTGTATTGCATTGTCTCGTTACAGCACTTTTGCTTTGAACGTGCTTCATAAATAACCTTTACCTTGACCTTCTTTCTGTATATTTTGTAGTTAATATAAGAGTAGGGTTTGCCAGTTGTCCCTAAAAATGGCTATTTCTACAGTACCACTCAAACGTCAGCGTTCCCTCCCAAACCTTGTGGCGTTGTTGATTGCGGCGGGCCTCTCCAGCCTCAAAAGCGGCACTCGAAATCCCGCTCCCTTTGTGGTGGATGCGCGCCGGAGGCTCGAGTGTGCAGAGCCTCCTCCCGATTGCTCTGTTTAAAGTGTGGTCCTTGTGTCCGCCGTCGCCATGACAACAGGCGGCGTTGTGCAAGACGCGCGGAGAGGTCACACCTGACGACAGCGAACGCGGAGAGGCGAGAGAATGATCAGCACGCCTCACCCGGCTGAAAAGATCTCCAGCACAAATGTCCCATTAGGCTCTCCTTTGAGCCGGGGAAGTGGATGGAACATGAGTGAGAGTGGCCTAATTTATCATTTCAGTGTATGGGATTCACACTTCATCACCAACGTCTGTATTTAGCCCATGAAACGATGACATGGGAATGGAGTTTGGGACAGGCCGCAATAATATCTGGAAATTAACTGGGAAATGTGTCAAATTTGGGAGGTACTAGCAAACGTCCATAGACTTAACGTTAGCTAAAAACTGATAACGTCTGGCCCAGAACTGAATGACCTTTAATTTAATAAAAAATCGTAATCGGGACTCAAACATTTAGAATCGTGACGTCCCTTCTCGTAACCATCATGGCCATATTCCCTCAACATCATCACAATTCGGCTATTACTGCCCAGTCAGTGTTACTTTTGAAAACATCGACAATTGACTAAATAAAAAACAAATTAAAAAGGCATTATACAACTTTTTATGCAATTTTTTTTTGTATATATATTTGTGCGTGTTTGACCTTGTAAGTTCCATAATGCACCTTTAATTTATTTATTTTTTGACGGAATATGGCCATGATGGTTATGAGTAGGGATGTCACGGTTCTAAATGTTTGAGTCCCGATTATAGAGGGAAAATATTTGGATATCAGGATTTTTCACTATAGAAATTAAGGAAGAAAATACGGTAAATAATGTAAAAAATAAATAAATAAATACAATTAAATAAAGAATAATATTATTGTAGAAGAAAATGATTAATGTCCATATCTATAATAAGATCGTCGTCTGATCGGTGTCTCATGAATTATACTATATATTACTATAATAACAAAAGGGTTCCCAAACAAATGAACCTATCAACTTTTTTCCATGCACCTGCACACGTTTGCCGGGACACGACAAACGCAGGCACACATGCAGGGGGAGGAAAAAGTGGACACCTAAATTGGCCATAAAATGACCAATATGACCGATCTTTATTAAAATCGGTCCGATCTTTGTGTCTGCTTAAACTACATTTACATTTGATCATATTTGTATTGGCCATAACATGTAAACATTCACAGTCAGTACACCGGCTGCATCTCGCTGACCTGCAGCAGTTTTGTGAAGAGGAATGGTCCGAGATTCCTCCTGATCGCTGTGAGCGTCTGATCTGCAACTACAGGAAACAGTTATTGCTGAAAAAGAAGAGTCAGCAGCTATGATTCTCCTGCTCCAGACTTCACAGTGAGGATAGAGTTTTGAGGTTGTTGCTGTTCCATTTTTCCCCCGCACACGACATTGTGTGTTCCTCCCAAACTATTCAACTTTGGGCTCATCAGTCCACAGAATATTTTGCCAGTAGAGCTGTGGAGCATGAAGTATGGAGTGCATGACTGATTTACTTTGAGGTGATGTTTAAGTCGTTTCTTAAAAGAGCTGTAAGTCGGGCGTTCTCTTACGTCTGTAGGAAGGCTGTTCCAAGACTGGCCTCCTCTGATGGACAACACAGTTTGTCCAGATGTTGTTCTTCTGTGGGATCTCCACATCTCCTCTGGAGGAGGCTCTGGTGCAGAGACCCCTCACTGCTTTATGTTTAATGTAGTTAGGGGGTGGGGGCGGGGCAAGACCATGAAGTGCTTTGTAGACAAGGCAACAGTTTTTCAAATGTATGACATTTTGGAAATTTTGAATTTTATATTTTACCAGGATATTGCAGTGATGATACGACCAAGGCTTTTGATCCAGAATTTTTATGGACATTTTGAAGAGGATTTCTATGGGTTTGATATTTGTTTCTCCAGTAAGTGACCACGTTGTAATACAGTACTCGATGTGTGAAAATATCATTGAGTGTAGAAACATCTTTGCTGAATCTATTGTCATAAAGGGCCTGATTTATTTAAAAATGGGAATGTGTTTATTGTGCAATGTGCAAGGAAGTGGCCAAGAATGTTTGTGCCGTCAAAAGAATGGACTTTAAGCGCAGGGGTTCCTAAAGCTTCCAGGCTGTGACCCCCAAAATCACTCAACCAACAACTCGGGACCCCTTTCTGTCAAATGTAATTAGCATTTATAATAATTTAAGGTGCAAAACATTTAACATCTGGTTTAATGATCTTTGTTTGGATACTGTATTTTTGGCTTAATTTCACAAAAATATGCAGTTTTCAATCAAAAATACATCAAATTCAAAAAATATTGTCTCAAAATCATCTAGTGACCCCCAGTTCAGTGTCCCTTGACCCCCACTTTGGGAACCACTGCCTTAGTGGGATGAGAAGACTTTTGTGGAGAATGAAAACATGTTTTCTACAGCTACATCCTGGCACAAGCTTTCTTTGGTTTAGTCCTAGTTTAGTTTTGTTCCAGATCAAACCGCGTTAGCGCTGGAGCTACTGTTTGGACCTACTTTAGTCGCCGGCGTAGGAATACTGCATTTCCCCCTAAGTATCAGGCCTAATTCTAATGTTGGATTGTAACAGTTCTCATTGTAACTATACGTCAAAAGTCTAAATGAATCCTGTCTGCTTAAAAGCCTGTGTGTAATAATACAGGGTACAGTTATGCAGGTCCGTGATAAAGAATAGAAAATATCATGATCGCCCCCTGTTTGAAAGACCGCCAGCTGCCACTGATATGTGAGGTTATGATTTCACTCCCAGTGCTCAGAGCATCAGAACCCACGTGTGAGTACAGATACACAACACAAATGCAATGAGGTTCAGGCAAGAGTCCACTGACCTTAAGGTTAGGGCCATGGTTGTATATGGCTCTCTAAAACACAACTGGGTTAGAGATGTCGGACTAATGGCACCTCTTCTCAATGGGACATTTTCGGGATAATGAGACGTCGGACTAACAGGTTGTCGGACCAATGGTATGGCCCCCCCTTCATCTCCTGTCACCAGCAACATTTCGTTGCAATGAGTTTTTCACAAATATTCTGCCTTACAGCGAAGCAGGGGATCCACTGGTGCATCCTCGGTGAACGACCCAAACGGAGGAGTGGAGCTGCAGAGGGAACGAGGGTCTGGGGGAATTGGACGCAAACACAAAGGAGTGAGTAAAACCCCCAAAACGCCGGGTTCGTGTGAATGATACGCTGGATTGATCAAATATTTTTGCATTCTGTCCTGAGCCTGAAATTATGTCAAATTATTTTTCCCCCCAGTGCTTTACTGTGATGTTCCAACACACACACGCACACACGCACACACGCGCACACACACACACACACACACACACACACACACACACACACACAGGAAATAAACAGATTTTCACCAAAACATGTGTAATTGCACTAACTTATACTAATACATTTCTGACTTGTCTCTACGGGAGTGTGGAGCCAGACCTTTGGTGGTTGTGTGTGACCATGTGATACCGCTGAGCCCACCCAGACCTGCCTCTGTCTGCATCTGATAAGGAAGAAGGGAAAATGTAAAAGAGAGAGAGAGAGAGAGAGGCTTAGAGGAGAGAAAATAAATGATTAATGCATAAAAATATAGCTGTGTGTTCTTGGGCTGTTAACTGACTCAGACTGTGAAGTACATGAAATAAAAATACATTGGTTCATAACAATGTAAAAACACTCTCCAGCTCCACTACAGCCGTACAGACCTGGCTCTGTTTCTCTCCTTATTGAAACAGCTGTGCAGCAAAGGGGAGAAAGAGTAGGGGGGTGGGAGAAGCTTAGGGGGAGTCAGCTTGGAACAGTCAGGATGCAAAACTACTGGATGTTTTGGTTTAGCCGTTCATGGCTTGACTCGGGTCTGTGAAAACGCCGCATATTCATCTGCCAGGCCTGCGTGAGGCGCTGTGGCGCTACCAAAGAAAATAGACCAAGACTTTAGACAGCGCTTTACACTTTCTGAATAATAACAAAAAAACGTATGAAACTTCTCAATGGATTTGCGATGTACAGGGGAGACGAGGAGGTGAATTCATTCTTCAGACTCACGGGACTAAAGCAGAAAAACTGTCAGAGACTAGACTTTCACTGTCAGTCCAAAACACACAGACTGAACGGAGGCTAACTCTGCATTCGTTTTCTTTTTTCCCCCGTCGCCTCCTGTGGCTCGTCATGGGAGCAGAGGAGCGGGGGACTGTGGTGTAGAAGTCATTCTAAGGTCAGTAGATTATGGATAACAGACCACAACTCTGAAGCTGTGAGGTCATTGTTTTAGGAAAAGTTGTGGAGATACTGTCCGTATGGATGACACGCTGGATCGATCAAATCATTTTGCGTTTAGTTCTCAGCGTGACTTCGTGTGGACACAGCCTTAGATTCAAGTGTGAGATAGTGCCAAAGCTGTGGTTGAGATTATTAACAAATACCTGCAAAAAGCATAATGTCCTCTCTTTAAGAAACATTTTATTGAGAATTTTACACTTTAACCTACCCTGGTAAAGTTGCAAACACACATATGGTATCTGCTTTCCAAATGCCAGTTCCTCATTTCTGTTATCGTGATATATGTCATTACGTAAGTGTTCCCGGTGCATGTTGGCCTCCACCAGGGCTGCCCTTTGTCACCGGTGCTGTTCTTTACCTTTATTAATAGAATTTCAAGGCGCAGCCAGGGGCCGGAGGGAGTCCGCTTTGGGAACCTCAGGATCTCATCTCTACTTTTAGCAGACGATTTCGCGCTGTAGGACCTTCAGCGTGCACGGGGGCGGGGATGAGGATCACCCCCTCATCCGCTGCTCCTTCACATTGACATGCTGGGGGGGACGTCTCAGGATCCCCCCCTGAAGAGCTGGACGAAGTGTGCGTGGATAATGTGCTCAGACTGCTGTCTCCACGACACGACCCAAGACAAAGGGGAAGAACATGTGCCTGTCCAGCCGTCCACTCCTGCTTTTTGTATCTGTCCCAAAGCAGGACCGTCAGGAACTTTTGCTAACAGCCAAATCGAATCTCGAAAAGTCCTGTATAGATCCAATCACAGACCGCGTTGTCACGATGGGAAGACCAAACTAACCGCTAGTAAAATGCGATACATTTCGATATATGTATCAGTGAGGGAGTCGTTCCATCGGTGGCCACTGTCTCACAATTGTTTTTAAATCTGGAGACAAGACTCTTACATCAAATGATCAGCATACTACCAGTCGTGTCCAAAGTGGCTGAACATTGGGTAGCCAAGCTGCTCAACCAGCATCTCAGCCATGGCCACTCCCCCTGCACCCCATGCAGTTTGGCTTCTGCCAGAGGCACTCCACAATAGCCAATCGTGTCTTTGTAACGGTCAGATCCATGCTTGACAAAAACACCTGCGATGGTGCAGTCTAGATTTGAAGAAGGCGTTTAGACCATCAAGCCCTCCTTTTATCATCTCTAGAATGCCCTGCAGGGGTCCCACAAGGATCTGTATTAGGAGGACCTATACTTTTATCTGTGTACATCAATGACGTGCCAAATGTTGGTCAAAGTGTCCACTTTCAAATGTACTCAGACGATGCTGTCCTTTTCACTCCTGCTAAAAACAAACGTCTACCCTCGCAGCAGCCCTCACTATTAAATAAAAAGAAAACCTTGTGCCAAAGATGTTCACAAAAAAATCTATTAAACTCCTTGGAGACACTGAGCTTGACCTTGTTGAAGAGTTCAAGTATCTCGGGTCACTCTGGATTCAACACTCTCCTTTAAAAAACACATTCAACTCACTGCTAATACAATAAAGTTCCATTTAAAGAAATTCAAACCGATCACATAGATTACTGTATTACAATCTGGTCACTCCCTGGAGGAACAAATATCAAATCATAGAAAGCACTTTAAGGTCTTGCCCCGCCTCCACTCTTTAACTACATTAAACCTAAAGCAGTGAGGGGTCTCCGCACCAGAGCCTCCTCCAGAGGAGATGTGGAGACAAACTGTGTTTTGGAACAGCCTTCCTGCAGACATAAGAGCATGCCCGACTTACAGCTCTTTTAAAACGAGCACTATGCTTCTGTAGCTCTATCTCAACCCTCTGTTGTCAATTGATACATTTATATTGCTGCACTTCAATGGATTATTCCTCATTTGTGACAGTTCAGTCTAAATTAAAGTTGCAAAAAAGTATGAGTAGAGAGTAACTGAAAACGTACTTTATTGTGGTATATCGTGATTTATAGGCGTGCATTATTTTGGTATAACCGCACATGTAGTTGGGTAGTTAAATCACTGGGATATCACTCTGCTGCCACCGATCAATCAGATAAACACTTAATTATCCCACAAGTAACTGACAGGAAACAATAAGATGGATTTTGTTGATAATTTCAACAATTTTGGCTAAAACAAAACATTTGATGAACGGGAAGAGCAAGGAGGTTACTGTTTAAGTAATATAATAGTAATATTAAAAATGAAATATGAGCTTTCCATTTCTCTTGAAAACGGTTGCGGCACTAGTCATTATTTTCACACCTACATAAAATTCTCCCTGCACTTTAGCATATTTGGCTAGATTAGTGAAGTCCAACATAAAGGTTTCAGTTCGTGGGACCAAGGTATAAGCGACTCCACAGCAGCTGAGCTTCAGGAACCTAGCGAGCTAGCTTCGGAGTAAAGTGAAATAACTCCGGCCCAGGAGTGCCCCATACTAGCCGTGTTTATTTCCACGGAAGAGCAGAGCTAGTCCGGTTGTGATTCTGTGCTGGTGTTGTTTTGTTGAGCCTGATGGAGATCCTCTCTGCCGCGGGACAATAGCTCGCTCTGAGACGGGCCTTCAGACAGTGTAAGACCGGCTAAAAGCCCACAGAAAATAGTCCCTGTAGTTTGGCATATTTAGCCAGTTTAGTAAATGAAAACTTTTGTTAGGAAATGTTACGTTTGTGGGACTGTGGTATAATTCAGATTTATAAAAAACAAAAACAAAACATGATTAATGATTTAAAAGAAACATGACTTACGCCCTTCATTTCCTGAGGCAGCGTATTCCAGTGTGAGATGGCTCGGTCCAGATGACACAAACTGAAGACTGTAATACACATTTTCTTGTTTCTATTGACATAAAAGGGGCACTGCATCTTATTATTAACAAGTTGTTCCTACTCATTTTAGTCACAGTGTTATATATATGTATATGTGTGTTTTGTAAACACACATATACATATATACAACCATAAAAGAGCAAGTAAAATGAATGAAGTAAAAGACATGGAAGTGCAACTTTTAAAAATCGAGCTCAAAGATGCACGCAATAAAACTATTCAAAATAAAAAAAATAATAAGGAGTCTACTCAAATGTGGAGTAGTGGAGCGCCTCGTGGGCGTGGTGGTTTTGGTAATCGTGGTCGAGGCCGAGGTGGTTTCAGAAATCAAATCATTGGGAATTGCTACATTTGTGGGCAACCTGGACACTGGGCCAACAATTGCCCAATCACGATAGAACAGCAGAACATTCAGGGCGGTAGCCAGAATCAGAACCAGAATCAAGCCAACAATGCTCGGGGACGAGGAGGTCAAGGTGGTGCACCCTGGACCCAACAACGAGGCGGTTACAACAACACTCAAGGTGCCCCATACGCCGGTGGCCAGTACTACTCTGATTACGGGGAGGATACTGGCTACTATGAAGCATAGGGGTGCCCGGAAGAACCAAGTTATTCTTTTGTTTTTATAGAGAAACATTTCTGCTGGTGGTAGAGCTATGTCTCCACAGCATAACTTTGAAGAATAAATGTCAAACTAATGTGAGACAAATGCTATTATTTTTGAGCCTGTGGCTAATAGAACATTTAGGGCTCTGAGAGATGTTGCTAAAAAAATAGAATCTCTCTCCACACGGTGGCGCCGTGGAATGAAAACAAAGCAGGGGAGACCTGTCGTGAGTTTGAATACATTGATTGAAAGTACAGACCACTATTAATTTAAAGTTTAAGTTGATCTTTATGCGCCATTTTGGACGCATTACCAAAAGTTATGAAGGAGCAATTATGCAAAAAAATTGAATTATTGTTAAGGAACTAAAAGTAATGAAAGTAATAAAGAAAAAGACTAAAAGAGCAATAAAGATTTTACTTAAATGTGGACTCGTGGAGTGACTTATGGGTGTGGTTTTGATAACTGTGGCCAAGGATTGTTTCAGACAAGAGGAGAACCAGAGAAAACGGACCAACAACGTTCGAGGATCGAGGCGTTTACAACAACGCTGGTGGACAATGCTACTCTGATTACTGGCTGCTGAGACTGCTGCTGAGTCCAGAGGCATGGGAGTCCAGAACAGAATGTTACCTGTGAAAGTGAACGGACAGACTCAACATACTGGTGGATACAGGTGAAACACACTCATCTGTGAACTATGAGACTGTCATCAACGGACAACATCTCATTGGTGGACTTCTGCCTTTCACCAAACCAGTGCCTACTCATCTCGCAGGACTGAATCTGACACACCAACTCATCGGAGCTCCTCAGACTGCTGTTTCTCTCCTTGGACACGATTTGCTGATGAAAGCGAGAGCATCAATTGTGTGCTCTCTGAATGGACTAACAGTGACTTTTCCCTGATGGACAAACACCTCGCTGTCTGGTGTCATTCACAGGACAGTGGTTGCTGACGCTTGAACTGGATCAACCAAAGTATGCAGTTATCTACTGGGAGAAGCTGAAGAACTTCTACAAGTAAACTGACGTTTGACCTTGGATCAAACATTCACTTCGCCAAACCACCCACCCATTGGTCACTGTAGTTTAATATGATATAGAGAAGCTTTTAAGACTAACCTTAGTGGACATGAATGGTCCTTTTAAAATAACAAAATTAATTAGGCAAACAAGGTGTGACTGCGAATTGTTTACACCCTATAGAACAATAGTATAAAATGTTTTTATATCTCATTTGCTCTCTCACCTGGACAACAGGCTAAAGAATTTGTCCCCATGACCAAAGCGTGAGTGAAACAAAAGATTGGTAAGAAATTGATGTTTCTAAAATGTCCTGTGCTCTCCATCAATGTCTGCCTATTCTATAGATATTAATGCTATAGTTATATCCTTTTTGGAACATCATTCCATGACACCAGAATTATGTGTTTATGAACTGACTGAAAAATATCTTAATGTACCAGATAAATATGGTCTTTAGGACCTACTGATGCTGGTTTATTTACTAAAGTTAATCAATAATCTTTAAGTTACAACTAAATGCATTTGTCTGAATATTTCAATATAAAATTTAAACTTGAAGCCTTAGAGGGCATTGATATGTTGATAGATTTGTGAAATGCTGGAGTGTTGGAACTCTATAGCTATAAATTGGAATATATAAAACTAAATTGTCTGAAATTATGTCTAAAAGCTGAAATGAATTGGGTTTCGGCCCTTTCTCTTGCTCTGCTCCTGGTGCCAATCCTGAGCAGAGCGAGAGGAAACTCTTATGAACTTCAAAAGGCCATTTTGATGCCTGGATCAGGCTCCTCTTTGATTCCACGGGAATCCAGTGGACACTGATCTTAAGATTGTATGTTATAGTCCCTATTGAACCCATCTACACATTAGTTTTTTAGTTTATTCACTCAGGTTGGAGGTGACTGCTGTTCTCACTTCAGGAGCTGATGAGAGAGCTTCTTCCCAAGCCTGTCCGAAGGTTCTGTGCCGCGATTGGACTGAACCGTGCTGGTCTGATCCCTTTTGAAGTCACGGCCAGGACCTCCCATGCTGTCAAGGTCGCTGGAAAACCAGACAAGTGGTATCACGCCTCTCAGACTCGCCCGGCTGACCCTGTACAGTCACCTTCTACCTCTTTGGACTAATCCTGACATTTATTATTGTGTTCATTATTTTCTTTTGTGTTTTGCTGTATACTGTGTTAGTTTTTACAGGTGCCTGAAGTGTCGACCTCCAGTGTACTCTGAGCTGGGTTTCTGTGCTCATTGTGCAGGGATAAGGGTCTCTGTACTGAAGGACGTTTCCACACGTTTACATGGCTCTCTTAGTTGGACTGGGTTTCCCCCAGTCCAAACGGGGGTGTTATGGGATAATTACAATTTGTGGTTTAGGTTTATTAGCTGTGTTGGGCATTTTGGCATGGGAAAGAAGCGAGGTAAATACACTTTAAGATAAACAATGACACTTACTGATGAAGTAAGTCACATCCGACTTATGGTCCTACAAAATAGAATGGTGCTAGACCTGTTGACCGCCATTCAAGGAGGTGTTTGCGCCATGATTAATGAAACTTGTTGTACTTACATTCCTGATAATTTCGCGGACGCCCACAAGATTGATACAGCACTCCATCAGATGAAGCAGGTTAAACAGGCCTTTGATGAGGACAGCCATCCCTCCCAGGATTGGTTGGCTTGGTTGTTCTCCGGTGCATGGCGAGCGGCCTTGATAAGAGTTTTTGTAATTTTTGTGTCTGCTCTTCTGTGTCTCTGTGTGATAGGACTTTGTTTGGTTCCTTGTCTCCGTAAATGCTTGGAGGTGATCATCATAAAATCATTCGGCCCCAATGGCAGTATGATGTTGTTACAGAAAATCAAATCCGCCCCTGGGGGGTGAGTATATGCTTTTACAGCCCAGACGCCGAGAGAGCATGGACGGAGACAACGCAAGACACAGGGGACCGGCTGAAGCTATTCATCTGTCACCGTGATTTCCCATGACAAATGTCCAACCTGATGGTGATCTCTTAGAGGAGATCAAACGGGGGGATATGTGGAAATATTTTTTTATAATGTGGAAGTATTTCTATTATATGTTATTATGTTAGACTTTAGTGATTTTTATTAGGGCCGGGACTCGATTAAAAAAATTAATCTAATTAATTACAGGCTTTGTAATTAATTAATCGAAATTAATCGCATATAAATAGTTGACCTGAGAAGTAAGTTTTTTCATATGGATTTTTAGTATACCATTGAATAATGACTGAATACATAAGCTTAAGCAACAAAATATTGTTTATTGTTGCTTCAGAGGCCATAACAGACTTTGTTGATTTAGCAACAGCTGGTTTAAAGGCACGTAAACTATTAGCGCGAGGTCGCAGCTGAAGCGCGCGCTACGCAACCCGAAAACAAACGTAATGGAAAACTCTCACCGGTCTTGTTGACCAGTATCCAGAAACTCCAAGTCTTTCAGAGTCGTGTACCCGCTTCAAACCCGGGCTTTAGTCCATGTGAGGAGGCCTGATCCCCTCAATAGTCCGTCTTGCGTGTGACTGGGAGCGAGGGCGCGCGCACACACATGCGTGAAGAAATACAATGAGCGCGCCTGCCTCAGCTGGAGGGCCATCAGCTGGGCACGTAAATAACAACAAAAAGTACACACCGGATTGCGTTTATGTTGACTGTGCTACAAGTTGGTGCTCCAGTATAATCGGTCCGCCTAAACTCATCCAGTGAGAAACGTTCCGCGTTGTAAAAACATGTGCGATTAAAATGCGTCAAAAAAATTTAACGCGTTATTTTTGTGTAATTAATTAATCTAAATTAACGCGTTAAAGTCCCGGCCCTAATTTTTATATATCTGTGTGGTGTATCGATCATGTGTTCTGTTTGAGTTGATACTGGTGGTTTCAAACTCTGTGCCTTCTTACAACTAGGTGTGACATTCTTTTGGGGGTTTTATGGCCCTTTGTTCCACTGTTTTGGGTCCCGGGGGCAGGGTCCAAACATTGAGAGTGATGGCAAGGACATTCCAAGGAGCTGAGCTGGATCTCTGGTCAACCCTGGAAGCAGCACCAGGACTTCGATTGGCTCATCATTACATGCATATTCATTGATTGTTTGTTCCTATATATTCTGTGAGCATAGGGAGATGACCCGCGTTCGGACTGCCCGATGTAAGCCGGTGTGTGTGTGTGATAGGGATAGCATAGTGCTCAGATAAATTGTGTTAGAATTGTATCGCTCAGGGAATAAACTTTTGATTGATTTTAATTGAACGAGCCTTAGTATTCTTTTTCATCCATTAAAGAACACGACAGTATATATATATATATATATATATATATATATGTGTGTGTGTGTGTGTCGTCCATGGCATCGTTTGATCTAACAGTTTAATCTCTGTCATTTGTTCTAATGATGAGCTATTGAGGGAGAGTTTTAACTTTGGGGTTTCTCTCATAGTACGTTTTGAACATCATTCACTTTTAACCCGTTCTCGATCACCCACTCGTATGTAGCCATTAGCTCCTGTTGTAGCATGTTATTGACCTAGTCTAAACATATATCGTTTTATCATCTGCACACACAGTCATACAGGCCTTACGTAAAACATACAACATATCATTTACATGAAGACTGTAAACACTCCCCTGTTTCCTGATCACATTACCACATTCTCAAAACACGTGCCCACTCCCAAATATGTCAGCGCTTAGTTTTCCTACGCTTTTAGTCTATGCGCCTTCGCCAGACTTATTTTCACCATGTCATTGCTCAAATTGTCTTAGTGGTGCATGTCTGGCGGTCTGTCGTGGAGCGCAGTTCCTCCAGGAGCATGTGACGTGTGCGTCGACAGCGGGACACCGAATCCTTCTGGAACGCTCTGTACTCGGCTCGTCAAGCTCGCTCCAACCCTCGGAGCCATAACGCACTCGACGCCGGCTCATGTAAACACGGCACCGAGCGCGGACATGGTCTCCATTAGCCGACGCATAACTGAAACCAGGAGGCCGTCTTTGGGGAAAACACGGGAGGCTCGTGCGCTCGCTTGTCCACTAATGTTTATGGCTGAGACATGTTGGGGGAGCTGTTTCCGTCTTGAATGCAGTAGACAAGAAAAAAAAACAAAAAAGAGAGACAGCTATACAAAAAGGTCAGTGTTAGTCTTACCTCCATCTCCAGTTCCTTTAACTTTAAGGCCTGCGTCATGAGGTCTAACGTAAGGTCCCCATGCAGATCCCATCCTCCTAACCCAGCGGCAAGAACAACAGAGTAAGTTACTTTCACTCTGCGCAGGAGCAGCACGACCAATGGGCGAGGAAAGCCCTTTTCTTTGGTCCTCATGGCGGGCAGCTACATTGCTGTAATAACATCCACTTCGCCCTTTGAAGAACGTTCTTTGTGGGAGGAGACAGAGCAGCCATGATATTTCCATTGGCCACCACTCAGACATAAATAAAATATCCATCCATCCATTTTCTTCCACTTGTCCGTTGCCGGGTCGTGGGGGCAGCTGTTGGAGCTGCACCAGCCCCTATGGCTCCTGCTGCAGGTGGTGGGTCCACAGAAGGACGGCCTCATGGTTCTAACCGGGCCTGTTGGTCTCTCATAAGGGGCTTCTGAACCGCTCTTTGTCTGACCCGTCCCCGAGGACCTGTTTGCCATGGGAGACCCTACCAGGGGCACGAAGCCCCCGACAACACAACTCCCATGATTATTCGGGTGCTCAAACCCCTCCACCACGTTAAGGTGGCGGTTCCAGGAAGGGGAGATATAAAATAAACCGGTGAATTTAATTATATAATATTGTCATATTGTGAAACATGCCAGCAAATATCGTGGTTCACGTTTAGGTCCATATCGGGCCGACCCTACTCTGGAGGAGCGGGTCAGTTAAAGTGTCGGGACATGGGCCATGTTTCTAGTGCAATTCTAGTGCGGGGTCCAAGGAACACCCGCCATGCAACAGAGATACAAGTTAATAGATCATTTTAAAGCATATTTAAAAAGAAACATTATGCAACTAATTTTAACACAAGGATGAAAGAAAATTAAAGACCCATGGAGGAAAAAAGGACTAACCCGGTGGAAATCGGTGAAAGATGGAGGTAGCTACCCAGACTCGTTTCTAGCTCTCACAGACCCACACATGACGTTCAGGTGAGTTTGTCAGATTCAGACGGTGTTGAGACGTGAAGCAGGCGGATCACTAAATCGGATCACTTTGGACCACATTTGTATTTGGTAAAAGTGCTCTATATTTAGACAAACTACGGTCTGTTTTCGTTTCACTGATGATGTTGACAACGCGAGCATGGCGTTCACAAAAATCAGCCACGAGGAAGCTCCCAAAGACGGGGGGGGTTTTGTTTTAAAGATTGAGATCAGCGAAAGCAAGATTTGATTTGGACATGTTTACGTACAAAAGGTTTATGTTGCTTTGGATACACATGTCGTCTCTGTCAGCGCCCTGCAAACTCCCGCTAATAACGTTTGGACAACGGTCAAACTGCCATTACCAGTCGGTGGCGCTGGCGCACACGCTGATCCAATTGTGCTGGAAGTCTCTTCCTAACGCGGAGCAGATGGTGGGTCCATGTCTGGGTTGAGAGCCCACCGTGGACCGTTCCGCCCCGGAGGACAAGCGGCCTGTAAAGTTCAACATCACGCGTGTTCCAAAGACGACTGAGGATCGCCCCTACTGTTTTTCTAATGCACTTCCTTTCACGGGATGAAATCCAAGAAATCAAGGTTTGGGGGTCGTCAGCGGCACACGAGGAAATGACTGAATGAAGGCGAGGCGCTGCAAGTGAATAAATGTAGTGATAACAATTTGAAAACTCCTGCTGAATATTACTGATATAAATATGAGGGGAAAAGAGACATCTCATGTGTGATAATGGCCAAAAAAAGGAGAAAATTATACCTGGGCTATATTTCCAACAACAAAACCAACCCAGGCATAGATGTATGGTTTATTTTATTTTAGTTACAAAGGTGCCTCTTCAGTGTTCCAGAAGAAGAAAGTTGTGTGTCTTTAGCCCATAAGCTAGCTGTTTGTTTACTGTATAAACAAATGCAGTTTGCAGTACCATGAGAGAGTGGAAACCAAACATGCCAATATTTGGGGATGAATAACGGTGGGAATCCGGCTTTTGCGGCGCGATGATGCGTTCCGTGGAATCTCTGGCTCACTAGCGGCAAAATGAGCGCCGCAGAGTTCAGACTATCCTCTGACGTCGGATATAAAAACCAGCTCAACCTTGACCAGTGCGTGTTTTCACCCGCCGTCTCTCGACTAAAACAGGATTACTTCAAACTTCGTGAATTAATCTACATCATAAGTCGACTTCAACAGAATGGACTATTTATTTAACATTTTGTTCACCGTAGTATTTCACATGTAGAATTTTAAAATCACTTGTATCCAGCCAAGAAAGAGTTTTAAATAAAGCTAAAACTAATCCCTGCCAACTACTTGGGATTCGTAGTGGAGGCAATCTGAGCGCTGTCAACAAAGTCCCTTTCTTATTCAGTCTTTTTACAAATGGAGTTTGAAATAAATGACACCAATTCAAAATCCGTGCCACCAACCACTCTCTCACACGCTACATTCGTCCTGGCCTATTGTACATGTTTTTGGATGGTTTAAGTCTGGTTTGTGAGACATTTTTGCTCTGTGTCAGTGTTTTGGTGAGACGTTTGCTTCGAGGCAGGGCTGAGTCCATTCCCCGGCTTTGGACCAGAAATGGACGACTCATTTCTATTTTTCAAGTCGTTTTAGGTCAGTATTGCCCCTTGCAATGTTTAAAGTGTTGAGTCATGTCATACGTGTGGAATAGAAGAACACACAATGCCAGAAAAATGCCATAAGACGTCTCCTTTAAATGTCGCCCTGTCTGTCTTTATGTGTTGAAATTTAAATCCTAACACGCCCAGATGGAAATGGGGTTCCACACTCTTGTCAGAAATCTGCCGTTGAAGTTTTACATGGATGCCTCAGAGCTGATCATTACTTTACCTTTAGCCACACAGCCAGCTCTCAGACCCGGAGGACTTCTCCGCGGACACGCACACGTGCAGCGAGCCGAGCCGCCAACGGGGGGCAGTGTTGAGCCGCGCAGCACGTTCGACGCCAGAGCACAGAGTTCAACAAAAAAAATAAAACATAATAAAGACACAAATCAATGGCCGTAATTTGGAGAGAGGGAGGGAGAGCCAGTCCCCCCCCCCCCCCCCCCCCCCCCCCTCGTCTCTGCTACTGCACGGACGAGTAAACAGTGTACGGCGTAAATCACAGACACGGGACCGATGAGAGAGGGAACAGGGGAGAGCGGAGGAAGGACAAGAAAAGAGGGGAAAATCACACTCACTAATGCAATAAGAGCGGCACACTGAGCTGCCACAAAGGCTCACATCAGCCGCGATCAGGAGCATCAGGGACAGGCGCGTGCACGGGGATGTGCGCGGGAGCGTGCACGTGTTGTGTCACACCTGGATCAGTGTGTGACAGCGCAGGGGAGAGCGCACACAGCCTCGAGGGAGCGTGCACGAGCATGACTAACGTAAGTGTGTTTGTGCGTGTGCGTCAGGAGAGTGCGCGCGGGAACTAACGTAAACATGAAAGTTGGCGTGTTGAGACGCAGAGCTGGCGCTAGCCTTTTCTGGGGCCCCGAGTAAGTCCTGCAAAGGGGCCCGACTGTGCACATCCCAAGGCTAATCACCCGCAGTAAGAGCACGGGACAAGTGTAACATAATGATCCCACTGTTTGAGAACCACTAGCCCAGGGACCAATAGTGCTCCAGCCCAGGGCCGGCGCTGACCTCTCTCAGGCCCGAGGCAAAAATCAGCTCAGGGGCCCTACAACCAGTTTTACAAATGATGTCATATCACTATAGCATCATGGGATTTGCAGCAATGGTAAACCAATGGAGAGTTTAAAAGGTAAAATACTGGAGTTATTGTTTACATTAATCAGTCTGCAGCACGTTTAATAACAGCATGTGTTGTTGTAAGAATTTCTGCTCACACGACAAAGCAGATCAGGAAACAAAAGGAACCTATCCAGGGCTTGACTGGCAGAAAAAAACGGCCTGGGACGTTTGGGTCAAGACCGGCCCCTAAAAAAATCTGTCATATTCATAGTCGAGGCCATTAACAATACAAGAAGCCCTTGAACTAAAACAGTATAAGCTACAAAACAGTAGCTCAATGTTGTTTCTGGCAAATTCAAGCTAACGAGTTATACTGTCGTTTACAATGTGGTGCAACATTTGTTAAATTAATATTAAAAAAAAAAGTGTGTTCCATTAATGAGGTGTAGAGAGAGTTAGGGAGGTGTGGAGGGAGTTAGGGAGGTGTAGAGGGAGTTAGGGAGGTGTAAAGGGAGTTAAGGAGGTGTAGAGGGAGTTAGGGAGGTGTAGAGGGAGTTAGGGAGGTGTAGAGAGAGTTAGGGAGGTGTAGAGGGAGTTAAGGAGGTGTAGAGGGAGTTAGGGAGGTGTAGAGAGAGTTAGGGAGGTGTAGAGGGAGTTAGGGAGGTGTAGAGAGAGTTAGGGAGGTGTAGAGAGAGTTAGGGAGGTGTAGAGGGAGTTAGGGAGGTGTAGAGGGAGTTAGGGAGGTGTAGAGGGAGTTAGGGAGGTGTAGAGAGAGTTAGGGAGGTGTGGAGGGAGTTAGGGAGGTGTAGAGGGAGTTAGGGAGGTGTAAAGGGAGTTAAGGAGGTGTAGAGGGAGTTAGGGAGGTGTAGAGAGAGTTAGGGAGGTGTAGAGGGAGTTAGGGAGGTGTGACGTTTGTCATGTCACGGGAAGCCTACTGCGTTCTGGAGGACAAAGTCGAGCTGAGACAGTTTCCCAGGCAGGCCAAAGAACAATTTATTTACAAAAAAATACACTTAAAAACCAGGTCTGGCAACACGCCACGCAGCACCCACCCCAGACAGAGTGAGTGGGCTGCTTTTATAGCAGGTGGTAATGATTGGACCATACCATTACAGACCGTCCAATTAATAAAACAGTGAAATTTACTACCAAAAATATAATCTTTATTAACTCCGCAGTGAATTTCCTAATTTCAAAATACCCAGTTTAATAAAGCTAAAAACAATCCAGGATACCCCTCCCGTTTTAGCAAGTGGATGAACCCGGACCCCTCCCTAGGCGCTCCGGCTCTCTGGGGACTCTTTTGGCCGGAACACCTAGAGAGGAAACAAAACAAAAATGTAAACGTTACCATAATATACTGTAGACACCTATTCATTTCTCTGCGCCACAACCCTTTTACCCATGTCATGGATCCCACTCCATGACAGGAGGTGTAGAGTGAGTCAGGGAGGTATAGAGAAAGTTAGGGAGGTATAGAGTGAGTTAGGGAGGTATAGAGAGAGTTAGGGAGGTATAGAGTGAGTTAGGGAGGTATAGAGAGAGTTAGGGAGGTATAGAGAGAGTTAGGGAGGTATAGAGTGAGTTAGGGAGGTATAGAGAGAGTTAGGGAGGTGTAGAGTGAGTTAGGGAGGTATAGAGAGAGTTAGGGACGTATAGAGAGAGTTAGGGAGGTGTAGAGTGAGTTAAGGAGGTGTAGAGTGAGTTAGGGAGGTGTAGAGTGAGTTAGGGAGGTATAGAGAGAGTTAGGGAGGTATAGAGAGAGTTAGGGAGGTATAGAGAGAGTTAGGGAGGTGTAGAGTGAGTTAGGGACGTATAGAGAGAGTTAGGGAGGTATAGAGAGAGTTAGGGAGGTATAGAGAGAGTTAGGGAGGTATAGAGAAAGTTAGGGAGGTGCAGAGGGAGAATAGAAGTCCCAAAAAGGCAAAAACATTGTAAATCGTTTCTATGGAAAACAGAATCTATTTCCAAACTGTGCGCACTTACAACGAGGGACAGGAACTCCCAACATGCACTTCTTTGCATATGTTTTTCTAAAATGTATAAAAATAGAGGCCTGAGGTTCTGTGGGTCCTGGAGGGTTTTTCACTTATATTGGCAAATAGGATGTGAGGGGCATTAGTAATGTTATATCCGAGAGAGGCCCATTGCTCATCATATATGAGATTCTCTGGGACAGCGCGGAGGGGTATACAAAAACATCAGTAGAACTTGCAGCTTCTATCGTGGGCTGGTGTGGTGTAGTACAGGCCCGTTCACTCATTTGGTCTGACTGGCCCAAAAGTACGTCCCGGTGCTCCCAATGGCCAGTCCAGCCCTGAAACTATCTCTTTGGCCTGTGGGTCACTGACCATTTCTTTTACTTCCAATAGTGCCTCTCTAATCCATACTGCTTTGTGCCCCACAGCCTGGACACTTTCTTTTTGTTTTTAATTTTCAATTGTGCAACATATAAAAAACAATAACTCTACAAAACCTTAACAAAAACAATGACAGAAAACAACCGAAATGACAGTACAACAAAAAAACAAAAATACAGAAAATAAATGACATAGATGGCTCCATAAACATGTGGGTGTGGCGAGCCTGGACACTTTCATTCCCACTCTCCCATCTGGTACCACTCCAGGACTCGACTGTCATAAAGTGCTTCTTTAAAACACCCGGTCTTTGTGTGTCTGCTGAGAAAAAAAGATCAGTTTCAGAACATTTCCCCCCCCAAAAATCCAAGAGCTTCTTTGGAGGATTTGGCAGCATCTGCCATAAGTAGTTTGAGGGTGTGGGCACCAGACGGGACAAACACAGCTCTTGGGTTTTGATTTAACAGCCTGGCTTGAACTCCCTGGTGCTTACCCTTCATACTGCCCCTTCGTCGTACACCTGTTCTCCGTGGTCGTCAAACTCAATGTGTCATTTTTTGTCCTCTGTTTGAAATGACAAAAGACAAACTTAACCCTGTGGTTTGTTCAACATTTACAAAGCTGAGGAAGTCTTCGTTGATCTCTGGCGTTTCTTTCAGTGCTACATATCTGACGTACGATGGACAGTTGCTCCTGACGGCTGGTGTCAGGTGCACAGTCCAAAATGACGTATTTTCACTGTTGAATTTGTGTTGTCACTCGTGATCTGGAACATCTCACTTTGAACGTCCTTACCAAGATAATGGATATGTGTTTTGCTAGCATCTCAACCTCTTTAAAAAAAAAAAAAGGCCATTGTCTGGGTCAAAAAGGTTTGTTGGATGACCCCCCTGCTTGACTGGTTCCTTTCAGCAAGTGATGGAATTATGGCAATGAATCCCTTGAAGACATCACACCATCTCTTCCATTCTGCCTCAAAGGCTGTCATTTGTAAGTGGTCCAGAGTTTACCCCTGCCATGTACAAAGATCCAGCTCTTTCCATTTGATCATATTGCCTTTAAGCTCATGGCTACCCTCATGGTTTTTAAGTTTGGGACCAATCCTTTACACCTTCAGTAACTGTGCTGCCCTTGTCTCGAGCCGCTGAACCAGCTCCCCTTTTTAGACAAATACAGCCGCTTTACTCAACTCTATCGGCAAACCCCTGTGCACACGGGACTGTCATCTGTCAGGCACAGGCGGTGAGCGGGGTCAGTTTATTTAGGCGCTTAGCAGAGAAAGCATGAGGCGACACTTGCGAGGCAGCCAAGTGTTAAAGTACGGACAAAGCGGGTTGATCCTCAAACGACGTGGGTCCCGTCTCTCTCTGCTAACACAGGGACAGTCCACTCAAAGAGATCAGCAGTCCACAAACTTTACAGAGTGGTTATCCAAAATTCTGAGTAAGATTAGACGCTCAAACCATCTCGAATTGCAAAAGCAACTTTTGCTACACCCAAAAGATGACACTTTTTCAGCCCCTTTAAGACTCCGTCACTCTCTACTGTTGTAGGCTGAGGCTGCAGGAGTCTGACTTCTATTCCCATGCAGTCATCCGGGATAGATGACTTTTATAACGCTAAGCTGTCACAGAACAGCTGATTGATATGAGACTATAAGGCACAAGAGTAACAACCTTCAATCTTCTCTAGAGTTGCCGTATCTTACTTTTCCAACCTTTAAACCAGGGGGTGTCCAAAGTGAGGCCTGCGGGGAAAATTTGGCGACCCGAAACCTGCCAGAGCAGGCTCAAATGAAAACGTGGCTCTATTAAGCAGACTTTTAACTAAGAAAACAGGAGACTTATTGTTGGATGGACAGACAGATTTCACAAAACTGAAGCGCGAGGACCATGTTTTTGGAGTTTTGCTCAGATGATCACATGCAGAAGCAGGACTCTTCACAGATGGACAGTGTTTCCCTGTGTTCGTTACAAAGAGCCTGACCAGCAACTTAATGGTAAGAGAGCGATGAAGCTAATGGCGTGTGATTTTTTTGGAAAACACTGGCACACGTGTCAACTGGTCAACACGGTAAACTTCGCTATCGCTAGCTTCCTTTCTCCCGTTACTTCCTTCGATCCGCATTTGTGGGAAAGATACAAGTGCAGCAGAGATGCTTTCTTTGAGATGGTAGGAGTTAACGGGTAAAAGAGAGGCTGAAGCTGAAGAAATGAGAATGCAAACATGAGCGCCCGAGGTCTGGACAGGAGAACGGCGGCTCCACAGGTGTTTGGTCAGCCCTCTGGCCGCTCAGCTGTGAGGACTGAGCAGAGTCTCATGTTTGAAAAGCACTGGTCTTAGTTCAGTTGGTCCTCACAGGAAACTGTCTTGTTCTGTATTAGGCCTTTAGTCTGGTTTAGATGTGGTTTAGGCCCGCTTGAGCCCTGATATGCCCAGTCCTAGTTCTGAGTAGTCCTAGTTTATTATTGTTATTTATATTGTATTAATTTTCTGCTGCTTTGGTGCTTTTAAAAATGAGTTGAAATGAATGCTGGAATTATCACAAAAATATGAATTACATCGTGAGGAGACTTTTAGTGTCATGTCCCTCAACAAGTCAGACTCAGAGGTCACTGACTGACTCACACTTGGATGGTGGTCAATGAGCCAGCGGCAACCGACACATGCTAATAATGTCCAAAGACCAGCTTCATGTCTCTCACCACTAGTATAATCGCAGATATAATTGCATATATCTGCGATTGTTGATTTTGTTCTACTAAAACTAGGTTTTTGCCATAGTCATTGTTGGTTTTAATGTAGCATGTTAGAATGATGGACTAAAATGCAACTGTATACCGAAAGAGCAACTATTATTATTTGCAGTTATATGTTTTTCACACTTGAAATCGCTGTGTTTGGCCCGCGGCATACAGGCACATTTTCATTTTGGCCCTCGGAGACAAAAGGCTCGGGCACCCCTGGTGTAGAGCAACCTCACATCTGGAGAGACTGTGGATTGAATAAGAATAGAAGATCTTTGGTTTTGATCTGGCTAAAGTTCATCTGAAATAATCAAATATATATATATATACAGGAGTTTGCTATTTTTTGGTATTTTGAAATATCAATTTTATAAATGTTTTGAAATAACAGTTACGTTACCTTCGTGCATTAAGGTAATCATGTCTGCATAGTTCTCCTCTGGATGCTCTGGTTTCCCGTACCACTAAAGATATGCACAACAGGTCAATCATGAAAACTCAACAACGACAAAACATTAGCATTACATTCAACACAGGCGTGTGACTGGTGCAGAAATACCTCGAGAGAAGCGTGTTTACTGTCACAGGCCCACCTCTCCTTCGAATGCTGAATTTGGAGCAACAAAACCACCTCTACCTCATCATAAAGATAAAAATGAAACGGAACCACCGTCTGAGAAGAGGAGGAAAAGCTTCATGACAAAGCAGCAGCTGTGGTTTTGAAATGCCTTCCCGAGCCCAGGCATTCGGGTTTAGAGGATTTAAACGCTTCAATAAACTGAAAACGAACGCAATAAAGAACGCACTGGATTGTTTTGAAACGAGACTTTATCACGACACGAGGCCGTTCTCCATGAAGACGGTTTTAACAGAAAATGAAGTGACTATCATGCTGTGATTTTGTGTAACGGTGGAGAGACGCTAAAAAGTGAATGTGTCCGTTTGGTTGTGCCCTATTGTACATGTTTTTAATGGTGGGGGAAACACGCAAAACCGGCCCATGAATGACAATTTCTATTTTAATCAGCCTTTTCACAGTGACGTCAAAGCACAGTCTACGACATTACGGTGGCTTTTGTCCAAACATGAAACGAACCATTGTTTATGACGGAAACACTCTTGTAAAGATTTAAATGTTATTCATCCATTTACGTATTAATACATGACTTTCTTGGTTTTCCATGCTGCTGCTGATTATCACATTGTCAAAACCCCGCGTTTGCGCCTCACTGGTGATTGCAGTATTATTTTTCACTCCACAAACGCCAAGCCTAATTTGGGCTGGATACACATTTGCATACAAGTCTGGGTGTCACGTATGAAAGAGACTAACCGCTACAGACGGGACATGGTCGCTTCTGTTTGTAGAGAAAAATCCTGTCGTTACGATCGTCTCACAAAAACAGCCCGACTCCAGCGCGCCGTACCGTTACACCTGCGGGAGTCGGGATGAAAACCGCCAAACTTTTGGTTACAGGACGACCCGCTCTACCATCTGATCTACTGTCGGCCATTGTTGCCCAGATACTTCAATATTACTCACGTAAAGGAAAAAGTTGCTCCGTCCAATGATCAACGTAAAGTATTTGCTGTCGATAACACATCAATACAAACCAGTTTTAACCTGACAGAACAGTATTACAGTAGCAATGAGGAACACGATCATTTTGAGTAAAACAATAGAATGGTGACTAGTTTTTATAAGTAATGTTAATACACAACCCATTTTCTTATTACAAAAGAAAGCTATTAGAGTGATCAGCCATGCAGAATACCTCGCTCCAACAAATCCACTTTTTATTAGACTAAATATCTTAAAATTGCATGATCTTGTTGATGTTTACACAGCAGTTGTGATGTACAAGGCTCACAATCTCAAGCTTCCTCACTGTTTACAAGAGATGTTTCAAACTAGAGAATCCAGATACAACCTCAGAGGAACTGATCTGCTACAAAAACCCAAAGGCGAAGAGTAATACTAGAGAAGGTGTTTATCAGTCAAAGGAGTTGATCTATGGAACGGTGTTAGAGATTTGTTTTTGCCTTTCTGCTCCCCCTCCCTTTCTGTTTCTGTGCAGGGCGTGTGTGACAGGGGGCGTGGCTGGCTCCTCCAGGGGAATGAGGCACACCTGAAGTTACTCACTAATTTGCAGTCTTCAAAACCCTGGTTCTCCCTCCACATCCCTGCCGGATTATTACGTCTACTCGGTAGAGTTCAGTCGGTAGTACTTTGAAAAGCGCCATGTTTTTTGGATTTAACCTTTCTCCTTTGCGCAGACATCCTGGTGCCACTCCTGGAGCCTACCACTCTGCCAGCAGCCCCCTGTCTCCACTGCCGTGCCTGCCTGCCTTGTGTAAAGGAAATAAATGCTTTGAACTTTGTTTGGTCCGTCTCCGGCTCTGCTTTGGGGTTCCTATTTTTCAACCCATAACAGAACGGTTTATCTATTCAACTGAAGGGCTCCAAAACTATTAAAGCATTTAAGAAAATGTACAAGTTAAACATTATGGAGAAGTATAGAACACTTGAATGAAGATTACTAGAAAAGAAGTTGATCGAGGATGCATAATATAATTTTGATTGTTGAAGTTTAAGTTTTGTGCTTACATGTTTCCATCGTTGGTATTAGAGAAACTGTATAATGTGTCTCTTTGGACATAGTGTCTCAGTTGTAAAAGGGGTTTAGGCAGAATAAGTCTCGACTTCAGCCTCAACCCCTTTGATGTGACCTAAAAGATCTAAATGTTCATATTGACCGAAGAAAAATAAACTACTACTACTACTACTACTACTACTACTATATGGTATTTTTTGGGGAAAAGTATGTGTATATATATATACACTAAATAAATAAACAATAATAATAATAATAATAACTATAATAATAATTATAATAAATACATTATCAACTACATACTTTCATATTTGGTATACGTCTTTCATCCTTGTAGGTTGTCCTGTATCTTCTGGCCAAATGTCATTGTGTTTCATTACAAATGCTGCTAGCTCTACGTCTTACATACTTGTAAATTGATTTTCAAGTCTCATCAGATTTCCATCTTGCAAAATGTAAAAGCTTCTAATGATCAATGCTGCCAATCTTACGGTTAATGCTGAAACGTGCACTGTTGAATTTTGCATCAACATTACTGTAATGGAGCCGGAATGTAAATTCATTTTTAATATGGGGGTAGGCACTCATAAGCTTTCTTGCTTCGGCCTGCTCCTTTTGAGTTTTTGTTAATTAATTAATTTACTCTGCAACTTTGTTAATGTGAATAATGTAAATAATCACTCAAATAAATCCAATCAATCAATCAATCAATCAAACCTCTTAACCCCCGCCTTAACTGAGTGTGTTTTCTCCATTTCAGCTTCGCCAATCGTAACCCCTCATTTGAAAGATCTTTTTGTAATCTTTTTCCTCACGTTGTTGCCGCATTGTCGCATGAAAAAACGAGTTCATTGCTTTTTTGTCACTTGTTTTGTCAATCTTTTGTGGATTTTTTTTCATTTTTATTTTGTCCCTTTTTTTATTTTATTTTTTTTGTCACACATTTTTGTCTCATCCTTGTTTTCGTCTCATTTTTGTTGCTATTTTGATGCTTTTTTTCAAGAAGCTTTTAGATTCGGGTAAGGCCAGACTAGAGAAAATGTGCTCGGTTTGGGTGGGGGATTAGAGGTTAATACGCACAGAAATGCCTTTAGCGCTGGGCCTGTTTCTACAAATGCAGACATGCATTGTAAAATGTACTTCATACGTAAAAAGTAAAAGTATTTAAGAGTTGAATGTGCAGGATTCTTCCAAATCATTTGATTCAAATCAGGTCTAAACGACTAAACCAGAGGTCACTTTGAAAATAAAATACTTTTACTTTTAACCCAATTTAAAAATGTAGTGGAGTAGAAATTACAGATGTAGTGAAGTAAAAGAAAAAAATATTCATCATAAAATGTCCTTATGTAAAGTAAAAGTACCTATAATTTGTACTTTTTACCTGTACGTTTGACTTTGTTTCATTTCTGTTGCATTCTCTGTCATGAACAGGTTCGTGGCCATTGGATGTGTATCCGAGCCCACACAAAGCAGAAACTTGACTGTATTTGAGTTAGCATTTAGCTTTTATTCGCTCATTTATATCTAAAGTAAAACAGTCTGTACATTCATACATGATTTCTAACTCGGCTTTGACCTCACCTTTATGTGGTGAGTTGACAACAGCTGAAAACATCTGGATCGTTCATAATCCATAATAGTTTTTTGGCGGCTATTGGACTCTGAAAAGTCTCCCGGACGAGCCTACGGCGCTTCTCCTTATGATTGCTATGTTTGAAAGTGTCAACCTTTCTTCATTGTTGTGAGGGCATTGACGGCACACCTGCACAGTGCCCCCTGCTGTTCTGGAGTGTGCATCGTCAGGCTTTTCACGCGAGACCACAGACTCAGCGACTTTATACTGTTACGTGGAGTCTTTATTGAAATGTAGTGAGTAACGGTGCGGTGGGGCGTGGGAACTTCCTTATTTAAAAAGCATGTGGTGACGTTAAGGAGAATTACAGTTGGCTGGGGGAGGGCGCGATGGAAGGGGCTCATGGGAGATTTGTACTCACACCTGTTTCAGTCTCCAACATGCTGTGGTAGAGGGAGCAGTCGCTTTTGCCGTAGAGGGGAATTTTCTCACTCTGTCATTGCCGTGCAAAACTCCATCTTCGCCCAGATTATTTCAATGTGTGTTTTGAGAGAAGCCTCCCCCGGTGACTAACCCCCTTACAGGGGATGTAAACGGGCCTGTGTACCCGCCGGACATAGCCTGTGATTATTTCCTGTGGGTTACCTCCCGTCCCTGGTTTCTAACGATCGTCTACAGACCCTGGAAAACCCACAGAATAATATCCGACCCCAAACTACCAATATACCGCTCAACATGCTAAAAGAGTCTTTCATAATCATCAGCATCCGTGTATTGACAATGCACTAATTTCCAATGTTGTGAGACAGGCAACTTTTGGTTTTGAATCGTTTGAAGTTCCCACGCTCCGCCCTGTACATAACGCATCGTGCCTTTACACATAGGCGAGGAGAGAATTTAGGAACGATAAGGGGGGCCGCGATATCCCAGACTTTGGGAATGGGTGGCTTAATGCATTGTAATGGGGTTCTTAACAGAGGCTTTGGTTCATGGAGGATGTTTTTCACAAATGTCACGATTCGCCCTGAATTGGTGGAGGTCGCAGCAGAGCGTGTCCTGTGGTGATGGTGGTGATTTGTAATTCAGCGTGAGAGCGTTCTTACAGCATTCATCGCGTAGGGATCACTGTATTATCTCACGCTCACAACTGATAGAGACCCTGCTCTGACGGAGAGCGCAGCGTGGTGAGGAGCAGAGGTTACCATAAGGAAAGTCCAAATCCTCCAAATCTCTACATACAGTAAGGACGGTACACTTCAGTGAATTTACCTCATTAGTGAGCATCTCTGCCTTTTAAGTTAAAAAAACCTGAATGATCAATGCTGTGGTGGCCCAAAGAGTGTCCGTAAGCCACAGGTAAGCCTGATATGTCCACTTGTATATATCAGGCACTGACATGGTTCGCTCCATACGAATCACGCTCAACATGATTTCATTAGGACCTACGCTACGCCTATTGCCCCTTTATTCAGGCATAAAATGAGCTGATAATGAGACGCTCCACAGAGGGGTGGGGGGGAATGAGATGCTGCATGCGGCAGAACGTGACCAAAAAATAGGATTTTTCATACAACCGGAGACGACTGCAGGAGGGTGTCGACAAAAAAGAAAACATCCTCCACAGTGCACTCCGGGGTCTCAGCTCAAAGGTGCACGTGTTGTGCTTCCAATAAGAGTGTAATAATCAGGAAGTGCCCGATTTAGGATGAGTGACCACAGGCCAGCGCTGTGAAGACCACATGCAGCCGAGTGGGAGGCTGCATGTGTGGACCAGGAGTATTTATAGAAGCGGCTGCTCTTGAAGACAGCATGAAGTTGACATATGAAAAGCATACAGTGAGAATACCTCCTTCCTGCCCACAGAAGCACAGAGAATGGGCTACCAGGCACCCCCATTTCATCAAAAACACTCGGGGCGCAATGGTTCAGCTAGCTAATGGCTCGGTGCATCACGGTGCAAGTACAAAATGAAAAATTGTTCATTATTTCGCAGTATTTATAATCCCGGAATCAAAGTGGCAATGCTTTTTTTTATTTTTCAAAGCTGCTTTATAATGAAATGTGCCCCTGGGCTCACAGCGCAAAACGAAAATAGAAAACAGAACCGTAGCGCTCAAAAGTAAAGCAGAGAAAAAAGAAGGAGCAGTGCGGCGTCTGCCAAGCGCTCCTTAAGTTTCGGTTTGTCTTTAGACGGAGCTAAAACACTCACGAGCGGCACGGTTCACCTGAGGCAGTATTCGGGCGGTACCTGGACCATATTCTGTACTATTGGAAACAAAGCAGATTATGACCCAGATTGGCTCTTGCGCATCTGTCAGTGTGCACTGGATCTAGCGCTCACCGCAGCCTGGTCCTCAGCAGCAGAAACTATTCCAAAGGTACAAAGAGGTCTCCTGCTGGTCCCAGAGTCAGGACTAAACACAGTGAGAACCTCAGGGAGAGGTCTCCTGCTGGTCCCAGAGTCAGGACTAAACACGGTGAGAACCTCAGGGAGAGGTCTCCTGTTGGTCCCAGAGTCAGGACTAAACACGGTGAGAACCTCAGGGAGAGGTCTCCTGTTGGTCCCAGAGTCAGGACTAAACACAGTGAGAACCTCAGGGAGAGGTCTCCTGCTGGTCCCAGAGTCAGGACTAAACACAGTGAGAACCTCAGGGAGAGGTCTCCTGTTGGTCCCAGAGTCAGGACTAAACACGGTGAGAACCTCAGGAAGAGGTCTGTCCCAGAGTCAGGACTAAACACGGTGAGAACCTCAGGGAGAGGTCTCCTGTTGGCCCCAGAGTCAGGACTAAACACGATGAGGCTGTAGTATTTATTTGTTTTATTTGCCAAAACAGTAAGAACAGATTCTTAATAACAGTCTTGGCCTAAATGTTTGAGGAGCACTTAAAGGGAAGGGGACACAAACAAACACAGTTACAGTGTGTCCAGGGAATTAGATCCGTCATTAGTAAAACATCCACATTAGTCGTTAAAGTCCTTGAGCCTGTGTTTGAAGAGCGTGAGATCAGTTTATTTTTGGTCATTAGCAGCAGCGAAAGGACACGAGCCAAAGGACGCCTTGGTTTGGGAACGTGCAGCTTTATAATCAGAGCCGAAGTTAAACCTGGAGGGGCTTCACTCTGTACCAGCTGCTCCAGAGTCAGGAGTGAGACCCAACATGGTTTTAGAGAGGAGCCCGTTCGCCGGAGAGCCTGTTTGTGAAGGTGACCTTTACCAGCCCATAAACGACTTCATGATGCAATGACTGTGTTTTATGGATTGATTCGATCTCGTTGTTACTGTTGTGTCTCAGTGTCTGCAGCGAGAGGGCCGTGAGTAAACATGTGCGGGTGAACTCGTGTTTTGGAGGACGCCATGGGAGCGAGCTGAAGCCTGTGGGGCCCGGCGGGGAGCGCTGGAGGTGAGGGCGGAGGAGCTGAGGAGAGCCGAGGTAGAGTTCTTCAGGCGAGATGCTGCAAGTGATTGATTTTTCCCGCAGTGGTCGATGTGGAGACGTTTTGCTAGTTTTCACCCTTAACATCTTGGTGTTCAGGTCAGAGTATGAAAAAGACTGAACTTACCCCGTACGAGGCTTATTTTATGACGTTTTGTCCGCGACGGAGCAACAAATATTGACATTAGAAGATGAGCGGCAGAGTGCTCACTGGATAACCGTAGCAGAGTAACTGCTAAAAAACAGCAAAACAAACTTACAAATCAGGTGCTCCTCAGGCCAAGCATACAGAGGGGATTGAGAAGGGGCTGAGGTGCTCTGAACATGTAAAGAGTTATTCATTTAACAGCGTGACCGCCATGTTTCCACTCTGGAGTTTTCATCAGGGTAAGTAGACATCACTGTTGTGAGTCCCATTTAAAACAGGACTCCTGGTTTAGTCTGAGATCTCGAACGTAATTCGAGAGCCAGTGCTGGTGGGATACCTTCAACCTTAAAGGGGCGACGGTGGTGCAGATGGTAGAGCACGCCGTCTCATGATCGGAAGGTCAGGGGTTCAAACCCCGGCTACTGCAGGTGCAGACTGTCGTTGTGTCCTTGGGCAAGACACTTCACCCAATGCCTATGTGTGAGTGGTTGGTGGTCGTCAGAGGGCCCGTTGGCGCAGATGTGTGCAGCCTCGCTTCTGTCAGTCTGCCCCAGGGGAAACTGTGGCTACACATGTAGCTTATCAGCATGGAGTGAATGAACCCCCCTCCCTTTCATGTGTGAAGTGCTTTGGGGGTGACTTGTGTCATATGAAAAGCACAATACAAATAAGATTCCCTTCCCCTTAAGACCTCTCCTCTTTTGGAGGAGAGGTCTTACATCTTCTTGAGTGAAGCCCACAAATACAGCTTATACAGCTTTTCAGTGAGTGGGACAGGACAAACAACATTACGAGTTACCAAACAAAGTTACCTGGGGGTACACTGCACACACAGACACTGTAGGGTCTGTATTTTGGACTCTGAACGCAGAACGCAGAGCGCCTCAGCCTCTCGCTACAACCTCTGTTAACAGCAACGCAACACTAGCAGCGCATCGCCAGAGCCAAAAGCAGCAATACCCAGATATTAACAGACTGCATTTTACTTCCAGCTGAGGTGGCTAGGGCATCTGTTCCGGATGCCTCCTGGTCGCCTCCCTCGGGAGGTGTTCCAGGCATGTCCTATTGGGAGGAGGCCTCGTGGAAGGCCCAGGACACGCTGGTGGGACTATGTCTCCGAGCTGGCCTGGTGTCGCCTCGGGGTCCCCCCAGAACAGCTGGAAGAGGTGTGCGTGGATCGGGAAGTCTGGGCATTTCCCTTGTCCTTGTTGGTGCATTGTTCCTGTTTTTGGTGTCTTGTATGTCTGTGCCCGTGTCGGCCTCCTGTTCCGTTCTCTATGCCTGCCTGTAAGTTTGTTGTTTTGCGTTTTTGCCAGCACTTGGACTGTTTCCATTCAATTTGAGTGCAAAAATAAACGCGTCTTCGATGAACGCACAAACAGCGTGCTTGTGTTATTGTTGCTCCTGACGTAATTCCCCTGCGCCCCCTGGCCGCTGCAGGCGCTTGATGACGACGCGTCTCCAAAAACGGGCTAAAAGTTGGATACAATTTATAATGTAATTGTATTTTGATTTAATGTTTTTCTCCAATATATTGATACAAATGAATCATTATTAATTAAAAGCGATGTACATCGATGTGTGGCCAGGATCGATGTAGCGGATCGAAGACATAATATATCGATACATCGATTAAATAGATGAATCGTTACACCCCTAATGCCAACTCTTTATAAATATGTCTTAATCTAATGAATTTGATCTAAAAATGCTTTCAATACATTCCTCAAACTGTTGTCAACTATAACCTTTTGCATATACTAACCTTATTATTTTCATTTCATCCTTATTATCATTACGATAATATGTCATTAATTTACATTGTCAGTAAGCTGAGAACAAATAGTATTTTTGACCCGCGATAGTAGCATTAAATTTCACTGATTAAAAAGGTATTAAAAATAAAGCTGTGACGATCTGATGCATATCACGATACTCAGGGGCCGATCTGATACTTATCACGATACTCAGGGGCCGATCCGATCCGTATCAGGATACAGTAAGTCATTATGATAAGTGATATGTTTACCTTAACCCTTTATACGGCACTCATAGAAGAGTGTTATTGGGGGACATAACAATGTTTTAACATTTTCTAAATGTTTCATTATCATGCAGAATATCAGTGTGAGCGTAGCTGCCGTATTTGGTTCTTTGCCCTAAAGTGGAAAAAGATGACTGTAAAAAAAGTTACCATATTTAGTTCACTGCCATTTAAGCGGTAAAACAAAACAAAAATACAAAGATGTGTATATATAAAATATACTTTCAGGTCTCGGGGGTTCTGGTATTCAGGAGACATGTTTTGTGATATTGATGTTTGAATGATCACACCAGTCATAGGAAAGAGCTGCATGTAAATGTGCTTTGCATGCAGTGGGAGGGGTCAGTCACCTCCAATATTGTTAAAAAATTTACTAAAAACTATTGTTTTTTTTTGTCAAGAAAATACTGTAAGTATGAATAATAGGTGCAATA
Source organism: Proterorhinus semilunaris (assembly GCA_021464625.1). Lineage (NCBI taxonomy): Eukaryota > Metazoa > Chordata > Actinopteri > Gobiiformes > Gobiidae > Proterorhinus > Proterorhinus semilunaris. The sequence goes on from CM038364.1 coordinate 2,418,753, forward strand.
GGTATGATCAAATATATTTCATGCTGTAATTTTACTTATTTCACTACGTCCTCCAGAACCAACAAATATATATAATATATTAGCACAATTATTCACCGATGAAATGTGCGAGTTTCATCCACTTTAATCGATCGCATCTTAGATGTTGTGAGTTACCTGGCTGACGTTATTCAAATCTTACATTAAAAAGAGCCAGTCTTTTGAACGGCTCTTTTAAACGAATGGATCCCAAAGACTCGGCTCCCAGTAAAGACCTGTAAACCCCATCACTACATTATTCAAGCAATTTGAACTCATCTATCTCATTTAAGACAACCATTCCTCCAGTGTTGAAACTAGCTTTGTAACTGACTGATACCCAAACGACTGAAGATGTTTGGAGAGTATTGAAACACATATCTCCATTTGACACAAGCTGACTGCAGTTAGGCGACTGATATTTGGTTTGATCTGGTTCCTCGCTCTCTCTTCCAACAGCTGCGCTCTGGTTTCACCCTCCACGTCCTCAGTCTGTGCATACATGGCTGGTACGAGGCCCCTCATTGCACACTCCATATGAAAGCCTCGGCAACGCGAACAGACCGAGCGATGTGCGGAGCAAATGGTCACGGCGGAAACAAAAGCCGACAAGTGTCCCTCTCCACTTCAGCGAGCCGACGCGGCGCTGTGATGAAGAGGCGCGCAGACACAAGCGGAGATCTGAGCGCCGCACTTCAGAGGATGAAGCCTCACAAACACGACGGAGACATAGAGAGCTGTCCGTCCTCGTCCGATAAGGCTGCGAGTGGCTCTGGACGAATGGGGATGGTTTGGAGCAGTGGGGACACAAGGGTAAAGCACTTTTGCAATTCCGACATGTAATATTAAAGACGTACCATTTTGTAAAGATGAATAATCTCACGAGAGCTAAAGATAGATCACCGCATGGGGTGTAAAGCCTGTCAAACCAGCGCTCATTTTGCATGGGTGTCTATGGTCTGAGTGGCTTCGATAGTCGTACGTTTTCTGCTAAAAAAAAACATGTTAAGACCCCAAGGAAATCAACATGATACAGTAGGTGGAGGAATACGCCTTAGTTTGGCTAGCAGTCCACTGTAAAACTGGAAGAAAAAGAAGAAGGAACCAAGCACTGCTGGATATCCTCCCATCGCGGCTTAAATACGGGGGAACCATATGTTTACATACATGTCATAAAAAGACACGTTTGCATTTTTTTCTCACTGTCTGAACCCAGAATTAACTTTTTTTTTTGGCCAATTATAATTAAAAAAAAAAAAAACATAAATTTGTCAAATTCCAGATGAATAAGAGATCGAATGTTCTACTTTCTACAAAGTCAGAAGCGTACGTGCTCTCAGATTACTATATCTTTTAAACAGTTTGTTAAAGCCCAGGCGATGATGTCATGTCCTAGGAAGCACAAGTCTGGTTCATCCTTGGGTGTAACTTCAAGACACTTGAAGGTCCAGGTTCATTGGTTAAAACAATGATGGAAATGACCAATCATCATACAGATCAGAAAGAAGGCGGGTTCTGTGTCCCAGAGATGAACGTGCTGTGTGTGAAATGTGAAAATCAATCCAAGAACAAATGCAAAAGACCTAGAGAAGATGCTGAACCTGGTAAGAGTTTGTCATTATCCAGAGTGAAACAAGTCCTGCACCGACATGGGCTGAGAGGGAACTCTGCCAGGAAGAAGCTCTGACTCCAAAAGAAACATCAAAAAGACAGTTGGGAGTTTGCACATAAAAATGTTTTGGTGACATATCCTGTGGCCTGGAAGGAAAAGGCCCCAACTTGCCACCCCCAAATACGGGGGTGGCAGCATCATGCTGTGGGGTTGTTTTGCTGCGGGAGGGATTTGTGCACTTGACAAAATAGATGACATCATGAAGAAAGAAAGCTCTCGATTTTACCGATCAACCTACGCTCACCTATGGTCATGAGATCTGGATAATGACCGAAAGGACAAGATCGCGAATACAAGCGGCCAAAATGAGTTTCCTTCGCAGGGTGGCTGAGCGCACCCTCCGAGATCGGGTGAGGAGCTCAGTTACCCGGGAGGAGCTCGGAGTAGATTCGCTGCTCCTTCACGTCGAAAGGAGCAGCTGAGGCGGCTAGGGCATCTGTTCCGGATGCCTCCTGGTTGCCTCCCTCGGGAGGTGTTCCAGGCATGTCCTATTGGGAGGAGGCCTCGTGGAAGGCCCAGGACATGCTGGTGGGACTATGTCTCCGAGCTGGCCTGGTGTCGCCTCGGGGTCCCCCCAGAACAGCTGGAGGAGGTGTGCGTGGATCGGGAAGTCTGGGCATCTCTGCTGAGACTGCTGCCCCCGCGACCCGGCCCCGGATAAAGCGGAAGAAAATGGATGGATGGATGGATGAAGAAAGAACACTATGTGGAAATATTGGAGCAACATCTCAAGACATCAGCCAGGAAGTTAAAGCTTGGGCAGATGGGTCTTCCAAATGGACAATTCCCAAAGCAAACGGCCAATACAGGTTACAAAGTGACTTAAGGAAAACAAAGTCAATGTTTTGAAGTGGTCATCACAAAGTCCTGATCTCAATCCAGTTGTAAATGTATGAGCAGAGCTGAAAAGTCATAGGCACGCAAGGTGGCCTACAAATGTGTCTCAGTTACACCAGTTCTGAGAAGCTTGTGGAAGGAAATCCAAAACGTTTGATCCAAGTTATACAGTTTAAAGGCAATGCTACCAAATATTAATGAATGAATGTATATATGTAAACTTTTGGTTTTGTAAAAGGTAATACACAATTGTGTAGAAAATTCTATCTCTCCTTCTTCTGAAATTTGACAAATAGAAATATTTTTTTAAATTCTAATTGACCTAGAAAAGTAAAGGTTAATTCTGGTTTTATGTTAGACAGTTAGAAATAAAATGCAAATGTGTCTTTTTATAAAGTGTATGTAAACATATGATTCCCGCTGTACTGTGTATTATGTCCTTCCTTCTCCTAGAGATGTGTCAAACTCTGCTGATTTGTTTCTGTTGACGATACGCAGCGCACCTGGATTTTCAAAAGATATTTTCACAGTACAGTGACAACATTTAGACATGAAGATCTCTTATGTAAACCAAACACTGGCTGGACAAACCTGCATTTTATAGTTAGGCCTGCCCCTGCGTTTATGTGGTCCTTGAGGGAACTTTCAAAATGCACCTGATCACTCGCAAAAACTGGGGTCAAAACGAGCTTGCCGTCTCCTACTCCTGGTCATCGGGGAAATCAGATGATCTGTTCGTTTATCGTTTCATATCCAACATTTAAAATAAAAGATACCCAGGCAAAGCAAAACTAGTAAAACGATTATTTTCCCTGCAATACAAGACCACAATGCTTTCATGGCTTTTTTGGTCCCATGATATCAGTGTCATCGCTCCACCCAATAAACTAGTGGAGTAGTTAATAAACCAAGAACTGAGTCACTGAGCTTTAACGACTGGAGACTGCACTAGCGCTGGTTAGGACTTGATTAGAGTTTTGTCTGGGATTCAGTGGCGTAGCGTAGTTGCTCAAGGCTCCAGTTCATGTCTGGCGCTGCCCACCCCAACTCCCCCCCTCCGTCCAACCCGTGCCATTTTTACCCATCCCTGTGCGACAACAAGCATAAATCCACTTCCTATAGGGCCTACCTCTACAGCCCAAGGGCCAAAAACAAGCGACACATGCACAGTGACAACTACGTCGCTACATCGCTAAACACACACATTTGACCACAGAGGGAAAGACGAACGCACACACGATCATTAGTGCCATGAACAATGACTATGGTATATGCGTAAAAGAACGCAAACAAATCCATTCAACTGAACACATAACGTTAGCTTACAGCACAACAGTGGCCACACGTGATGGCACAACATGATAAGCCCATCAGTCGCGATAATAAGCAAACAAATTATAATAAAAAAACGCGCACTCACCCGTCAGAAGTGCACTTTGCGTGCCTTTTGCTCAGTAAACCCGTTCACTATTGTGGTGAAATCCAGTTTCCTCACTCTGTTATTTTCAATGTAGAGTTTGGCTATAGTCGCTTTGTTCAGACTCGTGGATAGCCTGGAAATGTTCACTGGTTTCACGCAGAAAAACAAACCTCTGCAGTAGCTGATGATGATGTCCGGTCTGGCACTGCGGTGAAGTTAGTAGGATATTCGGCAGATATTCAGAGCGGGAGCTGCAGCGGCTGTGAGGCTGCCAGACACACACAGGGGGGCGGCTAACGCTCATAGACTAATGGCCGGTCAGATTTAGGGACTGTCAGCAAATGACTCTGTACGATACACCCAATCCCTGCCCGCAATGGGCCCTTAAGTGCTGTGGGCCGGCTGCACCGGCGTACCCTACGCCGCTGGGGTTATGGAGGTCGAGGAAAGAACTGTTATGTTCTTTTCCAAACTGGTTTTATCCATAGGATCATTGTGGGGTTCGTTCAGCTTTCTGAAGCAATAACTGTCTTCAAAACCAAAACAAAAAGTTGTGGGTTTATTGTATGAATAAGGCCCAATCTCAGTTCTCTTATCTACCCACTTTCCCTTGGCCCTAGTTCCTGAAAAGACCCAGCTAAGAAATTAGTCAACCCTCCATTTCTGAATGTCTGAATTTAGAACTAAAACAGATATGGATTAGATTATTTAGGCAGCACGGTGGCACAGCGGTTAGAGCTCGTGCTTCACAGCTAGAAGGTCCGGGTTTGATTCCCTCCTGGACAGGGCCTTTCTGTGTGGAGTTTGCATTTTCTCCCCTGTTTGAGAGTGTACATGGGGGACATTGGATGGAAATTAGCCTAAGGCTACAACCCGGTGTGGCTTGTTCATAAAATTGCACTGTCCCTACCAAAATAAAAATTACAAACAATATGATTTTGGAATGGAAACTATATTTGGATCAACTAAAACACAAAGATAATTTAAAAAGCAAGCCTCTGCTTGTCTCTATAGCATGTATCTACTGAACCAGTTCATCAGTAACTTGTAACAGACTGATGCTGTAAACGTTTTGTAACACCTAAACAAAAACCACGGCGCGCTCAGTGTCCTACAGATTTTCTTCTATCTCTGCTTCATCCTGCGCCCACTTTCTCCTTCCTCCTGTCCCGGTGCTGCTGGCCCGCTGTGGCTGCAGCCTGTTAGCCTGTTAGCCTCAGAGCTGAGAGAGATAGAGATGACCTGACCCATTCCTAGAGATAGCGGCGTGTGGGGTGAATCTGAAAATTCCCTTTCCCCTCAGCCCTACACCTCGCTTGGGACACCCCTTCATCTCTCGTGAACGCACAAAATGGAGGGGAAGGGCCAAGGCAAAGGGCTAAAAGATAGAATTGAGATTAGGCCTAAATCAACATTATAATTGTCATTTGATTGATCATGCGTATCAAAACGAACAACCTGTAACCTATCGTGCATGTTTTGGCTTGACTTAATTAATTCATTCATTCATTCATATATTTATTCATCAGGACAATGTACAGTTAGTTACATTATGCTCGTGAGCAAAGATGCTTGAACCAGACTGTAGCTTTTTCAAGCTAATTTCCACAATACACTGGGTTGAGCACCTGGAGGAAATGCTTGCCGAGTTTGCTGAATATGGCGTTTTGTTTGGGTCAAAGGCAAAGTTTTGTTCTGAAAGTCTCCTCTGTTTCTCCGCACATCTGTCAGACTTGCTTCTGCCCTGAGCACACCCCCAGAGAATAAGAATAAAATGAACTTGAGAAGTTGGTATTGTTTCTATTTCTTACTCTTGTTGTATTTTCACCTGAATGCCATGTGTATTGCTTTGATAGACTGCCCTACAAACAAATTTGGATTGGATTGATTTTCCGAACGGAGGGTGGGCAAATTGTGGTCTCCCTAAAATCAAAGCACATTTAATAGAATTGCTAAATCGTTCCATTTTAAAACAATTCTGACAATAGGCGTCTGCTGTGAAGAAGAAAGAACTGATCCAGGAAGCGTCCAAGAGCAGACAAAAAAGAGGCAGAATTATTACCCGACAAAATGGATTAGAGCCGTATGATTGTGGGGAATATCCCGCAACAAGAACGCCTTCCAAACAGCATAAGAGATACTCCCATCATACTGTGAGCGCCACTGGAAACCACCGATACAAACATCTGTGTACAAAAACAAATAAGACATTATCTTCTCTTGCGTTTACGCCTGAACGAGATGCACACAGCTCTTCATCATGGCTTCTTCAAACTGAGCAGACAGAATCCCCAGGACTCCCAAACGTCCGCCTTAAACGCGATTGACAACACAATCCCAAGCTCTAGACCAGTGGTTCTCAACCTTTTCAGCTCTGGGGTACCCCTACATATTGTTTTGTTATGTCTGTACTATGACCCCCCAATGTCAGCTGCTCAATTATTTGAGCAGCTGACATTGGGGGGTCACAGCTGAGTTTCACAATATTCAGCAGTTATAACAAAATGAAGAACAGGTATGATGGTCACAAGGAGCAGGCAGAAGCAAAGAGCTTATGAAGCCTTAAACTTGAAGCCTTCCAAAATGGACACATTTGAAAGTCTTCAAGTTTACAGTCAGTCAAATAAGTGTCAAAGATGCTTTTTCAGAAATGTGTCCTTATTTATTTATTGGTTTATTTGGTCGGGACAGTGCATGTTAATGAACATACATGGGTCTCATGCATGTAAACAAGCCACACCGGATTGTAGCCTTGGGCTAATTTGCATCCGTCGTCCTCCATGCGCACTCTCAAACACACTCATTCATCCTGGCCTATTGTACATGTTTTTAGTGGTAGGGGAAACCGGAGTACCCGGAGGAAACCTACGCAAACGCGGGGAGAACATGCAAACTCCACACAGAAAGGCCTGTCCAGGTGGCAATCGAACCCCGGACCTTCTAGCTGTGAAGCACGTGCGCTAACCGCTGTGCTACCGTGCCGCCCTTATAATTTTGTAATCCATGTAAACTGTTGTCAAAAGCTAGATTCTTTTTGGCTCCTTATTTTAGCCCTGACTGGTGGGGAAACCTATACCAATGGCCTAAATGAAACAGTTTTGACTTGGATTAGTAAATATACCTATTTCCAACATAAATAAAACATATTCTTCTTGAAATCAATATAATACTTATCAGTAGTTGCAGCATAGCCTATACAGAAAAGTGCAAAGCAAAACGATTCCTCCTGTAGCCTGTCAATGTCACGTTCTCTCTGTCTAAGTGCTAAGAGAGAGAAGAGAGGAGGAGCGACAGGCATCTCTCCTCCTCTCTTCTCTCTCTTAGCACAGGCACAAATGTTATGTGAAGAGGCTAAATGCTTAAATACCTCATTTTCAAGTCAAATTTCAAGGAAAACATTGACACGTTTTGAAACACGGTGTGCATTGTCATTGATCGATCGCTATTGCTAATTAGTGTGTGTGCACTATTTTGTTGTACGCTTGTACAATGACAATAAAGCACTTACTTACTTACTTAAATAGCCCAACTCTGATTGAAGTATCTTTGCAGTTCCTAGAACTGCACTTTTCTGGACCGAGATGTCAGATGTATTTCCTGGGATCTGCTGGAGCCACTCCTCCAGTTTGGGGGTCACTGCCCTAAGTGCCCCAACGACCACGGGCTCCACTGATGCCTTCACCCTCCAGGCCTTCTCCAGCTCTTCTCAGCCCCTGGTATTTCTCTAGTTTCCCGTGTTCCTTTTTCCTGATGTTGAAGTCACTTGGTATTGCTATGTCAACCACCACGACTTTCCTCTGCTCTTCATCCACCACCACAATGTCCGGTTGGTTCGCCATTACCGTTCTGTCCGTCTGTATCTGGAAGTCCCACAGGATCTTGGCTCGGTCATTCTGTACTACCTTTGGAGATGTTTCCCACTTTGACCTTGGGGTTTCCAGCCCATACTCTGCACCGATGTTCCTGTACACTATGCCAGCCACGTGGTTATGGCGCTCCAGGTAAGCTTTCCCTGCAGCATCTTACACCCTGCAGTTATGTGCTGGATTGTCTCATTGGCCTCTTTGCACAGTCTACACCTGGGGTCTTGTCTGGTGTGGTAGATCTGGGCCTCTATTGCTCTGGAGCTCAAGGCCTGCTCCTGTGCAGCCATGATGAGCCTCTGTGCTGTCCTTCAGCCCAGCTCTGTCTAGCCATTGGTTGGATTTCTTGATATCTGCCACTTCAGTTATGTTTCGGTGGTACATCCTGTGTAGGGGCTTGTCCTCCCATGACGGGACCTACAGCGCCTCATCTTCTGTTCCCCATTGAGACATTCACTGAGCATGTCATCTGTTGGAGCCTTGTTCTCGATGTACTTATGGATGTTTCTTCCTGGATAGTGGCTCTCACGCTCACTAATCCTCGGCCTCCTTCCTTACGGCTAGCGTACGGTCTCAGGGTGCTGAATTTGGGGTGGAACCCTCCATGCATGGTTAGGAGCTTTCGTGTCTTAATATCTGTGGTCTGTATCTCATCCTTTGGCCAGCTTATTATTCCTGCAGGGTATCTGATTACTGGCAGGGCGTAGCTGTTTATTGCCCGGGATTTGTTCTCGCCATTGAGCTGGCTTCTTAGGACCGGCTTTACTCGTTGGAGGTAGGTGGCCGTAGCCGCTTTCCCTGTCACCTCTTTGAGGTTGCCATTTGCTTGTGGGATTTAGAGGTATTATATTATAACTGTCCTCAATGTCTGCTATTGTTCCTTCTGGGAGTGAGACCCCTTCTGTGTGGACTACCTTCCCTCTCTTAGTCGCCATCCGACCACACTTCTCTAGTCCGAATGACTTCCCAATGTCTGCTCTGTATATCCGGGTGGTATGGATCAGTGATTCGATGTCTCGCTCATTCTTAGCGTACACCTTGATGTCATCCATGTAGAGGAGGTGACTGGTGGTGGCCCCGTTCCTGAGTCGGTATCCATAGCCAGTCTTGTTGATTATTTGGCTGAGGGGATTCAGACCTATGCAGAATAGCAGTGGGGACAGGGTGTCTCCTTGGTACATGCCACATTTGATGGAGACTTGTGCAAGTGGCTTGCCATTGGCTTTAAGGGTGGTTTTCCACAACCTCATCGAGTTTGCAATGAAGGCTCTTAGAGTCCTGTTGATGTTGTATAGTGCCAAGCATTCAATGATGCAAGTATGTATGTATGTATGTATGTATGTATGTATGTATGTATGTATGTATGTATGTATGTCCCTCCTTCTCGGATGTCAGCAACTAATCTAGTCTAGTATCCTCCCATGTTGACCAATGAGATGAGCTTTTCCTGTGAACCAGCCTGTCAGGTCCAATCAGGAGGGAAGGTGTAGGAGGAGCTATATCTTTTTTATTGATTTTTTTTGTCTGCTAAAGGTTAGGCCAGTGGCGAGGCCTGCAACGCCTTCTCTTTTTGGGGACGTGCCTTCTAGGACAACGTGGATTGTGCATGACATCGAGGTGGGGGATGCACAGCCTATTAGGCCGCGGTTCTACCGTATGTGTCTGGATAGGCTCAAGCTGTTGGACAAGGAGGTGGAGTATATGGTTAGTAATGGGATTGCAGTGCCCTCCTTTTCGAGTTGGGCCTCTCCTTGTATTTTGGTGCCAAAGCCGGATAACACGCCGAGGTTTTGCACTGATATGCGGAGGGTCAACTCGGTGTCTAAGGCTGATTCGTTTCCTTTGCCCAGGATGGAAGATTGTATCGATTTGGTGGGGTCTGCGAAATTTGTCTCCAAGTTTGACTTGTTGAAGGGGTATTGGCAGGTCCCCTTGTCCGAGCGGGCGCAGGAGATTGTGGCCTTTGTTACTCCTTCCGGTCTGTATTCGTACACTGTTATGCCGTTCGGTCTTAAGAACTCTCCGGCTACGTTTCAGCGGCTAATGAATCGGGTCGTTGCGGGGTTGGATGGTTGAGCAGTGTACTTGGATGATTTGGTGGTGTTCAGTGATTCCTGGGGTTTGCAGCTGCAGCGCATTAGAGCGCTGTTTGGGAGGTTGGCGGACGCTCAATTGACAGTTAACTTGGCAAAATGTGAATTTGCTAGGGCCACGGTCACTTATCTGGGTCGCGTTGTGGGTCAGGGCAAGGTGGCTCCTGTGGGAGGTGCTCCCCTGTGGGAGGTGCTCCCCGACCCACCTCGAAAAAGGAGTTGCGACGGTTTCTTGGCCTTGTAGGCTATTATAGAAGCTTTTGTCGCAACTTCTCATCCATGGTTTTTCCCTTGACTGAGTTGCTTGGGGCCACGGCTAAGTTTGTGTGGTCTGCTGATTGCCAATTGGCGTTTGAGTACGTGAAGACTCTTCTGTGTTCTTGTCCTGTTCTTGTCCTGTTTTGATGGCCCCTCGGTTTGATAAGCCGTTCTGTATACAGGTGGATGCCAGCCAGGTTGGCGCTGGTGCCGTCATTCAAAGAGGGGAGGAGGGGGATTTTGGGCTTCGGACTGATAACTAATTTAATAGTTATCAGTTTAACTATTTGGTTATAGAAAAGGAAGCGCTGGCTCTAATGTGGGCCATTCAGCACTTTGAGGTTTATGTTGGGGGTGGTGCGCCCTTGGTGGTTTATACGGATCATAATCCTTTGAACTTTTTGAAGAGTCTCAAGTCTCCAAATCGACATTTAATTCAATGGGCTTTGTTTTTGCAAGCTTATGATTTGGATGTTAGACATATCAGGGGGGTGTCTAATGTTCAGGCGGACGCTCTGTCACGTGCACCGATAGAATAGGCTTGGGGGGGTTAACATTTCCTAGGTCTATTTGGGTAGAGTGGCACGTGTTATATACCAGGGTGTTTGCGTTTATTGCCTGTTTTTACGGAGGCTTCTTTCCAAGCCTTCTGTATCTCCTGGTCGGCAAGGACTGGCGGCGGGGACTGCGCCTGGTACAGCCCCTACAGCGCAACTCCTCGGTTCATCAGTGGCCACCTCTGCTGTCTCAACTCCTCGGGCTTGGCCCATACGCTTAGACCAGTGTTTTTCAAACTTTTTTGAGCCAAGGCACATTTTTTTCATTGAGAAAATCATGAGGCACACCACCAGCAGAAAATGTCTTGGATAGAAACACCATATAGTCTCGCTAGCCACAATGCCACTGTCCGTCGCCACCTGTTGCATCCATGCATCACTAATTCTCTTGTCTCAAAGAAATGAGCTACCTACGACCACTTACTGATATGGAAGAGTAATACATGGTTACTCTGCCGATCACTAGACAGCACAGAGACTTGACAACGGCACATTATTTGCAGATAATAATTAATTTGTTTTCAAGACCCACTGGGTGAAATTGGATAATTTCCCAAGGCACACCAGACAATAGCTCACGGCACACTAGTGTGCCCCGGCACAGTGGTTGAAAAATAGACAAATAGACAATGCTGTGCCTACACATGGTCTAGTCTTTGTGAGGTACATGCATAGGGGGAACAATTTGCCTGATCCTTTTTTTTCAGGGGGGGTGTGTGACGGCCTGTGCCGTTGGGGTAGTAGGGGGGGGGGGGGGGGAACCCTGTGTCTGCGGTTGCTCCTCCCTCTGTTCTCCTCTCCAGGTGCGTGTGCTGTGCAGCTTCAGATTGGTCAGCCGTCGGGCCTGGCCCTTTAAGGACTACCAAGCTGCACCTATGGGAGGCTGCACGGCTTTCCACCAGTCTGTGCCCTTGTGGCAGCACCTCTGTTGGACTCTGTACATTTAATAATACCCCTCCATTCTGTTTAGTAATAAAGACAGCGTGAGGCAGAGTGGGAGCTCGTCCTGTCGTAAGTAGCCCATGAGTGTGAATTTGTTAGTCCACTGTTTGTTGCGTTGCTGTTGTAATTAGTATGGTTGTGAATATACTGGTCCTGGTGTCTCCGGCCATTTCCATTAGGGGTTTGTGTCTGGTTGGGTTTTAGGCATGAAGTGCGGCAGATTGGCAGTTTCGACAGTCAGCTGGGGGTGCGGTCTGCAGGGTGGCGTTTGGTGGTATGGTTTCAGAGAGCTGACGTCCTGTTTGGGCCATATGTTTAAGTCCCACCACGAAGTGCAAGAAGAGACAGGTAAGATAAGTTAGTTCTGGGATTAGTAGTCAGAGGGGACAACCTGGGGGCAAGGTTTGCTTGGGCCCCATTGAGCCGGTCACGACCTGCTCCATGGGGTGACAGGAACAGATGAGGAAGGTATCAAAAAGGGCAGTTTTACTTTTATAAACAGAATAACAATAAATATGTGCAATGGTGGCTGGAGCAGGGCTGGGAGACGAGCTGACCCCCAACCAGGTGCAGGTAATCTTCTTAAATAGGCCAGGGAGCCACACCCAGCAGCTGAGAGGGAGGAGCGAGCCAGGAGAACACCTGCACACAAAGGAGAGGGAGGAGCAGCAGCAATATTCCCTCCCCCACACACACAAACACAGGCCAGGGGCCGTCACAATATATAATTTTTTTGTAAAGTCCTAATGTTAAAAGAGCTCAAAATATTATTTTCTCAGTTTTATATTGTCGATAGGGATGGGAATCGAGAACTGGGTCTACTTGAGCATTCCATTGGAACCGTCTTTCAGTGTCCAAAAAAAGCACTATACAAGTTTGATGTATTATTATTATTATTATTATTATTATAAAGTATAACTTACTTAGACTCGCGTGGTTCCGCCCAGTAAATGAACGTGTTTTGTTGACCAGGTCGAGTGTATTACAATGATGCCAAGCCCTCTGTTAATGCGGCAGCTTTTATTAATTAGAGGACCAACGCGTAAGTTGACAAAACGTCATGAAAGAAACGTTTGATAGAGTGAGTTTGTTGAACTTTAAGGGATAAATTTCCCGCGGCTTGAACAGTTGATGTTTTCACCCGACTGACTCGCCTTAAATGTGCCTGAGCAGGGAAATTACCATAAACTGGCTAAGCACAATGAAACCCAAACACTAAAGTTCTCTTCAGTCTGCGGGGAGGGCTGAAACGCTGTCACTGTAAAATGCGCCGCGTATTTCAGACTTTGAGCTAAACATATGGTTAATGACGTCTCCCAAGAACGCGGCAGTTTGTTGATCTGTGGTCAGGAGCTGAAGAGGACCGAGAGACCTTGTACTGTCCTCCGTCACAAGAGCGCGCCATGTTGGACATGTGCACAACACTCACAGGACCTTCAGAACACACCTTTCATTTGAAATATGAGTGTTTGTTTCTACACAGCAACAGACAGCATTTTTTTTTAATTCGTAGCAGAGTGACATTCATTGCCCTCTGGTAGTGACGTCACTGACATCAGTGTCGTAGCATGAACATCATCTACGTTAGCGGGTGCGTTATCTATATCCAACATTGGCCAAAACATTTCTATTTGATGTGAAGAATGAAGCAGGACGTTACAGAAGTTGCGTTCCCATAACATGTACAAAAGATATCAGGTACAGAGGATTGAGGGGAAATTATGCAATAAATCGTGAATTCAGCCAAAACTCCACCTGAATGAGACTTCAACCACCATTTTTGTACTTTCTTCTCTTTTCTTACATTTATTATGTCACAGTAAATCACACTTTTGGGCAGTAAAAATGATCATCGGACTGTTATCCAAGAAACTTCGACAGGCCACCGTTTTTCTATACTGAGATATGTTCTTACCTGAGCTTAGACGAGTTGATGCGTACCTGTCTGGTCTTTGTGTGTGCCCTCAGTCACGCAAAACGAGAAAAAGATGTTGTTAGCATTTGGCCTCTCCCAGCATATTCCTATGGCTCCAAACGGGGGTGAAGTTGGAAGCTACCAAGCTCTACCACGGGCACAGAGACCAGACAGGTGCGTATCAACCCGTCTAAGCTCAGGTAAGAACATATCTCAGTGTGGAAGAACTGTGTGCCCTCAGTCATGCAAAACGACCAAAGATGTTGTTAGCATTTGGCCTCTCCCAGCATATTCCTCTGGCTCCAAAACAGGGTGAAGTTGGAAGCGACCACGCTCTTCCACGGTTACAGGTATGTATCAACAAACCCGGGTAACATATCTCAGTATGGAAAAACGGTGACCTGTTCCTTTAAAGCCAGTTGGAATTCAATTAAATGAACCCTAGGCGTAAATTCAACCTGTAAGACTCATTCCAGCGTCGCCTGCCTTCATCTGATCAACACCTCACTGCAGCCGCAGCCAACCATTGATTCCGCATTGAACTCCTCTTCTCCTCTACGGCCTTGTCCACTTGCTGGCTGTGCTGCAACTCACCTCCGCCCCTCCAACCTCCGCCGTAATGGATTCTCCCGTCGTTCATCCACACCAGTGTCCAGGCTAGGGCGGGAACAAAAGTAGTGGAGCCAAATCTATACTCAAGTAAGAGTAAAATAGTACTAAAACTTGACTTGAGGACTGTGAGTAACTGAGTAAAAGTTTGATTCATGTTTCAGTTGTGATGTAAATGATGGGAAACAAAACATGAAATGTGAAAATATTAATATTTAAGGGAAATTCCTATTGGTATAGAATTTATAAATATATTAAAGGGGGGGGGGGGGGGGGGGGGTATTATGTAAAATTTACTTTTTCAAGCTTTATATCATATTATTATGTCATTCCCTCATTAAACACGTGCCTGGAGTGTTGCCTTGGCTCATTCACATATTTTTGAGTAATCAGTAAAAACTTAGACGGCGGCCATTTTAGGTGTAGCTATGCCTCAGTCCTCCTAGGAACGCCCCCACCTCCTGGAGACACCTCTGGACCTTTCGTCACCAGCCGAGCCCCCAACCACTGCTCCTCAGCTCAGCAGAGCCCCCCCCCCCGCACAGTGTTGTTGTTTAAATGTCACAGTAGTGTGCTGAAGGGGGCGTGTCGGAAAGCTTCTTAAAGAGACAGAGGCCTATTTCAAGACGTTCAGTACGGCCATTTTGAGAGAGCAATTTTATTCAAGGCAGTTATTTTAATTTACTGCATATACAGACCAACAGAAGGTTACGTCATCATTGTAGTGTGCTATAGACTGGTGCTATGTGATTGAAAAAAGGATAATACCCCTTCTTTAAGATTTCTTTTTGCATGTGGCATTCAAAATCTAGAATTTGGCATTAAGGCATTACAGAATTAGATTTGAGTTGCTGCTACCTGTATAAACCTAATAATCCAGGGTAAACTTGGTGCATCTTTAGCTAAATCTTCTCCTGTTCCACAGCCTCGTCTATCATGAGCGTCATCAGCCTGTACAGTTAAGCTCACATATTTCCGTGGCGCACTGCGGGCCGAAAGCCCCGTCACCTTGTACTCTGCCAAACTCAGTCACTCGGGAACGCGGGAAGAGCAGTACCTTTCAGGAAGTCATTCTACAAAGTCGGGAGCAGAGCGGCGGTCTCGGGAGATGCACCTCGCCGAAGTTTACAGGTCTTGGAAAAGTTTCCCGAGCGAGGTTAGTGCTCCGAATATTCAATGTTGTGATAAAGGGGGGTGGGGGGGGGGGGGAGGCAAACACAGAAGCGCGCTGTCTCCTGCCGCGGCGGGGTGATGCGAGGGGAGCACAGAAGTAGGACGCGCTCTTTCATTTGCGAGAGCGACTTTTGGGAAAATCGCACGAGACAAGACTGGGAAACATAACCAGCGGCTTTCAAACTCGTCTTTAACGGGAAACAATCGAGGAGGGAAAAAAAACGAAACGGTGAGAGGAACGCGGATCCTCAGATGCGGCGATGTCGAGTTTTATGTGACTGAACGTGAAAATAATGAATACACAGGCAGTTATGTAAAAGGTTCTGCAGCGATTTCCCACATAGGCCATTTCTGACAAATAAAAACTGTAGAAGACACTTTGGGGATAGTGGGCTACTTTGGCCCGGACAGCAAAGAACAAGGTGACCTTCCTTCATTAACAAAGAAAAGGAATTTAGATTGTTATAATCTACTCCATTCCCCAAATGTTTCAAATGTCAATCGTTTGGTGCACAAAGAGAAAAGGCTCCCATAAATATGAGCCAGATCAGATTAAACTAGATTCAAGTTCCTGTACTGATCACAGACGTTCTTGTCTTAAGTTGTCAATAAAATCATAAACTCATAAACTCACCTCCGACTGGAGTCACACGTCTCTGCCTCCACAGAGATGAACATGAGCCGTGTGCGGATTGGAAAGAGTAAAGTTTAGGGGGCTTATGTTTGAGAATGTTTTGGATCAAGATAAAAACTTATCTCGCAAGCACTGAAACACAATGAGGAGCAAATCATCTATTTACAAAAGATATTTCAGTATGAGATTATTGTAAATTATCATTCAAATTATTATAAAGCAATAAAATGTGAAATATAATCGAAATTACAATATTGAAAATTGTTCAACTCAACCATGTTATAATGTCAGACAGAGACTTGTAGTATTTCACTTTATTCTTGCAGATTTAAGAGATCCTGGTCACTTTGGTCGTTTCTTGAGATGAGCAAAATATCCCGGCACGCCAGAGCTCTGGTCATGTGACCAAAGTGTGGGCGTCTCCATTGCTGCTTCTCTTTGCATGTTAATATGTTTCAGCACACTTTGAGTGGATAGGCCCAAACTAGTGCACAATACTGGGACACTATATCCTATCGCTCAAAAATACAGATACTGTTATAGTGGTGTGGCCCAAAGACCCAAAAATGCAAACAGCCCAAAAACTGTGGTGAAATGAAATGTAATGGAAAATCCTAGCATAAACAAAAAACGCAAAAAAAACAAACGGGGCAAACGAGACTTACGGGCAGGCACAGAGAACAGAACACACGACACCAAAAACAGGAACAATGCACCAACAAGGACAAGGGAGAACACAGGGGTACAAGTACACAAGGAAACGGGACACAGGTGACACACATTAGGGCGGGGCAGGCAATCAACACAGGGGAAGCAAAATCAGACAGAACAGACATGTCAAAATAAACCACACAAGACACAACCAAGAGGGAACTAAACAAAGACAGAACCATAACAGTATATTAGTGTATTTGACCTTTTCAGTGACCCATTGGCTGCTTGAGTAGTTAGTATAGCACCTTTACTTAAAATCCCAGTGGCCCCTAAGATGCTCCATGATGATTTTTTTTTAGGTTTCTGGCAGATTTTCACTTTTGATTAAACTGTCTCCAAGGTTACGCATACATGTCATTCTGAAAATCCTATAAACCCTGAAATGAAATTGATTGTGAAGCATCGTAGAGACCACTGGGATGGAAAGTAAATGCGCCGAGCTAACCACACCCACACAGCCACTGGGTCATTGAAAGGTCAAATACGCACTAATCAACATTTTCTTTTAAACAAGGTGCATAGTGCACTACTGAAAGTGCAATCAATTTAACAAAACAAAAAAAAATCCTGAAAAGTCACAATACAGTTTTTAACAAAGATTTTTAAACATTCAAATGATTAATCCTGTATTTGGACTATATTGTCTTTGGGTCAAAGACATTTCATAAGGTTTTAACTTTAGTTAAAGTCATAAATGAGTTCATTGTTAAATAAATATGCTTTTTCCTTTTCAGACCTTAACCCTTCCACTAGCCAAAGCGAGCACTTTCTGCCCAATTTCCCTCGAGGAGAGGATGCATCTCGCCTTGAAGAACCAAGAGAACAAATAGTGGAGGAGATTCAAAAAGTAGAAAAGAACATGAACACTGTTGGAAAACTAATGCAAACTACCTTTGCCCTCCGAAGACAAAACATAGTGGTTTCTGCCGCACCAGTGAAGAACTTGCTGGAGCTTTGGCTCCATCTGAGGTAATCCAAGTCAGACAATTGTATTTTTGCTAGTACTGGAATTTGAAAAATGTTATTTTATTGTAGGTGTATGCTGAATTTCAGCGGATAACAAAAACAAATCTGCAGAATTCTTTCTACTCTGCGCTCGACGTGCACACCACCCGTCTGATGACTCTGTCAAGACAAAAGACATCTACAACCGGCAAGACTGATGCCTTGGTGGCCATTTTCAAAGTTCATGATGAGCAGGTATATATGTGACCCGCCGTGGATTCCAAAGACACAAGTCGGCAGCCCGTGTCTCGAGATAAACGTAAAAAAAGATATTTTTGGGAAAATTGGTGATTTTCACTTTTTTGCAGAATCGTTCAGTTGAAGGCACGAAGAAGCCTCTCCATGTTTAAGCTAGCAGTATTGGTATATTTAAAGCGTAAACTTTTAGGTTTTGGGAGATTTCGGAGCCGCTGTAGGGGCGTGACTTTGTCTGTGTGTATTTACATACTGGCTAAGCACCGCTGAGGAGGAGGAGGCACGGGCTTCATGACTTTAACGCTTCCCCTGTGTCTCACGGAGGCCACCACTACTTGCACTGGAAAATGGATTTACTACGAGTTTGCTGAGCAGAAGGCAAAGGTTACTTCAGGCGAGTGAGTGAAAGTTTTTTTTTTTTTATCGCTTGTGGCTGCTGTGCCAGTAGTTTTTGGATGAGTCTATTGTGCTGTTGTAAGCTAACGGCTAAGCTAACGTCTAAGCTAACGTGCAGCTGAACCTGCTATTTACACAAAATCAAGACCTCTCCCAACTTAAACTACTCCATAAATGTAGTCAGCGCATCCCTAGCTTTCAGCCACTTCTCATTTGAGAGAGATCCGCTTCATATTTTCGGTTTTATGGCCAGAAAAAGTTACGCTGGATTACTGCACTGAAATGTAAACAATCGGGACTGCGTGCAGCGAATCATAGTCGGAATGTCCCGCAGTCTCAATGCCCCCACTGCCTCAATGCTCCACCCCTAGTCTCAATGCCCCACCCCTAGTCTTAATGCCCCACACCCTGGTCTCAATGCCCCACCCCTAGTCTCAATGCCCCACCCCTAGTCTCAATGCCCCACCCCTAGTCTCAATGCCCCACACCCTGGTCTCAATGCCCCACTTCCTAGTCTCAATGCCCCAATCGAGTGGTCTCAATGTCCCGGTCGAATGGTCTTAATGCCCCGGCAATTAAACAGCTGTTTTATCGGAGACTTTTACGTTAAAAGATCCCGTAAGATAGGGCTCCATATATTAATCACATGTACGCGTTTTATGCGTCACATTTATGCGCTTTATCAACATTTTGAGATAAACGTAAAAAGTGCAAACTAAGTCTACAACGACAAGAGAGTTTGTCTGTATTACATGATCCCGCCCGCGTGAAGAACCAAGTAAGTGTGGTTGCCTAGTTACCTAGACTGACATTTACATTAGTGTATAAGTGAACATGTTTTTAAGCTACCGTCGTGTTTTGCCATATATGTACATTATTTAATGTATTATTTAAAGCTAGATAACCGGTTGGCTATGTTACCCAGCTAGCAGAAAAACTGAAAAAAAACAGGCTTTCTGATCCATCGCTTCTTCTTCTCTCTGCCGTTTGGAAAATCAAATGAGTTTGTTGGTGGATACCATTTTTGAAGCACGTTATTATAAGCCATGTAAGGTAAAGCAAGGTAAAGAGTGCAAATGAAAAAATCCAACGCATCTGTTTTAGGAGGTCATTGTTGTGTTCAGTTTGACATGGCTTAAAGTATTGCACTTGTAGATCTGGATTTTGTATAATGAGGTTTTCAGTGCACTTTGAAGACATTTTTATTGGTTGTTTAGCTTTAGGAAAATGTCACGCACATATTTTGATGAGAAAAGACAGATCCCGATTCAAAGTGTTATCAGAATGGTGAATTCATTGTGGATTTTCCACCTGGTTAAATTGACATGTTTGAGCAGATCCATTGTATGTCAGTATGCTGCAAGCCACGGCACGGCCACATTACCTAAAGTGGTAATACTTTATGTAAAAATCACAGTTTCTTATATATTTGTTTATGCATTTATTTGTTTATTTTCAAATTGAAATGTAAAACAAAATAACATTGACCGTTGCCGGGACACATTGACCGTTGCCGGGACACCGCAACATACACAGTTTAAAAAGGCGAACATTCCGATCTGTCCTTCACTTTACGCTCAGCGAGTGAACCGATCGACGGTCTGACCTGCGTTTCCAGAACGTTTCCGAGTTTTTTCACCACTTTTGTCCATTTGGAGACAATGGCACAGAAGATGATCGACGCCCGTGATGGCCTCACCGTGGTCTTTCGAGGTAAGTGTCAGACAAACGTTTTTTTTTAATGGTTTTAGACCGAGTTGACTCTGTACTGGTCACATCGGAAAAGAAACAGATCTTACGGGCAGTTTTAATCCAGAAATGCCTTAAATGTAAATGATATTCTTGTAAATCCAGCTGAAGGTTTGTAGGAGTCATCATTTAGTCATAACCTCTTAACCCTCGCTTTAACCAAGAGCATTTTCTCCAGTTCAGCTTTACCCACAACTAAATCTTTACATCCTATAGGCTAGAGTAACGCCTCATTTGAAAGCTAAGACCTACAAAACTGATCGTTACCTTTTTTGTAGTTTTCCACTGCTTTGCTGTCACATTTTTGTCATGTTTTGGTCACTTTTTCATCACTCTTAACTTTGACTTTATTATTGTGTTATTGCTGTTTTTCCGGTACGTTTTTATCGCTCTTTTGACACTTTTCTTTTAGATATGGGTAAAGCCAAACTGGAGGAAATGTGCTCTGTGGATTTGGGGGTTAAGAGGTTAAGACCACATGGGGACATAAGTCTGGACTAAATGATGTTGCTTGTCATATTGTTTCCCCTTTTACATGAAACTTGTAATCTTGTGTTGGTTTTAGACCCGGGGCCTCGTGTCCTGGACGGTAGCAGCCCTCTGATCGAACTGCCTGGTCCCAGTTCGAGGAAGAGAAAAGCTAGTGATCCTGATCCAGGGTTGGAGAATCCGGCCAAACTCTCCCGTTCGGACAAACTCCCGCCTAAATCCTCCACTAAGACCCAGAGAGGAGCCGAGCGCAGGCGGAGAGCGCGGAGAGAGCGGCCCAGACCAACACTGCTGACAGCAGGAGGTCTGTATCGGAGGAAATCATATATAACGTTATATATTTCTTATGAATTTACTAACCCTTTTGTTCTCAACTTTTCCAGGTCCTGTAGACTTCTTTAGTACGTACGAGGAGCAGGAGATGTTGGGAGAAGGGGGCTTTGGCAGTGTCTACGCTGGAGTTCGGAGGGCGGATCTTCTGCCTGTAAGTCTTTTTTACATTTGATAACAATTTTAATTTCACAGTTGTTTACTCTGGAGTATTAAGTTGTCTGTGTTCTCATTTCCAGGTGGCTATCAAACATCTCCACAGAGCTAGCGTGGAGTTCGTCACTGTGGTTTGTATCCTGAACACTTAATCATAATCATTGTAACGTTTGACTGACATTTCATCTTTCTCACCCTCTTTAGGCCACGGGCACCCAGTGGCACATCATCCCGAAAGAGGTGTTCCTCATGCGCTGCGCCAGATCTGGGCCAGACTCCGAGGGCCGTAATGCCTCTGTGTCCATCTTGGAGTGGTTCTGCGTGGACCATGAGGTCATCTTGGTCATGGAGAGACCCACACCAGCAGAGGACCTCTTTGGCTACTGCACGAAGAATGCACCTCTCCCAGAAGGCCTCGCCAAGGTACAATCAAATATCATGATCATGGTCACAAAAAGGACTAGCTTTGGTGGAGCACAGCAGTAATGAGCATGTAGTACTTACTAGTATTGTTACAATAGTTGTGTACATTTGTCCATTGTACTTTTACTTCACTCAGATAGTTGTCCTTGTGTCCTGCAGGAGATAACGTGGCAGTTGTCTCAGGCCCTGAACCATCTCCATGAGAGAAAGGTCTTCCATCGGGACATCAAGATGGACAACGTCTTACTACAGGACACTCCATCCGGGCCCCGTGTGCGCCTCATTGATTTCGGTTGTGGCTGCGATGTCCGGTCAGAGCCGTACAGTCAGTTCTCTGGTAAGTACGAGTTATAGTCATAACAGCAGCTTCAAGGATTTGTGTCTAAAACATTGTTTCTAAACGTTGCAGGGACAGAAGACTTTGCCCCTCCGGAGTTTGTACTCACGAAAAGGTACAACGCAGGCCCGACCTCCGTGTGGCAAACCGGGGCATTGCTCTATGAGCTACTGCGCTCTGACGAGCAGGAGGAGTTCACTACTGAGGCCTGGAGGAACGGAGACTTGGCCTGTCCCAAGGTAATGTGTCAGCAGAACAAGATGGAGTCAAACAGATACTGTAGTTTACAGTAGTAGTGTTTGTAAACTACACACTCATTCATAACGGCTCTTTTCTGTTTTCTTACAGAGTGCCAGGACTTCTTGGAGGCGTGTCTTAGTGTGGACCCAACCGAGAGATTAGGTTTGGACCAACTGAGACACCACGCCTGGATGAGGCCATGAAGTCTCTCTCTCCCCCTCCCTCTCCCCCTCCCTCTCCCCCTCTCTCCTCCCTCTCTCTCCCTCTCTCCCCTCCCTCTCTCTCTCTCTCTCTCTCCCTCACTCTCTCTCTCTCCCTCTCTCTCTCTCTCTCTCCCCCTCTCTCACCCTCCCTCTCTCCTCTCTCTCTCTCTCTCTCTCTCTCTCTCTCTCTCCCTCTCTCTCCCTCTCCTCTCTCCCTCACTCTCTCTCACTCTCTCTTTAACAAGGTTAAATCTTTTTCAGGGCAAACCGCTGTCCCAGCTGACAGTTAGGTAAGTATAAGTAAGTAAGTGCTTTATTTGTGTTCAGGTGTTGGTCCTGCCTTCAGTGCTCCTCCGATCCTCTGAAACGGTGCACCGCCTTCGGGGTTTGTCCCTGTTTCAGAGCGTGGTGTCCTGCACTGTTCAGCTCCTCCACCTTTGATGGCTTCACCGTGGTCTTAGAAGGTTTGTGCCAGATTTTTGACAGAGTTGACCCTGTACTGGTCAAATCAGAAAAGAAACAGATCTTATAGGCACATTTAAACAAGCCATTTCTTAAATAGATGTTATTTTCTTACAGTTAAATACAGTTGAACATTTGTCATAATTTAATCACGCATTTTTGGAAAAGTAGAAGGTTTTGTATATTAAGACCACATGGGGACATAAGTCTGAACTAAATGATGTTGCTTGTCATATTGTTTTCCCTTTTACATAAAACTTGTAATATTGTGTTGGTTTTAGACCCGGGGCCTCGTGTCCTGGACGGTAGCAGCCCTCTGATCGAACTGCCTGGTCCCAGTTCGAAGAAGAGAAAAGCTAGTGATCCTGATCCAGGGTTGGAGAATCCGGCCAAACTCTCCCGTTCGGACAAACTGCCGCCCAAATCCTCCACTAAGACCCAAAGAGGAGCCGAGCGCAGGCGGAGAGCGCGGAGAGAGCGGCCCAGACCAACACTGCTGACAGCAGGAGGTCTGTAATCGGTAGAAATATTATATATATTTCTTGTGAATTTACTAACACTTTTGTTCTCGCCTTTTTCAGGTCCTGCAGACTTCTTTAGTAAGTACAAGGAGCAGGAGATGTTGGGAGAAGGGGGCTTTGGCAGTGTCTACGCTGGAGTTCGGAGGACTGATCTTCTGCCTGTAAGTCTTTATTACATTTCTAAACAATTTTAATTTCACAGTTGTTTACTCTGGAGTATTAAGTTGTCTGTGTTCTCATTTCCAGGTGGCTATCAAACATCTCCACAGCGCTAGCGTGGAGTTCGTCACTGTGGTTTGTATCTTGAACACTTAATCATAATCATTGTAACATCAACTGAGCCACCACACCTGGATGAGGCCATGAACTAACATCTCCTCCTGTTGAACCTGCTACACATTTTTTTCAGGGAGTTCAACAGGAACGCCTAATGCAGTCCAGTGGTTAAGTACGTATGTAAGTAAGTAACTGCTTTATTTGTGCTTTATTTGTGTTCAGGTGATAGTCCTGAGCTGCTGCGCCTGAGCCGCGCCGCCACTGTGGGCCGACCGGACCAGCATGTTCTTGGTGGTCGGAGCAGAGCGCAGGCAGAGAGAGCGGAGGAAGAGGCTGACACAGGAGGTATGTATTGGTAGAAATATTATTTTATTATATTATTAACGTTATATATTTCTTATGAAATCACTAACCCTTTTGTTCTCGTCTTTTCCAAACCATCTTTTCCAACCCCGAGCACCCGGAGGAAACCTGGCTGGCTGCCTTCAGTCTCCTCTGATCCTCTGACACGGTGCAGCACCTCCTGGGTTTGTCCCTGTTGCAGAGCGTGGTGTCCTGCACTGGTCAGCTTCACCTCCTCCTTCCTCTTCTTTCACCGAACCCCCACAAAAATACGGCAAAGATGTATCCACTAAAACGACGTGGAACACAGAAACCGCACATGCAGCTCGCAGAGAGAGAGAGAGGGAGGGGCTTGTCGCCAGTAATATTTGTTCTTTTAATAAACACCGATTGTTTGAACTTCTGTTTGTGTGGACCTCATTCAGTCTGAACCCAGATCAGCCAATGTGAGACAATCATGTAATGTAAATGAAATGCAGTCAAATTATATTTTTACTGATTTATTTATCGGTTTATTTGGCCAGGACAGTGCATGGTAACACACATGGGACTCATGCATGTAAACAAGCCACACCAGATTGTAGCCTCGGGATAATTTCCATCCGTTGTCCCCCACTCGCACTCTCAAAGATGCTCTCATCCATCTCGGCCTATTGTACATAGAATGTCCACGATTCAGGGTTTATTTGGACAGACACTAGGATTAGAGATGTTGCCAGAAACATGTAACGGTTTCTGTGTGGAACATGTTTCTGAGTGTTTACCACCGAGCTATTTTATTGTTATTTTTATGTAACCTTTGATAACCAACCTTTGTTGGAGAAGGATTCAAACACAGTCACGAAGTCATCTTTCATCCAGGCCATAGCCACATTTTTTAACTAGTTGTTCACTTCCTGTAATGGTTGCTGGGCTTCTTTGGGTCCAGTGCTCCATTTAGAGCTGTCCGTGGTGCTGAACACGTCTGGGTTTTTCAACTGTATTGCTGGTACTTTCAATAAACAATGTAGTGTTTATTGTTCTTAAATGTACAGTATGTATAAATGCATATGAGATCAGCTATCACCAAGAACATCCTGAATGACCAGGTTATTGCATCATGGATTTATTCTTCCCTGATGGCACGGGCGTATTCCAAGAATACAATGTCAGGATTCAACGGGCTCACGTTGTGAAATGAGACACGAGCCTGCATGAATCACGTAAATGACTCGAGATATGTTTTTGATAAGGAAACAGTATAAACACTACTGTACATTATTAAAGCATAGCAACTACATACATTATGACAGTTTTATATGATAAAATAATTTGCCATGTTTTAAGTGTCTTATGTGCTTATTCTGTCACAGCTCTGACGCCAAGAGACCAGGTTTGGTTATTGCAAAAACTCACTGTGATGCGCAACCTGTCGAATATCTATTGTTGCGGGACGGAGCAGATCTTCCCCCTATGGACGGTCCTCCTGTCCTGGCCCCACCTGGACTAAACATGGACAGACAGACCTATCTGTATGGAAACATCAGGCCATTCTGTGCTGACGAGGCTGGAGACGTCACATGCCCAGCACCAAGAGTCACAACACAGAAGAGGATGCGAATGTGATCTCATTGGACTTTGTGGAGGAGGAGAGTTCAGCTCTGTTTAAAACACCTGCAATGTAACTTGTGTAAACAGATTGAAGCAAAATAAACTTATTATTTTGACATGATTTTTTTATGTTTTCATGAAGCGCAAATGACACTGTGCAGATTTGGAGGAAAATATTGTTTAAGAACAGATGGTGTTGAGTGTAAAAAAGCAGTCAGGTTAAAGCACTGAATAAAAACTTGAAGGAATAAAAATCAACCTCCATTCAGGCGACAGTACAAACCTCATGCAGCAAATGTGATGTAGTAAATGGGGTAAATATTAGGTATTGATCCTTTATTACAGAAATATTGAATCATATTCACTCAATTGGCTTTTTTTCTATGGCTTAAAGTAAAGTTTTAACTCAGTGTTCACATTATGTGTAAATTGTGCATTTTTTGGGGGGGATGTGTAGAAACAGTGTACTGAATCAGAGCACTGCAACATTAAAATACCCAAACACCAGATCTCTTCTGTTGTTTTTTAAATTTATTGTAAACTTATCTTGTCATTCTGGTATAAAAACCGCTCTCTAAGCAATTTTGAGTGATTTGCCTTATTGATTGATATACTTTTTATTTCCCCTAGTTTATTGATTATTTATCATTAGCAAAAAACGATAATGGCAATTAAAACGATTCATACTTGGATCCATACTCATACTGTATATAATATATCACTGTTTTTTCTTTGAACATACAGATGTTGAACAACACATTCTCAAGCCAGTGACAGTTTTTCAGTTGATATAAAAAAATGTACAAGAACAATAACAACCTTCTGCTGTGAGGTGAGATCAATAAATGAAACCAAAAATAAAACAGATACACATAATGAAACTGGTAAACAATGGTTTGTTGTGGAAGCAATAACGTTTGTGCTCCCTCTCTGTGCTTTAGTGCTTTGAGGGGGAGTTTGACAGGGGGTGTGGCTTATGCAAATGAGATGTAAATGAGCCCTATTGTCCCTCCCAACAGCAGAGAGGTGAGAATGGCCCAAAACTTCAGAGGCCGTTTAATCCCCTTTGGTCTTTTGGGAATTGTTAACTTCCCATCACCGCTACGCCTCCAAATATGATCAGATTTCCATGTGTTACACATCGTTGGAAAGCTTGGAGACTACACTTTAACAATCTGTTATTATCTCATAATGCCCCAAAACCGACTTGTGGCTTTGGTTCCTGTGACTGGTCACATAAGTCTGCATCTTTCCCTTCATCATCACTTTCACTCAGCCCTCATATTTCCTCAAGCTAGTTTCTCTTGTAGTGTTTGTCCTTTTTCTCCTTACTGTCTGTTTCTCGCTCTACTGTCTCCTAACTATCACTCTGCTCTCTTCTTTGTCTCTCCTCACTCACACTGCTCTCTCCTTACTCTCCCGAAACCTCCTCACTCGGCTCTCTCTCCTAACTCTGCCCTAACACTCTCCATGCTCTCACCCAACTCTCTGCTCTGCTTTTTCTCTCCCCAATACACTGCTTTCTTCTATTTCCCCTAACCCTCACTCTGTTCACTTCTATTTCTCTCTCCTCACTCTCTCCGATTACTTTCCCCTAACCCTCACTCCGCTCTTTTTCTCACACCTCACTCACTGCTCTCAACTAACTCTGTCCTATCACTCTCAACACTCTCACTCTGCTCTCTCTCCTCACTGTCACTCTAATTTTTCTGACCTCTCCCCCCCCTAACATCTTTTCCCCGCCCCCAGATTCAACATGTCCACACACGACGCACAGCCGTGCTCCATGCTCTTCCTGCATACCTGCGTGAAGAAACTTCAGGGTTTTTCATCACCTGTGATGTAAGTGCCAGTGTGAAAAGCACTCATAATACTTAAAGGACCTGTATCATGCTATTTTAGCCATTCCAAAGTAAAGTATAGGCATTTATATGATATATTGTACCTCTACCACTACGGAGCACTAATTTTTGTGATAAATATAAGTATTTTCTGGAGGTATTTTTCCAACCCGGAAGACAAAACGCTTGGATTCAGTTAACTCCGCCCCCTCTCACCGCTCATACAACTTTAGCAGTAGTAGAAATATATATATCACAGCAAAAAGTGAAGTTACTTCATGATGCTGTCATAAGGAGTTAACATGTGCAACACAGCTTCATGGCTAAATGGCTAACACACACGCTAACATGCATTTTGATCGACTCACCACTCTGATGTTTCCATTATAGGACTTGCGCTGGTTATAAAAGTTAATCCACTTTGATTCTGGCCGAGGTTCATCAAGCATCCATCAGCGACAGGCTCAGACAAACACTATTGTGGCTGATAGTCGCTGAATCCCGGAGGGAAAGTCCAACTTCTATGGCCTCTTCTTTAGGAAGGTTGAATAAAGTCCAGTCCTCGCAGCCAAACGCGGTTTTCTCCGTGACATTATCGTGAGGTAAGAAAAAAGAACAGGTGTCCAGACTCCAGAGTAGGTTAGAAAAAGCTCCCTCTTCACAACTTTCGGTGCAACATGACATGACCATCTGTTCAGACCGTTCGGACGCTCAGGGGGAGCGTTTGTTTTCGGTACAGGGGCAGCGCAGCGTCAGGCACTTCCTCTTTTTTTTTATTTTTTTTTTATTTATTTTTTTCATTTATTTTTTCTTACGACAGAAATAATGAAAAAAGCAGTTTTACAAATGAAAATCAGGCCGTAAGGCATTAGATTACAGACGTCGAGCACTTCCGTTCCGCTGTGACGACACAACTGAACATGTCAGTCGTTCACCAGGAGAGGGCGGATCAGCTGCTCAGAGCGCAGGATTCAGGAGGATTACTGAGAACTGCGTGAATGAAGCCAAAAACCACTCTGGGGGTGTTTTTGATATAAGGAAATAGCATAACAACATGGTTAAAAGCTCCAAAAAGTCGATTTTGCATGATATAGGACCTTTAAAGCTGAAATTGAAATTGTGCCTTTGCTTTTCAGTCCATTTTGAAGTTGCATGTATGCGTTTCCTTAAGTGTGTCTGTTTGTCACAGGGGGATGTGGAGGGGCCGGATATATCCGCTACACCTGTGGCTCTACTGTCCAAAGTCAATGGTGGAGATGGCTGTCCAGTGAACTACGGAAACAAGGTCTCTGTAGTCTTGGAGGGTCAAGAGATTGTAACATTAAGAAACTTTCCAGAAACCTTCCTGGTAATGTTTGGACTGATGTACAAACAGCTGAAGCTTACCTTTTGAGTTTGGGCAGAAAATATTTCTGGGGCTTGAGGATGGTAAAGCTTTCCCCCAGACTGTAGACTTTACGAAACGAATTGACAATGTAACGATGCTAAGATGACCTAATGTCATCTGACAGTTTTGTGTCCAAATTGTGTTTTTCATTTTACCTTTTGAAAAAGAACACGATGTTTTAACTGTCTGCTGACTTTCGTTTTTCGCGAACTGTCACGTAAAAAAGTGTGTTGGTACAAATACAAATTTAAGTTTAATGTCTTTATCACTAATTGAAAGTTGAATTACAAATTTGAAGTGCTTTGTAAAACTGAAGAATTGATCAATTTATCTTTTAATTAAATAGTAATTAAAAAAATTTAGGTAAACGGCTGCCTAGCTTTTTTTGAGTTTATAGTCTCTTTTTTTTTATTACTGTGAAATTTTAGAAGCAAACAAATGGTACTTAAAATCTCGAATTACAAATATACAAAAATATAATTTTTACATATTTAAATTTTTGTGTCTGTAAAATTAGATTTTTTAAGTAACTCATAGTTTAATAAATTAAAAAAAATATATATACTGCTTCCTTGATCATTTTAATTTAGAACAATCAAACATTTTAAGGAAAGTTTTAAGAAAAGTTAGGCAACCGTTTACCTCAAATTTTTTAATTACTGCTAAATTGTTCGGGTTTACAGTGCATCCAAAGGTCAATAAAATGCAACAGTGGGCTGTCCGCTGGGTCAGGCTCTGGTTGGTGCATTCTGTTATAGTGGTGTGGCGGAAAGACCCAAAAATGGCCAAAAACTGTGGTGAAATGAAATTTCATGGAAAATCAACAAGCAAAGCAAAATCAGACAGAACAGACATGTCAAAATAAACCACACAAGAACACAAGACACAACCAAGGGGGAACTAAACAAAGACAGCCCCATGACAGATACATCCTGGCGAACTCTTATGTGAGAGAACGTTATCTAAAACTGGTGAGACAAAAAAAAAGTAGACTGAAACCTTGAACTGTTGAGAAACTGTTCTGAAGTAAAAACCTGTGATCTACGCCTGAAGTGCATCTGTAAATAGTTCTTAGACGTAAGAACAACAATAGGCCTTTGTTTTGCTGCAGTAGGAGGGCGCTCTTGTTATGGTTGTGTGAGAAGATGAAATGGTACGAAATTTAAACCGCACAACACAATTGTTTTTTGAGTTTAACCAATGGCATGACAATGAAACAGCTAGTGCTTCAGTCTTGCTGTTCAGAAGCTGCAATGGTTACATTCTTCCACTAGATGTCAGTGGTACAAGCTAGACTGAGCTAGCTTTGAAGCTTCGATACATTTACGACAAACTGGCAAAGACATCCTCAGTGCTTCACCGGGCTCCACCCACCCATCACTAGTCGTTTCTTCTTCTGCTGAAGGCAAACAATAACGCCAAACATCGAGTGCAACCTGGAAAAGAGCAGATAGATTTTCCAGGGACAGTTGCTCCATTCGCGATTGCTCATGTTACAATTTCAGGCCCCCAAGTTTGACAAGAGAATTCTGCATGATTACTAAAGCGTAAAGGACTAATCTGCTGCATATCCACTTATGCACGTGCTTCCCCATTTGCACATGAGCGAACGCTTGGTCTGTTGCCCTGCTGCACAGTGGCCTCTCTGAAACTGAAGGGTTGGTTTTTTTTTCATCCTGCATGACCAGAACCTAAATGCTCCATGTTCAGTTTCGGTTTCTCGTGAAATTCCTGCTCAAGTTTTTATTTGCGTATGTGTCCGATCTACACCAAAGTGACACACTGCATTAAACTGCTGTGACATAATCCCTATACCCACACCACCAGAAGAAGACAGTTCTCAGGTTATTTACACTGTGATAACAAAATGTAACCTGGCTGAAGCAGAGAAACGGAGCTATTTCTTTTTCTGTCTGTGTAAGCTCTCACTCATACAGGAGTTGTCCATCTTCAATTAAGGTACATGATTCATCTTCTGCGCTCTGTAGTTGAAGTCTCGAACGTTTCGCCTCTCATCCAAAAGGCTTCGCCAGTAAGGTTTTTCATGCTGCATCTGACTTCAGTAGGAAAATATTACACGTGAATAAAGTCCGGTGTACCAGTGTCGGGCCTTTCATGCTGAGGCTGTGTTTACCCGCGTGTGGGCCGTGTCCTTGAGGCGCAGACGTGCCAATGCGATTATGTGTGACAAGAGGGTGCTGACTACAGGCTTTTCTCACCTCATGTTTCCGGTATGGTTATGGTTAAACTGCACCTGATAACACGGACAGACGCGATGACGATCTGCAGCAAGGTCACGGGGAGCCGTCTCCGAGGAGCGGACCAATCAGCTACGGAATGGGGAGAATGGCGATTCAAAATCCTTTTACTCAAGTAGAAATGTGCCACTACTACTGTAACTGTTAGCTGCTCATTTCTAGCTGTCACAATGCTTCCATCCTGTTGAGTCGATTACGTGCATGCAGTAAATATGCATCCGTTTTAAAACTTTGGTCCAGATAGAAGAGAGGAAGATAGGAGATAGGGAGAGGAGAGGGAGGAAGATAGAAGAGAGGGAGATGAGAGGGAGGAAGATAGAAGAGAGAGAGTGAGGAAAATAGAAGAGAGGGAGAGGAGAGGGAGGAAGATAGAGGACAGAGAGTGAGGGAGATAGAAAAGAGGGAGGGAGGAAGATAGAAGCGAGGGAAAAGAGAGGGAGGAAGATAGAAGAGAGGGACAGGAGAGCGAGGATGATAGAAGAGAAGAGAGGGAGGAAGAGAAGGAGAGGAGAGAGAGGATGATAGAAGAGAGGAGAGAGAGGATGATAGGAGAAGGAGGAAGATAGAAGAGTAAGAGGGAAGAAGAGGAAGAGGGAGGAAGATCGAAGAGAGAGAGGAAGATTGAAGAGACTCTGGACCAATTTGCCCAAACAACAGTGTGATTGACACTCTGACCTCTGCTCTGACTGAGAGGACGGCTCGGAGCAGCTGTGCTAACCCGCCCCAGAGACCAAATTGAGCAGAAGTCAAGCCGAGCTGAGGACCGCCCACTGAAGCTGCCGGGCTGCTCACTCCAGACAACTGCACTCCACATTATACTTTGATTAAACTAGCAGAGGCGGCTAGCACAACATTAACTCAGGGTTATAACATTTGTCCTCATGGCAAACATGGCTGGAAGTGTTGTTTTGCTACATTTATAATAATACATAATATCAAAATATTAAATTGCCATTTGGAAGATATGCAAAATTACAATATTGAGTTTATGGAGGAGTTCAAGTATCTCGGGGTCATGTTCTCAGTGAGGGACGGATGGAGCGTGAGATCGATAGACGGATCGGTGCGGCGTCAGCAGTGATGCGGTCGCTGTATCGGACTGTTGTGGTGAAGAGGGGGCGGAGTCTGAGGCAAAGCTCTCGATTTACCGATCGATCTACGTTCCCACCCTCACCTATGGTCATGAGATTTGGATCGGTTGAGGAGCTCAGTTACCCTGGGAGGAGCTCGGAGTAGAGTCGCTGCTCCTCCACGTCGAAAGGAGCCAGCTGAGGTGGCTAGGGCATCTTTTCCGATGTAAATTAAGATGTTTGCAGCACAGCACATTGTTTGCATATTTCTGAAAAATGTCACATTCATTTTTGTCAATATCGTCCAGCCCTCTGGACTGGTTTGATTTTGCTGCATAGATGGAACTCAGTGCTTAATTTGATCCCCCGTCCTCCCTGTAAAAATGAAACAAAACAATGTAATGTTCAGGCAAATGTAGTGTCAAAGCAAACATAATGTCCAACAGAGGCAACGTCCACATAAGCGTCAGCAGCAGATGGAAACGAGCCCCAGGGCGTCCCCCGTCCTTAGACTCTCCTACACGGCAAGGAAAAGGTTTGACACATTTGACTGTAAATACTTGTATAGGCAATGGCATGACACTATGTAATGTGTAACATTTTTCTTTAGCGGACATTTTCAATAACCTTTCCTGATCAGTTGATTGTAGATTAAGAAGTGACCCCATTCTTTATAGGACATCAGAGTATTGCTCAAATAAACCCCGTAAAAGCCAGTTGAAATCAACACGAGGATTGTAGCTATCCATGACCTGTGGAGTCCCCCAGGGGTCAATCTTGGGACCCCTCTTATTCAACTTGTACAGGCTTCCATTGGGTCAGCAACAATGTGTCGTACCACAACTACGCAGATGACACTCAGATCTACGTGTCACTGACGGCAGGTGAACATGGACCTGTAGATACTCTCTGTCACTGATACAGGTGAACATGGGCCTGTAGATACTCTCTGTCACTGATACAGGTGAACATGGGCCTGTAGATACTCTCTGTCACTGATACAGGTGAACATGGGCCTGTAGATACTCTCTGTCACAATACAAAAAATCAGGTTAGAAGTCTAGGAGTAATCATGGACTCAGACCTGAACTTAAACAGCCACATTAAAGCAATAACATCATCAGCTTTTTACCATCTGAAAAACATTAAGATCAGAGGAATAGTGTCAAAACCAGACTTAGAGACACTCATCCATGCATTTGTCTCCAGCAGGTTAGACTACTGTAACGGCTGCTCACTGGCCTTTCTAAACGAGCTGTTAGAGCTGCAGAACATCCAGAACGCTGCTGCTCGAGTCCTGACAAGAACCAGGAAATACGACCATATTAGTCCAGTGCTCCGGTCCCTGCACTGGCTTCCTGTCACTCAGAGAATAGAATTTAAAACAGCTCTGCTTGTGTACAAGTCGTTTCATGGTTTAGCACCAAAGTACATCTCTGACATGTTAGAGCCGTATGAACCATCTCGGGCCCTGAGAACTTCAGGGAGGGGTCTCCTGGTGGTTTCCAGAGTCAGGACTAAACACGGTGAGGCTGCGTTTCAGTTTCATGCAGCTAAAATCTGGAACAGTCTTCACGAGGATGTGAGACAGGCCTCAACTCTGACAATGTTCAAATCCAGGCTGAAAACAGCTCTTTTTACCCGAGCAGATGAAAACTGAAAGTATTTTATCTGCACTCTTGCCTTTTACTGTAATTGATGTTTCAATTATGTTTTGATCTGTTGTCTTGTAATTTTATGCAACTGTGAAGCACTTTGAATTGCCTTGTGTATGAATTGTGCTCTACAAATAAACTTGCCTTGCCTATTCCCCTTCAATCGAATCATTTACAGACATGACATTCTTCAGTCCCAATCTCATAACCTTGAATCAGGTTTTCCAGGGAGATCATCCATAATTTCAGATATTTGTTACTACCTCTAATAGTGCTTACGTTACGATATTTGTGATTTTGTGCTTTGTTTCATATCTGCAATTATGCATCAAATGTCCACTAAAAATGAAAAGAATAATGCGGTACCCCAAGGGAGACTGGAAGAAGGCGGTGCAGATCAAATACCGGCTTCTACCGTCAATAACATGACTTTCATATATCACCATACCGTAATATGATTTCAGTGACAGCAGCATCCATCATGGAGCCAGTGTGGGGTGGACACAGATGAAGGTCCAGGCTACAGTCACTTACCTCTGCTGTGTGTTGGTGGGGAGAGGCGGTGTTTAAAAGCCATATTCGGCCAATTTTGAACTTGACTTCTACACTGCCTGTGTATTTGTCAACGCATTCATTAGTGAAAGTTTTGAATTCCCTGGCCACTTGAACACTTGGATTAATAACATGAAACTAACAGATACATGCTTTGTGGTGTAATAACTCTCTTGATTTTTCTGGGACTCTAAATGGAGTGATTAGCGTGGCGGCTAACTCAACGCTATGAGAGAAAAAAAGCTTAGTCAGTTTCTCACATCCTTTACTGTACTGTCTATATGTAATCAAATAATGATTTTAAAGCACTACTAAGTAACTTGTTTACCTTAATAAATCCTTTCCGTAGTCCCTCTGAGGGTAATACAAGTGTTAATGGGATGATTGGGGGGGTCTTTCATCTCCCCCGGTGTCTCTGGCCAGAAAACCACAATTGCAACTTCGCTGCCAACGGGTCGGAGTCACCAATATACACTAATGGAATCACGAAGAAGAAGCTAACAGGCTAGCGCCACTTAAACAGTATTTACAGCCAAGTTTGAGTGAAAAACACGATCTCCATTGTGTAATTGGATGTACAATATCCTTCTCTCCCTTTGACTTACAGCGTAGTATTTACTCTCACGGGCAATTAATGAGTACAAAAAACGCAACTTGCTACGACACCTGGAGTGTTGCTTATGGCCTCTAGGGGCATGAGTTATTTAGTACTGCTTTAAAACATTGAATAGGCAATAGAATATTATCATTAGCAATAGGCTATCTACAGGAAGCAAATTGGTGTGTTTTCAAAAGATATTCTACAAGAACATATCAGTCTTTACTAGCGATGCACCACAATCCAGCTTTTTTGCTACCGATACCGATACTGGGGTTTGAGTATCTGCCGATTTCCGATATTTACCCATACCAGGAGACTTTCTTAAAAAGTGTCTTTCTCTCAGTGAAACATTTAATTGACTTTTTCCTCCATTTTAAGATCAATAAAGTCATATTTTATTGTCATGATGCTACAGCTCAATTATCAATTTTATCTATTGATAAACTGTTGGATAAACATTTAACAAGGATCAATGGACGTTGCTACGCTAATTATCCTTGGGTATATGACAACAACTCACATGAAGTGATCTGATCGTTACATATTTGTAAAATACTAACACTTGGCTTCAGCAGTGGCTTTTATTTTATTAGGCTACTTTAGGTATTTCTATCATAGTTTCTGACCCAGCCTTGATTAGTTTTCGTTAGCATTAGCATGCTCCCGCCAGCTTTAGCGTACTAACCGCGGCATTTTATGCAGCGATCGCAAATAAATGTGCGCAGGTTAAAACTAACTCAGCGGTTGAATGAGCTTCACAATGACCTACAGCATGCTCATATATTCACTGAGATTTAGGTGGTAAAAGTTGTGATTTTAAGGCGTCGAGAGCCAAAACTGGTATCGGTTCATGCCGGATATTTGTAGCCGATACCCGATATCGTATTTTTTCCAGTATCTGCTCCGATATCTGATACTAGTATCGGATCGGTGCATCCCTAGTCTTTACCAATGAGTGTGCACCGTTTGGCATAATACGCTGAGGCTCATGAGACGTAATCTTGACATCCCTACTCTCCATTCACATCTATGGACCACAGCCATCAGCTGACATGGGCCAAAATTAATATTGCGATAATATTGCAAATTGCTCAGCCCGAGAAAAAAATATATAATTTTACGTCACAACTGCTTAAGACAATACAAAAATTGGCCACACAATCCTGCAGGAACTGAATGTAAAACATCTTCAAGCGTCCAAAAAAACGTTTTCTGCCTTTCTGGCCCAGGCTTGAATAAAAGATGAGAAGATGGCGGTTGGATAGTCCTCGCCATCAGCTGTTAACTGTCTTTTACTTTGTAACGACCCACACTTTATTCCTATAATGGCCACAGCAACATGCTCCATCCCGTGTTAGTGAAAAAGTAATCTTGTTACTAGGTCACTTTGTTACACCCAGCCCCTGTCAGGCAGTGTGCGGCTGTCCCGGCTGGTGTCCTCTCTCTGTCCCAGTCTGTGCGCCGTGTCCTTGGAACAAAGCTGGCCTCACACTGAGAGACAGATGAGTGCGCAGGGAGGGCTGATGAAATGTTTCTCTGTCTGCGCGTGTTCTGGGGAAGTGGGACACTGTTAGAAAAGCCCGTGTGTGTGCGTGTGAGCGTGTGCGTGTGGTGTGGCGCGCCCAAGTAAATGTCAGTGCAGATAAAAAACATTTCTCTGCGTGTGCTGTTATTGCCTGTTGTTGTTTAACATTCTGGATGCAGCAAGGCCCCGCGGCGCCATGCGCATGTGACGCATCGGGCTGACGGCGTTTCCACAACAACATACAGCTCCGTGCTGACGCCCCCCCTCGGTGTTCCGCTCGAGCGCTGCACAATCAATCGCAAGCAAATCCCAAACACAATTTTAAAGCTAAGATTTTTTTTGGTCAATCTTTCATAGACAATACCTTTATGTGAGCTAGGTGAGGTAACCATGTACACATCAAATGTTAGTTTTACTGTGTTCCATTGACTCATGATGTTAGAAATCAAGCTAACGGAAGGGCTAGTCCAGCAGGCTCTTGCTACTTTACATGAAAATGATTAAATAACTATTCTGCCACTAGACTCTCTAGAAATGCCGGCTGCAGTGGCCCAGGTGGCAGTTGTCCCGAGGTTAGCATAGCTGTCAAGTGTCCCGTTTTGGGCCGGTAAACTAGCCTATTAACTGATGCTACTAACATAGCTTACCACCACCGAGTGTGGAGTGAATGTAAATTGCTCTCATGTAAAGCGCTTTGTGACCATGTCTGTGAAAGGCCCTATATAAATAAAGATCTTCTTCTTTTTCTATTTTACTTGGAGCTCGGTTGGGGTGGCGGGACAGATCACAGCGGGTACCGGGAAATGTCCCTTATTTTCAAATCCCAAACTTGACACGTATGCACATGTCCGCTTTGATTTTCTTTGGTGATAACAAGAAAAAGAGGATAGACCAGGTATGGGCAAACTTTTTGATGCAAGGGCCACATTGGGTTTTTGAACTCGGCAGGAGGGCCGGACCAGTTTGGAGCATTTCAAACAAGTACAACTCTCAGTTTGACTGTAATAGCACATTACAAAAGTGCAACAAATTGCAGCAGTTATGTCGTATCCTTCTTCATGTCAGTGAAAATATTGCGCACCCTTTAAACCAGGGCTGTCGAACTGATTTGGATCGTGGGCCGAAATCCAGTTTCCTCGGCGGGTCGCGGGCAGCATATAATGTAAACAGGAAAATACATTTTTCCAATAAATTAATAATAATGAGCTGTGATTTTAAAAGCCCGACAGGACAGTAATAAATAACAATAACAGCTTTACAAGTCTGTGTCACAAGTTTCTCAAAGTACACTGTAGTCATTATTGACTCACTCCACACTCTGTTGTGGTAAGCTACTATTGTAGCCACAGCCGCCCTGAGGCAGACTCGCCTTTAACACGTGGTTATAATGTGTTACCCTGATCTCTTGTTATGTCAGTGCCCTCTACTGAACACGTGTGAATTATATATATATATTTTGTATTTATGTTGCCCCCTAGTGGCTGGAATGAGCACACTAGTTATTTCCTTAAAAATCATAACTCCCCACAGGAATGGGCTAGAGACTTAGTTTTTTTTTTTGACATACTCAGGAATGTGTGCTCTACAACTCAGGGGCCGGATTAAATCATCTCGCGGGCCGGATTTGGCCCGCGGGCCGTAGTTTGCCCACCTCTGGGATAGACAGAGTGAAGTTTGAAGGATAAATAGCCCGATAAGCACTTATAGCGCAAATAAACCCGTAGGCTAATGACGCAACAGCTATAGGCTAGCAGCAAAGCTTAAAGTTAGCCTTTGATCTTGTAGTGAGGTGGGGTAGGCGTCCCTGCATTTAGACAATTAAATGTAGGGGGCGCGCTATAAAAAGGGCCTTTTCCGTTTCACCTGCCCTCTCACCTCTCTGACGTCACCCCTGCTGCGGGACACAGCGTGGGTAGCGGCTGGTCTGGAGTTGTCTGGTTGTTCGTTGTGTCGGGAGCGTCAAGCCGGCAACGTAGACTTAAGGCCAACCATTGTGAATGCAACTTCCATGCCTCGTTGTTCAGCGCGTCCCTCGTAGTTTGTGTAATATCAATGCGGGTGCATTTTTAAGTTCCTACTGTCCAGACAGCGCCGATGCCGGTCCGAATGGTGCCGTATATCTGGACGCGGTCCGGGGTCTGCGGACTCGTAGGGTGTCGCGCTTTCTTTCGCCAACTGGTAGGATCTTTGTTTTGTTTTGTTTGTGCCCGGTTAAATGTATTTCAATTGTACTCATGTTTACAATGTATTCCCAGGGTCCTGGCAGCACCATTATGGCTCCCCTGTTGTCAACTGTGCTTCCCCTGTCTGTTTGTCCTGTTGCGCTAAATGCGCTTCTCCACCTGAAAATATGCCCTGGACTCGACTTTTAAATGAAGGACTTAAGTGAAACATGAAATTGACTTTAAGAAACCAAACTTGTATAACATATTCTTGTAAATCATTTGCCTCTGCCCGGTCCTTTTAACGAACCCGTGTGCCTTAAGTTAGAACCTCGCTTAAGTTGTACTGGGTGGCGTTGTGGCAACATTATTTATTTTAGGCCAACTATTTAGTATCACTCCCACTCTGCTACAATCTGTTGTACAAAATCAGCGTACCTTAGAAAAGTTTTATTCTGTCAATTGCCATGGGGCAAAGGGGTGAAAAATGTCCATGAACATCTGAAGACTTTTACCATCGTAGCGACTTCACCCTGCGCTCAGCTTTGAGACGAGGAGTGTCTCAGGAGCGAGAGCGAGGGACAAGAGTGCGGGGAGAAGTGCTAGCTGCAGTGTGAGGATGGGCCAAAGTCAACTGAATAAACTTTCATTCAGTTGTGATTCAATATGTGTTTTTCCTGTTAATAATCAGGCGTAAAGAGAGCTGAACGAATGAACTGCAGAACTAATGAATGAGACGACCTGTGTCCATACAGTGCTTTTATCCATGCATGTTGGACCGGAACCCGAACTCACTGTGCGAGTTGTGGAGCTACCGTTAGCTTGATTCAAACGTTATGCACAGAGTCAATGTTAGATGTGATGTAAAAGTTGGTTATGTTTACGGTTCCAATCAGACAGCAGAATGAGGCCCACACTTAAGGTTGCCAGATTCTACAACCAGTTTGCAATTATCTTGAACGATCCCTACCTCACTTCCAACATCCCAGCACCTGTCCCCAGTCGAGCGCTAGTCAGTGCTAGTGCAGCTTCCAGGAGTTGGATCTCCGGCCCTGTCTACACGAAGACAAGCTCAGGTCTAAACACAAAAAAATCTGATAAAACCATCAATACGAGGCCGGTATTGATTCGGCCTCGAACTTCATCCCAGTGAGATCTGAAGCCTCGTCTCTTCTTTAGATTGTCAATTAGAGATTCTTTGCATACTAAGTAATAAAAAATGAATGCAACCTCCTTTAAAATGTTTGCACTGCCAGTTATAGTAGTATTGATAGAATTTCTATTAGCTCCTCATTTGGAAAGCTTGGAGAAAAAAATAAAGTATCCTCCACATCCCTTCTCTTCACCCGCAGTCAAAGCGTCAAAGTTCCCAGAATCCTGAATGGTCTTAGAACACTTCAGAATGTTATCCCTGTGCGACTGTGAAAGTTTCACATGTTTTTGGATGCTGGTCCATTTGGGCGACCCTGAAAGACATGTACAAAATCTTGGAACTCTTTGAGGCTGCTGGCTGCATAACAAGACTGAGCTGACGTGCGTACGACTCCAAGCGACATGGCAACACTCGCTCCATCATAACCTTGGGCATTCATTTGGTTTTGGCTTTGCGTGGGATAAATTCACTTTACCTTTAGGTGCTTTCCATACGAATAAACAAAAAGAAAAAAAAAACTGCTCTTGAATGATGTTGTAGGGGTTGATGATGTGAGTTGGCACTCAGTCCAGCAGTTCCAGCTGAATAGTTTTGGACGTACCGTGGAACGCAGTAGCTCCCTCCAAATGCTCCTTCAGAGCAGCGTCCAACGACTGGGCGAATCTAACAGGGCCAAATGCCTTGGTTCTCAGACGCTTCGAACTTGGCCTGGCAATGCAAGACCAATTCAAAAGCACCACTACATTTTTACAGTCAATCACTTAAGGGAAAGAATATATCGATTCTTGGTACACTTGGTACACTTCCTCATCACTTCCTTCTACCAACCCTATTGAGCAGCAAGTAGCCTTCTACAGTAGCGCCCACTTCAGGCAGTTGTCCATATTCAACCTTGTGATTTTTCATTTCTATTTTTTCCGGAAAAGGTTTCATATGGCCAACACGGTTTTCACACTGTAACCAGTTAGCCACGGCTTCCTACTGTCCCACGTCCACAAAAATCCTCTCGTATATGACGCTTCCTTGTTTTTCACCTGCTGTCTGGTGTTTTTTGTGGCTGGTCTGGTCTCATCTCTTTTATTATCAGTTTTTCAGGCAGTGGCCTTGAGCGAAACGGATTTTGAAGAAGAGATAGCGCAGGTTAGGGCTCTTTCTCTTGTGCCGCCAGCATGTCTGGAGCAGCCCGCCGAGTGCCACTGCCTTAACAACAGAATCAGAATAGATTGTGTTGCCATTGTTTGAGAACAGGTTCACAAACTAGGACTTTTTCTCGGTGCAGACGTGCGACATAGAACATAGAACACAGAATTTAGATAAAAAAATAAGCTATAAAACTTTAAACTATAAGGCTAATAGAATGCATAAAGAATATTCAAATAAATAAGTACATAAGTAAACTAAAAAGTAAAATATGGTAAGACGACAACAATTGACAGAACAACAGCGGGATTGTATTTGCAGATGTGTAGGTGTATAAAGTGATAGCCAAAGTGATAGCAGCAGATCTAAGTGTGGACACAGTGCAACAAGGCAGATTACATCCATGAGTCTGTAACTAAGCATCTCGTTTTTGTTCATGAGTCTGATGAGCGGAGGGGAAAAAACTGTTAAAGTGGCGGGATCTATGGGTCTTGATAGATTGTCGCCTCCTGCCTGAGGGGAGAGGGGTAGATAGTCCGTGTCCAGGGTGAGAGGGGTCAGCTGTGACCACACGCCTCCGGGTCCTGGAGAGATGGGAGCTCACAGCCAATCACCTTCTCTGCAGCACGCACAATGTGCTGCAGTCGATGCTTGTCCCGTTCTGTAGCACCGGGGTACCACACGGTGATGGAGGAGGTGAGGGTGGACTCGATAACGGCCGTGTATCTTGGTCAGCAGCTTAGGTTTCCTCAGCTGCTGCAGGAAGAACATCCTCTAGGTTGGCTCCCATTTGAGGTCCTGGATCCTGGGACATCTGTTGTCGGGGGCTTCGTGCCCCTGGTAGGGTCTCCCATGGCAAACAGGTCCTAGGTGACGGGTCAGA
This sequence comes from Proterorhinus semilunaris, assembly GCA_021464625.1. NCBI lineage: Eukaryota > Metazoa > Chordata > Actinopteri > Gobiiformes > Gobiidae > Proterorhinus > Proterorhinus semilunaris. The sequence continues at coordinate 2,460,399 of CM038364.1, forward strand.
CGAAGAGCGGTTCAGAAGCCCCTTATGAGAGACCAACAGGCCCGGTTAGAACCATGAGGCCGTCCTTTTGTGGACCCACCACCTGCAGGGGGCGCCATAGGGGCTGGTGCAGCTCCAACAGCTGCCCCCACGACCCGGCAACGGACAAGTGGAAGAAAATGGTTGGATGGATGGACGGGTGATGGTGGTTCCCAGGAAACGGAAGGAATCCACGATGGAGATGGGGGTGGGAGAATTTGTCAGGGCGAGGGGGATGGTGGGGCTGTTTCTTTCCTTAAAACTACTCTAAGCGATCCCGTTTTGCGGGTCCAGCACTGATGCATTACCAATAAGTGCCTCTAGTTGCGCCACACTCGCATACAGCAGAAGAAGACCGGTGCTGCACCTCGCACCTCCCCCACCCGTTTAGCTGAAATCCTCCTGAAATGTCAGTTTATTTATTTATCCAATATCTACAAGAGCTGTCAGGTATTTTTCCTCATGTAGCAAATGCTGGTGGGCTGTTACATTAACTAAATTGTAACATCCATTATGGAAGAAATAATTTCATGTTTCCAAGATGAACATGATTAAATCATGATGGGATGAATGACATCAGAAATAACTCTTTGAATGAACGTAAAAAAATAATGGAAAGTATTTCCACATGATAAAATGTCTTTCTTTCAGCATTAAGCAATTGTGTTAGTCCAACATGATGCACTTGACTTGGTTCAACACAAAATATTAGGGTTGATTGTGTGCCAGTTAGGTCCAGGCAGTTGGACGCAACAGGACACAAGGGGGCGCCCTTCCAACCTTGTCAGTGTAAATGTGTTTTTTGGGGACAGGGACGATGGTGGATGATTTAAAGGCACGTGGCATGACTCCAGGGAGGTGTTGAAAATGTCTGTGAAGACGGGCGCCAGCTGATCTGCGCAGTGTCTCAGGGTGGAGGGGGAGACACCATCCGACCCGGGGGCCTTCCTCTGGTTCAGTCTCAGGAATTGCCGGTGCACATCCGGGGGAGGGGGGTTCTGTGGTGGCCTTTGATAAGAGTGCTGGGGTCGTTGATGGTAGAGGTGATGATGGGGGAAGCAGAGGTGGCTGGAGTGTCTAGAGAGGTGGAGGGATGGGTATCGTTAAGGATTTATCAATACTACTCCTCTTATCGATACTCCTTATCGATCCGGTACTTTAACGGTATTCTTATCAGTGCTTTAAAAGAAAAAAAAATAAGTTAGATAGAGGCTACTGTATAGGCATTAATCCTTGGCCAATATTTATTATTTACTCTACATTTGGACCTAATTTACAGAGCACAGATTAGTTAGCATAAAGCCTCTCCTCCTCTCCTCTATGGATCCAAACTGGGGTGAAGTTAGAAGCAAACAAGCCCTTCCACGTTTCCCCTATTTAAATACAGTTTACACCTTTACACGATCCAAGTATAGTCTCACAAAATTAAACATGTCGATTTTCTAAGCGGATAAAGAGAGGAACTATATTGCAAGGCATCGTACGTAGTATAAGCGTAGTAATATTGTGTAAAGGTTCATTAGTACCCACTAATTAGGCAAAAAAATTGAAATAGTAAATAGTGGTATCTTATATACAATGACTACCAAGAACTTTATGGGGACAAAAAGTATAGAGAAATTAAATAAACAGATTATATATAAAAAAGTCAGTATTAGCAGTGCAGGTTTACAGTCATAGTGCAAGTGGTTGATAAAGTGACGTAAATACGGTACGTTGCCTCTCTGTAGCGGCTCCTGTCTCCACTCCTGCGCGCCGCCTCTTTCTCCTCCCGCAGCTGTCGGAGTTTGGACGTGAACCAGGTCTTATCATTTTTAAAACAGACCCTGGTGCGCGTTGGTGAGATGCGTGCCTCATTGAAGTGGATGTACGAGGCCACAATGTCCGTATACTCCAGGTTGTTAGCACCAGCCTTTAACGCCTCCCAGTCTGTTGTCTCCAAACACGAGCGCAGCTCCTCCACAGCCTCCGTTGTGAACGTCTTTATTGTGCTCACTACAGGTTTAGTGAGTTTCAGTCTGCAGGAAGGGATTAGGTGAACACCACACAATGTCAATGTTAAGCTCCAATGGGCAATGCGGCTTTGGGGAATTATTACTGTGCATGACTGGTTGGTTGAATGAATCATATTTAGTGATGTGTTAATAATGTATCAGAGAGCAATTGGTTAGGTAGCATTGGGCGCACCTCTCGATGCCCCGAGCAGAAACCACACATCTAGATCATGTTTTGCCCCTGCACACAATAAACCTGACAGACAAAAGACCCAACCCCCTTCCAAGTCCAAACCACATACCCCTGGACAGAAGAAACACATGACACGCAACTCAAACTATTACTTTTTGTTACCAAACTTCAAATTATGATTTTTTGTTGGGAAAGGGCTGCGGGTACACCTTTGCATGACCTTAGATACACACAGGTCCGGTCTGCACATGAATGGCCATTACGTCAGTGTGAATATGGAGACATCTGCACTCGTACAGGAGTTTATAAAAATCTGCACTTTTAAGGGTGTTAATAAATATTATGTGTGTGGCCTGAAAGCCTAAATGCATTACAATTAGAGCCAGGAATTGATACAAACAATTAACTAATAGCAAAAAATAACAAATTAATCACAAATCTACAGAATTTGAATGGTGATTCGTTATTGCCAGTCATCGTGATCGCAGTCAATCATGATTAATCGCAAAATTGCTTGTCAAACGAGCCGTGTGAAAGGTTTTGACCAAGTAGAAGTGCAGGTAAGAGCATGAAGATGTAGTAAATAAAAACTGTGTCTTCTTTCTCCTCATGTCTCTCTTGGCCCCAGTGCAGCTGCACTTTCAGTTCAATCTAAGGGACCTGATTTTTCCCCGTTATGAAATGCCTATGTAGTCGCTTGAGCAGAATTTACTTTGGCAATGAAAAAAGGCAAAAACATGAAGCTCAGTATAAGCACTGTTCCCCGTCTATGCAGCCTTCCCTTGTCGCGCCGGTCCTCACCTGAAAGTCCCCTCCAAGTTGAGCGAGACAGGTGCTGCAGCTGTGGAGTTTACAGACTTCCATCTGCAGAGTGCTTTGTGTCGTGGAGTGACACCTTTCATTCATATTGCTGACACTGTGGAGGATTTCAGCAGCGCTTTCTTCTTCTGTCTGTATTCATTTAGGTGCACCACTTTAGGAATGTTTCCAACTAACATAATACACTGCCAATACTGCTCATCCAATTCATCTTTTTATTTATTTATTTATTTATTTGAGCAGTTTGTCTGCTCAAAGGGAGTGGGCCGAAGCCAAAGGCTTATAAGCGCCCATCCCAGAATAAAACAATAACATATACATATAACACATCACAAACAAGGGAACATGGGCAAGGCAAGAACAAGCAACAAGAACAACAATTAAATAAAGAAACAACAGCAAAAGAATGCAAAACGAGATCTTGATACTTCCCAGTTGTCATTACCATCCTCAGTATAATTTTAATTTGGGTTTAAATTATCATCATCATTATTATTATCATTATCATTATTATTTTAATTCACACATTCTCTTACCTTCGTTTCGTCCTTTATTCATTGTAAACTTACGTGCTTTTCCTCATGAAAGTATACTGTTTATTTGGGTCCGCGACCCTTTAAATACTCTTTATTTGGGTCCGCGACCCTTTAAATACTCTTTATTTGGGTCCGCGACCCTTTAAATACTCTTTATTTGGGTCCACGACCCTTTAAATACTCTTTATTTGGGTCCACGACCCTTTAAGTACACTTTATTTGGGTCCACGACCCTGGGTCCACGACCCTTTAAGTACACTTTATTTGGGTCCACGACCCTGGGTCCACGACCCTTTAAATACTCTTTATTTGGGTCCACGACCCTGGGTCCACGACCCTTTAAGTACACTTTATTTGGGTCCACGACCCTGGGTCCACGACCCTTTAAATACTCTTTATTTGGGTCCACGACCCTTTAAGTACACTTTATGTGGGTCCACGACCCTGGGTCCACGACCCTTTAAGTACTCTTTATTTGGGTCCACGACCCTGGGTCCACGACCCTTTAAGTACTCTTGTGGGTCCTCGACCCTTTAAGTTCTACAGTCCCCAACTCTGTAGTATTTGTTCCGTGTGTCCACGGATCTGGGAGGTCCTAGCCACGTACCTTACGGCTTTTAGAGGGATGAACCCAACGCGTAGTCCTATAACTCTGTTACCTTAACTCTTCCGTTATTTTTACGACTCTTCTATCTTCCACCATCAATTCACAGATTTAAACCATTCAACTTATATATTTATTTAATTGAATTATATGTGAAGTATGATGTAAGCCCTGCATAGTGTAGTGCAGGCATCTCCAACCAGTAGCTCGGGAGCTACCAGTAGCTCTCCATGCCTTTCTAGGTAGCTCACCAAAGACTTTCTACATCGCTATACGCATGATAACTCAACTTTTAGATGCATTTTCTGTTTGTTCTGAACATGCTGAACACAATCTGTGAACAGTGGGGTCAATATTGTAAAGTATAAGCATTAAACTCAAGTCATTTTCTTTGAAATACTATCTTGGCTACTAATTCTCCAGGGTGTAGTCCACCTAAGTCGCATTTTACAAGTGTTTTTGAAAGCATAAGTAGCTCTTCGACGTTCTGGTTGTGTAAAAGTAGCTCGCCGGGTAAAAAAGGTTGGAGATCCCTGGTGTAGTGCATTAAAAAGCCAGAGTGTAGAGCGGGCCAGTTGAAGAGGGCAGTAGCTCCCCACTAACAAACCCCCACATGACTGCCCTAACAGCTGATTTTGTAAATGATGTTCCTATGCTGAGTGGTGCATCCGCCAATGTTCCTTTTTGACAACAATAGATTACCAAGTTTCCGCCTGGTTTTGTGCCTCTTTGACGACACACTCTCAGGTATTCCGCCTTTAGCTGGGGAAAGGGATGTCCCCTTACTAGCCCCTCACAACTGTTTTGGTCATCTACCCTTATCATAATTGGTATCATTGTCATTAAAAGACAAGGTTTAGAGCCTGTTGGGAGGATTCCTCTCAACAGATCCATAACCTGCCAACCCTAATTCTCCATTTGTAATTTGAGCGATAGAATGACAACCGTTCCAAGTAGCAACCCTCTTTGATTATAGAGGAACAATCTTAATTATATCTGACCTTTACAGCACTTCTATAGCATAGATACAGCATCTTCCATAGTCTTATATGGTATATAGTCATATAACATAACAGTAGATATATGTTAATAGTAACATTTTTGTTTCAATATTCCTCAGATCTAAAGGAGCAGGATGTTCATATATTCATAAAGTCGTTAGTATAACTACTGAATAATACTTAGGTATTAAAGACATGCATAACTGAATGAATTTAGATTAATAAATACATCTATCTAATGCCTTGATATTACTGGATCACAATAAGTACTGATGCTGTCCTGTCTGACATCCAGGGGGCGCTGTGGTCCTCTGGAGCTGCTGCCAGCTCATTAGATCCAGCTGTAGACTTAGTGGATAAGGCTCTTATGGTGTTGGCGCACAGAAGAAGCAGCAGTCTTTAATGACCTTGAAAAATAGTTCCCACGGCTGTGGTTGGCAGGGCTATGTAAATCCGGTGTTTCAAAAACATTCTCCACAAAAGTTAGGATTGAATGAATCACTCTTAAGGTAAGGTACAAGAATAGTTTGAGTCATAAATCATATGTCACACAGAGCTTTTGTCACTTGACTGATGGCTCATCAAGATCCGGAGCCACAGGATCTTGGTGAGCCATAGATCTGTTAAAAGCCTTTTTGGCCCACGTGTGGGTGAGCTGCTGTCTGGGCTCGTCTGTTTACATCGTTGTTGCTTCTTAGGTAACTCCACATCTGAGAGGGTTGCTCGTATCAGCTCGTCATTCTCGGACGTAGGACCTTTCCCACCGAGAAATTGCAGAGAACAAATATATGTCCATTTTTGTTTGGCTCATTCTCTTTCCAGGTGTGTCATGTTGTTGTGGATCTTACTGGGCTTTGGACATGGGATAAAAAATTTTCCCTCCGGCAACCGGTCTGGATATGTAGAGTCTGATTTACACAAGCCCAGGGGTTAGAGCAAAAAAAATGTCATCTGACTGACAAATGTTTTCAACAGTTATATCGCTATATCAGTGTGGGGTAGCGGAGGGCACACATATTCTCACACCACCGTTTCCTCCTATAGTCACAGAACATACGCCTTCAGATGCAGTGACACTTACACACACAGTGAATACAGGTTCAACCACCTGCATTCTGGCGCATTTTAAATGATGCTGGTCCTTTTGCTGTTGTCTGATATGATTCATTTGCTCAAATTAAGGTAAAGGTGAAGATGTGGAGCCAGGCTGGTGGTCAGAAACACCTTGCTGGAAGATTTACCTGTTGTACATGTTTTTAGTGGTAGGGGAAACCAGAGTACACGGAGGAAAGCTACGCAGACATGGGCAGAACATGCAAACGCCACACAGAAAGGCCCCGTCCAGGTGGGAATCGAACCCGGACCTTGTAGTTAAACATTTTCAGGCAGCAACCTCCCTCTCTCTCGGTACGGCTGCATTGTTTTGCCTTTTTCTGCGAGCTGCATTTGTGGTTTCTGTGTTCCACATTGTCTTACTGGATGCTTTAAAGGACCTGTATCATGCTATTTTAGCCATTCCAAAGTAAAGTATAGGCATTTATATGATATATTGTACCTCTACCACTACGGAGCACTAATTTTTGTGATAAATATAAGTATTTTCTGGAGGTATTTTTCCAACCCGGAAGACAAAACGCTTGGATTCAGTTAACTCCGCCCCCTCTCGCCGCTCATACAACTTTAGCAGTAGTAGAAATATATATAATGGCTAACACACACGCTAACACGCATTTTGATTGACTCACCGCTCTGATGTTTCCATTATGTTGGTTATAAAAGTTAATCCACTTTGATTCTGGCCAAGGTTCACCAAACATCCATCAGTGACGGTCACAGACAAACACTATTTTGGCTGCTAGTCGCTGAATCCTGGAGGGAAATTCCAACTTCTGGCGAGTGGTTGCCTTCTTTAGGTTGAATAAAGTCCTGTCCTCGTAGCCAAACGCGCTTTTCTCCGTGACATTATCGTTAGAAAAAAGAACAGGTGTCCAGACTCCAGAGTAGGTTAGAAAGAGCTCCTTCTTCACAGCTTTCGGTGCAAACACGACATCTGCTCAGACGCTCAGGGGGTGCGTTTGATTTCTCTGCAGGGGCAGCGCGGACGCGTCAGGCACTTTCATTTTTTTTTTTTTTTTTTTTTTTACGACAGAAATAATGAAAAATCAGGCATTAGATTACAGACGTGGAGCACTTCCGTTCCGCTGTGACGACACAACTGAACATGTCAGTCGTTTACCAGGAGAGGGCGGAGCAGCTGCTCAGAGCGCAGGATTCAGGAGGATTACTGAGAACTGCGTGAATGAATCCAAAAACCACTCTGGGGGTGTTTTTGATAAGGAAATAGCATAACAACATGGTTAAAAGCTCCAAAAAGTCGATTTTGCATGATATAGGACCTTTAATGTGTCTTTGCCATGTTTTTGTGAGGTTCAATGGCTTTTTTTTTTTTTGGCTGCAGGGAATCCATAATGGCCCTGTAGAAAGCAGTAAACAGCTAGCTTATCAGCTAAACCCATTTGAGACCTACACATGTCTTCTTCTGAGATGCTGAAGAGGCACCAAGAGCCCCCACACCTGCAGCACAGTGGAGGGGTCACAACAGGAGCTATAGGCAACAAGGAAGGGACAAACGAGGAGGTATCCAGGCGAGACACATGCCTTATATTGCTCTGACTAATGGACGTTCACTGGAGAATAAAACAGGGGTTAATAAAGTTTTTAGTTTGACCTGTGAGAGCCTATAATGCTTAAGGAAGAATACAAGGCAGCGCAACATAAACGAGGAAATGAATGCTGATGTCCCAGGTACAATAGAGTAAAATGTGCTTATTTCTAGGTAATATCACTATCAAAGGGGGAATATAAAGGGAATTCTACCCGGGTGGAAAGACAAGCGAAGAAACCAGTGAAAGGATAATGTCATTTATGTTTTAGTAATGCTTAAACCATTTTTTATATGTAGGTCTAGTTTAGTCCTGATTTGATCTGGTCTAACCCTGATAGGAAGTCCGATATATTGTGAAGTAGCTCTTCACAGGACCACCGTGCTACAGTACCTTCCGTGGTTATGAAGTGGATGCATATTATTTGGAGAAGACAGTGAGACTTCAGCCACAGCCGCCCCCCCCCACCCCCCCGGGACTCCTCTATTTCTGCACTTATCGTTCTACTTTCACCAGAGTGTGGTGATCTGCGCTCAGTCCCACAGGCGGTCCCAGGTGGATGGGGTGCTGTTGGAGAGCGCGGTTCTCCTTCGCAGAGGTGTTTTGAAAGCATTGTGCTGCGTCAGCTTTACTCAAACGCTCCTTTTATCTACGTGGAGGGCCCGGTGGCTCGTTTCCACTGCTCTTATGGCTGCAGCGAAGGCACACTTCCAGATTCTAATGTTCTGCTCACGATGAGAGGAAACTTTATTCTCAGGTTAACTTTATTCTCAGTTATGCCATCACGAGTATGTGGCTGTGCATTTGTCCACAGATTCGAAGATCCGATTGATGGTGTGTCCTTGGCGAAGACACTTCACCCGTCTTATCTCTCCAGTGTCTGCGTACATTGGTGTGTGAATGAGAGGGTCAATGGGTGAGTGGTTCCTTTCTGTAAGGCGGTTTGAATGCTGAGTGTAGGTGGAAAAGTGCTGTATATGTTGAGACCTGTACCATTTGCCTGTGTATGAATACAGTGTGTAAATGTGTGGTTCGTGGGGGTCAAGCTTAATAAGACAATCAATGAAGCATTGCAGAGCTAAACCTCCCCCTGATGTTTTCTTTATTATTAATGTTGTGCAATATGAAGCTGAATTATTATGATTGAGTGCCGCAATGTATTCCTTTGATTTTAGAAAAGTAATTGTATTCTAAATACCCTCACTTGAAAGAGTAAATGTACCGGAATACAGTTATTCAAAACGAGTATTCTAAATATTCTGTATACTCAGTATATACAGATACTACCCGACACTGATGGCTCGTAACTCAACAGGCAGAGTGTTCCAGACATTAGGACCACTGACAATCATCAATCACCCCATGGCTGGCTTTAGGTGTGATCCTGCAGACTGCAGCGCTCTATGGGCTGATGTGCAACGAGCAGTTCATTAAGCGCCTTTATAAAGTGCCTTTATTATTATTATTTTTTTTTCCTATTGGCCTGGAGGCCTGGCACCAAAGCTTTTTTCTTGAGCAAAGTTGTTCTTGCCTCATATGGTATAGTGCATGTATGTGAAACGCTTGGATGACGTCTGCATTGTATTACAGTGATGCTTTGTAGTGGGAGTCAGGGGGAAATAAATAGATCTAAAATATTCTGCTTAGGGCATACTCAGTTTGATGCTGTCGTAAATGTGTAACTTTTTTGTTCCTCCCTTAATAGGTTATCTAACTGTTTATAGCAGCCTTCCCCAAAGTCCGGGACACCGTGAAATTCTAGTAATTCATCCATCTTATTTCTTGGTAAATGGTCTCAATTTATATAGCGCTTTCCCACCTTAATTAGGCACTCAAAGCACTTTACATCCACTCACCAGTGTACGCGGACACTGGAGGCAAGGTGGGTGAAGTGTCTTGCCCAAGGACACAACGACAATGTGCACCTTCAGGAGGCGGGATTCGAACCCCCGACCTTCCAATCATGAGACGACCCGCTCTACCATCTGCGCCACCGTCGCTCTTTCACTTTTCCGTTGCCGGGTCGTGGGGGCAGCCGTTGAAGCTGCCCGGATCACATAACGCCAGCCTCCAATGGCTCCCCCTGCAGGTGGTGGGTCCAGTAATTCTAGTAATTCTAGTTATAGATTTACTTTATTCAGAGGAATTTTTTTATGATTTAGCAAATACATGTATTTTTCTTTTCAAAATCCTTTGTGGACAAACTTTGGACAAAAATTCCTAGTTTGTGAACCTGTTCTGAAACCATGGCAATAAAACCTATTCTGATTCTGATTCTGATGTGGCAGCAAAGTAATGTTAGGTTTACACATAACAACGACAAGTCACGAACGAATCCCATTCATAACCGAGGATCATCAGTGTGGGTGGAATTCGGGGCAGAGGCTTCACGCGCCGTCCCAAACTGCTGTATCCTCTCAAGATTCTGTTCATAATGTCAAGAACCGCGTGAATGTGGTACCTATAGGTTCAAATAAATCGTTCTTGTCTGCATTATGTTGTCGGAGTTGATGAGGACCTTTTGCTTCGTTTATAAGCAAAAACAAAATGTCATGTCTGTTATTCTTACGCATATCTTCAGTGTGTTTTTAATCAAAGCATCCCTTCTTTTCATACACACTCTACTGTGAATGTGAAATACTTAAAATAAAAATCCTGCCTAATCACCCCCTTCTCTCTGGCCGCCTGCCCACACTCTGCTCTAAGTCCTAAGTTGAGCAATTTTGCCTCGAGTCAGAATTCCAGATCCCGGCTCCCATCTTGCGGATTTGCGGGCTTTGGTGGGATGAGGCTGCGTTCGGGGTAAGCCGGGCTGGAGGAGTGTGGTCTGTTTGAAGCAGGTTCACTGCGCTTTGGTCTCTCACGGTTAGTTCGTGGCAGAGGCGCGGGCTGATTCCCACAGACTCCGACATTGGCCTGAGTCCGGCTGAAATGCGCTCCTGGGGGAGGGCCAGGGGCGATTCCTGCCAGCCGGTCTTAACTTTTCATCAGGCGTGCTTCGAGGCGGGTCAGGTCACTTTCTACCAGAGCCACGGGAGTAAAGGAGGCACTGCGTTTACCAGAGGAACTTCCTCAACAAACTGTATACCAACAGTGTCGAGCTATCCCCAGTTCGACCAGGACAGAGTTTTGGACGTTCGCAACTTCAGTTAGACTTTGGGGGAAATGTGAAATGTAGAGTCAGGAAGTCAGGGGCTTGGCATGGTTCCACTGAAAATATCTGAGGGGTATACAGCATAACATACCTAAAAGAGATAAACAGTGAAATTTGGTACTGTTTTAGGGGATGGGCATTAATCAATATTAATGTAGAGGCCATTTTCCCAATAGCCGAGCACCTGATGCGGATTTTGGGCCACAGCCTGTCATGGCCAGGAAAGAATGTCCCAAAATACAGAACACGGCAGGTTCTGCTGTTACTCTTCCATAACAATCGCCAGATCTCCCTCCTATAGTACTCTGGCTTGGCACCTCTTTCATACAAATAGCACAACGCAGGCTCTATTGCGTAAAATGACTGTGGGTCTGCACATGCTATCATCGTCATGCCACTGCGTGGGAACTGGTGCGTGGATGATCGAGAACGTACGGCTCGTGCGCAGGAACGTGAGGCCCCGCCTAACCCGGTGGAGCAGCATGCTGTCGTGGATGGCCTGCTACGCGCCGCGCCGGGGATCTTTGGAGCCAATTTACAATATTCACCCATGTGTTGGATAAAGGGAAAGCTATCGCGCAGACTATTTCTCTGTGCGGACTCGGCCTCACACTCATTTCAACTCTTCTCTAGCGGAGGATCAGGACAGTAGTTTGGTGAATAGACGAGAGTAAAGCCGTACACGTGGACCTTTTTTTGTCTCAAAGAGGAGTTGAATCCACACAGTTCTCATGAGCGCAGTTACTTTCAGTAACTCTGGTTCTCTAAATGTGCACAGTCTAAAACGAATTACTGTCAGGATCATTTTTGCTCAGACAGAAATAACCGTTTCAGTTGGTTTTAAATCAGCGGTTCCCGAACTGTGGGTCAGGGACCAGAGGTGAGTTAATGGGACAATTTGGCATTTACCATTTTAAAAAGTGTGGGAAATAGACTAATACCAAACATAAACTGGAATGTGTGGGGTTCACTGTAACACTCACTCCTGAAATGTCTTTTGTAATTATTGCTGCCTATCGCCCCCCTCGTACCTCTAACGATTTTTATTGAAAGGCTCAAAAGGTTTGAAGGAAAAGAAATCTCACTTCTTGGGGATTTCAATCTAAATTGGTGTGATACAGCACTTAACTTACAGATATATCAAATTACTAGAATAATGAAAACTTCTCAAACATTAATAGATCTAATCTTTACAAACAAACCTGAAAGGATAATAAAAACCTATAATCTAATTACTGGCCTATCTGACCATAACCTCACATTAGTAGCGAGAAAACGAGAAAACATTAGTAGCGAGTAAAACATTAGTAGCGAGTAAATAATAGTATATTGCCTCAAAAAGACCTTCCCCTCTTAGATAATGATATAAAGCTAATTGGAATGCCATCATTGGAAATAACTTTACAGACTTTACAAGATCTCATATTAAAATATACAAAACAGAAGCAAAGGAGACAGCTTCAAAAAAGAAGTCTCCCCTGGTTTTATGTAGAACTCTGGGATTTAATAAAAAAAAAAGAGATGCCGCTCTGAAAAAAAATCCACCTACTATACGAAGGCTTAAGAAATGAAGTTACAACACTGATTAGAAAAGCCAAGACCACCTTCTTCCTTAACCTAACTATGGAAGCAAAAGGAAATAGAAGGTTATTGTGGAAAAAGATTGACAAGCTCCTTGGCAAACGCCTATTTTGACATATAGTGAACGGTGTTATTCAAAATGATAGTGTTATTGTAGCTACAAATGTTAATGAATATTTGATCAATTCTGTACTAAAACTAACTCAGTCGTTTCCAATGCCGTGTCCATCTAACCTACCCCAAGTCAATGAAGCGATGTTTTTTACACTGAAGCCCGTGTATGAAGAAACAGCTGTAAGAGTTATTTATCAATTAAATAATAGTAAAGGCAAAGATATTTATGGGATGGAAAGCCCGTTTTAAAAATAGCATTATGAAAACAGGTGACAAACAGGAGGTCAGTAATTATCTCCAAAATGTATGAAAAGGTTGTAGCAAACCAGCTGACTGAACACATTGACAGTAATTTGGTCATTTGGTTTTAGGAGTATGTACTCTACAGAAGCTGCCTGCTGCTACTTTATTGAGGAAATCAAATCCAGCCTCGACACAGGAGGCGTGATGGGGGGCGGTGTTCCTTGACCCCAGTCAGCCACGATGTTCTCCTTAACAAAATGAGACACTATCAACTCTCTAATCAGACAACAAACTGGATCAAGTCGTACCTCAGTGGCAGACAAGAGTGCGTGAGAATAAAAAACACACTTTCTCCACCTAAAGATTACACCACGGGAGTGCCGCAAGGCTCCATCGTGGGACCTTTGCTTTTTAATATTTATATCAACGACCCTCTGTCTGCACTGCCAATGTCCTCATGTACGCAGATGATACAGTACTGTTTGTCCATGCAAAAAAGATCATACTGGCTGTGTCTGAACTGTCTGACATTAAGCAATGACAAAACAGTCGCCATGTACTTTACTAATAGTGGCAAACTAAATTATCCATCCATCCATCTTCTTCCACTTGTCCGTTGCCGGGTCGTGGGGGCAGCTGTTGGAGCTGCACCAGCCCCTATAGCGCCCCCTGCAGGTGGTGGGTCCACAGAAGGACGGCCTCATGGTTCTAACCGGGCCTGTTGGTCTCTCATAAGGGGCTTCTGAACCGCTCTTTGTCTGACCCGTCACCTAGGACCTGTTTGCCCTGGGAGACCCTACCAGGGGCACCAACAACATAGCTCCAGACGAGGCTGGTATCTTGCATACAAACAAAGGTGTCTCAGTGCTTGTGGCCGGTCGCCTCAGGGCAACGTTTAGAGAAAATAAAGGGTCGACTGAGGCTTGGTGTGATGGAAGCAGCGCTGACTACAACAAGCGCTTGCTGCTTCCCCTTCACTCTCTAGATTAAAGACTCATTTATTTAAACAGGCCTTCCATCAGGCCTAGTGCTGCTCAATTTTGTTTTGCCTGTGATTTTATATTTTATGTCATTTAATGTTAAAGGTCCTATATCATGCAACATCGACTTTTTGGAGTTTTTGACCATGTAGTTATGCTATTTCCTTCTCAAAAACACCAAGTGTTTTTTGGCTTCATTCATGCAGTTCTAAGTAATCCTCCTGAATCCTGCTCTCTGAGCAGAGTTGTGACACTCTGACGTATTTTACGTCAGAGTGTCAAACAGGAAAGGCCAGACCTTATGGCCTGATTTTAATGTATAAAACAGCTTTTTCATTATTTCTGTTGTAAGAAAGAAAAAAAGAAAGTCTCTGATGCGTCCCTGCTGTCCAGGGAGAGTAAACAAACTCACCCCCATGTTTGTGACTCTTTCTAACCTACTCTGGACACGCCTGTTCTTTTTTCTTACCCAACGATGTCACGGGTTCGCGTTTGGCTACGAGAGGAACAGGACTATTCAACCTTCCTAAAAAAGAGTGCACTCGCCAGAAGTTGGAATTTCTTTCAGCGACTGTATCAACCAACCTGATGGATGCTCGGTGAACCTTGGCCAGAATCAAAGTGGATTCACTTTTATAACCAACGTGAGTGCCATAACGTAAACACCCGATGATGGGAGGCCAGGCTGAGCGTAAGTCAATCAAAACGCGTGTTAGCGTGTGTGTTAGCGAATGTGTTAGCCATTTATGAAACTGCGTTGCACATGTCAACTCCTTATAACTACATTATGTGAAGTAACTTCACTTTTTGCAGCGATGTTTATATTTATAATACTGCAAATGTGGAATAAGCGGAGAGAGGGGCGGAGTTAACTGATTCGATGCGTCTTGTCTTCCGGGTTTGGAAAATACCCCCAGAAAATACTTATATTTCTCTCAAAAATGAGTACTCCATAGTGGTAGAGGTACAATATACGATATAAATGCCTATACTTTACTTTGGAATGGCTAAATGAGCATGATACAGGTCCTTTAATGTTTTCTCTTACTTTGGTCTACACAGTGTTGTTGCAGAGTGCTCTAAAACAGAGGTTCCCAACCTTTTTTCCTTGAAGTCATCAAAACATGAAAATAATTGCTAATAAGTATTTATTTCAAACAAATCAACTGAAATTGGCGTGTTAATGCACTTGTAGTCCTTTCTCTGTCATATTTGATGATTTTACCGTTGACTTTGCTCAAATAATATAATTTACGACCTAACCCTCTGGCCAGGCAAAGCTCTGGGCCCCCCCTGCGATCCCAGGCACCCCCCAGGTTGGGAACCACTGCTCTAGAACAGTGGTGCTCAACTGGTGGGTCGGGACCCAAAGTCCTTCCCCAAACCTTTCCCAGAAAACATTTCTTTTAACATTATGTACATAAAAGGCACAGAATCTCTACCTGAAAATGAAATGTTATCGGGTTGTTTTTATCATAGTTTCTTACAAACTTTATCTCTGCCACTGTGAGTTAAACACTGTCCAATATCCTGCTGGTCCCGCATGGCTCTGGTATTGAAGAGCACGCCACAGCAACGTGACTAAAGCTGAAGATTTCATAGAGCGCCCCCTGTCAGCATGAAAGTCTGGTCTACAGCCTGTGTGTAGAATCACAAGCTCAGGCACTCAGTCTTCTTTCAGTTGAGAACCACCGACGGAAGGGTGAGAGGTTATATTTAACAAAACCAAGCAAAAGGGGAAAGGGATATGAGCATGTGGAAGCGCGCCTGCACTGTCCTGACCTCTGCGGCAGCACACGCCGGGGGCCACACTGTGAGATCCGCAGTCCGCATACATTACAGGTAAGTGCCCACAGGAGGCGGGCGCCGGGCTGCCTCGCATCCCGCCTCATATTCATAACGCGCTCTCATTCCGAGGGCGACGGCGGCACAATGGGAAGCGATCTGTGTACCGTCGCGCTCCCCTGCTGTGGCCCCTGCCTGCTCCAGGGGTCCGCGGGGGGAGAGTGTTTGTCACAGCAGCGGAGAGCAGGAACAGGGACACACAAAAGCTCAGCTTTATTGCCAATTCTGTCACATCCAAAGCGCATACAGGAGATTGAATGTGCCTTGGGCGAACGACAATAGTTAGAGAAACATGTCAACAATAGGAGGCTGGAGAGGACGGGGACAGGGAGAGTTCACTGTCATGTCCTTTAGTCGGTTGGACCTGGCATGGAACGCAGAATTCTCCTTAAAAGGTCAAAACTGATGAGGCTGGTCCATGTTCAGTTGGCTGGGGTTTGATAATGACTTTTTTAACCCTGAAGTCCAGGTAAAGGGTTCAGGGTCTGGCTCCAGGGGCATCCTATTGTACATGTTGTTTGTAATGACCGAAAGGCTTCATGGTTAGTAGAGTATCCAACATATAGTGATTTGCGAAAGTTTAGATCATTAGATCATTACATAATCAGGCCTTGAAAGTCTTGGCGGTACCACCACTGCAATATACTTGAAAAGTGCAGTATACTAAGCTTTGACAACTTGATCAGATACTCAGATATCCGCGTGGTTCACAAAATCCTTAATGATGCTGCACCACCCCCCTTACAGACATTATGTACAGCTACACGTATCCAGGAGTGACTGTAATGTTCCTCACAGAAAGTCTGCCTCCTCCCGATCAGCCTTTTCCTATAAAGTCATCAAAGAATGGAATGGGCTCCCAGACGATCTAAAGAACAACGCAGATTCTCACAGCTTCTCACGGGCTCAAAGACCACCAGTCCTGCCCACACTAAAAGTACCATGGCTGATGCTGTATTGTGTTTTATGTATTATAAGGATTTTGAAAAAACTGTTTTCTGCACTGTATAACACTGCACACTAATTGGTCATTTGCATATTCCACTTTATTTGTAAACTGCCTTTTTATATTGTATTGACTGTCTTTGGTTATGTAACCATGTAAATTGCCTTTTGTTGTGTAATGTTAACTCTGTTATGTAATTTTAATTGTGTAGGACTACAGATGGAAATTGGCATGCTAAATCTGGTGCAGCCATCTTTTTACCATAACTGCACATTGTCCTGATTAAAATAGACTAAAACTAAAATAAAAAAACTACTCCGGATCAAAATGACCAATAATGTGAAAAATGTGTGGAGAAGTTGAAACGATCTCTAAAAGGCAAGAGGTCGTAGATGAGACGTTTCCATTAAAAAAAATCCTGAAAAGGCCAGCGCCAAAGTTTGTGCACTTGCAGAATGAATGCCTCGTAGCCCCCCCAAGTATCACAGCTTCAAAAACTTCAAGGCGGCCCAGAGTCTTCACATTCTAGTTTGAGGGATTTAAACCCTTTCTTCCTTACAGAAGTCTTCCAGAGCTGAGAGGTTTCTGGGCTGCCTGTGTCACGCACTGCTCTTTGGGGGTTTATCCAGAGATCAGTCAGGAGGCTGTGAAGGCCACGGCTAAACCTTCAGACTGCAGCTGTGCTTAGGATCTTTACCCATTAGAAGAAGCCACGTGCTTTGTAACTCCAGCTTTTATACAAGTGATGTTTTCCTTCAGAATTTGTTGGAAATCGTTGTTCTCCGTTCTACCTAAATTTCTCCCCTGTGCTCCCTGCTGCAATACAACCTCAAAGGATGATGGATTCACCGAAGTGGCCAAAATAGATAAATAGGGAAATTGTAAATTCAAGGGCCATTCTCTCAAAATGCATTTTTCTATTTTTCTTACATTGGTGCGACTACATCCAGTGCCTCTGCTCGTAACGCGCTGTGTGCTCGGGCATCAAGTCCCCGAGGGCCACCACATCGGGGCCAGTGTGAATGAATTACATTGTACAGTATTTCCTAGTCTGATTTCTTGAGTATTGAATAAAAAAAAGAAGCCCCCCCCCCCCTATTCCCGACTAATATATCTACAAAAGCCCTCATTTAAACCTGGCTGATTCATTGTTAAGAAATGTCTTATTTTTTATACAAAAACATTTTAAAAAAGGTAAAATGATCTCATTTTTATATCAGAAAACGTTTCAAAATTGTTATCTCTAAATTAAAAACAAGTTTCCCTATTCACCTGCAGCGTCCCGCCCCACACCTACCCTGCAGTATATCGTGTTGAGAGGGCAGCGAGAGCACGGGGGTCGGGTGGCCTGACACCAACACACATGCAGTCCTTGTGTGTTGGTGTCAGGCATTATTGATACCGCTCAATCGATAGTGTGTGCAGAGACGTCCTGGACGTAACTATCGCCTAGTCAACACAAAACACGGACACGCATAATTCGACCTTTGTCACTGTCAGCGATCACATCCGACATTTATCTCTCAATTATGGACCTGTTGTTGGTGCGAGGAGATCTGTGTCTGCGCTCATGGAAATGGGCAGCAGCCTCCATTAAAGTAGCAATAAGGAGTCTATTTGAAGAATATTAACAATGCCATGACACTGCTCCTCGACCCTCGATGCTGATAGTTGTTGTGGTATTTCACAATGCGGCGCCCCCTGCTGTTTAAAGTCCTACAGGGGGTCTTTGGCTACATGCCTCATGTCCGCGATGACCAACATCTGCTCCTTGAAGCTGTTGTTCAGTAGTGTAATAATGTGTGTGCAACTTAGTACGAGGGTAATGATAGGGATGTGTAGCAGGTTATGATGTATCTCCCTTACGGCCACTTTAAGTTGTGTTTTTCTTTATTTGCAGTGGGCCAATGGCCATGTCTTTTAAGTGAAGTGGGCAGTTATTAGGGGCGGGACTTTAATTATAAAAAACACCTGTGCACCTCTTTGTGCACCTTTCGTCCTCCCAGGTCAGTACAGCTCATTCATGCTTGTTCAAGTAGGGCTGGGCAAAGTGAAGCTTCATGAAACTCCAAGGCAGTTGAAGCGATTGTGCCGGAGCCTCGAATCACAGTTCGAAACAATCACTCCACAGTGACATCTAGTGGCAACGTGTCATTACAACCGCATTTACAGCGTTTCAGGATTCAACCATATGTTATTGAGTCATCTGTGAGTGAAATAAAACCACATTCTGTTTTTTATTTGCCATTAAAACATGGGCTCTTCCTGAATGTGTTATTGCTCACAGTGGTACTAGAAAAATAAATCAATGAAGCAATCGTCATAAATGTTCCACATTTTTCCTTCAACTCTGCTTTTTTTTGCTAATCAATTCTTATAAAAGACATAGGTAGAATTAACAATTATTTTAACATAAAGCATAGAGGCCTGTAGTTCAGACTGACATTTAGCATCTGTCTGAGCTGGGATTCGTACTCACTCAGATGAGCAGCGACTTTACTCTGCCATCTGAGCACACTCACGCGTGTCACTGAAACACTACACACACATGGAGAAAGGTTTGCAAAGCCCTGTGGTTTGACCAAGGTTTGACACAGGCGCCCTCTAGTGCAGTGTTTTGAAACTGTCGTGTTTCGTGAAACACTTCAGTGTGAGTCACGTGACATGCGTGTTTTGAACCGTGTTTTGTTTAGTTTGGTCTCATCCACCAGGGGTCTGAGGAGAAGTTGGCTGCTCCGCTGGGACTGCGTGTGGTGGCTTGGCACCTAACCAGCACAGAGACCAGGAGCCATTGAGCTCGGACCCCATGAAAAGAGCCCTTCTCTGAGCCCATCTAAGTTCCTTCCACCCATGTCAATGTCAAGCTCCTCCTACTCCCCAAACCAACAACAACTGAACCCCATCAGAACCTGCTCCCTTCTAAATAATTTTAAATTTGTTCACACTTTTTCAAAATAAACAAATCTAAAACCTTTCTCTGTCTTGGTCTCTTTCTACCCTGGTGATCGGAACATAGGGGGCGTTAAAGATGTGTAGCAACACCAGTCAGGATTAAATGATGCCATTAAAAGGATTACAGATGTGCCATTTCACCTGTAGATCACTGTTTGTTCAGCCTTTAGGTTGGATGGATCAGCCTGTTGGATTTGGATCTGATCAGGATTTTAGTCCAATCTTTCTACAGACTCTGGCCTGACCTAAATTTGCTCCCAAAGACCCTCAGTCTCCAGGGCAGAACCCTTCTCTAACTGAACCAAAGTGTCTGGGTCCTACACCAATGTCTCTGAGACTTGGTCAGCTGTCTCTGCCTACTGGATTGCCATCTTTTGGACTTGGACATTTTTCTCTGACCAATGTCTCTGGGACTTGGACCACTGTCTTTGGGACTTGGACCATTGTCTCTGACCAATGTCTCAGGGACTTGGACCACTGTCTTTGGGACTTGGACTGCTGTCTCTGAGACTGGGATCAATGTCTCTGGGACTGCTGTCTCTATAACCTGGACCACAGTCTCTGTCTCTATAACCTGGACCACAGTCTCTGGCTCTTGGACTGTTGTCTCTATAACTTGGACCACAGTCTCTGGCTCTTGGACTGCTGTCTCCAAGACTTGGACCACTGTCTCTGCCTCACTGACAGCTGTATCTAGAACCTGGTCTCCACTGGGCAGATGGTCTTTAATTCCTCTTTAACCAACTGGCCAGAGTTTAGACCTTAGGCTATACTATTACTCACCATCAGAGGGCAGTAATCGGTGAAGACGTTCATATCATAGAATCTCCATGTGCTGCTCATTCAGTAACAAACCACTCCCCTCGCAGCAGCAGAACCACCAGCCTCCTCTCAGACTTCTTTTCTTCTTTACCATTTTCTCTAGGTCACGGACTGGTCCATTATCCAGAGAAATGATTAATTCTCCCTTCATCACATATGACAATCTCTACCTGCTGGGGTCTGAGCTCCTTGCTTGATCTATTTCATCGCCCCACAGTCATTTCTCTGTGTCTGTTCTGAAATAGAACAGTGTAAATTGACTTGTAATCATTCACCGCCAGTTCATTAGATGACGCCTCTCCACCCGTTTCCATGGCAACCCTGACTACACTCGATATGGAGTCCTGATCTTTGACCCCAGTCCCATCGGTGAGTCTTTATATTGAAACCATTCATCATGATTCCCATACATAGTTCAATTACCACACAGGGTCCACTCTGTATGCTGTATCACATACAGTGTGTTCAGGAAGTGATTATACCCCTCTATTTGGAACTATTTTTGTTTAATTATAGTCTTATTTGTTATTTCTGGTATGAGGGGGTGTTAAAAACAAGAGTCTGTCTCAGGACATCAGACTTTGCTTTGGAACTCGGCTGTCCGTCTGTGTTTCTCTTCGGTTTCCGTCACACTCCAGCGCCGTTTGTGTTGAAGTTTCCTGCAGCTGTCATTCTGTTGCACTCAAATCAAATCAAGATGTTTTTGTATAGCCCGATATCACAGCAGCAGTTGCCTCAGAGGCCTGCGCAAATATTGACCAAACGGGAACAGTTAGCTGACAGATAGTGACACACAAACAAATGAACAGTACACAGCGACGAGTTGGTTGCTCTGCTCCTTCATGGCAAGGAAAACTCCAAGACCCAATGCGGGAAAAGACCATTCTCAAGGAAAACCGCAGTGAAGAAGAGATCCAACTCCCATGGGCAGGCTATAGATAGACCCAGGTCTGCAGACAGTGGAGCTAACGTCTGGTCCTTGCTGGAGCTTCAGGACAGCGGGGGAGACTTCCAGGCAGAAGGGCCAAGGGTAGGGCTGGGTACCATTAAACGATACTAGTAGGGTATAGACATTTTTTTTTGTACTATTGGTATCAACAAAATTTAAGTTTCTAAATCATTTAATAAATAAAATATATATTTAGAGATCATGTTTTGATGCTTCACCTCAAATAAATGATAGCAATTCGATAGAAATTGTATTTTATTTCGTAAATTCACTTTATTGTTCTGTTTCATGTTTCTAGACGACAAACATTTTAGAATAGGTATCGATCAGCCAGCGGCAGGGCATCTGAAACAGAAGGGAGACAGGGGGACGCCATGTGAAAAACAATGTTCACTTCTTTTCGCGCTGGAGTCCAAATTTCAGCTCTCAAGTCGGGTCCAGGATAGACTCTTATGAGATTACCTTCACAGTCAGTCAATGGTCAATTCACGGAGTGTCATTATGCTAAGTTTTTCCAAAAGCTCCGTATTTAGAATACCGTATTTTTCGCTCCGGAATATAAATGGCACCAGCCTTGGCAACTACCTGGGCATGAAGGCATAACTGCACCGTTGACAAGCCTCTCCCAGCAGCGCGTTGTTCAATCACCCATTTGCAAACTCGTTCCTCGTAGCTTTTAGCCCACGATTTGCTTTTTTTTTGTTTTCTTCACTGCAGTCAGAGTAACCTCCACTTTTCGCCAGTCCCTCACAGGTTTCTCACACATTTCGAACTTTCTTTCCGCTGCTCGATAACCGTTTTTTTAAATCTTCAGTGGTAAAAGAGTAGCAGATACTGATATACAAGCTTAGAGCGCCCTCTAGTGGCTGTCAGTGTGAAAATAACAAACATTGTGGGATGATATATAAGTTGCACCTGAATTTAAATCGCACCCCAAGCCAAACTATGAAAACAAAGGGTGACTTATAGTCCAGAAAATACGGTGCCATTCCTGAATCCTTTTCTACAATGTCTCCATGAGATGGGTTAGTTAAATTACCACACTAGTTTGATCCTTTAGCCTGTATGCCTGTGTTACATTGTGTTGTTAATCATATTCATGTGTTATTCTTATACGGGACGACCTTGCCTTTTGAGAGACAAGATGTACCTTCCCTACCTGCCAGACTCACTCACACAGACGTCGTTCATGTTGAAAGAGATGAAAACAGAGTGGGACAATGGATCTCAAGGAGAGCAGGTAATATATCTGTGCGTGCTGACAATGAGCTGGGGGGGGGGGGGGGGGGGTTAAGGCCCGACACTCGCTGTGGATCCAGACGGACAGAGGACATCGGCGCTGTATTTGCGTCTTCGAGTAATTGCGACACTTAGGCCTTTGACAAACAAGCACGTTCGAAACGGATCCCAGGCGGCTTACGCAATAACAGCTGATTATGAGCACACAGGCCAGCCAGAGGAGATCCTTTCAGGGATGGTATTTGATCATATGCAAAACACCCAAGTACCAGGCTTTTTTTTTAATGTAGCAGCAGCGACAGGTACACCGTGTGCAAAGGCTTCACTGTAGATTGGCAGCTACACTTCCATCAGTCCACCCCAATGGCAGCTATGACTACACAAGTAGCTTATCCCCGGAGCACATGGCTAAACTCTCCAAAAACTCTCAAGTTTAATGGATTTAAGAATTTTGAAGCTGCTATCAAATAAGGGTCCTATGTTAAAATATAACATGACCTGTTAAGATGTTTTTGATTAAAATAGCTTTTGATTTCAGTAAATATGACCTCCTAATGCTGCAAATTCAACACATGACCATTTTCAGTTAATTACAAGCTTTAAAATGTATTGAAACAATGAGTTGCATAATAATTTGGAACAGTAGATTTTTGAGTTGTTTATTAGGCCCGAGCGGCCTGCCGTCGCAAGGGCCTATTGTTATCGCAGAGCAGTGCACTGTACCTAGGTGAGTGGATCCTTGCTGGAAAGCACTTTGAGTGTAGAAAGGCGTCAGTGGCGCAGTGGGTAGAGCTGGTGGTCTCATGTTCGGAAGGTCAAGGGTTTGAATCTCGCCTCCAGCATCGCCAAACATGAACCCTGCTTTAGTCTAGAGCTTTTCCACCTACATTAGGCACTCAAAGCGTTTTCCAGCAAGGATCCACTCACCCATTCACACGCTCATTCATACACCAGTGTACGCAGACACTGGGGGCAAGGCAGGTGTCTTGCCCAAGGACACAACGACAGTGTGCCCCTGCAGGATTCAAACTGACGATCCTCCAGTCACAAGGTGACCCGCTCTGTGCCCCTGTCAACAGACTGAAGCAGAGCTCGTGTTTGTGTCTATGCTGGACAAGGCCTGTGCATGGAGAAAGATTAACCAATCACCAACCAAATAAATATATAAATAAATAAATGCATTTCTTTTCAAATTTTATATTTATTTTATTTATTTATATATGTATTTATTGTTGTGGCAGCCACGGTCCTCCATAACTGATACGATCATGGCAAAGTGAGAATGAGGCAGTGAATGAATAACGCGTGAAATAGTAAAGGGATTAGCTTT
Organism: Proterorhinus semilunaris; assembly: GCA_021464625.1. Classification (NCBI taxonomy): domain Eukaryota; kingdom Metazoa; phylum Chordata; class Actinopteri; order Gobiiformes; family Gobiidae; genus Proterorhinus; species Proterorhinus semilunaris. The sequence continues at coordinate 2,484,382 of CM038364.1, forward strand.
ACTTTTTAGAAGAAATGTTCAGATTCTACCTCCAGGAGCTTCTTGCCGCTCTTGTAATTAGCTGTAAGACTGACTTTTGGAAGTATGAACATTTTAGAAACTAAAATGATTTTCTGTTACTGGTAAAACCGAAGGTAAAAGTCAAACCACTACACTGGGCTCCCCAAAAGAATGTTTTGAAAGGATATGTCCACGTTTCGTCCAGAATGCTAATTTATCATGAACCCTTGGTTATACACAATCCAATTAGCAACAAATATCCCACAAAAAGTCTGTCCTCTGCTCGGACGCTTTAAACTGGAGCCGCTCCAGCCGAACATCTCTGTGCCAATGATATTCACCGTGTTATATCCACCAAACGACTGACCTCTGGGACAGATGCAGCTCCTGTGGAGAGTCCTACCTGCTGGACATGTACGGAGCCAACGCCCCATACTGGCCCCCTATAACCTCTGCCCCCGCTGACCCGCTGTCCCGTCCGCCAGCTGCTTATTGGACACACAGAACGATGTTCCACCGCGGGCGCCCGCTGGAGGGAGAGCCAGGTTCAGCCCGTCTGTGCAGAGACTATGATACGGCGAGGAGCAGGCGCGGGGGTAAAAATAGCAGCAGGTGGATAAGAAAAAAAATATCCCCGGCCCGAGAGCGGAGGCTGACGGGAGAGTGGAGTTTGAAGACTAAATGTATTCAAGGGCACGTCTTATGGAAATGCGAGAGGAAATCAGCATTCACAGCCCCACGCAGCCGAGCGGCCAACAAACGGCGCCGCACCGGAAATGTTTCCACATGCACTCGGAGGGAAACGTGAGGGATGGACGGGCAAAGGTTAAGTAGAAAGGGCTGATGTGTGTGTGTGTGTGTGTGTGTGTGTGTGTGTGTGTGCAGAAAACAAGACATTGTATACCTTTACACACCTATTTTACTTTGGCAAGGTTGGATACTCCTTTGATAGGAAATATGAGATTTGATTTCTATTTCTCTTTCTTCCCATGAGTGAGACAAAGTAACCCTTTCATGACGCAGTCTTAAATGTCTCTTGAATTATTCATATCGGCCAGACGGCAAGGAGTAAGCGTAGAAATAGACTTAAACCATACTCGAGTAATGTAATGAGTTGATACACAGAATCCTATACAGGCCACTTCAAATGTCATCTTTTCAGAGGTGTGTTTTTTGTATTTATTTGTATTATCATCACGTATACAGTTGGTATAAGCCCAGCAGAGGCTTTTCCTGCTGCGGGCACTGAGAGCTTTTGACGTCAGTGACCACATGTTGAGACTAAAGGCCCAAATACTTCATCAATCCTTCAATCAATCGTTTTCCTGACATGACATCACAGCTCCAGCGTTGTCATCTATAATTGACTGATCTTATAAAGCCCTTTACTGCACAATCCTCCGCTCACAGGTGGGAGCCTCCATTCAGTCTGTGCTTTTGGACTGACAGTGGAAGTCTGGTCCCTGGCGGTTTTTCTGCTTTAAGTCCCGTCACGTCAGAAGAATGCGTAAATCCACCGGAAGAATAAATCCACCTCCTCGTCTCTGTAAATCGTAAATCCAATGAGAAATTTCGTATTCCATATCTGCCGTCTCGTTCTGTTTTCTTTGGTATCGCCACCGCGCCTCACACAGGCCGGCTGATGAATCGCTGCATCTTCACAGATGTGAGTCAATCCATGTGGACACACACATTTACCGAGCTGTTTACAGAGGAAGTTTCTGAAATGATGAAGTGTTTTGTCTTTGTGTGGATATAGCCATAGTCTCTTGGTTTGGCCACTTACCTGTCAAAAACAAAGCTAAACTCAACAGAGCTGTGAAACAGGGCAGTAAAATCACAGGCCAACAACAAACTGTCCCACCACTTTCCACCAGTGCAGAGATACAGTCTTCTCTTCACTGCTGTTGTGTCTAACAACAATAACAAATGTTTTCCATCCATGTCATTTACTACATGAACAATTGGGACAGTTTTACAAATCAATCTCCCGATCAACCCACAGCAAGCCAAGCATCACCGGTGCCATGCCATTAGACCAACATCTCATTATTCCGAAAATGTACCATTGAGCACCATTATTCCGACATCTCTAACCCAGTTGTGTTGTGGATTAGAGAGCCATTTACAACCATTGGCCCTAACCTTAAAGGGACTATACAGAGTTTAAAAATGTTAATATTAAGTATTTTCCTCCCCCTACATGTTCCAGCCATGTCCTTATGTGTAGAATGAGCCCAGACCTGTTCACCACAACTGCCTCTAAAATCCCTCCACTGTCACTGGAGGATGCAGTTACGCATAAGACCTGAGGGGCAGTAGTGAGCATAAAATGACCAACTTGCATCTAGTCTCTTTAAGGTCAGTGGACTCTTGCCTGAACCTAATTTTATTTTTCAACCCCTACTCAATGGGAGATTTTCGGAATTATGAGACGTCGGACTAATGGGCCGACCCCAGCTTCACCAGACCAACATCTTTGTGTATAAGCCACTTCTGTCGCCGACCAGCCAAAAACACATTTTCAACTTTAAAGGGACTATACTATACTGTACGTTAAAAGACCTGTTCACCACTACTGCCTCTAAAATCCTGCGCTCAAAAAGTTGTTACTTCGGGTCCGAAGTGCCGTCACGCACTTGCTTAATATAGAGACTGCAGTTACGCATAAGACCCGAGGTGGCAGTAGTGAGCATAAAATTACCCACTTGCATCAAGTCTCTTTAAGGCGTTATATTTGAGCTACAAAAGAACAGTATAGCTGTAGCCGTGCAGACAAGGTCAAAAGGAATAACTTCAGCACAACTTTTAAGTAAAACAATCAGAGCGAGCACAGGGACACAGGGAAAATGCGAGGTATGCTCACACTTACCAACACTGACATTGAGCGTACAAAAGAAAACTGTGGTGGTACGCACATCCGTTGGTCAACCAATTACCGATAGATCCGACTCTATACTAGGGGAGCATCTTTAAAAGCATAGATCTGTGTTACCACCAGAGGGTGCGTGAACATTTACCCAAACAGTAGATGAAGAGCTGGGACCAAAACACTATGGTGCCAAATAACCAGCTAAAGGTCCGTCTGATTTTGGCACTACACATCGTTGATTTGGTTTGTTCAAAATAAAACATCGTTCTTAGATTATTGTGGAGATTGTCATGGAATAAAGCTTGTGGTAACTATTCATTATAGTTTTGGCAACTTTATTCTTAAAAGTTGAACAAAGTGACACATTTCCTCAACATATTTATTTGAACAGGGACAGTGTACAATATACATTCGCCTCAGAAAGGAGAGATGCATTGTACCAGGTTATAGCACTTGTGCTAATTTCCACCTGCAGTCCCTGGGCCTATTGTACATGTTCTTAGTGGTAGGGGAAACCGGAGTACCCGGAGGAAACCTACGCAGACACGGGGAGAACATGCAAACTCCACACAGAAAGGCCCCGTCCAGGTGGGAATCGAACCCGGACCTTCTAGCTGTGAAGCACGAGCGCTAACCGCTGTGCCACCGTGCCGCCACATAAGTGAGGAAATGTGAAGAAGAGGATACATTCCACGTTCCAAGGATAGAACCTCGACGTAAAGATGATCCAAACGCGCATAAAACGCCTCGCTTTAATCGTCCAGAAAAAGGGACAGACTTGTCGGACAATAACGTTTGAATATTCGCCACCCCCGCCGTCCCTTTACAGCGTCGTAAAGCCGGCGGTGATATTTCCTCCGCTCTAAACGCCTGACGCAGCACACGGCGGGCCCTGGCGAGACCGGAGCGCACATAAAGGGGTTTGCATATAGATCGCTGCAGACAGTACCCGCGAAGAGCACCCGCATACAGTAGCATCAAAGAGGGGAGAAGAACAACATGTGAGAGTGCGAGTGTGGGACAACGGATGGAAACTACAATCTGACATGGCGTCACATTTTTTATGTGATATTAATTGAAGAAAGGCCAGAATAAAAGCTTTTTGAGGTAGCCAAGAGTCTTTCAGTTCTAGTTTTAGAGATTCAAGCCCTTTCTCTCTCACAAACATCTCCAGAACTAAGAGGAGCTCATTTCCTTTGCTCTTTTCAGCCATGTTCTACAGTGGGACGCAAAAGTTTAAGCAAACATTTGGACAAGTTTCATGCATTTTGGAGACAAAAAACAGAGGTTAAAATAGAACATTTTGGCCTGAATGAGCAAAGTTCCGTTCGGAGAAGAAGGGGCACAGAATTCCATGAAGAGAAAACTGTTCAACTTTTAAAAGCACAACTTTTGTTTTACTTAAAAGTTGTGCTGAAGTTAAAGTTAAGGATGATGGATCCGTCATCCTTTGGGGTTTTATTGCAGCCAGTGGCACAGGGGATATTTGACAGGTAGAATGTAGAACTGATTCAATTAATTTCCGACAAATTCTGAAGGAAAACACAACACCACCTGTATAAAAGCTCAAGCTACAAAGCACATGGCTTCTACAAATGGGTAATGATCGTAAACACAGCTAAAAATTCACGATGGACGACAGCTAGAGGTGCAGTCTGAAGGTTTGGCCGTGGCTTTCACAGTGTCCTGACCTAAACATCACGATAGACCTCGATCTGAGGATAAACCTCTAAAGAAAAGTGCGTGACAGACAGCCCAGGAATCTCTCTGCTCTGGAAGACTTTTGTAAGAAAGAAAGGGCTTAAATCCCTCAAACTAGAACTGAAAGTCTTGGCATCTAGAAAAGCCTTTAAAGCTGTGATATTTGCCATATTTCGAGGCTACATGGCGTTAATTCTGCAGGGCCCAAACTTTTTTGCATTAATATTACTTTAAAAATGTAAATTAGGGAAATAATTTTTTTTAAATGTCAAGGGAATGCGCCATCTACATCCTCGTGCCTTTTGGAGATCGTTTCATCTTCTCTGCTCTTCATTATTCACATTTAGATCCGGGGCACCTAAACTTTGGCACCCCACTGTATTATAAAGAATATAATCTGTGAACAGACATTTACTTGCATAATCTGCCATAGCACCTATGCCCCACTGTAGTGCACCCCCAGGGGGCGCCCGCAGGAGCAGTGTTCTGGATCTCTCTCATATTGTGCTGCAGCAGGAGGGAGTGAGTCTGACGGGGATAAATGAATTTAATATAGTGTCTTTAGAAGCACAGATGACCCCCCCGATACGGGCGTCCCTGTCAGTGGAGGGATGTTTCACTCTGTTGTTATGAGATATGGGTATGAGGTGTGGGTACTCTGCGTGTGCGTTGACACTGGTGTGGGTGCTCCCTGACTGTGGGCTGGAGAAATGGGGGTTTGTGGAGGTAGTCCTTGTAGGTGTTTTGAAAGTGGAATGTGGGTGCCCTGTGAAGGTACCCCATGTGAGAGCTTTGTGTGGGATGTACCTTTCTATGTACGTTTGTGAGGACTGGACCAACGGGTGGGTACTCTGGAGCCTGGCTTTGCCTCTGTTTACCATTGGCGCATTGACCGCAGCGATTTTGTCCCATTTGTTCTGCGCCAAAATTGAAATTGCCATCAGCCGAAAAGATGGCAAAGTAGACTTTTAAGAAATCGCAGTCACGGTCACAATAGAGTACGGGCTGCGACTGGATGCGGTTGATTTGGATAGTGTCCAAATGCGAGTGGTGCCAGGAAGAACGCGAATGGTGAGCGGCTGGGGAGCGAGTGGGCCACAGACATTGATTGCAGCCAGTGGTGTGGACAGCCGTGCGTCAAAGTGCGCAGACGTCCTCCTCGTCTTCCACGCTAAACTTTGAAGGGACAAGTCGACAAGATGCCACCCAGGAAGACCAACGCGAAAGTAAAGGTACTCGCCAAAGCCACAGTGAAGACCAAACGGGGGAAGAGGAAACAGCGTCTAGCCTCTATATACCTACAGCAGGAATTGCACAAGACTGATCGCGGCGCTCACCAGTCTCTCACCAGTCTCTCACCAGTCTCTCACCAGTCTCTCCCCATCTGCCCGACAGAGAAGATTTATCTTTGACCATTCTCGCGGCCGTAGCGGCTGCGGCTATATTCAGTCGCAATCGACCTCCACTGATGTTGTGCACGCCTGACATTCAGCTGCGACTGATGATCCAACTGTGATTCAAAAATGTAATGCTGTAATGACTGTAATTGAATTTAACACCCCTCCTGGAACCGCCACCTTATCATGGTGGAGGGGTTTGAGCGCCCAAATGATCCTGGAGCTCTGTTGTCGGGGGCTTCGTGCCCCTGGTAGGGTCTCCCAGGGCAAACAGGTCCTAAGTGACGGGTCAGACAAAGAGCGGTTCAGAAGCCCCTTATGAGAGACCAACAGGCCCGGGTAGAACATGAGGCCGTCCTTCTGTGGACCCACCACCTGCAGGAGAAGCCATAGGGGCTGGTGCAGCTCCAACAGCTGCCCCCACAACCCGGCAACAGACACGTGGAAGAAGATGGATGGATGGATGGATGAATTTAACCCCAAATGTTCTGAAGTATTTGTTTTTCCTGGCTCAACCTTGTGGGCAACAGTGACTCAGATTGTAGAGCGGGTTGGGTTCAGTTTCCGGTTCCTGCAGGTGCATGCTGTCGTTGTGTCCTTGGGCAATGGCACTTGGCCTGGTTTGGAAGTGATGAATGGTTCCTTAATCCTTGATCTGAAGTGCTTTGAATGCCCAACAGAGATGGACAGGATTATAAATGTTGACCATTTTCTTTTCATCTTAACTGTGATTCAGAAGCTGCACATTTCCTCACAATCATCGCCTTGCTCCTGAGGGCGCTCTCACACAGCGAGTGGAAACGCAGCTCATTTTGAACAGAAAACACATCTGAATTGATTCCTCCAAATCGATTTCGTCAAGACGGTGAAACACTGTCTGAAAGTTTGCAGGGCCACTTCTTAAACTCTTCACCAGCTCATATATGACAGGTTATTATTGATTATTTGCGGAGGATCTGTTTGAAGACTCGAGGAAGTGAGTCACAAGGTCCCTCTGACATGGACCTGCACACAGCTGACCGCAGAGGTGTGTGTGTGTGTGTGTGTGTGTGTGGGGGGGGGGGGGGGGGGGGGGGGGCACAGGAAATGAGAGGGATATGCAAATGAGGGAGATTCTCATTTAGCTGAAGGTTGGAGCGCGGCGGCGGCAGATTACGAGTTCATCAGGATAATTCCTCAGTGGTCCGGCCTCACTCGCCCACACGGACCACAGCGCTGCACTGACGGGGCGTGGGCCGGGCCGGGAGATGTTCCATTTGTTCAGAGTAATTGCACTTCAAAGATTAGTTTGAACGCGCCTTACGAGAGACACTGCAGGCAAACAGTTTTCTTTCCAACAGACCACCTTCCACCTGGAAATAAATCAATAGTACAATTTTCATTTCCCCCCCCCCCCCCCCCCCCTGTGTCTGCATAGGTTTCCTCCGGGTACTCTGGTTTCCCCACTGAAAACATGTACAATAGGCCAGGATGAATGAGAGTGCGATAGCGGATTCAAATGAGTCCATGGCTACAATGCACGGGAGGATTAGCATGATCATATTGTTGTTTTTTTATTATTAGGGAATTTACTATTAGACCCGTCGGCTACTCAGACCACTCTCAGATCACTACAGTCAAACACAGGCCATGTGGGTAAAGTGCCTTGCCCAAGGACACAGCGACATCACGCACCTGTGCATGCAGGGATTTGAACCAGCCGCGTTTCAGTCCTACAATGACCCGCTTTACCATCTGTGCTACCATTGTAGGAAAATGCTTGTGAGTTGCGACAAGTGACAGGAAGTGAGGAAAAAAACAAAACTGTGAAATACAAGAGTTGATGACAATAGCCATCCATCAGTTTAGAGAAAAATGCACAAAACAATGTTTAATGTGTCATATTGATGCATTATTACATTATTGGCTAAATTGAAAGTGATCCTGTCAGGCCAATATGTAATAACCAGCCGATTAACGTAATGATTATTACATTATCGCCCGGTAAATATTTATGTTATTGGCTCAACAAATCAATCAATCAATGGTTTTGTATAGCCCAATATCACAACAGGAGTTGCCTCATAGGGCTGCAACAAACATTAATGCAATAAAACAGAAGTAAATAAGACAATGTCAGGCGAATCAAGTATCCAGGCAAACATAATGTCCAAATAAGCGTCAGCAGTGGAGACGAGCAGCTCGGGTGTCCCCTGTCCTTAGACTCTTCAGCACGGCAAGGAAAAACTCAAAAACCTGGTGGGAGAAACGAGCAACATTGGGGAGAACCACAGAAGGAGAGATCCACTCCCATGGACGGACAGGCTATAGAGACCCAGGGCCGAAGGAGTCCCTCAGCAGACGGGCCAAGATCACAGACCGTCCAGTCCCTGTTGTCAGTAGGCAGGGTTCCTCCGTTCAGCCGGGTTCCTCCGTTCAGCCGGGTTCCTCCGTTTGATCTAGACAGGCACTCCCGAGGGGGAGTGGGACAGGAGACACCATGTGAATAGTAATGAACAGACTACAGATAAAATAAATATTAGTATCATAATAAAACAACAAAAACAAATTTATTGCATTTTGAAACTGGACAGATTTATTATGTTATCGGCCGTTCCCACTAGCTCGGACTGACTTGCCTGGAGACTAGACTCACCGCTGTAGCAGCGAGTGAGTCTGGTCACCGCAGTGTCAATTCCATTTCCCACTACGGTACATACTCAAACAGGAAGTGGAGCAAACCAATCAGCGAAGGGCGGGCGTCTGTGGTTGATGCGGTGTTATTAGTGGTTCTGCGTTAATATTCGCGCAGGATTATGAATCACGAAACTCACCTTCTGTTGATGTGTTTTTGGTCATTTACTCCCGTGCACCGTTAGTAGTTTGTTTTTGAGGGACTTCCGCGTCCCGTGAGTGACGCTGCTCGTGAACAACAACACGTGACGCAAATAAACAATTCTGATTGCACGGGCTCGCTGGATTTTTCTGATGCCGCCAATGGAGGGCGTGGGTTCCAGACTGATATCCCTTTGTTGAAAAAAAAAATACAGAAGGGAATCATTCTGGTCTCACCAGGCTACTGACTGACACTCCTGCCCCTGATGCTCCTGCTCTGTGTTTGAGAGCAGCATTAGCATTATGCATTAGCATTATGCATTAGCGTCTGTCACTGCGAAGCTACAAGAGGAAACGGAAGCTAATGACACCAACGTGACAGAGATGGACTTAATTTCAGTTATGAACGACATGTTTAATGTCCTTTTGTGGGATAAGAGACTAAACGATGTTTTCTGGCGTTAGCTCCTCCTGCTTTAGCTGCTGTTAGCCACACACAGCTACAACCTGACACAAACACAACAGCTCAGAGTTAGCACTAATGTGGACCTGGTCTCGTTGTTTAGTCTTAGTTTTGGACTTGGTTTCGTCCCAGATTTTCTTAGTTTGGTCCAAGTTTTATTTTGTTCCAGTTTAAACTCTGTTAGCGTTGTAGCTAGCTGTTTGGACTAGGTTTAGTCGCTGATGTAGGAACACTACATTTCCCCGTATCATCAGGCCTAATTCAATTGATGAATTTAAACCAGCGGCGTCGGAAGCGTTTGGAAAGTGGGGGGGACACATTTTAAAATGGGGGGGGGGGGAGTTTTTTCACGCTTTGTGAAAAAACTCAGTGAATGAAGCTCTTATGAGATGGTGCGCTCGTGTTTGTATCCGTGTTTGCGGCACGGTAGCATGTGGTTAGCGCTCGTGCTTCACAGCTAGAAGGTCCCGGGTTCGATTCCCACCTGGACGGGGCCTTTCTGTGTGGAGTTTGCATGTTCTCCCCGTGTCTGCGTAGGTTTCCTCCGGGTACTCCAGTTTCCCCTACCACTAAAACATGTACAATAGGCCCAGGGACTGCAGGTGGAAATTAGCACAAGTGCTATAACCTGGTACAATGCATCTCTCCTTTCTGAGGCTAATGTAGATTGTACACTCTCCCTGTTAAAAAAATAAAAAAAATAATAAATAAATAGAATAGCGGAGCGTATGCGCCGTGGGGCGACGCGATACTGGCGCGGATAATGCCAAAAAATATATTTAAAAAAATATGGAAAATAAGGCGCGGGTCATATTTAATCGTTTGGCCTCGGGGAGCCTATTGAAAAGGTCCAGTCTAAACTAGTAAATGTAAAGTCAATGAAAATTTACATTGTGAAAGTGGAGGGGACCAAACAACCACTTTTCAAAAGTGGGGGGGGCACGTCCCCCTCACAAAGAATGGTTCCGACTCCCATGATTTAAACAGAGTCAACAGTCTGAATAAATAATTTTTGCACAAAATTTGCGTGTACAAATGTAGGGTTTATGCAGGCCCAATGTTTGAAAGACCACCGGCTGATTTCATGACTTTAAGGAAGCTGTGGCTTGTTGATGCCTTTTAGTGTAGACTCTCTCTTCCATCTTGCCTCCTCACACGTCAAACTTTAATTCAGTTTCTGGACTTGTCACTTCCTAAGGATTGTGGGCAATAAAGTCCCGGGTAATTGTGAGGGAGAGCGGAGAAAGTGACGGATGAGGAATAAAGTTTAGCTGCTGAGACAGAAGCTTCAGAGGCTGGTCCTCCATGATCAATGTCCCGCTCCACAGCAGCTCCACACAGAATCCATCATCTGCTCCGGCGACAGCAGCAGGAACTCTCAGGCTTTTAGCTGGACCTATGAAGGGACGAATAAAGACAATGGTCACAGTTCTGTACACCTTAGCGCCGAACGATAAAGGTCAGAGTCAATGCTCGCACAAAGATACTCCTCCGGGCCTGATGCAGCTCCACAGTCTGCAGACCGACTCATGCAAATATCAAAAATAGATTATTGCTCCCATTTTTTTTTTTTTTTTTACTAATGTCTGATATTTTTTCGGCATCACCGGGCCTTTTCTGTCCAGGTTTTATTCACGCACACACTTCTCTGTTTTCTCCGCTGGATTTGGACGGCATCAACTTGAAGTGACTCGCAGGGGTTTTCCACTCGAACATCCTTAACATGAGTTACTTCAGCCTCTACAGGCGTCTCCCCTGCTGCTCTCCGTGCAGTCATTGAACAGCACTACGCTGAAGTTTCAATACTTCTTATCTCAGGTATAGACACTGAAACAAGTACGGGACAAACGAGGAGATGGTGAAAGACTGTTCTGGAGTGGAGGGAGCTGCAGGGGGAAGGAGGAGGAGCTGACCAGTGCAGGACGCCACGCTCTGAAACAGGGACAAACCCAGGAGGCGGTGCACCGTTTCTGAGGAGACAGCGAGGGCCAGGTTTCTTCCGAGTGCTACAGTTTCCCTGACCTCCAAGGTCATGTGGGTCAGGTCGACACACAGTGGCAGCGCGGCTCAGCTGCAGCAGCTCAGGACTAACACCTGAACACTATTTCATTGTACGCTTGTACAATGACAATAAAGCACTTACTTACTTACTTACTTACTGTTGGGAATAATAAGTGTCTATAAATAGATTTTCCAGTAACGAGTAATCTAATCTGTTAAATAGGAGTGTGACAATATATCGATTTCCCCATATATCGCGATATTTTGCGGGACGATACGATACCGATACTTTTTATTCCGATATCGATACTTTTTATGACGTCATGCATACTAATGAGGCAGCAGTGCTCCACTGTTTTCACAGTCAATGGAGGCCAGTAATGATCAAGAATTTAGTCAGGACAGCAGGGGGCAGCACTACCGTTTTAAGCACTTAGACCAAAAATTGTTACACAAATAAATTAATATAATTAATACAATTTTAAATAGGACTGTGGTTTCTTGTTTATTTAAATGTAAATGAAGTTGCTAACAGATCTATAGACCCATTTTCAGTGAGTAAGTCAGGGATCATTTATAAAAGTGGTACAAAGCACATGAAAAGAAATGTAAATGATGAATAATATGTAGTATGTTAAAATAAAGGTTTTTTTTTTTTTTAAATCATGATGTATCGTAGCTTATTTTTGTGCAATTGCTGGGTTGCAGGTTCTAGAATGTGATGATGTCACCGGACCCAGCGGGGGGCAGAACCCAGTTTCTCCTATTAACAACATTACACTTTCACAAGTCGTAGCTCAAAAGAAAAAGTATGAATTACAAAAATGATCATTAGTATCAGTCACTGGGTCCATGATCTCTCTGTACAAGACCAAACATTTCCTCAAAAACAAAATCCTTTTTCCTCCACATAATAGTATTGGCCTTTGGAATTCTGTGGTGTCACCTGCAACCCAGCAATATATCGATTATCGCAGTATCGGCGTATCGTATCGAATTGTGAGGTACCCAGAGGTTCCCACCCCTACTGTCAAAGTAATGGAGGTCATTATTTATTATTTTTTCAAGGAGCTGCTTGTTTCAGGAGGTGAGACAGAGCCTGAGTGACGCTGACGGGCTGACAGAGGGATTGACGGTCGGGAAGTGTGTCCGACACGAGCATCGGTCTGTAGTACGACTGGAACAACCTCAGCCTGACACACGAGCGGATTTTATGGTTATATTTTATGGATATATTTTATTATTTGACGACTTGTTTGGATGGATTTAAAGCTGGCAATGACGGAAGGGGAGTGCGGGAGCTGCTGCGCGTTTGTGGAGTTCGAGAAGTCCGCGGCGATGTCAGTGCAGAGATGTTCGTTTAACCCCTAGGGGTCTGAGGGCTATATTTTGGGATTCTCGCCTGTATTTTTTCCCACTTAATTGCAGATTTTGTCCATTATTTCAATATTATACATCACTTGTTATACCTTGTTTTTTTCAGGACACCCTGGGCTTTTTAGATCTGTGGGACTCATTAGGTTCAGATGCATCTAATTGAAATTATTTTAACCATTATATAAGGGAATAATTCAGGCGAAAATTATTTTAGACATTTTGTTCATCAAATAAACCCCAAAAAGTGACTGAATATGGGTATACACATTATAAAAATGTTGTATGTGGTCCAATTGGTCAAAACAAAAGAGCCCAAAGTTGTAACTATTTTATAAGTGTCTTTTTGTTCACAAAATCTTCAAAAAGTCCTATTTCTATGATTTAGAAGAAAAACAATTGTTCCAAAACAGAATAAACAGAGAGCTACAATATCACATTTAGGGCATATGTTTCACCCAGCTGTAGACAGAGGACCTAACACGTGGGCACCATTGACGGTATACTGTTGTCAATGGTGAGTGCGCCTGTATCTGGAGCCTATCCTTCGTGCGTCTGGCTCAAAATAGCATTTTGCGCCGGTGTTAGCGCAGATTTCCTACTTACTTTCTGATGTGTGATCCTTTCCGGGCCTACGACGTATTATTATAGTCAAATAAACGTTGAAAACATATTTGAATGCGCGTAATCCATGTAGTAAAGTTTTTCATCCAGATTCCACGCGTAAAATTTACAAAGACCGCATTTGTTTTGGCGATAGGGATAATACTATTCCACTTCTCCCTGTGTCTGGTCATTTCCGGGTCAGAGAGCGCTGCACACGGAGGACATAACTATCTTGAGCCAGCTCACACTCTTTGGTAGAAGTTCCCTTGCGTTACAATTGGAGAACCGCGGCCATGTGCCAAAAGGAGATGCTACTATTGGACAGTTTGCCCGCGACGTCATTCTGTAGTTTAGTGCATTTCAAGATGGCGGACTGTCGACTCGCGTTCTTCAGAATGTTACGGTTTTGGTGCAAAAAAAAGTAAGTTTCTATCATTTACGGATCAAAATTGACACACAATAATGTAAAACATTGTCTCAGATGGCACCCACGACATGGCCGCGGGGTAAGAGTTAATTTGCGCTTCATGCGAGAAGTAACTATAACTAATAACTTTTTAACCTCTTAACCCCCACCTTAAAGGTGCATTATGCAACTTTTATGCTGGAAAAAAAGTGGAAATTAGTGGATATTTGACCTTGTGTATGAGACCTTGCTGTACGAGTGGTAAGCATGGCGCCTTTACTTTAGATCCCAGTGGCCTCTACAACGCTCCAGAATCCACTGTTTTGTAGGTTTTCTGGTGAGAGGCTCCGTCAGCAGTGAACATCTTCCAAACAAATGATCCTGGAGCGTCCTAGAGACCACTGTGATGGAAAGTAAAGATGCCATGCTGACCACTCATACAGCCGCTGGGTTACTACAACGTCAATATCAACTTTTTTTTCCACATAAAATGTTGCATAATGCACCTTTAACCAAGCACACTTTCTCCAGCTTTATCCAAACCTAAAAGCTTCTCAACAGGAGAGCTTACTGTGACAAACTCATTATACGTCCGCGCAGCAGTACACCACATCCATTATAAACACCGGGAAACACGTATGGATTTTGGTATGTAAAAACACATAATTTCACATGTCCTGTAATACACATAGTTCTATAGGAAGCACCGACTTGGACTTTTCAATAAGGAGAATTGCTGACGCAAACAGCCAGGATTTTACATTCTCTCAGTACGACCTACAGAACACTGAGATCGACATCGACCCTGAAAATAACTTCTTTACTAGAGCTACCAATGACTGTCAATTCTACACAGAGGATCTGTACAATAGTAAACTTAAGAACATTAAGGCATTCACTGTAATCCACTTCAATAGTCGAAGCCTCTATGCAAACTTTGACCACATCAAAAGCTTCTTAAAACAGTTTTCCACACCATTCAGTGTCATTCTAATCACAGAAACCTGGATTAATAATGACAGAGAATTTGAGTTTTCTATTGATGGTTATGAATTTATAAGTATGAACAGAAAGAACAAGCATGGAGGGGGCGTAGCTATGTTTATAGACTCCAACTATAGTTATAAAGTAATGGAAAATAAGACAATGGTGGTGGATGATACACTTGAATGCCTTACTGTAGAGATTACAAGGCAGAAAAAGAAAAATATTATTGTAAGTTGTATTTATAGAACACCTGGCTCTGATATAGATGTTTTTTCTAAGTGGATGGAGGAGCACTTTTCAGGATTAAATCATAAAGTCATGTTTGTGGGGGGAGACCTTAACATCGATCTTTAAACCCATATAAACATAAAAAGACGGACGAATTTATAAATACTTTATTCAGTATAAGTCTGTTTCCTTTAATAACTAAACCAAGTAGAATTACAACCCATAGTGCCACCTCGATTGATAACATTTTCTCAAATGAAATAGAAAGTGATACAGTCAGCGGATTATTGATAAACGATATTAGTGATCACCTTCCAGTTTTTGTATTGTACGAAAATGGATATGTAAAAGATGAAGAGGAAAACAAGTATTGGTTTAGAAGGGTAAAAACAGAGAAAACTATTGATGCATTTAAAAAGGAGCTTTTAGCTCAAGACTGGAGTATTGTACACAGAGAGAATGACACGAATATGGCATATGATGAGTTTACGCGAGTATTTCAAAACGTATATGACAAAAATTGCCCAAAGAAGAAATATTGTAAAAACAGAAATATATTAAATATATATCTACGAACATTTCTAGCAGCATTTCAGTAATAGCAAAAGCAAAGCACAGTTTAAACATCAAAGCTCTACATACCTTATACTGTTCTCTGATTTTGCCCTATTTATATTATTGTACTGTGGTTTGGGGTAGTACTTATAAAAACACAGTTAAACCAATAGTATGGTTGCAAAAAAGAGCTATCCGAGTAATTCATAAAGTTGGGTTTTTGGACCACACAAACTCATTATTTTTAAATTCAAAGACCATGAAGTTTTGTGACATTGTTGAGTTCCAAACTGTACAGATGTTTTACAAAGCAAAGTTTTAGTCCAACAGTTAATGGTGTACAATTGTGGAATAAACTGGAGATGGAATTGAAACGATGTCCAAACATCAACCTGTTCAAATATAAATACAAACAAATGACTTTTGAAATATAGAGACAAGAAGAAATGTGTTGCCACTAGGGGGAGCAGTAGGATCAATTATGTGTATTGTTTCCTCTGTAATCAGGAAGAGTGTTGCTGCTTGGAACGGTTGTCATTCTATTGCTCAAACTCACAAATGGAGAATTAGGGTAGGCAGGTTATGGATCTGTTGAGAGGAATCCTCCCAACGGGCTCAGAACCTTGTCTTTTAATGCACCACTCGGCATAGGAACATAATCTACAAAATCAGCTGTTAGGGCAGCTGTGTGGGGGTTTGTTGATGGGGAGTTACTGCCCTCTTCAACTGGCCCGCTCTACACTCTGGCTTTTTAATGCACCACACTATGCAGGGCTACATCATACTTCATATATAACTCAATTAAATAAATATATAATAATTATTATAATGATGATGATAATTAAACCCAAATTTAAATTATACTGAGGATGATAATGACAACTGGGATGTAGCAAGATCTCGGAGTATAATATCTATTAATGTACCTTCATAACATAAAAGTAACTCTCGGTTATCACGGGTAAAAATCTGAAAGAAATATATTAAGGATCACATTTTTTTACTTGCTTTGTCTTAGACATCGTACATGAAACGAGATCGTTGTTGTAGTTGTGCTTTGTTTCAATTAATTATATAAACAGTTCATATATTGTTTTGTAAGTTTGTAAGTTGGTCTGTGCTAATGTAGCTGCTGAAATGTTTCAAATTCTCTTTGGATGAGGTCTTGTTGTTTTGTTTCTTCTGTACCATTGTGTGAAATGTACTTTTTTATTGCACATGGGGGGGGGGGGGGGCACTCATAAGCTTCTTGCTTCAGCCCACTCCTTTTGAGCAGAATGTGCACTGCTCAAATAAACTAAACTAAACTAAAAACATTCACTGATAAACCGTGACGGGTCAATGCTGAAGCGCCTCAAAACCAGTTTACGTGCCGGAGTTATGCGTATTACGTCCACTTTCAACCTTATCTGGGGTCAATAACCTGAGCAGGCCTAGGTCAAGTGTAACTGTCATCTGAGTGCCAAGCCTTCAACACCTTCTGTAAACAAGTGCACATATTTATGATGCACTTCACACCTCTTCCCACACCTGAGAGTGTCAGAAGAGTGCACAGAGGACGGACGCCAAAGGAATGGAAGAGGTGGAGCAGAAAAAAGAGACGGATTGGTGCAAAAAAAACAAAAACTACATGAACTATTGTAGTGACGTATTCACCATTACAAACAGTTGTTCATTCCATTTGCTGTTGTGGTTCCCAGTACCATTGTCCAATCAGAAAGCAGAATGAGCCCGCACTTAGGGTTGCCAGATCCAAAAATCAGCTTGAAAAGGAACAGAAATGGTTTCTCTCCCACTTCCTCAGTCCCAGCACCTGCTCCTGATCAGGTCCTAGTTAGTGCTAGTGCAGCCTCGCGTAGAGCGGACGTGCCGTAGGCACCGTAGCGAGCCATGAGGAAGAGCCGAGCGGCCCGGGCCCTGACAATGGTGGAGAATCGCCGCCACAGAGATGAGCAGGCGAGCGCCGGAGGCCCCAGGTAACACACGGGGACACGGCAGCGAACGGATCATGATTGCTGGGGCTTAAAAGCGGGACCGATGGCGATGATTGGCTGCTACGGAGGTGCGGCTCTGATGCTGATGTGGAGGTGTGGATCAGGAGCGATCATTGGCTGGAGGTTGATGATGCTGAAGTTTGTCTACCAGGCTGAATTAACGCCTAGGCTTCATTAATAAACATGTAATGAATGGTTTTAGTAGAGTTTCATTAAGATTTTGTTTTTGTTGCCCAAAGCAACACAAAGAAGTGTATCGTATGTAGTATGAATACATTATATTGGCAACATGGCTTTAAATGTTCATTTCTGAAGCAGCTGATCTGCTCTGCCAGTGAGGCGACAGTGTAGTTCGCTCGACGACCACTAGAGAGCCAAGACTGCTGTAATTGTCATTAAAGGAAACATTATTGTTTAAGATCTGATTTCTGATTACTTTAGTTTACTTCATCTGATCTCTCTGGAACATGGAAAATGACAAACCTCTAGAGGTTCTTAGCGTGTTCATATAGTATATTGTCAACTTGTGCTTGTGTTCTCATGGGGCATTTTAGTTGGCTTTATACACCACTAAGAGCTCATCCAACAGCCACTACACTATATCATGTTTAGAATGATTCATTTATCATTTCCAGTTGTGATGCGTGACGTATCAACTATTTACAACTAAGTCACAAATGGCCGTGATATGTGCACAAACACTCCTATTTGCGGCGCTCCCAACATTTTAGTCCCCCTGTTTCCAAGCAAACTTTGGAGAGAGCGGGGCAGCAGCTGTGAGACCAGACACCGCAGCAAAGACACGACGGGTACAGCGTTTCCATCTGTACCACACACACACACGCACACACGCACACACACGCACACACACACAACCAGCGCTGTGCAGCTGGACTCAAAATGTCTGCCGTCTAATCAAATATTCAACACCAAACACTTTTTACCAGCAATGGGACTCCTCCATTATGAATTGATTTTATTTTTTTGATCAATAATTCAGGGGTGTAAAAGGCAACATTTTATTGTTGCTTTTAGAGCGTTTATAAAAAAAAAAGTTTGCCGCAGCACTTTGCAACAGAAATACCACATGTGGACAAATAAAGTAGGACAGTCGTAGCCTTTTCGATTTGCCAAAAACAGATCTGGAGAGGTTTTTTTTTACCTTCATTCACCTAGTTTCGAGTAATCCTGTTACCTTTGGTTGTTGACTCTTACTGCTGAACTGTTTAGGATGTGTCTTCTGCATTTTTAATCTCCGTATACCTTAACAGAGACTTTCTGAGCAGTCAATTCCCTCGGCCGCCTGCAGAGGGTGCTCCAAACAAACATCAAGAACACAGTCCGTTGTTATAGTGTCCCAATCTAGCTAAATTCTTGCGGTATCAGGGATGAATGATGTGAGTGAGTGGTTAGTGGTGGTCGGAGGGGCCGATGGCGCAGATTGGCTGCCTCGCTTCCGTTAGTCTACCCCAGGGCAGCTGTGGCTACAATAGTAGCTTACCACCACCAAGTATTGAGTGAATGAATAATGCAGTGTAAAGCGTCTTTGAGTGTCCAGAAAAGCGCTATATAAAACTGATGCATTATTATTATTATTATTTGCTCACAAACACTCAACAGTGTGAGTGTTTGATGTGTAGCCTCGTCTCGCACACCTCCTGTAGTGTGAGCCTATCGCGTAGCAGTATTGCCGTGAGTGGGCGGGTGTTATATCAATACTCATTAACAACGGATGACGGATGACGGATGATGGAAAAACACAAGGTGCAGCTACAGACTTACAACACTCTTAACATTTTTAAAACTTGGTTTTATTGTGACATGACTGTGATTGGCTACACAACTTCAGCACTTCTACATCATAAAGACACAAGTCAAACAGACACCATCTGAAAAGAGTGCAGTGCAGCCTGTAGTTGTATGAAATGCCATGCCGAGTCCAGTCATTCCAATCAAAGGAATTATATGCTTCAATAAACTTGTATCCACAAGACACAGACCAATAAAATAGAATTTGCTGCTAAATTTGTCTGCAATTCAAACTGTGTAGTTTTTTTTTATTCGGCTCACCAGCAAGAGAAGAAAATTCCCTCATTATTCTGAATATTTTCTCAAATGCCAACTGGGCTATTTGATTCTTTCGTCACTATGTCAGGTGTTCATCAGGGATGTGTCGCTGGCCCAAGGCTTTTTTCGAGGTTGACTGGCTTAGGAACACGCTTGAGTCAATTTCCACTTCAGCTTTAGAGACTTTTGCTACGCCAATGACGTTGTGCTCTTTACAGAACACCCAGGCGCCATTTCTGAAGAACTTGGGGGTTTAGTGGAGAGCCTCACCATCAGCAGAGCAAAGACTAAAATACTATTGCTGTCGGACTTTCTGCCACCCTCACCACAGGTTTAACCACACAGTTCCCCAATGTTGTAAAGATGTGTGGCAGTGTATTTTATTTTTATATTATATATATATATATGACTCCATGTCATCAGGAGACATGGAGTCAACTTTCATAGTTACGCTGATGATACACAGTTGTACATCTCCATGTCTCCTGATGACACCAGGCCAGTGGGCGCACTTTTTAACTGCATTTTAGATCAAATCCTGGATGGCAGAAAACTTTCTCCAGCTTGACCAGGACAAAACTGAAGTTTTAGTCATCGGTCCTCAGGCCCAGAGAGAGAAACTTTTACCCAAACTACAGTCATTGTGTTTTAATCCTTCCTCACAGGTGAAGAACCTGGGTGTGATTTTTGACTCTGAGCTGACTTTTATTCCACACATAAAGAATATCACAAAGATAGGTTTTTACCATCTAAAGAACATAGCCAGAGTCCGCCCCATTCTCTCTCGGGCCAACACGGAGACGCTAATGCATGCTTTTATCACCATATATATATATATATATATATATATATATATATATATATATATATATATATATATATACTTTTTATTGTATTTATTTATTTATTTTTTATTTATTTTATCTATTTATTTTTTATGTTCTCGTAGTGGTTCCTCTGAGGGAGCCCTCTGCCCCGGGAGTGCTGGTTGGCTGTGGCCGTGCGGGCGCTCTCCTGGGAGTGCCTTGATGGAGGTAGGACGTCTCACCTACACCTACTCCGGGCACCCTGAGTCGGCGCTCTGTGGCTGTGGCCGATGGGCTGATCCTTAACTGCTGGGCTGTCTGTACGTATATGTGTCTGTGTGTACGGGTGGTGGGTGGTGGGGTTGTAGTTATTTATGTATATTTGCTGGTGGGGACGATTTTAATGATTTTTAAGCACTGTAAAGCACTTTGTGTTACATTTTGTATGAAAAGCGCTTTATAAATAAAGTTTGATTTGATTTGATATATATATATATATATATTGAGAGCAACAGTTTTGTGCTCTCTGAATGGACTAACAGTGACTTTTCCCTGATTGGACAAACACCTTGCTGTCTGACAGTGGTTGCTGAATGCAGATATATCTACTGGGAAGAGCTGAAGGACTGTACAACTGACGTTTGACCTTGGATCAAACATTCACTTTGCCAAAGCCACCCACCCATTGATCACTGTACTTTAATATGATATGGAAAAGCTTTTAAGGCTAACCTTAGTGGACATGAATGGTCCTTTTAAAATAACAAAATTAATTAGGCAAACGAGGTGTGACTGTGAACTGTTTACACCCTATAGAACAGTAATATGATGTGTTTATAACTCGTTTGCTCTCTCTCCTGGACAATAGGCTAAAGAATTTGTTCCATGACCAAAGCGTGAGTGAAACAAAAGATTGGTAAGAAATTGAAGTTTCTAAAATGTCCTGTACTCTCCATCAGTGTCTGATACTTATGTCCGTTTTGGAACATCATTCCACGACACCATGATAGAGAATTATGTGTTTATGAACTGACTGAAAAATATCTTAATGCACCAGATAAAGATGGTCTTTAGGACCTGATGATGCTGGTTTATTTACTAAATTGAATCGATAATCTTTAAGTTACAACTAAATGCATTTGTCTGAATATTTTAATAGTTAAAACTAAATTGTCTGAAATTATGTCTAAAAGCTGAAATGAATTGGGCTTCGGTCCTTTCTCTTGCTCTGCTCCTGGCGTCAATCCGTGAGCAGATCGAGAGGAAACTCTTATGAACTTGACACAGGCCATTTTGGCGCCTGAGATCAGACTCCTCTTTGATTCCGCAGGAATCCAGTGGACACTGATCTTACGATTGTATGTTATAATCCCTATTGAAACCATCTACACTCATTAGTTTATGCACTCAGGTTGGAGGTGACTGCTGATCTCACTTTGGGAGCTGCTGAGAGCTCCTTTCCCAGCCTGTCTGACAGTCCTCTGCCACGATTGGACTGAACCAGTGCTGGTCTGATCCCTTTTGAGGCCACTCCCAGGACCTCACATGCTGTCCAGGTCGCAAACCAGACGAGTGGTGTCACACCTCTCACTCGCCCTGTCGACCCATTTAAACCCGCCTTCAACCTCCCTGGACTGACCCTGACATTTGTTATTTTGCTATTGTTTTCTTTGTGTTATGTGGGTGCCGAAGGTATTAATCTCCAGTGAAATTGGAGTTGGTTTGTTGTGTTTCCTGTACAAGGATAGAGGTCTCACTTGTTTATGCATGTTACGTGACTCTTTATTGGACTGAGTTTTCCTCAGTCCAAGAGGGGGTGTTAATTATATGGGAAAATTATTATAATTTGGTTTATTTTGGCATGGGAAAGAACTGATACAAATATATCTAAAAGATAAACAAACGAAAACATAAAGTGACGAATTGACAAATGTTATGGCCAACTAAGATTTCGGTTTCAGATAGGTAAATTAATTTATAATACTCTGTTTTTGACGTTTGCTGTGATTCTGAAGTGCACACAGAATCTGTGGTAAATGTGGGAAACAGAAGCTAAAAGAGAGTTCTCTGTAGATTAATGAAACCTGAATTCCTGAATTTTCCAGATAAAATTGACCCTAGTATTCCAACAGATAAATTAAGTTAAATAGGTCTTTGAGTCCAGCCATAATTTGCAAGATTAGCTGGCATGGTCGTTCTCACGGTGAGCGGCCCGATGAGAATTTATTTTGTAATTTTTGTCTGTTCTTTTGTGTTTCTGTTACAGATCTCTGTTGGTTCCTTGTCTCTGTGGGTGCTTGTGAGTGGTCGTCATTATGAGAGTTTTTGATCCAAATCAATAAAGTTGTATTTTTAAAGCGCCTTACAATAATTAAAGTTGACCAAAACACGATGATGTAAAAAAAAAAAACAATAAAAACCACCCTTAGTGGTGAGTGTATGTTTTTATAGCGGACGCCGAGGAAGCATGAACTGAGACAACGACCTGACAGAGTAAAGGCAACCAGTTAAAGGACATGCATCTGTCACTGTGATTTCATAGGACAAATATTCAATCTGATTTGTGATCTCTTTTGTAGAGATCAAAACGGGGAATGTGGAATTATTTATATACATATTTGTCATATTAGGTTTTAGTGATTATATATATAACTGTGTTGATCTGTAAACTGTGCTTTGAGATACATTTGAATCTGGCGGACATTTTAGTTTCTGCTTGTATGTATGGTTGATCCACTGGGGGGCAGTGTGTTCAAATGAGGAGTCAGATTGCGCAGAAGAAGAAGTGACGATCCAAGAGAGCTGATTGGTTGGGGGGGAAGACACACCTACTATATATGGTCCTGCTTGAGAAGCGTTCCGCCCTTCTCCTCGCTTCTCCCCCTGGGGTCTGCTCGGGTCAACATGGAGTCGGCTCAACAGATGAACTGTTAGCTTGTAATAGGAAATAAAGTAATGATTTTGGATTATAATATACCGAGTCTCCATCCTTTCATCCAGCACTAAAGAATACGCTATTTTCAACAATATATATATATATATATATATTTATTTATTAGGGCATGAACGGACTAGTCAACTTCTGCGGCAAGAGTCGACCTCATTTTTAATTTCAACATTAATGTCAAGGTGGAACCCCTTTTTCCGTGTTTCGGTGGGACAATAAACAGCGTTACACCATAGCAGACCAGCGGCCATGACCAGCAGCTAGTAGTTTTTACCGGTTAGCATTCACTTTTTAGTGCTCTACATAGAGTTTCACCCACGTAATCACTTCGATTACTCTGGACAGTCTCCACCGTCAGCGCGCACGCAAACTTTTCTCTCTCACGGACTTATTCCTGTGGAATCAACTACGAGCTAACACTCTGGGATCGAAAGCTTGTCTACTTAAGACCTTGGATTTACAAGGAATATGACAGGCCAGAAGAGGCCAGGAGGAGAGCGAGAAGAGGACGCGGATCTGTTTGTTTCTGGCGCAGGTAAACACTGAGCATTGCCTAAAAAATAAGTTAAAACCTAGGAAATGGTAGTAAGCCACTATATTGTATATTAACTCTAAAAATACGCTGTAAAACCTGCTTACATGTGAGCCTACATTACGGATTTGGACGTGAACATTTGGCGTTATTCCTCCGCTGTTAATGTGATGACATCATCACACAACAGTATATAAATGTATAAATGTAAATGTATATAAACATTTATTTATATACAATTAGAACACAGTTTGATATCAATAGAAATGTTCTGATTTCCCTAAAAAAAAAGTTGTACTTTGATTTTCTATTTGTATTGTGTATATTTTACTATAACAATAAAGAAATCCTTTGTGTGCTTCAACCAGTGCCTAGCACAGTATGTTTGGTGCCTTTTGTGCATATTTATTTTTCTATTTGGTTGGGACAGTGTATGTTAAGGGACTCATGCATATAAACACGCCATGCCGGATTGTAGCCTTGGGCTAATTTGCATCCATTGACCATTGAGCTCTCAAACACACTCTCATTTATCCTGACCTATTGTACATGTTTTAAGTGGTAGAGGAAACCAGAGTACCCGGAGGAAAACTACACAGACACGGGGAGAGCATGCAAACTCCACACAGAAAGGCCCTGTCCAGGTGGGAATTGAACCAGGGACCTTCTAGCTGTGAAGCATGAGCGCTAACTACTGCGCTACCATGTACACCACGATGACAAGAACACACAAACCTTGCATAGAACGGCCCCACCTAACCTCGCAAACAAACATGTATACTGAAAAAAAATAAAAATAAAAGGTTCCTGGAGCACCCAAGAGCGGTAGTTCTCAACTGGGATGGTGTCATGTCCCACATAATTAGGGTTCCAAGCCGCAACCCAAATAAGAATTTAATTTCTTGTATATTATGTAATGTACTATATTCCCCCAACAAATTAGTTTTCAGTAAGTGTTAAATAAACCTTTGAAGCTGAAATTATGAGATTCAGATGTTTCAACACCTTTATGGAAGATAAATATTGAAAGAAATTCACTCTGCCTTTCTGTGTGGAGTTTGCATGTTCTCCCCGTGTCTGCGTAGGTTTCCTCCGGGTACTCCGGTTTCCCCTACTACTAAAAAACATGTACAATAGGCCAGGATGACTGATGTGTGTGAGTGAAAGTATGGTGGTGGTCAGAGGGACAGCGCTTCTGTCAGTCTCCCCCAGGGGAAACTGAAGCTACTAACATAGCTTACCACCACCGAGTGTGGAGTGAATGTAAAATGCTCTCATGTGAAGCGCTTTCTGACCATGTCTGTGAAAGGCGCTATAGAAATAAAGATCTTCTTCTGGAAAAAGTGTGCGACCGACTGAAAATGTATGTATTTAAATGTATAACCTTTAATTTAAAGGTACTTTAAGCAAAATTCAAAAAGACATTGGCGGCACGGTAGCGCAGCGGTTAGCGCCTCAGCTTCACAGCTAGAAGGTCCCGGTTCGATTCCCACCAGGACGGGGCTTTTCGGGTACTTCGGTTTCCCCTACCACTAAAAACATGTGCTATAGGTGAATCGTCCAGCCAGGTGATTCTGACCATCAGCCTGGCTCCACATCATGGAGATGGGTCCCCGGGCGCAGCACTGCTGTCTACCACTGCTCCTTACGGGTTGCCTCAGGCATCGAAGGATGGGTTAAATGCAGAGGACACATTTTCCTATGGGGACAAAAGAACAAACATAACTTAGTGCAGCTTTAACCAGGAAAGTCCCCATAGGGGAACCTATTGTACATGTTTTAGTGGTAGGGGAAACTGGAGTACCTGGAGGAAACCTACACAGACACGGGAAGACCATGCAAATTCCACACAGAAAGGCCCGTCCAGGTGGGAATCAAACCCAGGACCTTCTTGTTGTGATGTACGAGCGGTAACTGCTGTGCCCCCGTGCTGCTTTTTTATGCATATAAAGTTCAAATCTGTCTTGGTTTTCAGTGTGATCATTTGAAAGGCTGCAGTGCATTTAGATAGAACACCTCATGAATGGATTCTGAGCATGCTGTGTTTTGTCAGTTGACCGTCCTCACGGCTGACTTACTCACCCCCGCTAACCGCTGCCGGGTCTGGTAAGAGCTGCAGTGCCACAACGTGCCCTTGAGGAGAGCACACCGGGAGCGGAGTAGTGTATATCTATTTATAGACCTGCGCCCCCTGGATAATTCCCCCCCCCCCACTCTCACTGCTCTCAATGTCACGGCGCTGAGTACACTGATACAGGCTTGTGTCACAAACACTAGCTAACCTGAGAAGACATCTAATAAAGCTGACTACGACTACAACAACATATGCTAATACCAGAGGAAGAAGAAGAAACAGTTTAATAAATCTCTGCCTTGCATGATACTGATGGACCAATTTAATTTCAATACCAAAGAAAGACCTTTCTTTGGCATTGAAATATAGATATTTTAATATCTAAATCAATAGATTTTCAAATTGATTTTTACCAGTGTTTGACAGTGTGGGCATGTCACTTCATGAATGTCAGCAGAGAGCCATGAACTTACCGTGACAGTCAGTACGTTTACATGTGAAGTCTAATCCGACTAGGCTAAAGAGTCGACTCCAATCCGTTTTTCCAGTAAAACCTGTCAAACCAGTCTTGACTCAGTCTACATGACAGCCACTGATCCGAATGTTCTATTGGAGCAGCAGGGGAGCGGCGCAATCCCCGGCCAGCAGGGGGCAGCGGGTTGATGGCTATGTGCACTATTTCCGGTTGACCGTAGGCTGCTCAAATGTTGTTAGGAAACAGTTAGCCCTAATTAGCCCAAGGTGCTTTCAGAGCGAACTGCTGTTCTGGAGATAACTGTGGTTAGCAGTTAGCGGCTAGCTAAAGGTTAACGTAATATGATACTATGTGTGCTAAGGCTCTCTGTTGATGAGAATTGTGAAATAAACCATACATTCAATTAGCACAGCACAACTTTAAAAGACGCTTAAAATGTGGTGGATGGTTTTTGTGACTTTCTTGGGGCTTAGGCTATTTCTTTTTTTCATAGGATACTTTACTGTTTGGACAATATATTTACCTGGACATTACATAAAATGTATTTAATCCTATATTTTTATGAAGATGTACTAGTTTACATAAACCTAGGACCACCACCTTAACGTGGTGGAGGGGTTTGAGCCTGAATGATCCTGGGAGCTCTGTTGTCGGGGGCTTCGTGCCCCTGGTAGGGTCTCCCATGGCAAACAGGTCCTAGGTGACGGGTCAGACAAAGAGCGATTCCCTTGTAAAAGCCCAACAGGCTGTTAATCGTGAGGCCGTCCTGCAGGAGGAGCCATGAGGGCTGGTGCAGTGTGAGGACCAGGCAACGGGCAAATGGAAGAAGATGGATGTACTAGTTTACAAATTAGTATTGGATTGAATGGACTCGTGACCTATGATATGTGAAACAAATCGAATCTCCAGACTCCAGGCACACCCCAGATTATACAACTCAAGTGAACTACATACTCTCAAAACGTCAATCTAAGTACATTAAATGCATGTACACTGACCACTTCTGACCAAAACACAATACAACATGCATAAAATATCTTAAAAATATCTTAGATGACCCCTGTGCCACCAGAAGCAGCGCCGACCCCATTCTGAGAAACACCGTCCTAGAAGGAACATTTCTGCGTCTCACTGAGTTTGTGTCATGTTAGCGACAACTTAGCACCAATCCAGAGCCGCTAATGCAGTCTCCGCCGTGCTCTGCAGGGCCCGGACAAAGCTAATGTCAAAAGCGTGTTCTGGCGGCGGTGCTGGCGGAGTTACACGACAGCACAGCTCTGTGGACGTGTTTGTTTAAGGAGGTCAGGGGGGATCGCTGCGGCGCGTGATGACACGGCTGTTTGCCTGCTGAGGGGAAGCTGGTAAGAAACGTTCGGGAGCAGCCGAGGGGAATGGCCTGGTAACTGTCAGAGCTGCTCTCACGGAAGAGCTAAAACCAGCGGCGACGAGTCAGGCCCTCCCTATTTTTTACATATTAGTGATTCTAGGTCAGACCATGTCTTTGAAGGGTATATGCGAGAGATATTCAGGAACGTGCCGCTATGACTTCACGGCCAAATGCTTGTCTGACTTGCCCTGACATTGGCTGTGATTTACTCATTGATGTAACATGTGACTTCTCCGACATACTGCTGTGAATATATATTAATCAGCGTCCGTTCCAGTTTCTCATAGCCAAACCGTCAATAGTAACAACAGGAAGTAAGCAAAAACATCACTAAAGATAATCAGAGGTAGTTCCCCCTGTATTACAGACCTGAGGCGACGCACACCTATAGATCAGACGGTAGCCATTCAGCCCAAAGATCTTTAATAAAAGTCCAGATAGGACATGGCCAGAGTAATATGCTGAATGGGTATTCTGGCGGCCATCTTGTGACTGGCCCTTCAAACCCAGTGCAATGTAATCAAATGGAAACACAACTTATTTCCTTGATACTGTTTTCATCTGTTTTTAGTTATTTAATGACTCTTTGATCTGTGTGACTGACCTTCATTCAGACCTTATCTTTAGAGAAAATAAAAAATTTGAATAGAATAGAATACAATAGAACAGAATGGAATAGAACTTTATTGTCTGTTTAAAAGAGCAGAGATTTGTCTTTCAGCACAGCTCAATTAAAAGTCAGTCAGTAAAAACACATCATTACAAAATACCACATGAAAAAAGATCAACATAAAGTACAGTGCTACCGTGCTATTTAGTGCAGCAACTGCAGATGGAATGAAGGATTTCTTGTAGATGTTTCTATGGGCCAATGGGGTTCTGTATCTTCTGCCTGATGGCAGCAGAGAGAAGGAGTGATGCAAAGGGTGTGTGGCGTCTTCAGTGATGAGAGTGGCTTTCCTCCACACTGATCGCCTGTACAGTTCGCAGGGTGGGGTCTGAGGGGTTTGGGGGATCTTACTGGCCTGGTTTACTATTCCATTGAGTTTTGTTTTGTGTTTGACGGTGAGAAAGTTGAACCAGGAAGAGATATTGTATGTGAGGATGGATTCAATTAGTGCAGTGTACACTGAAGATAAAACGTATTTGTTAATATAAAAAGATCCCAACTTTTTGAGGAGCTGTTGCGCCTTTTTAAAAACAGAGTCTGCATGATGCCCAAAGGACAGTGTTCTGTCTATTTCTGTCCCTAAATATTTAAAACAGTCCACCTGCTGGCCATGGATGATCCACAGAGCCACCCTTCCCTGTGGCTCCACAACAAACCTCCTTGGTTTCGGAGATGTTGAGCTCCAGTGAGCTCTGCGTAAATCCACAGACCAATGTGTGGACTTCCTGCTGGTATTGTGCCAGGGTCTGTGCATCTTTGAGGTGTGCCTCCAAAGCCATGTCGTCCGCGTACTTTAGGAGAGTCATTCCTTCTATGTGGCAGCAGATATTAGTGTACACAGAGAAAAGAACGGGTGACAGCACACAGCCCTGGGGAAGTCCAGTCTTCAAAACAATTTGGCTGGACTTGACACAGTTCAAGAGCAGATGCTGTGGTCTGTTACTTAAAAACTCCCTGATCAATAAAATCATTTAATTTTAACAGTTTTATAGGAGGCCCAGACTTTAACTCCAGTTGTTGATGGATTTTCCACTTACAATCTATTCATATCAAATATAACATTTGTTTCCTACTTTAAAACAGTATTTCTGTACTTTTGAATACGACATGACCAATATTTATTGATCATGGGCCAGTGATACAGTGAATGCTAACCACTGAACCCTGGGAATGAATGGAGAAAACCAATCTAATACGGCTAAACAACACCACGTTTCACCGAAATGAGCTGATCCTGACTGACATACGAGACTTAGAAGTAAAAAAAACAAAACAATCATGATCTTCCTGCCACTGGATCAATGAAAAATGTTGCTCCTGGTTTTGCATTGGTGGCATAGGGGTTAGCCTCGCCAGCCAGGCACAAGATGGCCACTGCGCTTGCAACATCAACGAGCTTTATGTCCAGAGTTTTAACAAATATCTTTGATTCAGCCCCATTCATGGTAATGTGATCTGTGGAATGATGTTCTTAAAAAAGACAAACCACAACCGGCGTGGTTAAACATATGGCCCCTATCCCGGTGTTGTCACATGGGTCACAGTGATCTTTACAGAAAAGAAAACTCTTTGGAACCAGGCGTTTAAGCTGTTTTTGGGAGGAGTGTCCATTGGTTTCTTTTTGAGTCAAATGTGGTATTGGAACAGTGTCAGCTCCCCGCCATGAGGACCAAAGAGAAGCGCTATCCTCGCACATTGCTTATAGGCAGTAGAATTACTCAAGTAAGAGTAACGTTACTTTGAAATGATTTTACTCTAGTATAAGTCAAAAGAATGCCGCATTTAGACCGAACGCGATGGAGGAGTCAGGGGCGAGTGATTCACATGTTATCCCTATGCCAGGGGGCGCTAAGGAGCAAATGAACGGCCGGCGGTGCGATGGAGAGTAGAGCGTGGCGATGAGTGGAACGACCAGAACGGAACGAATGAGGCGGCGGGGGCGTTTGGCGGTAAAGCCATTCTGCAGTTTCGCCTCCACCGCGCTCCTCGCTCCAGTGGAAAAATCGGAACTGAATTTGGACAATTGGCGCCGCGTTGACCAATCAGAAGACGAGCTGTTTTGTGACGTGGGCACAACATGGCGGTCCCAGAGGATGAGGAGGGACGACCCGAGACGGGGATTTGATCTACGGGCTCCGCCCTGAGCGTGAACCACAGCACTCACATCCCCCCCTCTCCTGCTTAATAAAGACAAATGTAACCCCAACATGGAGGAAAGTGTGATTGGTGACTGGGACACCACTGCATTGATTCATGTCTGTAAAGCAGATCAAACTCTATATCCTCTGATCATCTTACAGAAAAGAGCAACACATTCACAAGGTTGGTTTCCTAGACCATACTCATCATCTGTTTACGCAGTCAAAGTTGTTAAAATTTGATGATCTTGTAAAATATAACACATTAATAGTCTTATACAAAGCATTCAACAAATTATGACTGCCTAACCTACAACGTTTTTTTTATAACTCCAGTGCGAGCTGATGACTTGAGAGGTTTTGGATATTTGTCATTGCCGAGAGCTCAAAACACTCGTAAACGTTTCTGTGTGTCTGTATGTGGAGTGAAACTCTGGAACAAACTGGACTTACAACACAAGCAACGCCAAACTGTCCATCCATTCAAACTGTTATATAAACATCGGGTCTGGTCAAAATATAGAGATGGGGGTCTTTAAATTGAATTTCTGTTGTCTCATAGTGTTAACAAGTGCTCAATGTTTCCTTGCCATCGTTGGTTTAATTTGTTCCTTACCATTATTGGTATATTGTTCATTACCATTGTTGGTATTGTTACATTTTCTTTACATTGTTGGTATACATTTTTGTTGCGCTGTGATAAATTGTTGTCACATGTGGTAATCCCACCATGATATAATTTGTAGAAGTTTTTAAACAAGTGACAGTGAAGCTGAGTCTGTTGAGCTCTGAGTGGGGAACTGGGGGTGGGATTAAATAAGTTTTCACTCCCTTTCATGTGGAAGTGGATTGTTTTTTTGTTTTTGTTTTGTTTTGTCTTTCTGTATATTCTCTGTTGCCCTCTGCCTGAAATAAATAAATAAAATGAATGAAACTCAAAGACTGGGATTATAATCCCATAGCCTTAGTTAGTGACATGGCTGGATGTTTTCATGTTGAAACTACAGACACGATAAAGCTGTATCGGGCAGACAGAGATAATCAGTCAAAGTCTTTATTTATATTTATCAGCTACACAACTTTTCTAGTGCTAGATAAACGAGCATTAAACAATAATCTGAGAGCAGCCTGTTCAGAACCGGGCCTGAGTGTGGAGGAAAGACTTAAATCGGTCACTGAACTGCGCAGGTGTCGTAGATATCCCTGAAGCTATGGAGGCCAATTTACGGATTTGATTTTTTTGCTTCCATCGCGTTCGGTCTAAGTGCGGCATAAAGGTTAAGACACTCGACATCTACTTTAGCCATGAAAACGAAGCATTTGCCGCTTGAACATTTACTCACAGTGGAAAAGTGACAATTATTTTGACTCAAGTTAGAGTACAGATTATAACTTTACTCAAGTAGTAAAGTAAAGTAAGTAAAAAGTACTGTATGAAAAACTACAATATCTTTAAAAAGTGATTTAAATACATGTACTAGAGTAAATCATGGTATATTCGATCTGCTCATAAACCATTTCTAATGATTAATGCGGTGGAACGTCCTTCAAATGATTTCAATGATTTTAAGTATTTTCAAATGTTCCCTTTAGTTACCTTTCATAGTTAAAAAAAGCACAATATTAGAAATGTAAATTTGTTAGGCTGAATATGAATTAGAATGGAATAAAAATGTGGCGGCCAATCAGAGCCCAGAGATGACTTAACTGAAAAGAAGGTCCTTGGTTCAATTCCCAAACCATTTTTTTCCACAGAAGGGGAATTACAAGGATTGAAAATGTACAATAAAGTCCACACATCCAAACACATTTAAAGCTTGATGTGTTAGTAATTATAGAGAGATAAACCGCTTGTGATGAAATAATGTGAAGTATTTGCAGAGCTGTGGCGCTGACGACTTAATTGATCATAATTATATAGTACAGCTCTGCGCGCGTCCAACAGTTTCCAGCCAAAGCACGGAGGTTCCACTGCTAATTGCTCTTGACCTCTCTGTTCGCTGAACGCGGCGCAGAGGCCGGACAAGGAACTTTTATAGATTCTCTTTAATAATTCAACAGAGGGAGAGAGAGAGGGAGAGAGAGACGAGAGGGGGAGGGAGGGAGGGAGAGAGAGAGGGGAGAGAGAGGTGGGCCAGAGGGAAAGAGGCGTGAGGGAGGGAGAGGGAGGGAGGGAGGGCGAGAGAGAGGGAGGGAGGGAAGGAGGGAGAGAGAGAGGGGAGGAAGGGAGAGAGAGAGGGGAGAGAGAGGTGGGCCAGAGGGAAAGAGGCGTGAGGGAGGGAGAGGGAGGGAGGGAGGGCGAGAGAGAGGGAGGGAGGGAAGGAGGGAGAGACGAGAGGGGGAGGGAGGGAGGGAGAGAGAGAGGGGAGAGAGAGGTGGGCCAGAGGGAAAGAGGCGTGAGGGAGGGAGAGGGAGGGAGGGCGAGAGAGAGGGAGGGAGGGAAGGAGGGAGAGAGAGAGGGGAGGAAGGGAGAGAGAGGGAAAGAGAGGAGAAAAGGAAGGGAAGATAGAAGCATGGGAGAGGCGGAGGGAGGGAGAGATAAAGGGAGAGAGAGGGGGGGGGGGGAGAGAGGGGTAGGGATGAAAGGAGGGATAAAGACTTTACTTTTGTCTCTGTTTCTTTTCTTTACAAGAGCTCAAACTATCCCCCCGCTGATGCCGCTCGTATTGTGTCTCGTCTGGGGGGCAGTGGTCGGCAATTTAATGTCCTAAATAAATAATCATCGTTCCAAAAGAATGTCCACAAACAACAAGGCCTCTGCGTCCCTCACACTGTCACAGATCGGGCCATTTATACAACGGAGTGAGACGCCTGGATTCATACAGATCGGGCCATTTATACAACGGAGTGAGACGCCTGGATTCATACAGATCGGGCCATTTATACAACGGAGTGAGACGCCTGGATTCATACAGATCGGGCCATTTATACAACAGAGTGAGACGCCTGGATTCATACAGATCGGGCCATTTATACAACAGAGTGAGACGCCTGGATTCATACAGATCGGGCCATTTATACAACGGAGTGAGACGCCTGGATTCATACAGATCGGGCCATTTATACAACGGAGTGAGACGCCTGGATTCATACAGATCGGGCCATTTATACAACAGAGTGAGACGCCTGGATTCATACAGATCGGGCCATTTATACAACGGAGTGAGACGCCTGGATTCATACAGATCGGGCCATTTATACAACGGAGTGAGACGCCTGGATTCATACAGATCGGGCCATTTATACAACAGAGTGAGACGCCTGGATTCATACAGATCGGGCCATTTATACAACGGAGTGAGACGCCTGGATTCATACAGATCGGGCCATTTATACAACGGAGTGAGACGCCTGGATTCATACAGATCGGGCCATTTATACAACAGAGTGAGACGCCTGGATTCATACAGATCGGGCCATTTATACAACGGAGTGAGACGCCTGGATTCATACAGATCGGGCCATTTATACAACGGAGTGAGACGCCTGGATTCATACAGATCGGGCCATTTATACAACAGAGTGAGACGCCTGGATTCATACAGATCGGGCCATTTATACAACAGAGTGAGACGCCTGGATTCATACAGATCGGGCCATTTATACAACAGAGTGAGACGCCTGGATTCATACAGATCGGGCCATTTATACAACAGTGTGAGACGCCTGGATTCATACAGATCGGGCCATTTATACAACAGAGTGAGACGCCTGGATTCATACAGATCGGGCCATTTATACAACAGAGTGAGACGCCTGGATTCATACAGATCGGGCCATTTATACAACAGAGTGAGACGCCTGGATTCATACAGATCGGGCCATTTATACAACAGAGTGAGACGCCTGGATTCATACAGATCGGGCCATTTATACAACAGAGTGAGACGCCTGGATTCATACAGATCGGGCCATTTATACAACAGTGTGAGACGCCTGGATTCATACAGATAGGGCCATTTATACAACAGTGTGAGACGCCTGGATTCATCCGCTGTTGCCGAACATTCACCAAAACATCCAGTGGAAATCTCTTTCAAGCTTAGACCGCTTCACTGAGACACGTTCGGAGTCCTGTCAGAGCTCAACTTGCCTCCACTACAGAGCAGCAGCTTGAGTATACAGTACTATATACTCTCGTCCTGAAAGGAAAAGGTAATCAGTCGGGTACAGCTGATGGACTGTTCGTGCACGGCCTCGCACGTGCACTCCTCCGCCGAGACGCACTCGAGAGGTGTTCAATACAGACCCATTCAGGGTTCAGCGGGGGCGGCGCGCACCTGGCCGCTCCAGAGGCAGAGAACCGACGGGGCACTTGCGCCGTGAAAGGAACGGCCCCGAATTAGAACTACACATGTAATCGACTTATGAACCGGATTTGAAAGTGCATGGATATTATGGATAATTATGGAAACGTGTGAGGGCTTGAAGTCACTCCAGAGGCTAATAGAGTGAAAGGAAACGTTACCATTGAAGCGACGGATGAACCTGAGTGAAGGACATGGACTAAACAGCTTCATATCTGCGTAGAGAGAGATAACTTCACTTCCTTTATGAGCTCATGTGATGTGATGAAAGCCCCAATTTAAAGCACTGCAGTTACATGAAATAATTATTCACTTTATCTGAATTATTGCATTATTATATGTGGGGAAACTACTTGCATTTACTCTCTCTACACAGGAGAAACATCTCTACAGCTCTCTCGACACAGGAGAAACATCTCTACAGCTCTCTCGACACAGGAGAAGCATCTCTACAGCTCTCTCTACACAGGAGAAACATCTCTACAGCTCTCTCTACACAGGAGAAACATCTCTCTCTACACAGGAGAAACATCTCTACAGCTCTCTCGACACAGGAGAAGCATCTCTACAGCTCTCTCTACACAGGAGAAACATCTCTACAGCTCTCTCTACACAGGAGAAGCATCTCTACAGCTCTCTCTACACAGGAGAAACATCTCTACAGCTCTCTCTACACAGGAGAAACATCTCTCTCTACACAGGAGAAACATCTCTACAGCTCTCTCTACACAGGAGAAACATCTCTCTCTACACAGGAGAAACATCTCTCTCTACACAGGAGAAACATCTCTACAGCTCTCTCTACACAGGAGAAACATCTCTCTCTACACAGGAGAAACATCTCTCTCTACATAGGAGAAACATCTCTCTCTACACAGGAGAAACATCTCTCTCTACACAGGAGAAACATCTCTCTCTACACAGGAGAAACATCTCTACAGCTCTCTCTACACAGGAGAAACATCTCTCTCTACACAGGAGAAACATCTCTCTCTACACAGGAGAAACATCTCTACAGCTCTCTCTACACAGGAGAAACATCTCTACAGCTCTCTCTACACAGGAGAAACATCTCTACAGCTCTCTCTACAGAGGAGAAACATCTCTCTCTACACAGGAGAAACATCTCTCTCTACATAGGAGAAACATCTCTACAGCTCTCTCTACACAGGAGAAACATCTCTACAGCTCTCTCTACACAGGAGAAACATCTCTCTCTACACAGGAGAAACATCTCTCTCTACATAGGAGAAACATCTCTCTCTACACAGGAGAAACATCTCTCTCTACACAGGAGAAACATCTCTACAGCTCTCTCTACACAGGAGAAACATCTCTACAGCTCTCTCTACACAGGAGAAGCACCGAGACAGACAGAGGCCTTGTACCTGAGACTGCTCTGAGGCGCTGGGTTATTTTATTAGACCGATTCCTCTGTAATTTACAAAGCTAGCGGCTTAGCATTGAGCTCGATCGATGTTAGCATCGCAGCTAAGGGACCGAACTGTCCTTTTAGAATTTATCAATCTATTTTAGATGTAGACTTTTTGCTGTAGCCTACGTAAGCATGTGTCCTCAGCAGATAATGTGTGAGGTATAGAGATGTGTTATTTTTCTTACAGCAAAGTGTACAAAACATCACATAAATAAGAAATATATCTTATTGTGCAGGAACACTGTCCTTTTGAAATGGTTTTCGGTTTGTCATTGAAGATAACACAGAATCATCCAGCTCATGTTTATCTAAAGGCTTGACTAACGGTCTGTAACATTGTGGACCCAAAGACACAGTTATCCCCCTAAGTAAATAGCCCAAAGACATTTCTATTACTTTAAGTTTAACCAATGTAACACGTTAACTACCACTGAATGATCACTCTGTAGAGTAAAGGCTATAATAAAGTCTTTATTTTATGCTTATTTAGTTGAATGATGAAAAAATTATTAAAATTAATTTGTTGTTAGTGCCAATTTTCTTACTTGATTCTGTACTTACTGGTGTTTACAACAGTTAAATTTCCCCATTCAGGCACTGTCATGACAGCTCATATCTCACTTGAGGTACAGCTGCACTCCATTCACTTGGTCTACATAGATGTATGCAATAAACAAATTTAACAAATACATACAATATCAAACTTGATCTTTTTATCCTTAATTTACAGAATCAGGAGAACTAGAACGCATTGAATTTCATTTCTCAATGTGGCTCGATCATTCATTCATTGCTTAAACAGGTTTTCGACACAGTAGGGCCAGTTCTACTTCCATTCTTCAACAGCTGCCTAAGGTCGGGGTTTGTTCCAACTGTGTTTAAGCAGGCTGTGGTCAGGCCACTGATTAAAAAACCCAACCTTGACCCAGCAGTTTTGTCCAATTTTAGACCTGTGTCCCATCTGTCTTTTCTCTCTAAAATCCTTGAGAAACGTGTATTCAAACAGCTACATTTATTTCTAGACCAAAATAGCATGTTTGAAAAATTCCAGTCGGGCTTCAGGACACGCCACAGCACTGAGTCTGCACTACTGAAAGTGCAAAATGACATCCTGTTGTCTCTGGACTCTAAAAAACCAGTATTGTTGGTGATGCTAGACCTCACTGCAGCCTTCGATACAGTGGACCACTCCATCCTCCTGACCCGCCTATCCCAGCAGGTGGGCCTTCAGGGACCCGTGCTGCAGTGGTTCATGTCCTACCTAACAGACAGGTCTTTTTCCGTGGTCATCAATGACGTTTCCTCCTCTACAGCCACTCTGTCCTCTGGTGTACCACAGGGTTCCATTTTAGGTCCGGTTTTATTTTCACTTTACATGTTGCCCCTGGGTTCAATCATCTCTCGCCATAACGTGTCCTTTCACATGTATGCAGACGATCTACAAATCTGCCTCCCGGTTTCGCCAAACTCCCCAGACACACCTCAGTCCATCCACAGGTGTCTGGACGACATTAAGCTCTGGCTCTCACAGAACTTTTTGTGTTTAAATGAGGGCAAATCTGAACTCATTCTTTTTGGTGCTCAAAATCCACTCAGCACCACTGTTCCTGGTCTTCAGTCTCTCATCCCCCACACCGTCATCAAAAACCTAGGTGTTAATCTGGATGCAAATCTGGACTTTCGCAAGCAAATTGACTCTGTAGTTAAGGCAAGTTTTTTCCAGCTTCGCCTTCTGGCAAAAGTGAAGCCTTTCCTCAGCCGCTCCGACCTGGAAAAAACTATTCACGCATTCATCAGCTCACGATTGGATTACTGCAATGCACTGTATATTGGACTCAGTCAAACCTTCATTCACAAATTACAGCTTGTGCAAAATGCTGCTGCCCGGCTCCTCACCAACTCTCGCAAACATGACCACATCACGCCCGTCCTTTACTCCCTGCATTGGCTCCCGGTCCTCTTCAGAATCCAGTACAAACTTTTGCTTTTTGTTTTCAGTTCCATCCACGGCCTTGCACCTGTGTATTTATGTGAGACTCTGACCCCTTACGAGCCCAGCAGAACCCTACGTTCTGCCCAACACCACCTGCTGGAGGTGCCCAGGTCACATCATAAAGAGTGGGGTGATCGGGCTTTTGCTGTGGCAGGTCCAAAACTCTGGAACTCGTTGCCACTTGAGTTACGTGCCGTTTCAGACCTGCCCCTGTTCAAAGCAAAACTAAAGACTCACCTGTTTAAAGAGGCATTTGACACATAGTTCTGTGGCAACTTTTGTAAATGGTCTGTTTTGTATGAAATTGTACTCCTTTTTATATTGTATTTTTATTTTTATCTTTATTGTGTGCAGCGCTTTGTTCAACTCTGGTTGTTGTAAGGCGCTTTAGAAATAAAACTTGCTTGTGTTGTTTTTAATGTGACATACCTGAGGTCGCTCTGGTCTTCAGGGCTCTCACGGTGTAGTCGCCACGTTTGTACTTTGGGTACACTATTGCATACCTTCAGTAGTTGTTGCATGTGACCGTGTAGCATTTTCATTGTAGTGCAGGGCAGCGATTTGCAACCTACAACATTTTTAGATACAGATTCACACAACAAGCTCTTAAGTTGATGAAAAAAAGACTCCTTCTCCATGCGCACACTGTTTCCAACCTCATTGCTCTAATAAGACAAAAAATAGGTGCTAAGATGCAAAGAGTGATCCCAAATTACATAATGAGTGCGTTTACAAGGGCTCGAAATTCCCGGTTATTAGTTATATTCCGGTTATGGCAGTTTTCGGGATATGGTGTTTATACGACACTGAGAAATCGGGAAACTCAAATTCCTTGTTTACATGATCAAATAAGGAAACCCGGCTATTTGAATTTAAGCTCTGTCCGCACAGGCGCAATCATTACATTTTTGAGCAAAATACGGTGGAAAATATTGAAAGCATAAATGTGTGGCTTATTGCGGGGCTTGTTCTTTTGAACTTTGGGCTCAATGTTTTGCGCATCCTCTACATCCTGAACTACGGTAGTGACGGCAGACTACCGTAGCTCAGACACCGACTCAGACCAGGGAGCTCTGGGAGAAGGTTAAAGCCGGGGCTGGTGTGGGAGAGTGGAGCTGATGGAGTTCACCGATAGTTAGTGGATGGAAAACTTTATCCGTCTCTGTCGTGGTCGACTCGTCTCTGCGTCCGGAGGGAAACCAGCCGCCTTGAAACGGTCGCCAACAGTTTTGCATAAATCCACATTACGAGGCTTCTTTCCATCTTAAATATTCACTACTTTTAGTTCTTTCATGGTTAAAATATAAAACTCCGTCTCCTCTTGACTCCAGAAACAGGAGCTCTTCGGACTCACCGCCGCCGTGTTTGTTTACGATTAACTGCGCATGCGCAATAAATGGGAAGTTTCGTAAAACCGGAAAATAGCGTTTACATGAAGTTAGATCCCGGTTACTGACGGAAAATCCCAGCCAGAAAATCCGGGTTTCTCAAAATCGGGAAACTGTTATTTTCCGTTTTTTTAAACGGGAAACTGCGTTTATATGATCAAAGACAAAACCGGAATATTAAAAACTCCCGATAATAACCAGGAATTTCGAGCCCTTGTAAACGCACTCAATGAAATATCCCTTGAATTGTATTACCTGGACTAGTTGGACATCCATGACTTTGTTATTACATAGATTCATCATCGTGTAACTGCCATGTTTGGCTGAATGTCTTACACAAATGACAGTTGTACATTAGCTGACTTTTATTAATACTTCTGATACATGTTTATGAAATGTATTTACCAGGTGAATCAGCCCGCATGTCCCTGCCCAGTGAAACCTCCCTGATGAGGTCATCTTGCTCCAGCTTCCACTGCCAGTTGACCGTAGGGATGAGGAACTTTGCCTGATGCCTGTAAAAGCATTGCTCTGACAGTCCCTGAATATTGAAGGCCCCTAGGAACTATAAAATGAAAACAAATGTCATCAACTGATAATAGATATAGGAACATAATCCAAACAAAACTTTATTTACTGTACCTTTGAAATGTGGCTAAATGATGAGCCGGTGAACAGCACAGCAGCACAGAGCTGAAGGTCTCCAGCTGGGATGTTGTTCACCATCGACTGACTGGACCACTGATAGGTGAACTCACAGTGAGGACATTGTTGAGTGACCCGAAGCAGTGTGCCGGTTGTCATCGTGTCCACAGTACAACGACCAGTGCAGACAGGACATCGTCTGAACAGCCCCAGCAGTTGGTCCTCATGAACAATATATTTTCTGTTCTTGTGTGGAGGGACCTCGGGTCAGGTGGACACAGTGGCAGCAGCTCAGGAATAACACCTGAACACTATTTCGTTGTACGCTTGTACAATGACAATAAAGCACTTACTTACTTACTTAAAATAAATTTATTTGAAACAAATCAGGGTGAAAGTAAGGGTGAAATGTGATAACTCATGGTTCACTGAGGGGGTTCTGAGGTTTTAGGGTCATTTTGCTTGCCTAATTTAATATTCTTGAGAGTTTTGTGTTTTAAAGTGAGAAAGAAGTAATACGCAATACTTTTTACCTGCACAACATTCCCAGGAAAGGATAGTGATTGATTTTTGGGGCAAAGAGCAGGATGATACTGTGGAAAGCTTCAACGGCTGAAGTCTGCAAGTGGGGAATGAGTTTTTCGACATCCTTTAGAATCCTCTTGGATGTAAGCAAGTTCTCCCGCCAGCTTAGTTTAGTTTAGTTTATTTATTTATTTGAACAGGGGCAGTGTACAATATACATTAGCCTCAGAAAGGAGAGATGCATTGTACCAGGTTATAGCACTTTCCACCTGCAGTCCCTGGGCCTATTGTACATGTTTTTAGTGAATGCAGGTGTTGCTATAACACATTTAGATTAAACTGGTTGCCTACATAAATGAAATAGTACAAGGTAATACAATCATCACCTGGTTTTAACCATTTCTTTTTATCCCGTGTAGTGGATGTAAACACTGGGGGAGTGCAGGATCATCATGTGTGTGAATGTTTGTCACATGGTTAAGAATGGAGGTCCACTTTGCTAATCTTTCCTGGGGGGTCGTTGAGGAAGCAGCTGTCCAGTAGATATGATTCTTTATACTGCGAAGCCATTTGCTCAGTTCTGTGCAATCTTTGTTTTTAGATACCTTTACCATCTTCTTGGAGAGCCTTAAAGAGTATAGTTATACATGTTTAAAAAATTGCCAATATACAGCTATCATTTCATCAGCATTGATTAAATACCTTTTTCTATGTGCCACACATCGTAGTAGTGGGTGATCTTGGCTTCTTCTCTCAAGTATTTTTGGACCTGAGGATGACGGTCTGTGACAATACAGTCCAAAGGTAAATTGTGTGCATTCAAAACACCAAGGCTCAGTCCCTCAAGCTCCATATGATAACTTCCACCCACTTCATTGCTCTGCAAGTACAATACAAACATGATTCAATGTGGTTTAATCTCAAAGAAAATGCACTGTTATTTTTTTTATTACTTGAACTAGTTGTAAGTCAATGGTTTTCTTGCTCCTCAGATCCATCATTGTGTAACTTCCAAACTTTGCAGTGTGTCATTTGAGATCCACAGTATGAATATTAGTAATTCCATCAATCCTGGCCTCCGAAGTTGTTACAAAAATGTAAGCATAATAATGAGAGGATCAGTACATACCTGGAGAATCAGCCCTCATGTCACCACCAAGTATGGCATTTTGTGCTTTAAGCGTCTCCATTACACCATCCTGTGTTGACTTCCACTTGTGTATGATAGCTGGCTCTATGTAAAGTCTGGCACGCCGTCTGTAGGTGTTGTACTGGAACCTTTGCAGCCTCATTGCTCGGATTATCAAACACAAACATGTTCTAATATGCAAATATTTACAAATACACATTGCAACTTTGAAGCATTGAGTGTAAAGCTAGTACCTTTTCCACTTTGAAAAATGAGCCACCATTGGAAGACACAGCAACTGAAAGCTGTAGATTCCCTGCTGGGGTGCCTCCATGCAGTGGTTGACTATTCCAATTTCTTACTAAATCAGTGTGGACATCGCTGCTCTACACACAGAAAAGTCCCAACTGCTCTGGTCCACACCCTTGTCCCTCGTTGACACACTGGGCACACCTCAAAAAGTTTTAAGAGGCATTTTTCATAAACAATATAAGTAAGCATTTTGTAGGTCGGTGTAGAAGGGTTCATGCTATAGAAAAAAACAACATGCAAACATAAATATACCGTACAACTAGTTCATGAAATATTGAGTGGTATTGTTATGCTTCCATGTGTTCAGTAACCTCTGTCAAAGCACTTATGGAGTCTTCAGGGTTGTAGGTTGGATCATGGGGGCTCTGTATCATTGTTGAGCGGCCTTCTAAAGAGTCAACAGCCACTTCGGTCTGCTCCAGACAGGGTCTCTTTATTGGCGTGATTTCTTCCTCAATATCAAGCAACGGGCGTCGCTTAACTGGTGTAGAGGACAGGAAAGCACGTGTTCGCACAAAGGTAGCAGTCGAAGTGCAGACTCCAACATCTGAGCACTCTGGGGTTACCTGTGTGACTTTTGAGTAAAAAAAAAAAAAGTAGTATTAGCAACACTGTTATATTAGCTTAATTTTGTTTTTGTACTAAAATTTACAGCATGGCAGTTACACCATTTTGCTAACCTGTACTTTTGACATGGGGTAGGATACCATACATACTACAATAATAATGACTAATAATAATTGTAAACAAGGCTTTCGACCTCGTTAACAAGTGAGCTAACGCTAGCGCCAAGCTAACGTCACGAAATGCATTTTAATACAGTCTTTTCGGAGACAAAAACGGCAAAATGAAATGACTAATGAAAACTTTAGACTTGAATTAAACCACGTAGGCCATATCATCAAGGATCTAAAACGAGCACACGGCGCTAACATATGAAGACGGTGCAACTGCTAATGCTAACAAAACAATGACAGGGACAGGGTCTTATCATCACACTTTTAAGCGTTATTTACAGCTTACTGAAGTGCTCTGTTCGTCGTCTCCAAAGACAGAAGGAATTGACCCCTAAATCAGACGAAGTCCTTCGGCAAATCCTTCTTTGTACTGGCGGAGGTTGCTGAAGCAGTCATCCTTGAAGTGCTTTGCAAATACTGTGACGTCATTGTTCAAAAAACGTAATAGAGAATAGAAAAATCCAAACAGATTGCATAATATGACCAAAACAGAATATAAAGATATAAACGGAGCACCTGAAGAGACTAATTTGAACTTTTCTGTACGTCTAAACACTCTAAATATACAACAAAATGCATTTAAGGGCTAAAAAAGTGGATTTAGCATGATATGTCCCCTTTAAACATGAAAATCGGTTGACAATACATATGATATTGAAGCATCAGTTCACCATTTTGTATAATCTGGTATTTACCTGAGACTCGCAGAAGAGACCTGGCCAGCGATCCTTCATGTCCGAAACAGGGGGAGAGGTTGTAACCATCTCTTCACGGCGGAGAGCAAATGTGCGTGCATATATTGGCTGAAGAGTCACATATCCCTTTCTTGTGGAGCGAGACGAAACTGTGCTACAACTGCTAGTCGTTGATCCTCGAGAGTCTGCTTTGTTTCACCAGAAGGATAACTGGGCAAATAGTTAACTTCTCCTCTCCGAGCTCTTTTTATATTCGACCTTGAAGGGGTTCCACTGGGGTTTAATGAACTGCGCTTTCCTGAATTGACAGCAACATCCATTATGCCAGCCTTAGCAAACGTCTTCCTCTTGCTGCCCATTCTGTGGCTGAGGCTATTTACCCAACTGTCAAATCCAGATCCAGACTTTTCTTTTAAACAAACATGCTCATCAACCAGGGCTTTTGCTGCCTTTGCAATTTGTTTTCCGCTTGGATATGCCGTGTATTTATATATTTCAGAACACACTCCATCTACAATGTTATGTTTTTGATCCTTTGTAAGTACTAAGGAAGTTCCTTCATGTTGTAGCGCCACATTACCCCGTTGCAGCACATGTTCTACATCGTAAGGAAAGGTCGACACAGGGAATGGCTCTGGCCATCGAAGGATACGTGCTGGCGACAGGGCGCTGTCTGTGCTGTCAGATACAATTACAGTGTCTGTGCAGTCTGACATGGTGTCCTCATTGAGTAGTCGGATTATTTTCACAGACGCTACAGGGGGCAGGTCTTCCATATTAACAAGATTACAAAGAGCATTCCCAAACACAGGGTCTTAGGCCATCTTTTATCTGCTGTTGAAGTCCTTCGACACTTTCAGGGCGGGCAGGCAAGTCGAGTCGCACAGCATTTACTTCGTCAAGGACAATCCTTAGCTTTAATCCAGCTGACTCCATTATTTAGTTATTTCTGTAAAGCATAACAATATGTACATAAGGAATTATAAAGGATTTAAAGAAACAAAACATTCACTGCTTCCTAAAACCATTTTATGCCTTGAGATTTTAACCCCTGCCCTCAAATGCCGAGGTTGCATTGTTAGTGAATGTTAATGAACTCCGGATTGGAGCCAGTGACTAATTTGCTTCCGTTGTCCCGCACG
Organism: Proterorhinus semilunaris; assembly: GCA_021464625.1. NCBI lineage: Eukaryota > Metazoa > Chordata > Actinopteri > Gobiiformes > Gobiidae > Proterorhinus > Proterorhinus semilunaris. The sequence goes on from CM038364.1 coordinate 2,529,184, forward strand.
TGCACTGTCAAACACACTCTCATTCATTCGGGCCTATTGCACACGTTTTTTTTTAGTGGTAGGGGAAACCAGAGTACCCGGAGGAAACCTACAGACACGAGGGAGTACATGCAAACTCCACACAGAATGGCCCCGTCCAGGTGACGACCCCTGGGACCTTCTTGCTTGCGAAGCACGAGCGCTAACCGCTGCGCCACCGCACTGTGAATGTGCCTTTTGTAATAACTTGATGGAACAGCTTGGAAATATTTACATTTGGTGTAACAGAAATCTTTACTTCATTAAACTCCTGAAACCCCGACTGTAGATGCAAATATAGGCAATGAGAGGATCACAATGAAAAAGGGCCTAAACATACCAGTGGTATACAGCTGTTACTTACAAGGTATATTTGTATATGGGGAAATAAGTCTCACACAATGGCACTCTGTAAGGTTTGCCATTACAAGTTTACATTCTCTCGATACAAAATTCCTTTACACTTTACCATTGTGGCAAATATGTGCAGCAAAGCTTGGCTGGCAAATGAGTGGTAAAATGCCACAAAACAAAATATACAGTGGGTCAATAAAACTTCTAGGCACACAACAGCTTAATCTTCAATGAAGGTAGTTGATTCATCTTCTGTACTCAGTAGTTGAAGTCTTCGAACGTTTCACCTCTCATCCAAAAGGCTTCGTCAGTGACAAAGGTCACAATCTGCAGATTTTTAACAGGCCTGGACTTTTCAAAAAGGACGGACTACACCCCAACTTCACCGGATCCACCTGTTTTCACAGAACATTGAACTTACAATAGAATCAGCAGCATGAAGGTCTCCCTCCACACCCACCATTACGGATATTCCTGTTTTTATCAGCAGAGGGCGCTCCAAAGGTAAGACTACTCGCACTGTTAATACTAATAACCTCAGATCTCTCACCAAAGCTCAGTCATCACTTAGTTCCTTAAATACTCAGTCCCCGACCACCGTGAACATGGCTCTTTTAAATGTCCGCTCTCTGCTGAATAAGTCTTTTATTGTAAATGATTTGATTTTAGATAATAATCTCGATTGTTTGTTCCTAACTGAAACCTGGCTGGGTGCGGATGCGAATGCCGTTCTCGCTGAGGCCTCTCCTCCTAATTTTAGCAGTGCCTTTTCAACCAGAAATGGAAAAAAGAGAGGTGGCACTGTCTCTATAAGCATAAATACTCTTGCCACCAAACCTATTTTATTTGATCAATACACGAGTTTCGAGCACCACGCAATTATCTTTAGTCATCATGTTAACTCATGTTGGACAACAGAGAATTATCCATGTGTTGTCTATAAAGAGTATTTTCCTTGTATGCTCCGAAATACTTACTGATCATTTATTGTAATATATTATATTATCTAACAAAACTTAACAAGAACAAAGAACAAAAAAATAACAAAAACATTTATAAAAATAAACATTTCCTGATTGGTTAATAATGCAATTTTAAGAAAAAAGCAAGCACAGCTTAAACCGTTTTGAGGAATATACCTTAAAGAAGATGCTTCAGAACTCTATCACGCCACATTTTTAGATTTGAGTCGCCGTTAAAAAGGGTTACTATAACCTCGGAGCACAATTGAGCCAAGAGGTTTGAAAAGATGGGTGGTTGGGATTTACAGTGTATGAAAATCGCTTTATAAATAAAGTTTGATTGATTGATTGGTTGGTCAGCTCTTCCCAGAAGAATGTGATAGACTGTTGTGGCGCGGAAGGAGCTGCGCAGGAGGAAGTGGAAGGAAGAGGTGACCAATGCAGGACACCATGCTCTGAAATAGGGACTGAAGGGACTAGCCTGGAAAAATCCAGACTCACCGCTGTACCAGCCGGTGAGTCTGGTCACCGCTGCGTCGAATCCATTTCCCACAGCGGTAGATACGCAAGCAAACAGGAAGTGGAGTAAACCAATCAGCGAAGGGCGGCGTCTGCTGTTGATGTGGTGTTATTAGCGGTTTTGCGTTAATATTTGCGCAGGATTATGAATAATGAAACTCACCGACTGTCGATGTGTTTTTGGTCGTTTACCGCCGACTGGAGACACGCTTTCTCTCTTTCGAGCATCGTTCGTAGATTGTTATTGAGGGGACTTCCGGGTCCCGTGAGTGACGTTGCTCGCTAACAACACGTCACGGCAAATAAACCAATCTGATTGCACGTGAACGGATTGATTTTGCGGAAGCCGCGAACGAGGACGGGGTGACCAGACTGATCCCCCGCTGGATAAAAAATACAGAGGGGAATCATTCTGGTCTCACCAGGCTATGAAGGGACAGCACTGAAGGCAGTACTACGGTTCCCCGACCTCTAAAAACAGGCTGCTTAGGTTGGCCCACAATGGCTCAGGACTAACCTAACAACTGAACGTAATTTAGTTTTACAATCCAATTACTCACTTACAAACTTAATTGAATATTCCATATTTCTTAGGGATTTCCAAGGTGTAAAAATGTTGTATTCTTCTGTCCTAAAGTTAGTTTATTTATTTATTTGAACAGGGACAGTGTACAATCTACATTAGCCTCAGAAAGGAGAGATGCATTGTACCAGGTTATAGCACTTGTGCTAATTTCCACCTGCAGTCCCTGGGCCTATTGTACATGTTTTTAGTGGTAGGGGAAACCGGAGTACCCGGAGGAAACCTACGCAGACACGGGGAGAACATGCAAACTCCACACAGAAAGGCCCCGTCCAGGTGGGAATCGAACCCGGACCTTCTAGCTGTGACGCACGAGCGCTAACCGCTGTGCCACCGTGCCGCCCCGCCCCAGATTGTTCTCAGTAGGTTCCTGAGTGCCAAAATCCATGCGCACCTTGTGAATGGTTCTGTGATATAAAACACTTTTACTGCCCGGAGTTAGAAAATGTGTCCATTTGCAATTTGTAAGCCTCCTCCCCATCCCCAGGGTCAGCGGACTCATTCCTCGATCCGCAGCCTCCCCAAAGCCGCTCGTCCTTGCCTGGGGGGCCCCGCAGGAGACGAGCGCTGATAACAAAAACATTGCACATGTGGCATAAATAGAAGAATGGAGAATTGACACATATGGTCCCGATCAATACATGCAGAGATAGTGGACGGGTCGGTGGAGGATATGAGTGGAGATAAGTGTGGGAGCCCACCCGGCCTGCTGCTATCAGGACAACCGTGCCGGCCAATTATTTACCCCGGACAAATCAATACCCGCTCTCCGCTAAGATGGCTATCAGAGGCAATACAAGAGCACTCTCGCCGCGCACCCGCTCAGAACCCACACGCGGAAATAGAATTGGAAACACAAGAGAGACTGGAGCCTGAAAGCACTTCATGAATATAGGTTACAGCTACGTGACATGACGAGAGATCGGGCCGAGCGAGGGAGAGGACATTTGGGATGTTAAAAATGTGCTCCAGGTGCAGTGATGCCAGGAACGGGTTACTGTTTTCTGACTACTTTTTTCCTGGACAACTTAATATAATCAATAGGAAAATGAACTCACACGTTTATACAGATATTTTGCAGAAAAACCTGAAGCCATCTGTCCAAAGGCTCAACAGAGGATGGAGCTGCAAGAAGACAATGACCCAAAGCACAAAAGCAGATCCACTTCAGAATGCTTTCAGAAGAAGAAAACACGCGTTCTGGAATGGCCCAGTCAAAGTCCTGACCTAAACCCCATTGAGATGCTGTGGCATGACCTCAAGAAAGTTATTCACACCAGACATCCCAGGAATGTCAATGAAGTGCACCAGTTTTGTAAAGAGGAACGGTCCAAGACTCATCCTGATCGTTGTGAGCGTCTAATCTGCAACTACAGGAAAGGAGGATCAACCAGCTGTTGAATCCAAGGGTTCACTCACTCATTCCTCCCTGTCCTGGGAATGTTTACATTTTATTGCCAATACAGATATGATGTAAATCTGATGAAGAGCCAAGACGCCCGAAACGTCACCCAGGTGTAAATAATACATGTTCTACCTGGGAGCGGAGCAAGCTGTGCGGATCTTTCTTGTTTCTCAATACAAATATGATAACATGTAATTGTTTGGGTGGTATTAAGTTTAAGCAGACACTGTTTACTCATCCTTGTGATTTTGATAAAGATCAGACCACCTTTTATGGCTAATTTAGGCAGAAATGTAAGAAATCCTAAAGGGCTCACATACTTTTTCCTCCCACTGTAATCAATGGGGACCACTGATCAGATCACTGGAACTGATGTTCAGTTCTTCTAATTGTAACGATAGTATCGGTTCCAATATCAGAGACAAAGGCTCTTGTACTACTTTTTGTAGTTTAAAGGTGCTTTGTGGAATTTTTTGTTGGGGACAGCCGTTAAATGGCGCCCATTTTGTTGAAATTATAAATGACAAAAAGCAATAAAGCTAGTACATACATACACAAATATACACAGTTAGATAATACACATGGAATCTTTTCTTTGGTACAAAAGGGAGGGGTGGTGGGGGCTACAGAGATGAGATGAGTGAGGCAGACTCAGAGGGAGGGTTAGGAGCGGGACCTTCCGTGTTGTAAATGAGAGGCTCCTACCAGAGACCTTGAGTTGTTTATGTCTTTGTATGAGCCCGGCGTCAGTCCTATCAGTCCTTTCACCCGCGGCTCGGTCTTGTGGGGGATGTTGAGATTGCACAGGGGAGACAACGGCCCAGCTGCTCTCCTGTGCTCCATAGAGGATAGATTATACAGTTTTTAACTTTAATAATCAATGTACTTTTCACTGGTCTTCAACATTATTCGGACATCCGCAGCAGGTCCTGGCCTTCTCAGTCCATCCAAAGTTCTGCACAGCTCCGAGATCTGTCCCAGGACCTCCCAGGACATCTCCGCCGACTTTGCCAAGATGTAATGGTAAAAATGGTAAATGGTCTCAACTTGTATAGCCCTTTTTCCACCTTCATTAGGCACTCAAAGCGCTTCACAGCCAGGATCCACTCACACTCTCATTCACACACCAGTGCACGCAGACACTGGTGTATGAAATCCATCTTCCGTAATCCTTCCTCGTAACGAGAAGAAAGGACCTTAATCAGTTCCTCACTTTTCTCTACATTCCGTTGTAATTCCATCACATTAGCACTGACTGCTTTGAAATCGACAGAAACGGGGTCTCCTTTTTTGCCGCTACTTTCACGATTTTGCAATAGACCAGGGAAACTCCTAGACCTGTAAGGAGGTACCCTGCCATCAAAAGCCAAAAAGATAAATATCTTCGACATCCTCCACAGAGAGGGGCGCCAGACAGACGACCTTCCACTTCTTGCCTCCGAGTGCTCCATCTTATGATCTTTGTTAGATGAAGTGGAGGTAATGGGGGATGTGGCTGTGCAGATGACACTATAATATATTGTGCTTTGTCCTCTCATGGCTGTGCCTTGTTTTCTCATACAGGAAGCTTTTTCTACAATCGTCTTTGCAACATGGAAAGCACATTTTTTGTGTGCCTTCTGCGGCGACCATAACATCAATCAAAACAAACATGTCAACAACTTCTGCAGCCTGCATGTAACCAATACAACCAATAATATTTTACTTGAAGCAAGTTTCTTATAGCATGCCAGTCTTCGAACTTGAACAAAAAGGTTATTGCTTCCACAACAAACCATTGTTTACCAGTTTCATTATGTGTTTCTGTTTTATTTTTGGTTTCATTTATTGATCTCACCTCACAGCAGAAGGTTGTTATTGTTATTTTTTTAATATCAACTTGGATTAGATTAAATGAAATGTGTGTCTTTTCATGCTATTCTGCATTATTTTGCACTACTATCAGGTGTCTTATTCTCATGCATAAATCGCCCTTTAAGGGACATTAATAAAGTAAAGTGAGTGTGTGTGAAATATCACCTGCTGAGCAAAATCAAAACTCTAATGCATCCTAATCTTCTTGCTTGCTGGTGGGGACGGTCCAAAAGACAGGTGAGAGCCAGAGCAGATCTTCATCTGGGAGGTTTGCACTTCTATCAGCTGCTGGTTATTGCTTTGGCACTGGCAGCAGAGATCTGTGCAGAGCTTTGACAGACCACAGAGGGTTTTACAAACTGCACGCTCACCGAAAAACAGACTGCTTATGATTAATTGTATTGTAATGGCTAATGGTGCATTGTTTCACATTATAAGCACTGTTTAGAAAAAAGCAAAAACTAAATGTTTTCACATCACATCCACAAGCTCCGTAGTTTTATTTTCATTTTTGAAGATAAGACCAAGCGGGTACTGGAAAGAAGATACACAATATTAAACATGTCATTCAGTTGTAGTTGTTTTTTTTACTTGCACCTGTGGAGCGCTGCTCTGTTTCATCAGAACATTGGTGTGGAATGTGACGCACCACAACTTTTGCCACGGGTTTGAAGGCATCCAAATACTGCGTTAAGATGTGGCTTCCCAACACTGTGAACTCTCCGCGGATATGACTTTGAGTTTCTGGTCCTGGGAGTGAGCGATCAATATCATAGTTTGAAAGATTGGTTTATTGGAATTGCAATCCTCGACAGCAATATGATGAACCCAGTGAATTGACTTATTGGTATGTAGTGAGGACTGGTTGTGTGCTTTCACATAGAAGTCTATATCAGTGATTCCCAAACCTTTTGCGCCCAAGGCACACCAAAGGACAAGTAAAAATCTGAAGGCACACCTATTGTGCAAAATAGCCTTTATAACACGTGCTATCACTCATGTCATGAACAATATCTGTAAATGTGCATAATTATTTACTAATGCCAAATAAAATGTGACAAAGACAACTATATTACTCATGAAATATTTAGTAACAAAATATTTCAAAAAATGTATTTGAAACTTTATCAAACTAGGCTTCATCATGAGAGTTTCTTTCAACATGGAAGGATGTTTGGTTTCCAAGTGCCTCTTCAGCTTGCTTGGAACCATGTTAGCATTAGCTAACTTCTCCCGACAGAGGACGCACTCGGGCTGAGGACTGTTGACATCCCCGGTCCAACTGAAGCCATAAGACAGATAACTTTCATACCTTCTGCTGACAATTGTTTACCTCTTTTCTTTCGGGGTTTGGTGGTTTGCTCTGTACAAGAAAGCGCTTCATTTTCTCTCTCGCTGTTTCTCTGTTTTAATGTTGTCCTACAGCCTTTGTCACAATCTTATACAGTGAGGAAAATAAGTATTTGAACACCCTGCTATTTTGCAAGTTCTCCCACTTAGAAATCATGAAGGGGTCTGAAATTGTCATCGTAGGTGCATGTCCACTGTGAGAGACATAATCTAAAAAAAAAAATCCAGAAATCACAATGTATGATTTTTTAACTATTTATTTGTATGATACAGCTGCAAATAAGTATTTGAACACCTGTCTATCAGCTAGAATTCTGACCCTCAAAGACCTGTTAGTCTGCCTTTAAAATGTCCACCTCCACATTTATTATCCTAAATGTAGATGCACCTGTTTGAGGTGGTTAGCTGCATAAAGACACCTGTCCACCCCATACAATCAGTAAGAATCCAACTACTAACATGGCCAAGACCAAAGAGCTGTCCAAAGACACTAGAGACAAAATTGTATACCTCCACAAGGTTGGAAAGGGCTACGGGGAAATTGCCAAGCAGCTTGGTGAAAAAAGGTCCACTGTTGGAGCAATCATTAGAAAATGGAAGAAGCTAAACACGACTGTCAATCTCCCTCGGACTGGGGCTCCATGCAAGATCTCACCTCGTGGGGTCTCAATGATCCTAAGAAAGGTGAGAAATCAGCCCAGAACTACACGGGGGGAGCTGGTCAATGACCTGAAAAGAGCTGGGACCACCGTTTCCAAGGTTACTGTTGGTAATACACTAAGACGTCATGGTTTGAAATCATGCATGGCACGGAAGGTTCCCCTGCTTAAACCAGCCCATGTCAAGGCCCGTCTTAAGTTTGCCAATGACCATTTGGATGATCCAGAGGAGTCATGGGAGAAAGTCATGTGGTCAGATGAGACCAAAATGGAACATTGGTCATAATTCCACTAAACGTGTTTGGAGGAAGAAGAATGATGAGTACCATCCCAAGAACACCATCCCTACTGTGAAGCATGGGGGTGGTAGCATCATGCTTTGGGGGTGTTTTTCTGCACATGGGACAGGGCGACTGCACTGTATTAAGGAGAGGATGACCGGGGCCATGTATTGCGAGATTTTGGGGAACAACCTCCTTCCCTCAGGTAGAGCATTGAAGATGGGTCGAGGCTGGGTCTTCCAACATGACAATGACCCGAAGCACACAGCCAGGATAACCAAGGAGTGGCTCTGTAAGAAGCATATCAAGGTTCTGGCGTGGCCTAGCCAGTCTCCAGACCTAAACCCAATAGAGAATCTTTGGAGGGAGCTCAAACTCCAGCCCAGAAACCTGACTGATCTAGAGAAGATCTGTGTGGAGGAGTGGGCCAAAATCCCTCCTGCAGTGTGTGCAAACCTGGTGAAAAACTACAGCAAACGTTTGACCTCTGTAATTGCAAACAAAGGCTACTGTACCAAATATTAACATTGATTTTCTCAGGTGTTCAAATACTTATTTGCAGATGTATCATACAAATAAATAGTTACAAAATCAGACATTGTGATTTCTAGATTTCTTTTTTTAGATTATGTCTCTCACAGTGGACATGCACCTACGATGACAATTTCAGACCCCTTCATGATTTCTAAGTGGGAGAACTTGCAAAATAGCAGGGTGTTCAAATACTTATTTTCCTCACTGTAATTCCTGCCTGCGCAACCGCGGGAACAGCGAAATATTGCGTTCTCTCTTTTTTTTTTTCTTAAAGAATTGTTTTTAGGTATATAGTTTGCCTCTGTATTAATAAATGAGTGCATACAAAGTACTGATATAGTAAATTAAATAATTATTATTTTTGTGTAGTTGTATATTGCAACAATAATGTATGGTTGTCACAAAATCCCACGGCACACCTGAACCGTTTGGGAACCACTGGTCTATATTATCAAAGACAATGGAGTATGATGCAGGTGGAGCTGGGTGTGAAGGTGGAGCTGTGGGTGTGAATTTGGAGCTGGGTGTGAAGGTGGAGCTGGATGTGAAGGTGGAGCTGGGTGTGAAGGTGGAGCTGGATGTGAAGGTGGAGCTGGATGTGAAGGTGGAGCTGGGTGTGAAGGTGGAGCTGGGTGTGAAGGTGGAGCTGTGGGTGTGAAGGTGGAGCTGGGTGTGAAGGTGGAGCTGGATGTGAAGGTGGAGCTTGGTGTGAAGGTGGAGCTGTGGGTGTGAAGGTGGAGCTGGGTGTGAAGGTGGAGCTGTGGGTGTGAAGGTGGAGCTGGGTGTGAAGGTGGAGCTGGATGTGAAGGTGGAGCTTGGTGTGAAGGTGGAGCTGGGTGTGAAGGTGGAGCTGGGTGTGAAGGTGGAGCTGTGGGTGTGAAGGTGGAGCTGGGTGTGAAGGTGGAGTGCTTGTGGATATGTTCAAGACATCTGCTAGTTCTGAGCTCTGCAGCTGGCTGTAAGGCAGGTCTGTAAAGTGACCACGTTCAGAAAGATGAATATGAGTAAACGTGTGCTTTACAACTGCATGATGTGCACTGATATCTTATTTGTCAGTGTAAGGTCTTCCATGCTCTTGGAGACGTCAGGGTCCAAGTGCCTGTCAGCTGTATCATTGAGGAACAGCTCTTTGACTACTTGTGATGTTTGGAGGGACTCTTGGCATCTCCTTCTGCTTTCCTACTGCACTGCTGTAGTTGGTTGTGATGGCCACAAAGTCTATTAAAGGCAGCCTTTTTAATCCCACCAAGCTGCAAGATACTGTTAATGTAATAGGCAAAGGCTGACAGATGAGGTTCTCTTCTTCTCAGTGCTATAGATCCAAAAAACAATATCCCTGCACTTTTACTAATTGTTTTAAAAATGCTCAGGAGGAAAGGAGAGTGACGCTCAAGGTCCAAAAGAAGATTTGTAAATGAGAATGCCTTCAGGTCCTCTGGTGAGCTCTTCAGAGCATGAATCCATGGTGAGGATTGCAGAGGTCTATGCATTCTTGTTCCAGTAAGCCAATTATTTTGGGTTTTAATTCAGCCATGTGCTCTTTATGAGAAGAGAATTTACTGAGGTTTTCCATTTTCTATTTACTACATGTTGAAGGATTCCTGCTTCATTCTGGTCAGCCACAGTATTACCTGACTTACTGGGGAATGTTGTGATCACCTGAGAAAAAACAGGACATTAATATAGCGGAGCACATAACAGTAGCTTTGGAGCTAAATGTTCAGTATGTCCAGTAGGCCGGCTGTTGGTCTTTTGGCATATTATTGCCAGAGGTGGGTGGTACATTTACTTGAGTAACTTGTTGAAGAAATTGTACTTATAGAGTAACTTTATCAGACGATACTTTTTGCTTCTGCTTGAGTAAAATGATGTCTGTTATGTCTTGAATAATAAACATAGTAACTAATTTCACTGTGAGTAAATCTTTAAGTGACTAAAAATAGTTATTTTGGGCATTTTTTGGAGCATATTCCTCAGAGTTTCTTTTAAAATAATAGATTTTGTTTCCACGACTCAAACTATAATCACGTTTTACTCACAGTAGCTACTCGAGTAACATTTTCTCCAAGTACTTTTTTACTCTTACTTACTTGGGTCACTAAATTCTTTACTTCCACGTGAACATTTTGGCTACTCTACCCACCTCTGACTTGACCCATCTGCAAAATAGAGTTGGGGGGGCGAGGGGGTGTCAGGTGTTTTATTTAACATACAGAAGATACAATACTCACATTAAACGCAGGAGGTTAGAACATGACAGAAAACCCACTGGTTATTTCAAACAATGGGACGATTATTTGCAAAAATAATCACTCGTGAGTCTTTATATGTATTTATAAAAACATAAATAAAGTCAGTCTGTCTCGAACCTTTTATACCCACAATAAAAACTTCAAATGAGTGCATAATTGTACCTTGTTGTGACCTAATGGCTGTATGGGTGGTTAGCATGGTGGCATGACCTTCAACCACAGAGCCCTTTACAACGCTCCTGCATCAATTGTCCTGTAGTTTATCTGGTGAGAGGGCCGGTCAGCAGTGAAGACCATACCAGAAACCTCCTAAACAATTGATCCTGGAGCGTCACACAGGCCTCTGTGATGGAAAGTAAAGGCGCCGTGCTGACCACTCACAGTCACTGGGTCACTGGAAGATCAAATACACAAAGGAAAAGTTGCGTAATACAGCTTTAAGTGTTGGACGGACATGTTGCTTGGGCTTTTTGGTCTTTTTATTCTTTTGTATTGTGCCAGTGGGACATTTTGTTTTTGTTTTCACGTGTAATTGTCTCCTTTTGGCCCCAGGCTTAATAAAGCAGGTCTGTGAGTACATTCCAAAATGATAACGTTGGACGTGGCTTTGGTTTGGAGATGTCCTCCTCAATCGCCCGTGGAGTCATCACAGTAAACATTTGTGCGTATTGAACGTGTCGGGCCGGGAGTCCAGGTGAACGAGAGCTACTTCAGAGGGCGAGAGTGAATATCCTCTGGCCAGGGGAGAGATTATTAAGAGCTCAGGATCAATACCCCACAATTACAGCTCGGCTTGGGAACGTCTCCTGGACGCTTCTTTACGGAGGAGGGGGTGTTGAGTCGTGAAGGGATATTCACAAAAAGATTCAATAATAATACGTTCAAAGCTCAATGAATCAGGCTGGGGATTAGAGATTTAGGAAACCTTTAAAATATCATTAAGACCGAGCCTGGAGCTTTGTCCCTTTGTCTGCACAGGCGCCCTGTGTATTTCTCCTGCCTTTAGCCGCTGCTGTCCCCCACACAGGAAATGACCATATTTGGATGTCAGTATTTGGGAATGAATAAGCGTGGGAAATCTCTGGCTCGCTATTGACAAAACATCATTAAATACGAATTGCAGAGAGTATGCTTTGTCTTTTTTTATACTCTGACATGAAAACTGATTGTTAACCTTCAGAATTCAGAATTCAGAATTCAGAATAGATTTTATTCGCCATTGTTTGAGAACAGGTTCACAAACTAGGAATTTTTCTGGATGCGGACGTGCAACATGAAACATATAACACAGAATTTAGATTTAGTTTAGTTTAGTTTAGTTTATTTGTTTATTTGAGCAGTACACATAGTGCTCAAAAGGAGTGGACTGAAGCAAAAGCTTATGAGTGCCCACCCCCAAGTGCAATAAAATAAATAAAATAATAATAATAAAAATAAAAAAAGAACATTTCAGAACATTTCAAGCAGCTACATTCATACAGACCAACTTACAACTTACAAAAAAAATATATGAACTGTTTATACAATTAATTGAAACAATGCACAACTACAACAACAATCCCGTTTCATGCACGATGTCCAGAACAAAACAGTCAAAAAACATAAAAATAAATAAAAAATAAAAAATGTGATCCATAATATATTTCTTTCAGATTTTTACCCTTGATAACCGAGAGTTACTTTTATGTTATGAAGGTACATTTATAGATATTATACTCCGAGATCTTGATACTTTCCAGTTGTCATTACCATTCTCAGTATAATTTTAATTTGGGTGTAATTTTCATAATCATTATTATTATATATATATATTTAGTGTAGAGCGGGCCAGTTGAAGAGAGCAGTAACTCCCCGTCAACAAACCCCCACACGGCTGCCCTAACAGCTGATTTTGTAGAATATGTTCCTATGCTGAGTGGTGCATTAAAGGACAAGGTTTAGAGCCCGTTGGGAGGATTCCTCTCAACAGATCCATAACCTGCCAACCCTAATTCTCCATTTGTGAATTTGAGCAATAGAATGACAACTGTTCCAAGCAGCAACACTCTTCCTTGAATATAGAGGAAAAATACACATAATGGATCCCACTGCTCACCCTAGTGGCAACACATTTCTTCTTGTCTGTATATTTCAAAAGTCTTTTGTTTGTATTTAAATTTGAACAGGTTGATGTTTGGACATCGTTTCAATTCCATCTCCAGTTTATTCCACAATTGTTCACCATTAACTGTTGGACTAAAACTTTTCAAAGTTGTGCTATGTTTCTGAATCCTAAAGTTTAATTCATCACGTAATTCATAACAACCAGTACGTTCTTGGAACCTTCTTTGTATTTGGTTTGGTAACAATTTGTATCTTGCTTTGAATAACATCTGTACTGTTTGGAACTCAACAATGTCACAAAACTTCATGATCTTTGATTTTAAAAATAATGAGTTTGTGTGGTCCAAAAACCCAACTTTATGAATTACTCGGATAGCTCTTTTTTGCAACAATACTATTGGTTTAACTGTGTTTTTATAAGTACTACCCCAAACCACAGTACAATAATATAAGTAGGGCAAAATCAGAGAACAGTATAAGGTATGTAGAGCTTTGATGTTTAAAATGTGCTTTGCTTTTGCAATTACTGAAATGCTTCTAGAAATTTTGTAGATATATATTTAATGTGAGATTTCCAAGTAATTCTGTCATCAATAATCACACCAAGGAATTTGATTTCATGCACTTGCTCGATAACAACACCCTCTATCTGAATTGCTTCCTGAACGTTGGAATTACAGTTGCCAAATATCATCATTTTGCTTTTACTCAGATTTAGAGATAATTTATTTTGTTTGAACCACTTGTTGACACTTTTGAGTTCCCAGTTAACAATCCGACACAGCTGCTGTAAGTCGTCTCCTGATGCAAAAATATTTGTATCATCAGCAAACAAGATACATTTAAGTACTTCAGATGTTTTACAAATATCGTTAATATACATATTAAACAATTTTGGGCCCAGAATAGAACCTTGAGGTAAACCACAGACAATTTGTCGACAACTCGACTGATAATCACCAATTTTCACACATTGTTTTCTATTTTTTAAGTAACTGGTAACCCACTGTAGGGCTACCCCCCTAATTCCATAATGTTCTAGTTTATTAATTAATATATCATAGTTTATTGTATCAAACGCTTTACTCAGGTCAATAAATAACCCTATTGCACATTTCTTGTTATCTACAGCATTAGTTATTTCTTCAGTTATATCAAAGAGCGCGTGTGAGGTTGAGTGATTGTTCCTAAAACCAAACTGATTGTCCGAGAGTAAATTACACCTTTCGATAAAGCCGTCAAGTCTAGAGTTAAAAACCTTTTCTAAGATTTTAGAGAATTGCGGTAAAAGGGAAACAGGCCTATAGTTTGTAAAGAGATGTTTATCTCCTGCCTTGAACAGAGGAATCACTTTTGCTACTTTCATACTATCCGGAAATTGTCCAGTTTGCAACGATAAGTTACAAATGTATGATCTATAGCTTAAATGATCAAATTAAGCTATAAAACTTTAAACTATAAGGCTTTAGGGGGCATGCATAAGGAATATTAATAAATAAGATACAAAATAAAAAGTAAAATATGGTAAGATGACAACAATAGACTTCGAACAACAGTGGGATTATATTTACAGATGAGTAAAAAGTAAAGTGATAAAGTGATAGCAGCAGATCTGAGTGTGGACACACCACAGAGAGCAACAGAACAGATACATCCATGAGTCTGTGACTGAGCTACAGAGACTTGTTATTGTTCATGAGTCTGATGGCGGAGGGAAAAAACTGTTCAAGTGGCGGGAGGTATGGGTCTGGATAGACCGTAGCCTCCTGCCTGAGGGGAGAGGGGTGAATAGTCCGTGTCCAGGGTGAGAAGGGTCAGCTGTGATCCGACCCACACGCCTCCGGGTCCTGGAGGTGAACAGGTCCTGGAGAGATGGGAGCTCACAGCCAATCACCTTCTCAGCAGCACGCACAATGCGCTGCATTGTTACTTGTCGTACCCCCGATCAGGGAGCTAGGGTCAGGGTTAGGAACGGCAAATGTGATGTAAGTCGTGTTTCACTCCCACAGATCTTACATAGTTTTAGAAACTAAAAGCTCTCGGCTTTCAAATGAGGCATCACACTGGCATAAGGCTGTACGCTCTCCTGTCAATACACTTTGGGATTTGGATATGCAAAAGTACTAACCCTAACCCTAACCCTAACCCTAAACCTAACCCTAAACCTAACCCTAAGCTCACAGATAACAGGCTAAGATACGATGCTATCATGGAGCATATGAGGTGCGACGCCACAGTCACAGGTTCAACCTTATACTGACTTTCTGATTTGAAGTCACTTTTTCTCTCTGGCTTTGGAGTCTGAAATGGGGTGTGATTTGATCTCATGTTCCTGTTTGTCATGTTTTGTGCCACAGTACGGTTGTTACTTACTTGCTTGATCACGTGCGCTGCACTGTGGTCGACAGTGTTGCTTTTAAAACGTATTTTAAATCCAGTTGGGTAACTCTTTATTTTACACTACCTTGCACACTGTACCCAATAAAATTTCGTACAATGTAATATGCTATGTAATAATGAGTAATAACTTGTACTTATGCAATACATACACAATGGAATAATGTGTATTAGTACTTTGGAGGTACATAATATAATAAGGTTCGGGTTCGGGCTAAAGGTTAGGGTCTTATTACCTCCAAAGTACTCACACACATGATTCCATTGTGTGTGTAACCCGTAGGTACAGGTTATTACACATTGTTACAGACACATTACATTGTACCTGTCACATTAAGTACAAGGGTAGTGTAAAACAAAGTGTTACCTAAAGTTGGACTGGATTAAGATAATGTCTATGTGAATAACTTATTCCGTCTGTTGCTTGGAGCGAATGACTTGTCCTGAGATGTTCTTGTTGAAGGAAACACGGTAATAACACGGTTCAAAGTTTTGTTAACGTGACACTTGCCGTGAGCGGGGAGTTTTCCAACAGCAGTCCTTCGGACCCCGAGCAGACAGCAGAGGGCGTGGATGAGGTCACACGTCGACTTCAGAGAGAGGACTTGGAGACTTGGAGACTTGAGGAGATGGAAGGAAGTGAGATTCAAATGAGATTGATCTAAAAATATGCATTTGGGATGAGCACCGGGGGAACGGGACAGGGGAATATCTCCTGGCTCAGATGTTGTTTTCACACTTCCAAATCTGGGGCATTAAACTCCAACAGGCAACACGAGACATGAGGGAGCGGAGGGAGGAGAGGCGCCGTGGAAACGAGGAGGTGGGAGGAGTCAGGCTCGGGGTGGGTGCGGCTTCATTTTCACCTCGAGGCCAACGCTGCAGGTGAAAACCAATGGCCGCTGACTGCTCTGCTTTGTGACTACGACACTGGGGGCCGCCATTGCTCCACCTTTGCTGTAGTTCCTCCATATGACCACTATTCCCCCATTGGAATGCATTGGACTTTAGACACGTTAAAAACAACTTTAATGCCTGGTGCCTAATGGTTTAGAAGTGGCTAGAGCTAGATATTCCTCCTGTGATTACGCTGGGTTAAAAACAATATGGGGCTGGTTATCATAGTATACATTTTAGAAATCGTGCATAATTAATGAGGGCCTGACTTTGATTGACAGGCTGTTTACGTCGCTGCCTGGCCATGGGCGCGATTACAACAGAAATACACGCCCATTACACGCCCCGCAAGGGCCAAGATCCCACCCTTATGCCCTTTTTAGGAACATGAGAGGAGGAGCCTGTAAATCCGCCATGATTTCCCCCTCGAACGTGGTCATTGTGGTAAACGGGGAGGAGTGAGGAGGAGCTGTCTATTCTTTATACAGTCTATGGTGAAAACAGACGTTTCACGCTCTGACCGCTAATGTGGAGATCGCTCGCTAAGTTCTGTACCCTGACTGAAATTTTTCAAATAAACTATTGTCCTGTAGATTTGGGTAATGCCAAACTGAAGAAAGTGTGCTCGGTTCAGGTGGGGGGTAAGAGGTTAAACTGCTGCTTAACAGATGTGATCCATCTAAATAAGTCATATGTTCATGTCATATGCACTGTAATCATCTGTATCTCATGCTTTTATTGGCGTGTGTCTTTGTCGGTGAACAGCCGTTGCCTCCAGAACATTCTTCTCGTGTGAAAAGCGCGCACCTGAGCGAGAGTGAAACCAGCCCCCCTCGGCGCTGTGAGTCAGAGCGCCGCAGTCCCGGCTCCAGTCCGTGTTGACAAGTGTCTTTATAGAATGACAGATCACCCAGAGAGCCGCCCCCGCCAACCGCCGCAACAGCTCTGAATCACATCGCTCTGCATCTAAAAACGCCGCTCACACGCCACAGCTGCTGCACTCTGACGCACCCGCACGCTGACAGGACGCCCACGCCGAGGCGGGACGGGCGCGCCGGCGCTACGGACGAGTAACGGAACGGTATGGACGCAGGAGGAGGAGGCCTTTCATTAAGAGTTACATGAACCTCATAACTCCCCCCCCCCTAACCGAGCACATGGTCTCCAGTTTGGCTTTACCCAAATCAAAAAGCTGCTTGAAAAATGCATCAAAACAGCGACAAAAACACGACTAAAAAGCGTCCGAAAGCAGGGGGATAAAAGCATTGAAAAAAATCACAAAAAAACAGACACAAAATAGAGGAAAACACGAGTCCCGATCAGTTCTGTGGGTCTTAGCTTTCAGACGTGGCGTTACACTGGCCTATAGGCTGTAAGCTCCAGTAGAGAAGCTCTTAGATTTGGGTAAAGCCGAACTGGAGAAAGTGCTCTTGGTTAAAATAAATGGTAATTGGACTCAACTTATAAAGCGCTTTACAGTAAGGAACCAGTCACCCAGTCACTCTCTCATTCATACAGCAGTGTACACAGACACCGGGGTTTAAGAGGTTAAATAAACCTCATCTTTACGTCTTTACTCACGTATAACACTTCTGCCGCTGAGTTGTTGTTTCTCTTTTTGCACAAACATGGAACAAAACGTTTTTATTTTATTGAATTTATTGTCATTGTGCAAGCGTACAACGAAATAGTGTTCAGGTGTTAGTCCTGAGCCGCTGCAGCTGAGCCGCGCTGCCACTGTGTATCAACCTGACCCGCATGACCTTGGAGGTCGGGGAAACTGTAGCACTCGGAAGAAACCTGGCTGGCTGCCCTCTGTCTCCACTGATCCTCGGAAATGGTGAGCGTGGTGTCCTGCACTGGTCAGCTCCACCTCCTCCTTCCTCCCTCCGCTCCACAACAGTCTTTCACCATCTCTTGTTTGTCCTTTTTTGTTTCCTGTAGCTCCTCTTGTGACGCCTCCTCTGTGCTGCAGGGGGAGCTCTTGGTGTCTCTTCAGTGTCTCAGAAGAAGAAATGTGTAGGTCTCAAGTGGATTTAGCTGATAAGCTAGCATTTTGTTTACCTTTAAAAAGCTGCTTTCTTCAGGACCATTTTAGACTCTCTAAGTAAACAAATCCACCAAACCTCCACAAAAACTCGGCAAAGACGAACAAAATTATCCAGAAAAACAATGTGGAACAGAAACCACAAATGCAGAAAAAGATCAAAAATGAAGCTGTACCAGGGGAGAGGGAGGTTCCTGTCCTGTTTTCACATCACCATTTTAGGCGGTTCCATCGCTAAATAAAGTTTGGGGGAAATAAAGAAGAAAAAAAAGCAAGGTTGCTGTGCCTTATGGGTAATATTCAGCTCTCCCAAGGTGCATCCTGGGTAAACGGAGGAGTGGAGCTGAGGTGCGAGGGTTCCAACATCACTTCATTCTTCTTCTTCCTTCCACATATCCCTGATGCCCTTTCCCGGCTTCGTGTGCCCCTCAGCCCGACACGTATCCGACTGACTTGACCCCATCCGCAGACCCGAGCGGTCAGTAAGGAAAACAAAATTATGATCGTCATCCAAATTATGAATGAAGTCTGTGCCAATTACAGCGCCCGCCTCACTACCCGACCGCCGGAGTCTGGAAGTTTCTCTGTGCGAGACGTCGCTGCCACTGCTCCATAAAAGGTCATAGGTCAAACACCCGGCTCCTATAGGCCACTGAGTACACACATTAAGGACAAGACAGATCACACCAGATTAGTGTTGTCACCAGATTCAAATTTCAAACTCGATTTAGAAAAAAACTCGATTACCACAGCAAAAAACAAACACTAATGTTATCTTTACATCTCCATTGCAGATCTCTCAACACTATATTAGTTTATGAAAGTAGAAAGTGAGCGCTGCTGCGGGTCCCACGAGTGTGAAAAACAAATATATTAGTTTATTTGGTTTGATCATGTCTCAGTTGTTTTGCATTTTCAGCTGCAATATTCAGAGTCCAATGCTAATACTGTACCAGCTGTAACCTACACTATGAACTATTTACAGACCGGTTTGGGCCAAGGACAAAACACTGTCTGTTTATGTCTTGATGAGCAGTACAGTGCATTCATTTAAAGGACCAAACGATGTTTAAAATGTACCTTCTAAATATATTCATATACATTCATCCAGTAGAAATAGTAAATATGTGACTGTACAGCTTTGAAATCATTTACATGTTGTTGTTAAACAGTCATTTTTGAGATAAATAAATGAGAATTTCATTATCATCATTGCTCAAATAGAATTAGGTCTATACATACACGTTTTAATTATATTCCAGCATTTGAAGTCATTTTGAAAAATCACCAAAGCAGCAGCAGATTAGTATAATTAAAAATAATAAACTAGGACAAAGCCAGGGCATAAACTGGCAATATCAGGGCTAAAGCAGAACTAAACCACATCTAAACCAGACCAAGGGCCTAATACAGAATAAGAAAGTCTTCCCAGTCCTCACAGCTGAGCGGACAGAGCTGACCAGGCATCTGTGGAGCCGCTGTGGAGCCATGAAATCTGCCCTTTGACCCCCTTTGACAGAGCCATGTTTTCATTTGAGCCCGTTGGCGGGTGACGGCCACGGAGCCACACGCACACACAGCTATGCAAATGCCAAAAATTATGTATATATTTTTTTTTTTGAGAAAATGAGGCACAGGCCTCATATTCAGTTGTTTGGCGGGTCGGAACTCCCCCCCCCAGGGCCCAGTATATGGCTCAGCCCGGTGAGGCTGTGGCACTACAGCTGGGACAGTGAAATTTGACTGACCTTGCAGGAAAACCCTGAATGGAGGATTAACACGGCACTGCAGAGTCTGTTATGAACTCCTCCGTGCACCTCGCTTGTCTTTGTTTGAAATGTTCTTATTTCAATACTTTGCCAAAGAATCCCACAGATCAAAAGACTCGTGTAGATATTATTCAGATGAGTTGATCACCAGAGACGCGGGGAACAGAGAGAACACGGGGCCTGAACAGCGCCGAGCTAATTCTGCCGCCGCTATATTTACCAGACCTTGGATCGTCGGGAAGCGCATTCATTCCAACTCTTCTGTGAGTTATGAGTGCAAACACAAACCCGGAGCTGTGCAAACAAACGACATGCCGACACCGCCGTCTCACACGCTGCTTATTATCGCAGATGGATCGCTGCTGATAGGACTCCCACATTTCTCACTAGTGCTTTATCTCTCGTTTGGGTTTTTGTGCCGGTCCATTCATCTTGAACACGTTCAGAGGAAGATGCAGGAGCAGTGGGGGTCAGAGTGTGTTATATCACGGGTCGAAGTACAGAGTCTACCTAATCCTTCCCCACACCTTCATTTAGACTTAGAACCTATAATGCCAGCTTTGTCTCGCAATAAAATGTTTTTATTGAGTGGTATTATTAAACTTGCAGTAAAAAAGTACCATCTCTCGCAATGTGTTTAAACCAGAAGTCTGACAGCCACCAACAACTGGTCTCAGGGCTGCACTTTGGACACCTCTGGCCTAAATGAAAGACAATATTATACACTACCGGTCAAAAGCAACTTTTTATGTATTGGCTTTTCTTTATTTGAACACTATTTACTTTATGTGATTCTCAATGAAGACCTTAAACTATAAATAAACACATGGGATTACATCCATCCATCCATCCATCCATCTATCTTCTGCCACTTTTCCGTTGCCGGGTCGTGGGGGCAGTTGTTGGAGCTGCACCAGCCCCTATAGCGCCCCCTGCAGGTGGTGGGTCCACAGAAGGACGGCCTCATGGTTCTACCCGGGCCTGTTGGTCTCTCATAAGGGGCTTCTGAACCGCTCTTTGTCTGACCCGTCACCTAGGACCTGTTTGCCCTGGGAGACCCTACGAGGGGCACGAAGCCCCCGACAACAGAGCTCCAGGATCATTCAGGTCAAACCCCTCCACCACGTTAAGGTGGCAGTTCCAGGAGGGGAAAAATATTATTGCTAGTCAAATCTAAAAGACAAATGGGTGTGAATGTTTTGAAAAAGGCTAGCATGACTGAGGACGTGTTTGAGAGCGTGGCGTGTTTACATGCATGAGTCTCATGTATGTTCATGAAAATGCACGGTCCCTATAAACAGAACAAGATCTTCAAGATCTTCCTCCAATGCGTCTCATGAATTCAGTCTAATTACAAAACGTCGCCCGTCCTCACGAGGCCGTGCTGTGATGTGTGTGCACAAGCGAACACGCTGACACGGGCATTTGGAATGTGCACAGAACACGTGAACACGTGAACATCTCCTCGTCTAAAGCCCTCACCACTCTATACTGCCCGCCTGTGCTGCTGCTACACAGAAGCTAAACTCCAGCGGTGCTCTCAGGATTCTGTTGAAGGTGCCAGTGCTGTTTGTGCAGAGTAATTAAACACACTTTAATATTGTACATACATTCATGATGAGACCATGGACTCACACAATGAAATAATAATTGTTCTTACACAGCCTGACCAGAGCAGTATCAGATTGAGCTCGGTGCTTTGGAGGCACTGGAGAAACTGTAACAGTGATGGTACTCTCTGTTTGTTTGACATGTTCTTTAATGAACCTTTTTTAAGTCTGAAATAAATACTGATTTATAACCAATCTGCTGATTTTCCTGGTTTCAGTTTTGTTTTTACCGCAATGTAACAATGTAACAACGTAACAACGTAACGACGTGGTTCTTTTGGGACTCTTCCTGGGGCAGCGTTCTGCAGTACGGAAATGGATCAGCTCTGCTCTGTGCACATTGGATCGTGGAACCTGCCGCAGGATTTGACGCTGGACGCCGTATCTCCGTCCCATACCGGTGCGTGTTAAGGCTCTCGTTCGTCCAGAAGGTTTTCATCGTTGTGAATCTTCAATCGTGGACGGGACTGGGTTTGGCTGAGTAATGGGATAAAGGGAGTCGGACCCAAAGAGCATTCATGACACACTTGGTAATGGGAACGATCACTAATCTGCCCCACGTTTGGGTTTTGTTAGCGATGGGAACTTTAAACTACGGTTAGCGCCCGAGCTCATGTTTCCTACAGATGTCAGTGTTTTTTTTGTCCTCGTGTCACCGCGTCCCCCCCATGCCTCGTCACCTCACCGCGCTGACATTTGGACAGGAGCCGCCAGTGTTAGATGAACACGCACGCAGAGTTTAACGCCGCGGCCGCCGCCCCGTCCTCGTGCATAATTTACAGCGGTGCATTATCACATACACTATTTATGAATGGATTTACAACGGGCCTGGTGAGATTCACTTTTTCCCTATTCTGCACAGGCGCCGGCTGACTTTTCAGAGTGGAAGACTGGCGGTCTGCTTCTCCCGGTCTAAACGCAAGGGGCCTCTTTTAGTAAGCCAGGTGCGAAATTGCGAGAAGCACCAGAATGAGTAAGCGCTAAGCCAAAGGAAAAAACGTTGCAGGTAAAGTGTGTTTTCTGTGTAACCTCGAACACCATCAAACAAATAAAAAACTGAAAAATTGGGCGTGCAAAATTATTCAGCCCCCTTAAGTGAATACTTTGTAGCGCCACCTTTTGCTGCGATTACTGCTGTAAGTCCTTGGGGTTTGTCTCTATCAGTTTTGCACATTGAGAGACTGAAATATTTGCCCATTCCTCCTTGCAAAACAGCTGGAGCTCAGTGAAGTTGGATGGACAGCGTTTGTGAACAGCAGTTTTCAGTTCTTTCCACAGATTCTCGATTGGATTCAGGTCTGGACTTTGACTTGGCCATTCTAACACCTGGATATGTTTATTTGTGAACCACGCTATTGTAGATTTTGCTTTATGTTTTGGATCATTGTCTTGTTGGAAGACAAATCTCCGTCCCAGTCTCGGGTCTTTTGCAGACTCCATCAGGTTTTCTTCCAGAATGGTCCTGTATTTGGCTCCATCCATCTTCCCATCAATTTGAACCATCTTCCCTGTCCCTGCTGAAGAAAAGCCCAAACCATGATGCTGCCACCACCATGTTTGACAGTGGGGATGGTGTGTTCAGGGTGATGAGCTGTGTTGCTTTTACGCCAAACATAACGTTTTGCATTGTTGCCAAAAAGTTGGATTTTGGTTTCATCTGACCAGAGCACCTTCTTCCACATGTTTGGTGTGTCTCCCAGGTGGATTGTGGCAAACTTTAAACAACACTTTTTATGGATATCTTTAAGAAATGGCTTTCTTCTTGCCACTCTTCCTTAAAGGCCAGAGTTGTGCAGTATACGACTGATTGTTGTCCTATGGACAGAGTCTCCCACCTCAGCTGTACATTTCTGCAGTTCATCCAGAGTGATCATGGGCCTCTTGGCAGCATCTCTGATCAGTTTTCTCCTTGTATGAGCTGAAAGTTTAGAGGGACGGCCGGGTCTTTGTAGATTTGCAGTGGTCTGATACTCCTTCCATTTCAATATTATCGCTTGCACAGTGCTCCTTGGGATGTTTAAAGCTTGGGAAATGTTTTTGTATCCAAATCCGGCTTTAAACTTCTCCACAACAGTATCTCGGACCTGCCTGGTGTGTTCCTTGTTCTTAATGAGGCTCTCTGCGCTTTAAACTGACCTCTGAGACGATCACAGAGCAGGTGCATTTATACGGAGACTTGTTCACACACAGGTGGATTCTATTTATCATCATTAGTCATTTAGGTCAACATTGGATCATTCAGAGATCCTCACTGAACTTCTGGAGAGAGTTTGCTGCACTGAAAGTAAAGGGACTGAATCATTTTGCACGCCCAATTTTTCAGTTGTTTATTTGTTAAAAATGTTTGTAATATCCAATAAATTTCGTTTCACTTCATGATTGTGTCCCACTTGTTGTTGGTTCTTCACAAAAAAATTACAGTTTTATATCTTTATGTTTGAAGCCTGAAATGTGGCAAAAGGTCGAAAAGTTCAAGTGGGCCGAATACTTTCGCAAGGCACTGTATCAAATAAATGATTATCATGTCTCTCATATTTGTGAAAATATATGAGAGACATATTTTCACAAACTGACACTACCTGCAGTGTCAGTGCACTGCAGTTAGCATGCTTTAGCTTAATCCTTGTGCAAATAAAAGTGCTTCCTATTTTGGCAAATCCAGTCCAGTTTTTTCCATGGACATGATGGAGTGTGTTAAGCATATTTCAAGTGTACGGTGTTTCAATAAGAGGATGGCAAACTTTTTTTTATTTTGTATTATTATCTTAGACTAGCCTAAACCTGCTCAAAATCAATGTGTATTCTCTTGGTCTCATTAGCTCCCCCGATGGTCTCATCAACAGAGCTGAGCGCACATCATGGACCCATCAGGACATTCAGTCACATCCAGCCGACTGAAGAACAGCTTCATCCGCCAGGCTGTCAGGAAGCTGAACTTTCTCCCGTCCCTCCCTCCACCTGCAGTCACAAAGTGTTGTGGTAAATATCAATCGCAAGAGGCTTTGAAAAGGACAGTGTTTTAGGTCGTGGTCAGTCCTTTTGGAAATGGAACAGACTCAGGTTCTTACCGTCTCCACGTGTGTGCAGTATTGTATTGTTTTAAAGGTCTGCACCAGAGTGTGTGGAGATCGTTCTATGATTGAATTGTGTTCTGTGGAATGTGTAATGCAGCTCTGTGTCAGACACAAGCCCCGCCCACAAGTCCCAGGAAAATACCCAGGAATTGAGCAGGAATCGTCTGCCCCTTTGCAAGACACTCAAGATTACCCACATGGGGACAGGTCCGAGGCTGAGTGTTACGGTAGTGGCCATTTCAAATCACTGTATATCTGCACTGCCCCTTACTCTGCTCTCCCCCACACTCGTATAGGAGAAACACTGGCATTTAACCACATTTACTCAGAGTAGGAGGAGAGTGCACGGCTCGCACTCAGCAAAACGACATTGGTTAAAGCCGGATCCTTCATAAAGCCCAATGATGTGCACCCAGAGTCTTATTGCAGTAATAACCACACATTTATGTTTCAAATATGCCGTGCTTTGCAAAGAGGATGGACGGATGGAGAGCCAGTCGTGGTGAATAGCGAAGTCTACTGCCCCCTGCAGGTGAGAAGGCCACTGCTGTTTTTAAATTGTGATTTGGGGATGAGCTGCACTGCGGAACGTCAGCTTCTGCGGACCGGTTACGTGAAATGCTTCCACAGCGGACCTTGTGTGTGTGTTAGTGTGTGTGTTAGTGTGTGTGTGTGTGGTGGAAAATGACACAGAAACCACAAAGTTCAAGGCGGGGGACTCCTGATCCAATGCACATGGAGGGAATGAACACACACGAGAGCCTGGTTCATTTAAAGCCAACTGATCAATAACATGCCAAAAGTCCGGAGACTGCTCCCTGAGGTTCTCACCGAGTTTAGTCCTGACTCCGGGACAGACCTCTTCCTGAGGTTCTCACCGTGTTTAGTCCTGACTCTGGGACAGACCTCTTCCTGAGGTTTGTAGCCATACCGCCTTTGCTCTGCCCGATCCGGTCAGATCATGGAAGCTAAGCAGGGAAGGGCCTGGTCGGTGTTTGGATGGGAGACCGTTTGGGAACACCAGGAAGCCTAGAGAATGTAGTGAGCGAGTGAATGAGTGGTTGGTGGTGGTCGGAGGGGCCGATGGCGCAGACTGGTTGCCTTGCTTCCGTCAGTCTACACCAGGGCAGCTGTGGCCGCAATAGTAGCTTACTACCACCAAGTATGGAGTAAATGAATAGTGCAATGTAATGCGTCTTTTTGAGTGTCCAGAAAAGCGCTATATAAAACCAATGCATTATTATTATTATGAGGTTCTCACCGTGTTTAGTCCTGACTCTGGGACAGACCTCTCTCTGAGGTTCTCACCGTGTTTAATCCTGACTCTGGGACAGACCTCTCTCTGAGGTTCTCACCGTGTTTAGTCCTGACTCTGGGACTAGCAGGAGACCACTTGAGGTCCTCAGAGCTGACATGGTTTATATGGCTCTAACTTGTCAGAGATGTTATTGTTGCGAGATCGTGATGAGGCCTGTTGTGGTTGAACTGTTTTAAAGTCTGTTTTATAAGCTAGTGTCGAGACCTGAGCACTGGACTAATATGGTTCTATTTGCCTGCACTAGAGTCTGTGTTCAGTGGGAGTCCAGATGATGGTTTCTCTGCTCTCTGCTGGCGCTCTCGTCCCTCCTCTGTCTGTGCAAAAAGCATCGGAATCATGGCGCAGGGTCGAGCTCTCTGGTTTATATTTTCAAAGGAATTATGAATATGATCTTTTAAATGCCTGAATTCCAGACACTATGCACTGATGCCACAGTTGCGCCTGTCTAAATCAACACGGTGGACATGTATTATATGGTTTATGGATTTCTGGAACCTGTGCCAGACCAGGGGCTGAATATGAGCTGTCACTCGGAGATCATCGGTTTAAAGGTCCCAGGTTCCTGGCTGGACGGGGCCTTTGAGGAGTTTGCATGTTCACCCTGTGTCTGCGTGGGTTAGTGATGTGACGTCCATGACCGAGCGGCTCTTTAGGGTGAATGGATCAAACCGGATCTTAATTGTGAAAAGAGACGGATCTTTTTTAAAGTCAATTTGACCCAGAACTTCGAACCAAAACAAAAAAATTCACAAACACGTATTTAATATCAGTCCCGTTGTAATTTTAGATGGTTTCAATTTTAAAAAAGTGCATTTTATTGATCATGTCTTAGATATTGTGAATTATCTGGCTGGTGTTATTCAAATTTGACATTAACAAGAGCCAGTCTTTGGAACGGCTCTTTGAAACGCACAGATTCCCAAGATTTGGCTCCCAGAAAAGAGCCATAAATCCCACCACTCTGCTTTCCCCTACCACTAAACAAATAGGCTAATGGTGTAGATGCGAGGGGCCGATGGCGCAGACTGGCAGCCTCGCCTCCGTCAGTCAACTCCAGGGCAGCTGTGGCTACAAAGGTACCACCGTGTATAGGGGGAATGCAAATTGTCCCGTGTAGAGCCCTTTGTGGCCATGTCTGTGAAAGCCGGTATATAAAGCCCTTTCCTTCCCTCCACAATATGTAAAAGAGCTGTTATAAGTAGCAGTGAATAATTTAAAAACGCGCTGTTTGTGTGGCACCATGCGACAGACCAAAGCCCTGACAGCTGATTAGGCTTCTCTTTAAAGTCCTCTTGTCAGGCCTGGACCTCCCGAGGAGAGCTCTTTGTAGCTTTGTGTGAAATCCACTTTAATGGAGGCTGGATGTGGGAGCGGGGCTTTTTGTCTTGAGAACATTATGTCCCGTGTGTGCGAGGCGGAGACCACCTCACCGGGGCACGGCGGGGCGCTCTCTGAATAAAGCCGCTCTTTTAGAAAATGACACCATTACGACCCTCATCCTGTTGCATTACCTGACTTGATTTTGCGTTGCCACGGTAACCGCTCCATTACGGCTCTAATTGCCGGAGCAGAACAATACATGTCATCGTTTCGGAGAGATTTCTGCGGCGCCGGCTCTGAGTCATTGTCATGGTAATTGTGCGAACGCGTGTGCTGCACCTGGAGCGGTAAAGGTCCTACAGGAAGCTTTCTTCAGCCGCTTCAGGAAGCCTTTCTAGTGTCCCCTAAAGGCCCATATGTGAGAGGGCTTTCTAGTGTCCCCTAAAGGCCCATATGTGAGAGGGCTTTCTAGCGGTTTACCCTGTAGTATTTTGTAAAAGCATGCAGTTGTGGGTAGACTAAAAATATTTTTACTGATGTTACTCACCGTGACAGTGTTGCTCCCTGACAGTTGTAACATGTGAAGAATGGAGATGTTATACATTTGTTTGGAAAGTTTATTATTATTATTATTATTTATTTTTTTCCGGATTTACCCATCATCCCAAAACATACAGAATGGCTTAATCCCCCTGCCAGCTGATTCTGACCATTAGCCTGGCTCCACTACTGCGGTCGCCCACTGCTCCGTATGCACCATAAGAAGATCTTTATTTATAAAGCGCCTGGCACAGGCTCGGTTACATGAGAGCATTTACATTCACTCCACACTCAGTGGTGGAAAACCTTTGTAGCTTCAGTTTCCCCTGGGGGAGACTGCACACATCTGCGGCAACCATCATTCATTCACGTACACACATCATTTATCCCGGTCTATTGTACATGTTTTTAGTGGTAGGGGAGGATGTGGACAAGGACGAGGACTACCACGACAACGATATGACGGCGGCGGGGCCATGCATGAAGACAGACGGGGACGTCGAGGGCGAGACGACGGCCACCTGGACAGACGCGGCGGGATGGAGTGGCAGGCTCTCCACGTACGTGTCCCGTACGGCCCCGTGACCTCCACGCAGACGGACACAGGACCAACCGAGCAACACTTCCGGGCACGCCCTTTTAGCCCCATTTTAGTCCTCTTTTAATGTATGTTTTATCCTGTGATTGTATTTTTACTTACTTTAAATCCTATTTTAATCCTTTTAACCTGGTTTTATCATTGGCTACACCATGACATTTGCGACATTGCTTGAGACTGCTTGGAGACTTCTCTGAGACTTTTTCAAGTCTCCATGCAGTCTCCGCTGAAATTTAACCTGTTTATTTTCACCGACACTATCTGGAGACTCACCTTATTGCCAGGGGACGTCTCGGACACATCTCCGTGACCAGCGGTGACTTTAATCCTTAACTAGTCTCAAACTAGTCTTCAGGCCGATGAGCTAGGCCCTTGTGACTCCACTATGATTGTGAAGGTCCAGCCGTAGCCTGGAGGTTCTTCAGATGGGGGAGTTCAGTCCGGTACATTTACAGCTGGGTCTATTCTGTATACTCCAGAGTGGTCTTTCTTTGGATTTAACGTCTCCTGTTCCGATACGATCCTTTGGATTTAACGTCTTCTGTTCCGATACGATCCTTTGGATTTCAAACATTTTCCAAACTAGGTCCCAGAGTGGAAAGATCTCAAAACGCCGTTTACGTGGCGCCGTTGTTACAACGTCTCCGCAACTTTGACTAAAACGATGACATCACACACCAGAGTGGAGTCAGTTATCCATGGGCGTTGGAACCATTCAATGTGGGGGGACGTGTCACATTTTCAATGACTGTCCATTAGGCCACTTTAAGTTTACCCTCTGCCAGCTGGAGCAACCCTAGCCCAAACCGAAAACGTGTTGCACTAAGCGTTCTCCTCACTCTGGGACGGTCTCTTCATGTTCGGGTTGTGTCATGCGCCCGCAGCACTACGTCAACTGTAGCAGACGGCAATGGGCAAGGGAGAGCCCGGGTGCAAGCGCCTCCCGCCCGCCTGTCTCCGGGCTGGCTGGACCGGAGGCTCAGCCAGGGGCCTTCCGCGGCTGAGACCGAGGATATCAGCCCCGGTCCAGGAGGCGTTCGCACTCGCTCGGAGTGGGGACAGAACGTGAGCTGGCCGCGTTGGGTTGGAATATTCATTCACTTAAGTCCGCTCCACTCCAGCCTGTCAGTAGCATGGGCGTCAGAACCATTCATTGTGAGGGGGACGTGTCCCCCCCACTTTTGAAAGTGGGGGGGACACGTGACCTCCCCTGTGTTGGGAGACACAGGGGAGATCCGTCTTCTCCAGGGCCGGTACTTCTCCTCCCGGGGTTAACTCCCTCAACTTCCACGCTGTAACTCGCTACCTGCACCGGTCGCCATATCCTACCCTCCGGTCATACTCTCACACACAGACTCCAACACACCCGTCCGCTTTGCGGGTCTCACTCGTGAGGAACATCAGTTTGACGTGTTTGTAAAGCGGGTGATGAAACTGATGTAGCGTGAGTTTGGGGAAACTGCACCGGGCTAGCACGAGTGCACCGGTTAATACGCCCGTTAAACCTCGCTGTCCGGACTCTAACTTAACCAAATAACATCTGAATTATTCCTTTGACGGATAAATGTTTGCTTCCTTTACCCCTTGACTCAGTTTTATCTGCGTTTGTGGGAAATGTGAAGATACAAGCGTTGAGATGTTTCTTTACGATGGCAGGAGTTAACGGGTGTGGCTGAATCTGAATAAATGAGGATACAAACAGCGCCACACACAGGCCCGGCAGGTGAATCACGCCGTTTTCACAGACCTGAGTCGACCCATGTGGACGCACACATTTATTAAACTGACTTTATGCTTACAGACAAAGTTTCTGAAAATATAAGCGTTTTGTCTCATGTGGATATAGCCTTAGACGACGGCAAAGCTTTACTGAATGTACTGACCTTTGGGGATTTCAGATAATTACAGAGCTTAACATTTATACATCATCAAAGGTTAAGTGTTTCTGCTTTTAGTGCGTTTGTTTTTAATATACTGTAAATGTCATGCTATACCTCGCTATACTTTTATACAGGGGAGAGAATTCAGACTTTCAGTGACACAAACTGTGGCAAACTTTAAAAATATCTGTCGCCTCATCCATGCATTTTTTCTTTTAGCCGTTAGCATTAAGCTGTAAAACATCAGGACATCGACCACATTTGCCCGATGTCTGATTAGAAATCATTATTCAGTGTACAGACCTTTTGAGATGTTACTTTAGATAAGAATCAGCGTGTACAGTAAAACTGTACTGAGCTAAATGCTAAATCATTATGGTTAAGTTTCTGCTTTTTGGGCGTTTTTGAGACACTAATGGCACACCTGACCGCACTGACTGCGCTGCTGCTTCTATTTGGACGCTTGTAATCAGACGCTAGTATGTGTCACCTCAGGCAGAACCACTGCTGCACGATTCCATAGAAAAAAAAAAACCTCTGCGCTGTTGCTGCTAAGCACTAAGATATGAATGAAAACTGTTTCCTGATTCTTTGTTTGTACTTTGGTGTCTGTCCAGCGATCATGTCATGATAAAATTCATTTTTAAACATGTTTGTAATTCAGTGCCTTGTTAAATGCGCCCACGTTCGTGTTTTCACAAGTTTATTGAAGCTATGACTCCTCTGATCCGAATGCCTGGGCTCGGGAAAGGCATTTCAAACCACAGCTGCTGATCCGATCGTCATAATACTTCCTCCTTTCAGACGGTGTCTCCGTTTCACTTGTGTCTTTATGATGTAGAACAGTGGTTCCCCAAGTCGGGACTGGGGCCCCCTGGGGGGCCTCCGATGACCTGCAGGGGGGCCTCAAAGCTTGTTTACCAAACATGTACACAAACACAATATTTAGTTTTAAAGGAAAAGTACATTTCTTTGCCACATTATACTGCAGTAAACCAGTATTTAGCCTGCACAGTCATGGGTATATGTTGCTTTTTGTGTAATTTTGCTGTAATAATAATAAATTCCTCAGAATATAGTAAATATATTATTAATGGGGGGCCCCGAGAGATTTTCAGATCAATAAGGGGGCCGCGACGTCCCGGCCTTTGGGAACAGCTGATGTGGAAGATGTTGCTTCAAATTCAGATGATCAATAAATGATTCCAGAATGTGTGTTTCACTCCTCCTGTCTCCTCACGCGGTATGAAGTGGGAGGGGTTACAGAGGTATGAAGTGGGAGGGGTCACAGCGGTATCCACCTGCCGCCACACACACTCGTCACTTCCCATTCCCACCCCACAGGGATCCACCGCACCTGCCGCCGCACACACTCGTCACTTCCCATTGACAATACACAGGGATCCACCGCACCTGCCGCCACACACACTCGTCACTTCCCATTGACAATACACAGGGATCCACCGCACCTGTCGCCACACACACTCGTCACTTCCCATTGACAATACACAGGGATCCACCGCACCTGTCGCCACACACACTCGTCACTTCCCATTGACAATACACAGGGATCCACCGCACCTGCCGCCACACACTCGTCACTTCCCATTGACAATACACAGGGATCCACCGCACCTGCCGCCACACACACTCGTCACTTCCCATTGACAATACACAGGGATCCACCGCACCTGCCGCCACACACACTCGTCACTTCCCATTGACAATACACAGGGATCCACCGCACCTGCCGTGTTAACCGCGTTTGTGTGTAGGCACCTTAAAGGTATGTACACGCCTAACCGGACGAATCGCACAACTCTTGGAACACTTGTCATCAGACGCTCGCCATCGCATGTGTTCACTTCAGGAGGAGCCGCTGCTGCGCGGTTCTGTGAATGAAAATAGTTTCTTGATTCTTCGCTCATGCTTTGGCGACAGTGGAAATGTTTAACCGCCTTCTTCTGACACCACTCACTGACTCACTACATTCGGGTTTCCCATCGAAGTACCAACAAGGCCTTTCCCTGCTTAGCTTCCAAGGTGCGGTCACATAAAGGCAAACCTCACCTTTAATTATTTCACGAGCACCTGTATATATTTTATTACAAAATAAAAAAATAATAATATATATCACTGTACAATAATTATAGGTGCTCATCATATACAGTAATTAGAATATCATGAAAAAGTTCATTTATTTCTGTAATTAAACTTAAAATGTGAAACTAATATATTACATAGACTCAGCACATGCAAAGTGACATATGTCAAGCCTTTATTTGTTATAATTTTGGAGATTATGACTTACAGTCCATTTTCAACATTGTATTTATTTATTTATTTAAAAAATATTTTTTTTTACAAACTGAGCCATAATCCTCAAAATGATAACAAATAAAGGCCATACATATCTCACTTTGCATGTAATGAGTATTAGTTTCACAGTTTAAGTTGAATAACAGAAGAGAATGCACTTTTTCATGATATTCTAATTATATGACGAGTGCCTGTATAACATAGCATAATGTTATTGCTGACCTTGACACAATGGAATTATATTAATTATTACAGATATGTAAAATAGTATTATAAGGTAATGATACTATTACGACTATAATGTACCTTTTTATGTATGTGTATATTTTCTCTTTCCAAATAAAATTATGTTCACCTCTTATTATAGATGTTTTTGCTTATGTGTTTGTTCACTCCATGCAGTTAACTTTACCAATCAAATGTGTATCCGCTTAATCCCTTAGCCTCATGTATTTTTCCTTTGTCTCCGTGCTGTATGGAACCTGTTGTATGTGACAATATATAAAAGAAATAAACAAGGCAGGTCTGTAAAGCTATAACAGTGCCCTCAGCTACCAAAAAGTGCCCGAGCACTTGTGGAGAGATTTGAACGGTGAATGTTCTTGACGACGTAAGACCTGTGGACCCGTGTCTTTTTTCGAGATGGACGGTGGTTTTACCCTGCTGCGTGTGGACAAGGCCTTAGATTGCTGACGCTGCTTCTGTGATTTCTATGATCAGTCCACTGTGAGCGTAACCATGGCGACGGTAAACTGCTGCGTGGCCATGATGTTGGGAGTATAGGAGAAGGCTGCACCCTCTGAGCCCGTTCCACACAGCCATAATCAATGCCTTTGAACAGACGGAGTCCCAGTTCCCGGGAAATGGTGGTTAATGATTTCTGAAGCATTTCGGTCGTCTCCTCCTCCGGCGGGACAATGGGACGAGAATGACGTACAAGGCGCTGATTACAGATAATTATGAGCCCTGATTAGGGCTTTTAATTAGCACTGCTCAGCACTCGAACTGGAGAGAGCTGTGGGGATGAGGACAGAGAGGGAGGCTGGGTGGGAGGGGTCACAGAGGTATGAAGTGGGAGGGGTCACAGCGGTATGAAGTGGGAGGGGTCACATAGGTATGAAGTGGGAGGGGTCTCAGAGGTATGAAATGGGAGGGGTCACAGAGGTATGAAGTGGGAGGGACACAGAGGTATGAAGTGGGAGGGGTCACAGTGGTATGAAGTGGGAGGGGTCACAGAGGTATGAAGTGGGAGGGGTCACAGTTGTATGAAGTGGGAGGGGTCTCAGAGGTATGAAGTGGGAGGGGTCACAGTGGTATGAAGTGGGAGGGGTTACAGTGGTATGAAGTAGGAGGAGTAACAGTGGTATGAAGTGGGAGGGGTTACAGAGGTATGAAGTGGGAGGGGTCACAGAGGTATGAAGTGAGAGGGGTCACAGCGGTATGAAGTGGGAGGGGTCACAGTGGTATGAAGTGGGAGGGGTCACAGAGGTATGAAGTGGGAGGGGTCACAGTGGTATGAAGTGGGAGGGGTTACAAAGGTATGAAGTGGGAGGGGTCTCAGAGGTATAAATGGGTCACGTCTACGTCACATCAGTGCTGATGGCACCCAAAGGTTACCGCTCCTTCTTGAGGGAGAACAGCTCGTGATGTGATGTTGGATTCATTTTACTGACTCGAGTTCAAATGAATCACTCACCGAAGTGAATGGGGTGTTTTGAGTCGTTTGATTCAGTGAGTCAGTCTAATGTAAACCACTGTTTAAACAAAATGAAAATATTACAGTAGTCGGGAAAATATCATAGAGAACAAAAAACGTAACCTCCACACATAATTAAATCCATTAATAATTGTAGTTTAATAAAAACAATACATGGTGATTTGATTGTACGGAGAGCGAGAGTTACGAGACGAGTCAGCGTCATAGCCTGTGCTGAATGAGATGAACGAGTCGTTCAGAGCTGAAGGACCCTAAGGGGAACGGGACGGGGCCGATCCAGAACCACAGTGAGGCGTTCACTGCTCGTACGGCTCAGGGGAAGTAGTTACTAGTTGTAAACAATAGGCTTTTGTTTTTTGTGCTCAAATGAGCTACACACACATAACATTAGTGAGCCATTCATTCCAATCACGCAGCCAATGATGTAGTTTTGCTTTTGAGCAAACGGTTCATGGTTCATTCAGCAGCTAACCTACTAGCTGCTAATGCTAACATTAATGTGCGTTTTAAAACCCAGAGAATCATTCATTAGACCTAACCCCGATGTATGTTTAATAAGTCTGAATATTTACCGATTAAAGACGTTACAAACAGCATAATACACGGTCACCAGGGGGAGCAGTTTCCCCAATAATGAGCCCGGACAGAGAGGAGCGATCCATAAACTCTCTCATATCATTTTGTGTGTCCGTAATCAACACTTTCCTGTGGTTCTGATACTGGTTCAAGAGATGATCCTGTTCCCACACACACACTGATGCAACTTTTTAACTCTTGATTCCCCCAAACGTTGCCCATCTATGAAATGGGAGGAGTCGCAGAGTCGATTTAGTTGATTGATTCATTTGTGTATGCATACCAATAAATATATGAAACAGAAACAAAATCATAAATGAAATGAATCGAAGGGACAAACAGAAACATGATAAAAAAAACCTCCTGAAACGTCCTTTTCGATCACAGATCCACAAACCACGCAAACAGGTCTGGTCCTTATTGATTAGAAGAACAATATCTGAGTCACACTGTCGATCACGCCAGTGTCTTATGGAGTCACTCAGGGACATTTGGTCTTCACAGCAGAGGGGTACTCTGCTGGACTTGCCTCATCTCTCTCTCTGCCACCTCCATTTTCAGCTGTTGCATAATTAATTAGCCGCACTGTTCTCCATCAGCGCAATTACCCACGAGTTGAAGTGCGGAGGAGGGAGTGGAAGGAAGAAGGATTTCTAAAAACTCTTAAAACAAAAGACAAGTGGGTCACGCCGCGCGTTAAACAAGTGGCTGCAGATGCGCGAGCTACAGTACGTGCCGATGAAGGGGTTATGCAGATGATGTCCCCGCAGAGCAACAGACGCCAAACGAGCGCTAACGCCGACGCCACATCGACAATGGTTTTCAGGTTTCAACTCCTATGGACCTATGGTTACCTTTATTGTTTTGTCACAAACAGACCTGGAGGCACAGTTCACTCCAGTCACAGTTTTGAGTCAATCCTCTTCAGTCAGTCATTTCCTCCAGGTTTCTTCTTCTACGGTTGAAGCTCCGATCTGCACTTCCTGGGTTTAGTATTCCTAATGCCTGCAGAAAGTTCACACCTCGCCCTAACCATTAAATAGAGGCCACCTGTGTGTAATCTACTCTCAGTATAATTCCAGCTGTTCTGTGAGGGCCTCAGAGCTATGGTCAGAGTGTATTGGTCACTAAACAACATCATGAAGGCCAAGGAGCTCACCAGAGAGGTCAGGGATAAAGCTGTGGAGAAGTTTAAAGCAGCGTTAAGTTCTACAAAGATTTCCCATTTTGAACATCTCACGGAGCACTGTTCAATCCATCATTCAGAAATGGAAAGAGTATAGCACCACTGTGAACTTACCAAGACACAGCCGTCCACCTAAACTAACAGACCGAACAAGGAGAGCACTGGTCAGAAATGCAACCAAGTGCCCCAAGATAACTCTGGAGGAGCTGCGACGTACTGCCGCTGAGCTGGGGGAATCTGTACATGGGACAACTATAAGTCGTATCTACACAAATCTGGCCTTCATGGACGAGTGGCAAGAAGAAAGCCATTATTGAAAGGAGGCCATAAGAAATCCCGTTTGAAGTTTGCTAGAAGTCATATGGAGGACACAGCTACCATGTGGAAGAAGGTGCTTTGGTCAGATGAGACAAACATTGAACTTTTTGGCCCAAATGCAAAACATTATGTATGGAGCAAACCTAACACTGCTCATCGTCCTGAGTGCACCATCCCCAGTGTCAAATATGGTGGGGGGGCATCATGCTATGGGGCTGCTTTTCCTCAGCGGGGACTGGGAAGATTGTAAGAATAGTTGGGAAGATGGATGGAGCCAAATACAGAGACATTTTGGAGGAAAACCTGCTGGAGTCAGCAAGAGAATTGAGGCTGGGGCGGCGATTCACCTTCCAGCAGGACAATGACCCTAAACACAAACATCTACAATGGAATGGTTTAAAAACACACATATTAATGTGTTAGAATGGCCCAGTCAAAGTCCTGACCTAAATCCTATTGAAAATCTGTGGAAAGACCTGAAAACTGCTGTTCACAAACGCTCTCCTTCTAATGTGACAGAGCTGGAGTTGTTTTGTAAAGAGGAATGGGCTAAAATGTCAGTCTCTACATGTGCAAACCTTGTAGAGTCAAACCCCAGAAGACTTGCTGCTGTTATTGCAGCAAAAGGGGGTTCCACAAAGTATTAAGTCATGCTGTATGAATACTTATGCACGCCCCACTTTTCTATTTTTTTAAAAATAACAGAATCATGTATCATTTTGCTTTCACTTCACAGTTGTCTGTTACTTGTGTGTGAACTTTCAGTAAACAAAATTCAAAACAAAATCTTTATGTTTATGGTTGTAAACATGACAAAATGTGCAAAGGTTCAAGGTGTATTAGTACTTTCGCAAGGTACTGTAAATAGCACTAAATGCACTGCATTAACGTTATTTGATAAAGACGCGCGTCGGCCCCCATCTTGCAAACTTGTGTTGACCAATAGGGCGCTCTCCTTGTTAAGATAGGCAGGCGGAGAACGTCACCTCATCTATTTAGTGTAAGGGACTGACCTGTGAGAAAAGGGAAAAAGCTTTTGTGATATATAGGTTATCTATCTATCTATCTATCTATCTATCTATCTATCTATCTATCTATCTATCTATCTATCTATCTATCTATCTATCTATCCATATAAATAAATATATATAAAGCACATGTAAACTCAACAGAAAGGCCTCTTTCTAAGGTCATTGGAATCATGCACCATCAAATCTGATCTTTGTCACGTTCAGTGCAGTAAAAAAAGATATCATTGACCTTAACAGCATAAAGACTTTTTTTCCAGAAATGACGGACAGAGAATGACACTGAATGATGACAATAAGCCTTTTAATTCATTGGTGTCGCGAGCGCTGACTCTCAGGTTCGTTTATGAGCTTCATGTTTCATGCTACAGCATCTGGGGGATTTGGCTTGTCACTTTCTTTCTTTCTTTGACTCGGATCCAGCCTCGTCCTCTCTTTAAACTTTGCATCAAACACATCCAAACTTTCCCTCAGAGCCTCCGTGTTGGGCTGTGCTTCCGGTTCATGTCTGTGTGATGTTAGCTCATTTTATACTTTTGAAATGGATAAACAAAGAGAAACGCTCTGATGCATGACATTATTATTGTATTTTAAAATAAAAATTATCCATCCATTTTCTTCCACTTGTCCGTTGCCGGGTCGTGGGGGCAGCTGTTGGAGCCCAAATCACAAGACATCTCCTGTGATATCAAAGGAATTAGTCAAATGTGGAACGCTGCGTGGTTTCACTTTACATTTTGCCTTTTAAACTTTTAAGGCCAACATGCTGCACGCTAACGTCCCAGCTGAGAGCGAAGGACAGAGGGAGGTGAGAGAGAACCGCTCGCCCTCTGTGCTTCTTAAACACTAAGTCAAAATTGGAAAAAAGTGAGCTCCAATTTGCATTTCCAAATGTGGAATATGAGCTCTGAATAAGTCGTCCTCCAAGTGTTAACGGGCGACGGTGGCACAGTTGGTAGAGCGGGTTGTCTCGTGATCGGGAGGTCGTGTGTTCAAATCCCAGCTCCCGCAAATGCACATTGTTGTTGTGTCCTTGGGCAAGACCATAGATATAATAATTAGAGATAGATTATTACCTCAGCCCTATTCATAGGAAAGGTTTCCCAGTTGTCTATGAAACTTACATGGCCGGTCAGAAAGGCTTCCTCTTTTTTGGGCTGATGAACAAAAACCAGCGTGGTTAAAAATATTTCACCTCCCCCAGCGTGGTCACATGGGTCATAGTGATTTTTAGGGAAGAAAAAAACTCTTTGGAGCCAGGCTTTGAAGCCGTTCTTGGGATGTTCGAAGTCCCATTAGAATCAATGCTCCCAAGTGTCTCTTGGAGTCGCCTCTGGCCACAAGGGGGTGGTATTACAGCAATGTCAGCTCCCCGCCATGAGGACCATAGAGAAGCATGTTCCTCGCCCATTGGGCAAGACACTTCACCCTAGTTGCCTCCAGTGTCTGCGTACACTGGTTCCTACTGTAAAGCGCTTTGGGCCTGATAAGGGTAAAAAAGCGCTATATAAGTTAAGTCCATTTTCCATTTGACAAAGATGGTCCGCACAGCAGTGAAAGCTCCCACATTTTTCATTATTTAATAATAAATAATAATAATAAAACGCTGGCATATTCTGCAATCTGATGCAAGCCTCACCACCTCGAATGGTCTAAAAAATGCCCCCAAATCTAAGTAATATGTTGGTACGAGTTCACCTATACCTGTCTCAACACAGCCTCACTTTCTTCATTCTGTTCCACAAGGAAATGATCGGTGTGGACACTGTGCACAGTGCAACTTTACACACACAACTCAGACCTTCAGTCACCCCAGAACTGGGAGGTCCTTTTAAATCAAAGGAGTGAAAGACAATGAACGTGATCTACTACTAGGGCATTGAGTTGCTGGACATCGATCCAACATCCGTGCTAACGATACAAAGAGCCTGGTGGCTGTCCATTTCCCTCTGAAACAACACAACGTCAGCTCCTTGAGATGTGTGGGAATGGTGAGACATCAACACGTTATTACTGCAAAGAGAAGCCTTGTGGACGCATACCCTGGAAACTAGAGCTCCAAAGGGACTAAATGATGACATTGATTTCAGACCATTTTTGTGACTCTTGAAGGGCAGTTTGTGTGTTGACCTCTGCTGCTTCTGACGTGGGACAAATGTTTACATCACTGCTTGTATTGTGTGTGGGCTTCTCGTGCTACTCACAATCCTGTGGTGTTGGCGTGGATACCTCACAAATACAGGTGTGTCTCTAACACGTCCATGCTCCGGGAGAAATGACGTTTGGTTTAGCTCAATTTTCCCTGCAAATATAAATAATAGGATTAATCTAAAAAAGAAATACACAATTAAAGTGAAGAGAGATTAAAGGTGCACTCTGGAACTTTTAATATATTTTCAAACACTTTTTATTGGTGAGTATGTGACCTGTTAGTGACCCAGTGGTCGGCATGGCGCCTTTAGTTTCCATCACAGTGGCCTCTACGACGCTCCAGGATCAGAGTTTCTGGAAGGTTTTCACCGCTGACGGACCCTCCCACCAGGAAAACTACAAAACAAAACAATTGATCCCGGAGCGTTGTAGAGACCACTGTGATGGAGGCGCCATGCTGACCACTCATACAGGCGCCGGGTCGCAAAAAGGTCAATTACGCACAAATATCAAGTTTGTTTTCTCGTATAAAAAGTTCCAGAATGCACCTTTAATGACGGATAAAAACAGCTCATCCAGCAAAATACAGTAGGTAACTCAATCCTACTAATGTTATTGGTGTCGTTTTGAATGTGTGTTTAATTTGAATGAGGTTCGACTCCTCCCCCGCTTTTTTAACCTCTTAACCCCCACCCGAACTGAGCACATTTTCTCCAGTGTGCCTTCACCCAAACCTAAAAGCTTCTCGGAACAAAGCGTCAACGGCAGGGTCTAAAACTTTCCGAGCTCACACGGGACAATTTATTGCATTGTTGTTTATCTGTCCGCCCTTGATCATTTGATTCGTGATCACGTGACATTTTTGGTCACGTGATCTCTCTTTTTTTAAAACATCTCCACACCTGTGATCAATGTGACATGCCCCGACGTAGACCTGTGCGGCCGAAACGCGTGGGCTGGTCCACTTGTGAATGAAGGACTTTTACTTTTGCTTCATGACTCGAGTGCTGTTCTACAAGCCAGTCCCAGCTAATGCGTTCCATCTATACAGAGCCTTCATTTATTGATCATTCTTTCTGATGCGGAACGCTCCATTCCACAAAGCTCGCTCAGACTCACACAAACAGCCCGATAGCCAACCATGTAGTATGTGTTCAGCAATAGCACAATCAGTTCGCTTCTGAGCTTTATTTTTGATGCGGACAAATAGGCTCTATGCAAATGACACGGGACTTCCAAGTGGATCCTAAGTCGGTGCTTCCGTATCCGGTCTCCGTTATTTCCCTGTGAGGTCTTGTCTAAAACAAAGTATAGTTCAAGGAAACATCACAGACAGTGAGATACTGATCCGAAGTGACTCGCTACGTGTTAAAAACATTACGTTGGATGTAAATTCTTGACTGCAGGAAACGTCTGTGTTTTTTTGAGGTAGGACTTTTTATCTCAGCGCTAACGTCTAGCATCAAAAAACACACCCACAAAAATAAACGTCTAAAAGTATTTACACTAAAGACAGGCAGATTATATTTTGAGCAGGCTCGTTTAAAATCGTGTAGCTATTTTCATTTTTAATTCGCGTTAGCCGTTAGCTTCAAGACAAAAACACTTGCTGTGATGAGCACGGAAGTTTCCTCTAGTGAATGTTTTGTCCTTGACGCGATGTTTTTAACCTGATGCTGTGACTCCACCAGTAACTCACTGTCTACCATGTAATCTTCAGCTATTTATGTTTTTAGACAAGACCTCATAGGGAATTAACAGAGACAGGATACGCAAACGACGACTTAGAATCCACTCGGCCGTCACGTGACGCTTGCGTGCATATAGCCTATTACAGCAAAAGGGCAACTAAAATGAGCATGAACTACAGGCCTA
This sequence comes from Proterorhinus semilunaris, assembly GCA_021464625.1. Lineage (NCBI taxonomy): Eukaryota > Metazoa > Chordata > Actinopteri > Gobiiformes > Gobiidae > Proterorhinus > Proterorhinus semilunaris. Next base: position 2,570,678 of record CM038364.1, read on the forward strand.
TGGGCTCTGTCAGAAACTGCGCCTGTTTCTCAACAAAAAGGACGTCTGTAAACGAGCTCTTACACATCACAAAGTGCATTGAATTGGTAATAATAAACATATAACATACTCAACTTGATTCAGAAGAATTGCACAACTTTCCTCAACCACATAACCAGCTGTGAGTTGTTTACATTGGAAGGACCGATGCTGGGTGGCCAGGGCTCCATCGTGGTTTTCCTCTTTAGCTTCGTCTCCAGCGCTGGATTGTCCTTTTCTGCAGTAAGTTCAAAATAATGTAAGTATTTCCAGGATGTGAACGCACTCGCCGAAAACTCTGCCATGTTACCGACTCCATGTGAAGCTTTGGACACAGAGCACATGCAGCCACAGAAGAAAAGAGCCGAGGGAGAGCTCAGGACCCAAACTAACACGTACTGATTTGAAAAATAAACTAGTACTTTATTACCTGCAGATGCAAAACTAACGCGTTACTTTACTCGTTACTCGGAAAATGTAATCTGAGTACTCTAACGCGTTACTAAGAAGCGCGTCACCCCCAACGCTGCTGAGGAGTTTGCAGGATGACCCTAATCGGGGGAATTTTGACCTTCCAAATCACCGACATGGCAGATTGGCAGCCCCTCCTGGAACCTCCACCTTAACGTGGTGGAGGGGTTTGAGCCTGAATGATCCTGGAGCTCTGTTGTCGGGGGCTTGGTGCCCCTGGTAGGGTCTCCCAGGGCAAACAGGTCCTAGGTGACGGGTCAGACGAAGAGCGGTTCAGAAGCCCCTTATGAGAGACCAACAGGCCCGGTTAGAACCATGAGGCCGTCCTTCTGTGGACCCACCACCTGCAGGGGGCGCTATAGGGGCTGGTGCAGCTCCAACAGCTGCCCCCACGACCCGGCAACGGACAAGTGGAAGAAGATGGATGGATGGATGGATGGCAGATTGGCACAGGCAGAGGAACTCAGAGGACGTCAGACATTTGGAAATTTTTTTGTTCTAATCCGGTGTGAATAGGGTCTCAGCCGTGTTTCCAGCGGGTCTCAGAGCTCTCAGTTGTGAGAAGACTCGACTCATTTGGTCGCGTGCAAAACAGTCCGATACATCTGTGTCTTGCAGCGCCGTCCTCAGTGCATTCAGGGAGGAAGCTTTCAATGGGGTTCAAGGTTGACTGATCACTTGGGAAAGTAACGGATGGGAACAAAATGTCTGACAGACAGTGTGAAATCTTCAGAAAGCAGTTGTCAAACACACTAAGAGCTGTTCCGGGGGGAAAGGCTCTATTTTTAATCAGCGGCGCCGGTTTTTGGGATGTTATTGTGCCTGGGCTCGTTCCCGTTGTGTTACTGCGGTGACTTTTCTTGCCTTTTTTTCTTTCTTTGCCTTCCACGTTCCTGCGTTTCCTGTCACCGAGCGCCGCGCCCGCTCCCACTCCGCTTTGAGGCTAAAAATAATCAACAGGATGTGTTAAAAACACGCTGCCGGGAGCACAAAGGCAGCTACCTGAGCGCCGGTGTTCAGAGGCAGTATGGCACCCAGCAGCCTGAAGAGAGAGTGCCACAGCGAGCAGCCTCGGAGCTCCGCCCGGGTCACGCGTCCAAAGTGCTTCACCTTCGCTTCGACGGTTTGTGGGGAGACACTGCACGGAAGGTCACTTTGAACAATGAATAATCAATACAAGGCGTTTTATTCTTTCACTGAATCAATGTTTCTCCATAGACTTGTACGAGACATTAGGATTTAGGATTGAAGCGCTGTAGTAGTAGAAGAAGAAATGACCAAAGTGATCAGGATAACAGAAACCTGTGTAAACGAGATTAACCTCCAAGGTCATGCAGGTCAGGTCGACACACAGTGGCAGCGCGGCTCAGCCGCAGCAGCTCAGGACTAACACCTGTACACTATTCGTTGTATGCTTGTACAATGACAATAAAGCACTTACTTACTTACTTACTTTCTTACTTACTTAAAATACTTCAGCAGGTCTGGTAGTACAGGTGAAACTCGGAAAATTAGAATATCATGAAAAAGTTCATTTATTTCTGTAATACAACTTGAAATGTGAAACTGATTTAACAAAATCATAACAAATAAAGGCTTGATATATCTCACTTTCCATGTTGTGAAAAGGGACTTTATTGTAGCTCAAAGTGTCTCCTTCCATCAGCTAATGAATCCAACACTCCTGCAAATGGTCCCTGCGACTTTAAATGGTCTCTCAGTGGTTCAGTAGAATTCACCATCATGGGGAAGACTGCTGACCTGACAGTACCTGCAGAAAACCATCATTGGCACCCTCCATAAGGAGGGAAAGGCTCAAAAGGTCAGAGCAAAAGAAGTTGGATGTTCTCAAAGTGCTGTATCAAAGCAGAACGTTAAGTGGAAGCAAAAGATGCACAAGCCGCAGGGATGAGCTCAGTCTGGAGAGGACTGTCAGGAAAAGGCCATTCAAAAGTGTGGGGGACCTTCACAAGGAGTGGACTGAGGCTGGAGTCAGTGCATCAAGAGCCTCCACACACAGACGGATCCTGGACATGGTCTTCAGATGTCAGATTCCTCTGGTTGAAGCATCCTGGTCTTCCAGAACACCTCAGCAGTGCCACTGGCTGAGAGCATCCATGCCACGCAACCACATTAAGACAGTCACTCAAGTAAAAGGACCAAACCAAGTACTAAGTACATATGCATGATTATAGTTTTCAGAGGACCCACATTTCTCTATTAAAATCCTTTTTTCATTGATTTCATGTAATATTCTAATTTTCTGAGATTTTGATGTTGGGGTTTTTACAAGCTGTAAACATAATCATCAAAATTATAACAAATAACGGCTTGACATATGTCACTTTGCATGCCTTGAGTCTATATCACATATTAGTTTCACATTTGAATTTGAATTACAGAAATAAGTGAACTTTGTCACGATAGTTTCACCTGTATTTGACCAAATCAAAAGACTAAAATTAAAATCAAATATGTTGGCGTCAGCTCGACTAAGATTGTAGATTCCGAGCTCTACAAACATGTCCTGGGAGGCTTTAACTATAGCGGTCCATGTGTCGGCTCCCTTTCAAACGTGCTCGCTCTCGGCCCGGGCGGCGTTTCCGAAAAATGTGAAACGAACGGCGAATCCAACGGCTCATTTGAATCATAACGACATGCAGATTGTGAGGGTCCGCCCGACATTGTATTGGTCCAATCATTTGATTTCATTATGTCCGAGCGTTCAGCTCACACTTCAATCAGACTTCAGACGTGTGCTAGATTAAGATGAAGCGCCGCCGCGGCCCGTGGAGGGCTTTAGGTTCTCCTGACCATGGTCCTGTCTCAGAACTGGGGAGGGCTCCAGCTCCACTTCTGCCCAGATCTGGAGAAGAACTCTTTGTTTTGATTTGTTCCAACGTGCTCTTTTTTGTTGTTGCTGCAAACACATACATTGACTGATCTGTACATTAAGTTGTATAAATATTGCATTGATTCAACATTTTCTATATGTCTTAATGAGAACTTGTAACACCTTCACATAAGTAGCACCTTCTGACGTAAAAATGTCTTATTCTTAATACAATTGTGAAGGTTTAATTCAGAATCATATTGAAATATTTCATTGTGAGCCCAATTTATTGATCTTTGAAGCCCCAAAACCGATTTGATTCTCATTTAGACAAGAATGAAAATGTGGGTCAAAGAAAAGCACACTGAGGTACTCCCTAAACACCAATCCTGTCCTATTTGGAGAGGGTTTCAGCTCCAGACTAAAGGGTCTCTGATCAGAATGAAAGTGTGGATGAACATGATGTTGCCTTATTACTAGAGGTCGACAGATATAGGTGTTTCTAAGGCCGATGCCGATGTGCACCGCCGATATTTTTGTCCGATTTAAAAAAAGGTCTTGTCTATAATCTTGTGTGTGACGCTTCTAAAGGTGCCCAAAGCGCGGCCCGTGGGTCAAACCAACAGACCAATGTTTGGTGGCCCTCAGGCTTGTTGACATGGTGCACATCACCTCTAAAACGGTTCCATGGGGAACAATTTGAACCTCTCTCAAATAAATGCTGCCCTGCACTGACCGCCGATCTGCGGCCCTCCACCCGGTATATACTACAATAATGCGGCCCTCGAAAAAAGTTTTGGACACCCTGTTCTAAACTGTAAAGCGTGTCAGTGTTGAGCTGTGACAGCAGGGGGCGCTGTATGAGAGGCATAGGGCTGATTTATTCGGGACATTCATGTCGAATGTTTATTTCACAGGAGCTCATTTGAAAGACAAAAATCAGCAGATTCCAAAACAAATTCTTGTCTCTATCTCTTATGGTTCCAAAATGATAAGCAAAAGTCTGCAACATTATTGTAAAATACGATCCAAGACTCTGTAAAACTTGTGACTGATTTTCACCACGACCCCTGAGGCCTATAGGAAGGTGTGGGAGAGCTCCTTTCAAGGTTCTGACTGATCTTTTCCCAAAAATGTGAAGTCTCTCAGTTTGAGTCCGGAGATATGTGGCCATCCCGCCTTTGCTCTGTCTGATCTCGTCAGATCTTGAAGCTAAGCAGGAAGGACCTGGTCAGTACTTGGATGGGAGACTGTTTGGGAAACGACAGCAGGCCCTTGTTGTGAAAATTGTCATGGAGTGACTCAGTTTCTCTCCTCAGAAAGCACGGCCCATTGTCCGGTTCCTGGACTAGAGATGTTTTCCCCATATCTGTGTCCATTTCACTTTGTAGATATGTCTCAATCTAAATCTGTTTCTCCTGCTCCTCCTCCTCAGATCGAGCTTTTACAACTTTTAAGCTTTCAACTCTGTTTAATCATTCATTATTGCCAGTGCAAAAGGAGGTTTTATCAGATACACATATCAAAAGAGTCACATTTATTAGCCTTGTTCAGATATAAACTACATGCATACATGATTATGTCAAAATCCTGTCTCGTGATTCCACATATATGTGGGATAATGTATTTTTCAATACAAATCGAATATTGTATTACAAACTGGTCTCTTACAAATGAAACCACTTTTAGACAAATAGAATCCTTATATAAAAAGCTTTAAAAGTTTTTGCCAGAAAACCTGTTTCGTAACCACTGCTGCTTTCTTGAGACGTACAACCTTCGAAATTTCGAACATTTTAAATTTCCTTAAATTTGCTTGTATGGTTTATAAAATACTCAACGGACTTGCACCACCGCCATTAAGGGAATTCGTAAAATTGAAATCCTCTTCTGGCAGAGCCACTCGGTCTACGGTTAGAGGAGACTGAAGTGCCCTTCAGACCTTTGGCCAGACTGTTCTTTCAGTCAGGGGCTGTAACATCTGGAACAGCAGCCCTCTCACTATAAGAGAATGCCCCACATTTAACACATTTAGGACTCAATTAAAAAACTGGTTGAAATCCAATGAACAATGTGCTCATTAGACCCTGTACAGACCTCCTGCAGGACTGAGCCGAGCCTCAGGATCCTCCGCACAGGCGTGGCTTTGTAAATAATAATTGTACATATTTATCTGTATAAAGTCTAATGTATGACCTGCCCGTGCACCGACAGCTCCATTCTATTGTGCAAGTCACAGAACGAGCGTTCGGATGTTGTTGGTGTGTGAGTTGTGTCGGCATTTGTTGTGTAGGTGTGTAGCCTCAACTTTTAAATTGTTTTGTAATTGTTGTTGGCATTATACACCTGGCCCAGGGACAACCGTTGAAAACTAGCTTTGCAGCTAATACTGACACATTTACAGAAATGTTCATTAATGTGTACTGTCCCTGTCGAATAAACTAATGAAACAAAAAAAAATAATGATTTCGAAGATTGTGAATTATTTTTCCTCACAATAATTGTGCCTCAAACATTCCGACTCATGACATCCCGAACAAGCAGGATTCTTAAAGGAGGAATGGCTCAGAAGACGTATGTATCAGATCATGCTGTGTACACCTTGAAGAATGTGAGCTCTCCAGATAGAGACGAGGTTTCTGAGTGAACCTTTGTGTCTGGCACGCGTCTGGTGACCCATCTGTTCCAACTGGACCCGGCTCACCGCTCGGCGTCCCGCGGTGCCTCCTCCGCTCTTCCCACCCTCGCAGACGTGTTCCTGCGCACACTGCCCGGGCCCCGCTCCTTCGGCCTGGGGGTGCGTGGATTGGGGGGGGGGGGGGGTGTGTAGTGGCAGATGGGGGGCCTGGGTCACCTTTAACCCTCGCTGCTCTGCGCCCCCCTCCCCCCAGTGCGCCGTGATGGGCGACCTGGCACCAAACCGGGCTCATTTATTAGCCGGACAGACTTCCACACCTGAGCCCCGCTAATGGCGCCGCCAATCAAGGGGCGTGCAGGGGCGGGGCGTCCAGCACGAGGCTTTGTCGATCAGTCATTGTCCCGTGGAGCTCCTCGGTGAGGACGTGGACGGAGCTGCTGACCTGTGCCTAAACGCCGGGCTTTCCAATTTGCAGCAATGAAATGAGGCCTTTGTTGGCGCTGATTGAGCTCTGAGGTCAGGCTTCTGAACGCCGCGGTCCAGACACCACCGCTAATTCTGAAAGATTATTTATGCACTTCAGTTACAAAAAAACACAAATGAATCCACAAAACATCAGCGTACAGTTTGGAAAAGCTTAATGTATGTTTTGGTTTTCCTTTTATTTTAAGACTATTCACATTGTCACTGAAGGGGTTCATTTATGAATGAATAAAAAAACAATTATATTATAAACAAACATTTTGAAATAGATTCTTCAAAATATAGTGCAGCAGATAAATTCATTTTTTCCACTACAATACTTCAGTACAAGCATGACATTTGGCATTTGGCTTTTTTTTTTTAAAAGACTGGGAATCCATTCATAATATTAAGGTTTTTATTCTTCAGTTTTTATCAAGTGTTTCCACGTGTCTCCGATCATTTGCTTTGGCTTCACAGGCCTAAGGTAGAGTCAACCAGCAAAGGTGAATATTGTTTGATATTTCCTAAAGCAGACTATAAAACAAAGATGGCGTCCAACATGGCCCCACAAACCTTTAACATGTGTTTCAGGATTCAGGAGCAGTTTATTGAACGGAATAGTTTTACTCAGAGCGTCTGAAACTCTCAGGCTACACATGTGGTTTAATACATGTATAATATGTATATTTACATACATGTATATTTACATACAGGGCACACTGTGACTTCACTGCTGTAACTCAGTGTCCGCTGATCTTCACTAATGCTGTTAGCTTTACTTTCTGTACAGTAGTAGACTAGTACTAGTTGTAGTTTAGTTTAGTGTCACAAATGCTGTCTAATAGTCTATTTTATTGATCTTGGAATTTTTCGGGGACACCAATCTTTTTGACAGAGAAGGTTTTAGTGAACACTTGGACCAAATGTCAGTATTTTAATACTGAACTAAGCCCTTTGCTTTGATTACTGCTTTGCACTTTGGATGTTTCTAAATGAGCTTCATGATGTTTTTGGTTTTGACTTCACAGACTTTTAAACCATTTCATGAACGAGAACCTTATGAAGCTCATGGAGTAAAGGCCAAGAATAACGGGAGTTTAAAACATCATTTGGAGCAGTTTCCTTCATTATCCCACGTGTTCATTCAATGTCTTCAATGAGAATCACCCATGACTGTGCTCCAAAGTACGACTCAAACCTCTTCATCAAGTTTGCAGACGACACAACAGTGGTGGGTCTCATCAACAACAGAGACGAGTCAAACTACAGGAGTGAGGTGAGCAGTCTGGCCATGTGGTGCACACAGAACAACCTCTCTCTAAATGTGGAGAAGACAGAAGAGATTGTTGTGGACTTTCGTAGAGCACGGGTCCAGCATGCTCCTCTAACAATCAATGGTGCTGCAGTGGAGAGGGTGACCAGCACTAAGTTCCTGGGTGTGCACATCACAGAGAACCTCTCCTGGACCATGCACACTACATCTCTGGTCAAGAAAAGTAATCAGCGTCTCTACTTTCTCCGCAAGTTAAGAAGAGCTAGAGTCCCAGCCTCTGTTATGTGCAACTTCTACAGAGGGACTATAGAGAGCATCCTGACCAGCTCCATCACTGTGTGGTTCTTCTACAGAGGGACTATAGAGAGCATCCTGACCAGCTCCATCACTGTGTGGTCCTTCTACAGAGAGACTATAGAGAGCATCCTGACCAGCTCCATCACTGTGTGGTTCTTCTACAGAGGGACTATAGAGAGCATCCTGACCAGCTCCATCACTGTGTGGCTCTTCTACAGAGGGACTACAGAGAGCATCCTGACCAGCTCCATCACTGTGTGGCTCTTCTACAGAGGGACTACAGAGAGCATCCTGACCAGCTCCATCACTGTGTGGCTCTTCTACAGAGGGACTACAGAGAGCATCCTGACCAGCTCCATCACTGTGTGGCTCTTCTACAGAGGGACTACAGAGAGCATCCTGACCAGCTCCATCACTGTGAGGTTCTTCTACAGAGGGACTATAGAGAGCATCCTGACCAGCTCCATCACTGTGTGGCTCTTCTACAGAGGGACTATAGAGAGCATCCTGGCCAGCTCCATCACTGTGTGGTTCTTCTACAGAGGGACAATAGAGAGCATCCTGACCAGCTCCATCACTGTGTGGTTCTTCTACAGAGGGACTATAGAGAGCATCCTGACCAGCTCCATCACAGTGTGGTTCTTCTACAGAGGGACTATAGAGAGCATCCTGACCAGCTCCATCACTGTGTGGTTCTTCTACAGAGGGACAATAGAGAGCATCCTGACCAGCTCCATCACTATGTGGTTCTTCTACAGAGGGACAATAGAGAGCATCCTGACCTAGCCTGGCAAACGCTAGACAAAAATCCCAAGTGATATTTAGTCTGGGGACCACCAATGAATTTTCTGGTAGGAGAGGTCTCACCCTCTCCCCACCATTAAGGACATGTACTCCACCCGTCTCACCCTCTCCCCTCCATTAAGGACATGTACTCCACCTGTCTCACCCTCTCCCCTCCATTAAGGACATGTACTCCACCCGTCTCACCCTCTCCCCTCCATTAAGGACATGTACTCCACCCGTCTCACCCTCTCCCCTCCATTAAGGACATGTACTCCACCCGTCTCACCCTCTCCCCACCATTAAGGACATGTACTCCACCCGTCTCACCCTCTCCCCTCCATTAAGGACATGTACTCCACCCGTCTCACCCTCTCCCCTCCATTAAGGACATGTACTCCACCCGTCTCACCCTCTCCCCACCATTAAGGACATGTACTCCACCCGTTTCACCCTCTCCCCTCCATTAAGGACATGTTATCCACCCGTTTCATCCGCAAAGCCGTCAGAATCAGCAGGGACCCCACCCATCACACAGTCTCTTCAAGGTAATGCCTTCAGGGAAGAGACCTGGTCCAGTTTTATCCACCAGATTATCAGGAAACTGAACTTCCTCCCTTCCCTGCCCTCCCTGTGTCCAAGGGCTTGAGAGAAATGAAAATTTCCATTCTTATGAATCTTTGAATGAAGTTAAACTACTGGTTTCAGCCTGGATTTGAACACTACCAGAGCTGAGGCCTGTCTCATTTTTCATTTCCAGATTTTAACAGCGTACAACGGAAACTCGCCATGTTTAGTCCTGACTCTGGAGCCAGCAGGGGACCCCTCCCTGAGTTTTTCTAACGTATCAGAGATGTGCCAGATCCGCAGAGACTTGTGACAAACAGAGGTGTCCCTGAGCAACCGGAAAACCTGAGCACTGGACTAATATGGTCCTACTGTGGGGCAGTTTTGGCACCCCGTGTCAAAATGTTGATTACCGTGAAAAATGAAGCGCGGGGGAGATAAAATGCTCTCCAAAGGACATGTGACGACTGCACATGAGACATTCTCATAACATTTCCCAAAATAATCTGGTTTTATGTCCATCATTTACATTTTCAAAATAATATTAAAAAAGGCCAGAGCAAAGGTGCAGAATGAATGCCTCGTAGCCTCCAAATATGACAAGTATCACAGCTTTAAATGCCCATAACTCGGCGGCTCTTTGAAAGTTTATCCACAGATCAACGAGGAGACTGTGAAGGCCACGGCCAAACACTCAGACTGCAGCTCTTGACGTCGTCCATTGTGGAAAAAGAGCTGTGTTTAAAGGACCTGTATCATGCTATTTTAGCCATTCCAAAGTAAAGTATAGGCATTTATATGATATATTGTACCTCTACCACTACGGAGCACTAATTTTTGTGATAAATATAAGTATTTTCTGGAGGTATTTTTCCAACCCGGAAGACAAAACGCTTGGATTCAGTTAACTCCGCCCCCTCTCTCCGCTCATACAACTTTAGCAGTAGTAGAAATATAAATATCACAGCAAAAAGTGAAGTTACTTCATGATGCTGTCATAAGGAGTTAACATGTGCAACACAGCTTCATGGCTAAATGGCTAACACACACGCTAACACACACGCTAACACACACGCTAACATGCATTTTGATGACTCACCACTCTGATGTTTCCAGTATGGGACTTGCGTTGGTTATAAAAGTTAATCCACTTTGATTCTGGCCAAGGTTCATCAAGCATCCATCAGCGACAGGCACAGACAAACACTATTGTGGCTGATAGTCGCTGAATCCCGGAGGGAAAGTCCAACTTCTATGGCCTCTTCTTTAGGAAGGTTGAATAAAGTCCAGTCCTCGCAGCCAAACGCGGTTTTCTCCGTGACATTATCGTGAGGTAAGAAAAAAGAACAGGTGTCCAGACTCCAGAGTAGGTTAGAAAAAGCTCCCTCTTCACAACTTTCGGTGCAACATGACATGACCATCTGCTCAGGCCGTTCGGACGCTCAGGGGGAGCGTTTGTTTTTACTACAAGGGCAGCGCAGCATCAGGCACATCCTCTTTTTATTATTTTTTTATTTATTATTATTTTTTTTTTTTCTTACGACAGAAATAATGAAAAAAGCAGTTTTACAAATGAAAATCAGGCCGTAAGGCATTAGATTACAGACGTCGAGCACTTCCGTTCCGCTGTGACGACACAACTGAACATGTCAGTCGTTTACCAGGAGAGGGCGGATCAGCTGCTCAGAGCGCAGGATTCAGGAGGATTACTGAGAGAATGAAGCCAAAAACCACTCTGGGGGTGTTTTTGATAAGGAAATAGCATAACAACATGGTTAAAAGCTCCAAAAAGTCGATTTTGCATGATATAGGACCTTTAAGATCATTCCCCATTTGTAGAAGCCATTTGCTTTTTACCTTGCACTTTTATACATCCCTTTGGGATTTGTTGGAAATTAATTTCATCCATCCTTCGTTCTACCCATGAATTGCTCCCTGTGCTGCAATAAAACCCCGAAGGCTGATCAATCCACACCCAGGACTAACATTTGGACAGACTTTCTCTTCATGACATTTTGATTTTGACCGCGGGCGCTTAAACCGTCGCACCCGACCGGAGCAGCAGCGTTCTGGGTCTCGTTTAGACACTTCGCTGTAAAAAGTTGCAGAAGTTATTGATTTAATCTGGCTGTTTAAATTCAGGTCTACATCCACTATTACATCATACATACAAGATACTACTGTGTAACGGCTACGAGGAAAAAAAAGACACAAAAAAATCATTTGATTGCACCATCAGGCGCTTTAGAACGGCATCAGTAACATCTGAGGTGTGAGAAAGATCAAACGCTCTCCTGCTTAAGCCTTCGTCAGATGTGAGAGCGCGTTTGGACACTTTTATTCTTTCCTCCTCCGCGGAAAAGGCAGGCTCACGCGTCCGCCTGAAGTGGAATGTTGACCCGGTACATGACTCTAATTCAAAAGCAGAGCGCTTCCCCGCTAAAGAGGAGGGTGAAGTGTTTCCAGCGAGGTGTTCGACTTCTCCATTTAAAGCTCTGCTCTTCAGACTGTTCACGTCCGGGCCGAGTCGGGCCAAGGAGCTGTTGACTTCGCGTTCGCCGACGGGAGATTCCAAAGTGGGTGTGCATCGATGGGAGATTGAGAAACAGTCTCTCCGGCTCGTCAACCTGAATAATGTTTTTGATGTTGGGTAAAGTGAATCATTGACATGTGTAAGATAGAATGCACGGTAGCCATTTTAGACTTACTTCATTGTTCAGTACTGAAACCCCCACAGCAGATGGGTCAGCAGACTGACCCATCCATGTCGCGTGACAGGAGCTGCAAGTTTAGGTTCTGTCTGTCCGAACAGTATTATTTTATTTGTAACATCCCCGTTCTGCACGGAGAAAGCTCTCAGACACCGTTCAGGGTCACTGTCACAGTAACGTAACAAAAACGAGCCCACGAACTCACAATGAAAAAAAAAAGGCCTCATCATGAACATGGACCGTCTCTTTTCACAAACCGCCGCTGATTCAGTATAATAAAGGACAAAGCAAATGGAATTTCAGTACTAGTAAACAACAGCCTTTAACTCAAAGCAGCCAGATAATCACATGGCGTACGTTCTGAAAGGTTCCCAGAGGTCTTCACATGCAGCTCAGTGGATGGAATTGTAAAGAAGGCGAGACGCTGCAGGTGAATAAGAGAAAACATTATTTTGAGATATCGATTTGAAACTTCTGCTGAACATTAACTTTACTGACATAAATATGAGGAACAAATGTATTGCAAGTTTTCTTTCATTTTCATTTCATTTCATTTGTGGCCTTTGCTCTGCCCGATCCCGTCAGACCTTGGAAGCTAAGCAGGAAGGGCCTGGTCAGTACTTGGATGGGAGACCGTTTGGAAACACCAGGAAGCCTGGGGAATGTAGTGAGTTGGTGGTGGTCGGAGGGGCCGATGGCGTAGACTGGTTGCCTCACTTCCATCAGTCTACCCCAGTATCACCACCAAGTAAGTAGTGAGTGAATAAATAGTGCAATGTAAAGCGTCTATGAGTGTCCAGAAAAGCGCTATATAAAACCCATTCATTATTATTATGTGCTTAAAAATGGCCAATATTGACGATATTTTCAGCCAGTCTGTAAAAGCGACTAAAGTGGATATTTTGTTGCATGAGTGGAACAAAAACCTAATTTTAAAGTTTGGCAACTTGTTTGTTTGTTTGTTATTATACATTAACTGTACAACGAAATGTGTCATCTGCATTTAACCCATCCCTCGACGCCACTGGACGACCCGCAGGGAGCAGTGGGTAGCGGCAGTGCTGCGCCCGGGGACCCATCTCCAAGATGTGGAGCCGGGCTGGTGGTCAGAAACACCTGGCTGGAGGATTCACCTATTGTACATGTTTTTAGTGGTAGGGGAAACTGGAGTACCCGGAGGAAACCTACACAGAAAGGCCCCGTCCAGGTAGGAGTCGAACCCGGGACCTTGTAGCTGCATAATGTCTTTAATTACCAGTACTATACTTTAACTTTCTTTTACAATCCAGTAGTGAGGTCGGGGTCAGGGACTGAAAAGGCTGAGAGCCCGGGCTGAAGCGATGTACCTCGATTGTGTTTTTTCGAAGCAGCCATTAAAATGAGTATCATACATATATAAAGCGGCGTGTCCGGGGTGCGAGTGCTGCCGGACGGGGGGGCCCCTGGGGAAGCGGTGAGCGCGTGGCCCGCCGTGGTGACCTCTCGTCTCTAATCATCAGTGACCCGGTCCATCTCAGTGACCCTGTAGCAAAGACGCCACATCAGCACCAGAGGCTTTTGATGACCAGGATCACAACAGGGGAACCAGGTCACCGCAAAGCATGATGGTCATGGTGGGAGAGCCAAACACGCGCTCATGGGTGTCGCTTCCATAGTCAGCCTTCGAAGGTTTTTCTGCAACAAAACATGTTCAAACGCCAAAGAACTAAGCACTGCTGTCGGGGCTTGTGCAAATCGGTCTCTGAATATCCAGAGCGGTTGCCAGAGGGAACACTTTTTATCCCATTTGCAAAGCCCAGTAAGATCCACGACAACATGACACAACTGGAAAGAGAATGAGCCAAACAAAAACAGACAATATGTATGTGGACTCATCGGTCGATGTGCAAACATAAGCACGATGAAGACTAGGGTTTGAGCTCCCCCAATCAGATAAAGGGAGGATATGATATTATTTCTTACATTACATTTGGAATTTTCATAGTTACATATATACGTGCGTTTCCAATGACATCACACATAGTTCCGGCGGCCATTTTGACTACCTAAGTAGAATTATGCAGTACTACAACATGTAACAATATCTCTACTCAGGATGAAAATGAAAGACAACTGACTGACAGTGGCATTTGTATGTCCTCGTAATCATTGCTCATGAAGATAACAGTAAAACCCGTTTATGTGCTATAAGCAGCAAATGCAGCACAGACGTAGCAGCTCTATCTGTCGAGCTACAGCAGGATTTACTAAAGATCTGCTTCACTCTGAAGACTAAATTAACACATCAAAGAGATAACAGAAAACCTTTCGCTGGGATTTTTTTTTACAGTTTGTCATGTCCACAGAGTCTCAGAGTCAGTGTTTTAACTGCTCAAGACGTTAGCATGTTACTGGTTAGCATTCAGCTTCACCCATTGACAGTTATTGAATCAGCTGTCAATGGCTTCAACACGATAAACACATGTGTGGCTCACATCTATGAACACTGAGGAAATACTACAGTAACAGAATGTAGCATCCAAGGCATGTTTGGTTCAGGGCTTTCTCTTGGAGAGGTCAGAGCTGAGCTGTTGAAGCTAAATGCTAACCGGTAACATTTTGAGTAACGTTTTGAGCAGCTTAAACACTGACTCGCCGGTTTCTTCACATAAACGTGCGTCTCTGGGGCCGTGTTTTTACTGTTATCTTCATGAGCAATGATTACAAGTACATAAAAATGCCACTGTCAGTCAGTTGGCTTTCATTTTCATCTCAGTAGAGATATTCTTACATGTTGTAGTACAGCATAATTCTACTTCAGTATTCAAAATGGCCGCCTTAACAACAAAAGTCACATGACTGAAAGGCATGTATAAACAAAAAGTAGCCAACAGATAAAAATGTTAAAATATGAAAAGTTATGACAAAACATTCCAAAAAACAGATAATACAATAACATAATTTCAGCCAGTTAAACAAAGTTAAAGAGACTAGATGCAAGTTGGTCATTTTATACTCACTACTGCCACCTGAGGTCTTACTCGTAACTGCAGTTTCAGTGACAGTGGAGGATTTTAGAGGCAGTTGTGGTGAACAGGTCTGGGCTCATTCTACACATTAGGACATGGCTGGAACATGTAGGGGGAGGAAAATACTTAGTTTGAACATTTTTAAACTCTGTATAGTCCCTTTAAAATGATCCATATCTATATTACCATGGATGAAAACATATAATGGATAGAATAGCTCTAGACCTTGTTTACCAAGGAGGGCAGGGAGCATTCTCAGTGGAATTGTCAGCAAATCTTGCCTTTTAATTTCGGGTTTAATTACTGCATTTTCTCGGTGGGAAAGGTCCTACGTCCGAGAATGACGAGCTGATACGAGCAACGCTCTCAGATGTGGAGTTACCTAAGAAGCAACAACTATGTCAACAGACGAGCCCAAACAGCAGCTCACCCACGTGGGCCAAAAAGGCTTTTAACAGATCTATGGCCCATCATCACCTGAATGTAAAGTCAGCACACACGCATGTACAGTAAATGCAGTTTGTCTAGCTTTGTCAACGGTTAAATTGGTTATTGTATTTAAAGTTGTATTATGCAACTTTTTATGCAAAAACAAGTTGATATTTATGCGTATTTGTCCCACAGTGCTCCAGCAGCTGTATGAGTGGTCAGCACGGCGCCTTTCCTTTCCATCACAAGTGTTTTGTAGGTTTTCTGGTGATATGCTCCGTCAGCAGAGAAAACCTTCCAAACAAGTGATCCTGGATTGTCCTAGTGACCACTGTGATGGAAAGTAAAGACGCCATGCTGACCACTCATACAGCCGCTGGGTCACTAGTAGGACAAATACACACAAATATCAACTTGTTTCTTTCCACATACATAAGCTGCATAGGGGGACCAGGGTCAGTTGTAACATGTTTTGCTGTAACTCACTGATCTTTTGAGCTTCAGTATTTCATTTCATTTTCTATTTATTTCAATCGTTATGAATATTCTTTCATTTGTACATAAAATAATGCTGATGAGAAAAAAATCCTCAGACAATTGAAAAGGAAGACACTTATATTATGTGCCCCTTTCTCCAAAAGAAACAAACAACATTTTCAAGATGATCTGATGTAGCAACACATCAGTCACAAAAACTAGCAACAAACAGTCGCACGTGTACAAAACATGCCACAAGCAGGGTTTGAACATCAAAACAAATAATCTTCTTCTTTCATTTAATGTCCGGTTCATATGATTTAATGACTGTTTCCTTAAATAGTCGTTTAAACTGAAAAACCTTTCAAGGGCGAATTGCCCTCTGAGCAGAACAGATCATTTTAAAATCAGGGAAGTTTTGCATGATGAAGTAAGGAAAATTATAGTCAATATGAACAATTCTACATCAAGAGACATACATAATCTTTTTTTTAAAGCGTATTTCATGGCGTTCCACAGCTTGACTCCAGCCACTGAGATATCCATCCGCCTCTGTGTGGTACTGGCAAAAGGAAAAATAAAGTTAAGTTTGTGTCGGAGACGAGAGTCTGATTTAAATGAGAATTGTGTTTGTAAAGTTTGAGGCAAGTCTGATTCTCAAACTTTTACACAAAATGCCCACATTTGGTGGCTACAGACTGAACAAAATATAATTCCTGAAACATAACACAGACAGCATGAGATGGATTATGACAGAATGTTTTAAAGGCAGAAAAAACAGAGAAAAGTCTCAATACTGTTGTATTATAAAAAGAACAACAAAGAAACAAAAAAACAAAGACATTGACAGCATTATGTGTCTGTGTGTGTGTTTTGTGTCTCGATGTGAACAATGGGTAGTTTGAAGATTTAAAAAGGGCTGTGGTGAATGAATGAGAGAGGAATGGGTGAGTTTTTCTTTGATGTAAAGCGCTTTTGGGGAAAAAAAGTTCTATATAAGTTGATACAATTTACCATTAAAAAAAACATTAGAACCAGAACTTTGACTTAACAAGAACTTATTCTCTTTTTTGCATTCTTTTCTGCACTCTAGACATGCTATAAATGATTAAAATGAAGCGTTGGATGTGTTTTAAAATGGTTCTTAATGTAATCTGATGTGTTACAACTGACCCCGCCCCGTTTGTTTTCTTTAATTAACTGCATTAGCGTGCTAGCATGAAAATAGAAACAGGAAAATGCCCCACACTTTGTCTGAGAAGCTGTATTTTAATATTGTATAAGTCTGGTGACCTTATTAGCTCATTTAAAAGCCTAAAACACAAAGTGAGCAAAAAAGTTCACTTTTTTACCTCAAAATCGTTTTTTGCAAATAAAATCTGCAATGTGTGTGTGTGATCAGAGAGCGAGGGACTACAGACCGATGGGATCATGTGAAACATACCTGGTCTCTAGGTTTAGTTTAGTTTATTAATTTATTTCAACAGGGACAAAGTGCAAACACATTAATTAAAGATGCTTTGCACCAGATTTAGCTTGAGCTAGTTTCCATCTGTAGTCCCTGAGCAGGTGAGTTACAACATGTACAGTATAAAATATGTTTATACACTCAAATACAAATATTCATTCATTCATTCACCCGTTACAGCCATCAGTCCACATAGAATCATTCTAACATTACTACATAAAACATCAATAAAAGTCATATTTACATTTACAGTTATCAGTGCTGACATGACTGGTTTTCCAACAGCACAACAGAAATCTTTCAGGTCTAAGGAAAGTTTCAGACTCTGTGGGAGTTTATTCCATTCTTTGATGCCTTTGAATGAGAAGGACGTCTGTGCAAAGGCTGAGCTACGTTTAGGCCTTACTCTACAGTCATTGACTCGTGGTCCTGGAGCTCCTAGTCATCTGCTCAGAACAGAGCTGGACAAATGTTTTCAGTGGTGGAGGCGCAGTATTATTCAACATTTCTAACTAACTAATCGTACATTTGCATACACAATTAAATGATCAAAGTTAAACATGCTGTATTTTCCAAGGATCAGACAGTGGCTTTTTGTCTAGCACTTTAACAGCTTGATTATACAGAGATTTTAGAGGTTTTATTGTTGCGTCACTCGTCTGTGACCAACAAGAAATACAGTCATTAACATGAGGAATTATCATGGCCTCCAAGTACATTTCTGCAGCATCAGGAAGTTGAAGTGGTGCTGTTACAACCGACCCCGGTCTCCCTAATGCAGCTTTAAACCTCATGTTTGGCTAACATGGTCAAAGCCAAACAGCAACATCTCTCTGGAGGCGGGAAAGAGTCCGGTCAGAGCAGAGGCGAGCCGCTCGGACAGTTGAGACTTCCGCTAAGCAAAACTCCCGATGGAAAGAATGCTCGTGTTGGATTCAGAGACCATCATGTTTGCCTCGTCGCTCTGATGAGCCCTCGGGTATATCAAAGCCACGGCTGTGTGGGCTGCTAGAGCGGTGTGGTGAGCTGGCGAAGGCTGCTCCATCAGGCGCCGGGTGTGTATCTGCGCTCACACCATCCGAGCCCCCCCCCCACTCACCGCGGAGAGCTGTCGGAAACCCATTTACACCTCTGCATCTGTAATAAGCAGCCCGGGCGCGTACGAGAGCCAGCCCCGACGATCGTCTGTCCCCGGTGCGAGCGGCGGCGTCCTGGGATGGCGTGGGCTCGGCATGTGCAGGGTGAGGGGGGGGGGGGGGGGTCTCCGCTGTCAGCCCAGTGTCGGCGTCTGTTCCGTGATGGTTTTCTCTGTTTGATCAAAGCTCCACTCGTTTGGTCTGAAGTCACTTTTCTACAGCAGTGTTTCCCAACCAGGGGTACTTGACACTTTGAGGAATTGACCCCGCTTAAACGATAGCTCCACAGCCCACACAGCGATTCCCAGGTTTGATCCAGCAGGTACTTGCTCCATGACAAGAATATCATTAAATGCACACGTTTTAAGTGCCGCTGTAACGGTAATGAGACTCATGTCCGCTCTGACTTTATTCTGTGACAACAAGAAACACACGGGAAGCTAAGCAGCAGGTTTACGACAAGTCTTTACAGAGCCAGGTTTCCACTTGTTGCAACACGAGCAAGATCAAGCTCTTCAATGATTAATAATGAACCAGTGGACTAATACAGCAGCAGCTTAGCATTATCCACTGTACCAAAACAACAGATCCATGGGGCGAAGGGGCCATTAGCATTAGCTTGATGCTAACGTTATGTTCTTACCTGAGCTTAGACGAGTTGATCAGCACCTGTCTGGTCTTTGTGTCCGTGGAAGAGCTCGGTCGCTTCCAACTTCACCCCGTTTGGAGCCATAGGAATATGCTGGGAGAGGCCAAATGCTAACAACATCTTTGGTCGTTTTGCGTGACTGAGCACACACACAAAGACCAGACAGGTACTCATCATCTCGTCTAAGCTCAGGATGGAAAAACGTCGGCCTGTTCCTTTGACAGTCAAACGTTTGAATCTCAGCTTTATGTTGAACACACAACATTATCTGCGTACTAATTAACCTCTTGACCCCCACCTGAACAGAGCACATTTTCACCAATTTGGCTTTACCCAAATCTAAAAGTGTTTGAAAAACAAGTGTTAACTGATGAAAACGTGGGAGGCACGGTAGCACAGCGGTTAGCGCTCGTGCTTCACAGCTAGAAGGTCCCGGGTTCAATTCCCACCTGGACGGGGCCTTTCTGTGTGGAGTTTGCATGTTCTCCGTGTCTGCGTAGATTTCCTCCGGGTACTCCGGTTTCCCCTACCACTAAAAACATGTACAATAGGCCCAGGGACTGCAGGTGGAAATTAGCACAAGTGCTATAACCTGGTACAATGCATCTCTCCTTTCTGAGGCTAATGTAGATTGTGTCTATCCCTGTTCAAAAATAAACAAATAAGTAAATAAACAAAAATGCAACGAAAAATTGATAAAAATGCGACCAAAAACAGGCCAAAAAATTTGATGAAAATGACAAAAAATCGATTGAAAAATCAGAATCAGAATAGGTATATTGCCAAGGTTTGTGAACAAGGTTTACAAACTAGGAATTTGTCTTGGTGAAAACGTGCGACATAAAACATATAACACAGAATTAAGATAAAAAATAAGCTAAGAACGTTAAACTATAAGGCTATAAGGGCATGCATAAAAAATATTAAATAAATAAGATAAAATAAAGTGACATATGGTAAAACAACAATTTGACAATGAACACCAGCGGGATTGTATTTACAGATGTGTAGCATATAAAGTGATATTAAGTGATAGAAACAACGAGGAAAAAGATCCGTTTTGTAGGTCTTAGCTTTCAAATCAGGTGTTACACTGGCCTGTAAGCTCCAGCCGAGAAGCTTTTCGATCTGGGTAAAGCTGAACTGGAGAAACTGCGCTCGGTTAAGGCGGGGGGGTGGTGGGGGGTAAGAGGTCAACAGTCATTTTATTGATCCCTTCTAAATAAATCTGTAACACCCTTGAGGTAGGGGGTAGCGGAGCACCTCTGAGGGGTTCAAGGGGGTTCAAGGGGTCCACAAGACGACACCGGTTAGACCCCACTGTTCTACGACACAAAAAGTCAATACAGGTTTGGAATGTTGGACTTTATTCATTTCAATTACAGATGTATTGAAGCTTTTGTGATGCGTTTGAGTTGTGTGTTGTGTGTTGTTATTCTGGTGTAGACTCCAGATCAGATCTAACATAGACTCAGTTCAGTCCTCAGTCCTCTACGTAGTCTTTAGAGTTTGTCAGGTATAAACACCATAAATCCACCAGATACATTTATTACTAACATTGTTATTGTGTTTATAATGTAAACACAATACTGACTGAACCAAGCACATTTCCTCCAGTGTGGCAACGCCCGAATCTAAAAGTGTTTTCAAAATAGCGACAAAAACGAGAAGAAAACAAGGATGAAAACGCAACAAAAAAAAGGATCGAAAAGTGACCGAAAAAGATCCACAAAAGGGCGACAAAAAAGCACAAAAATATGTGACAAAAAAGTTGCATAAACGTGACATAAAAAGCCACACACACACAAAATCAACAAAAGCATAACAAAACAGTGATGAAGGTGTAGCAAAAAAAGTGACGAAAATGAGATGAAAAAGACAGCAGCAAGGCAGGAAGCTTTTAGATTTGGGTAAAGCTGAAAATAGACGCGGTGTAGACTTTTATTGCCATGTGGTCCTAAACTCTTTCACTGGAATTCTTTACTTGATTTTTATTTTGTCTCAGTCGGTTTCTTCTGCAGATTGAAGTTCTACTTTGACCTGGTCTGGGACGTTTGATCAGGACTGCTTTTTCACATCATTTGCTCAAATACTCTCCTATGGACTGACCCTCTGACCAGACAAAGCGGAGCGTCCCCCATGTTGGGATGGGCCGTCCCAAACCGTACCTGTCGGGCGGAGCAGCTGCAGCAGCACCGACCTCTGCGCCCCCAGTGTTCTCATTTACACCCAGCCACGGCGCTCTCCCCGGGGCTGATCCTGACAGACAGGGCCACCTCGCTGCCCCCCCCCCCCCCATCCTTCCTGCGGCTCGCGCTCATTCTCACCCAGCATATGCACCTGCCGCCCCCGGCATCAGCTTTCACACGGATCCCCCAGCCGTGACCCGCCGTCTGCAAATGGAAAACAAACAGTCTCGCTGTTACACGCGGCAATTATTACAGCGCTATACTGTAATTGTGAGGGGACATTTCTGTTGTCTGTTTGCGACACATTTCATGCTCGGACACAGTGGCCATTATTGCCACTTCCCTGGTGTAAATCTGGATTATCCATGGAGCCTATGTAATGATTAGGAAAACATGAAGACAGGAATCCATGCGCTGGAGTTTACTCTCACAGATCCTACACATATTGCACTGAAAGGGCAATGAAAACACGGCACAAAAGAGACTAAGAAGCGACAATAGGCATTACACTGTAAGCTTTTAGATTAGAGCTGGAGGAAATGTGCTGCGTTAGGGAGGGGGTTAGTAGCGTCGGCTACTGAAGGGCTTCAACAACAAAAAACAGCTGCGAAGGCCTGGTCTCCTTATATTAAACATTATAGTTTCATTTTATTGAAGCGATAACTTCAAAAGGCTTTCATTTTAAGTCACTAATAACAACCCTGTTAAAAACGCTCCCGTGTGACCGTCAGAGAAGTCTATAGGTAAATCCCCCCCCCCTTTTTGGTCAAGACCTGGAGCTCATAGGTGACACTGGGAACGTAAGTTTGACCGGTAAATCATTTTTGTTTCTGACACAGCTCCGTCTTTAACAGTACAATACAACAATCACCGCACCAATCAGCCTCACACTGAGGTAATACTGCAGGCTACAATTACTGAATCCTTTTGTAAATGTTAAGGTTTTATATTTGTTGTGTTAGAGATTTGAACATAAACCTATGATTATAAAGTAAGCACTGTTGTTTTAGCACTATTTTCCATAAAGATTATATCCACATTTGGAGTTCGAAGGCTCTTCGGTCACGATGGTCAGGAGCCAGCAGGATTTTAGAAATAGTGAGGTCCAAATATATTTGTTACCAGGGGGTGTGGGGGGTCCTCCCCCAGTATATCTTGAATAGCGCAGGTGTAATTTAGCGCAATCTGTCATACCAGTGGTTCCCAACCTCTTTTGTCTGCTGTACCCCTTAAGTCGTTCATTTATTCTCCGAGTACCCCTGACCTCGAGGATCTTGCCAATATTATTACAAAGAGACCAACGGATTTTTCAGTCATTAATGTTGTGTTCAAAATGAAGCAAAAAAACTTCCAATATAAAACCTGTTTTAGATGACCATATTTAATCAATATGTGTTATTACGCAGGGATACAAATGAGAAAATACGCACATTATGATAATCTGTATGTTTCCATCTTATTTCAAGTCAATTGATATCTGTTATCTAATTTAAATGCACCTTTTCTTAATTTAAGCACAACAATAGTTGTTCCACTTCTTTACTTAAAGGTCCTATATCATGCAAAATCGACTTTTTGGAGCTTTTAACCATGTTGTTCTGCTATTTCCTTCTCAAAAACACCCCCAGAGTGGTTTTTGGCTTCATTCACGCAGTTCTCAGTAATCCTCCTGAATCCTGCGCTCTGAGCAGCTGCTCCGCCCTCTCCTGGTAAACGACTGACATGTTCAGTTGTGTCGTCACAGCGGAACGGAAGTGCTCCACGTCTGTAATCTAATGCCTGATTTTTCATTATTTCTGTCGTAAAAAAAATAAATAAAAAAAAATGAAAGTGCCTGACGCGCCCATGCTGCCCCTGCAGAGGGCGCTGTGAAGAAGGAGCTCTTTCTAACCTACTCTGGAGTCTGGACACCTGTTCTTTTTTCTAACGATAATGTCACGGAGAAAAGCGCGTTTGGCTACGAGGACGGGACTTTATTCAACCTAAAGAAGGCAACCACTCGCCAGAAGTTGGAATTTCCCTCCGGGATTCAGCGACCATCAGCCAAAATAGTGTTTGTCTGTGACCGTCTCTGATGGATGTTTGGTGAACCTTGGCCAGAATCAAAGTGGATTAACTTTTATAACCAACATAATGGAATCATCAGAGCGGTGAGTCAATCAAAATGCGTGTTAGCGTGTGTGTTAGCCATTATATATATTTCTACTACTGCTAAAGTTGTATGAGCGGCGAGAGGGGGCGGAGTTAACTGAATCCAAGCGTTTTGTCTTCCGGGTTGGAAAAATGCCTCCAGAAAATACTTATATTTATCACAAAAATTAGTGCTCCGTAGTGGTAGAGGTACAATATATCATATAAATGGCTATACTTTACTTTGGAATGGCTAAAATAGCATGATACAGGTCCTTTAACTCAAATCCAGGGCAAATGGAATTATTTCAAGAAAATGTTTCCTATTTCTCAATTACTTTTTGCACTGATTAAAGATATCCATCCATCCATCTTCTTCCACTTGTCCGTTGCCGGGTCGTGGGGGCAGCTGTTGGAGCTGCACCAGCCCCTATGGCGCCCCCTGCAGGTGGTGGGTCCACAGAAGGACGGCCTCATGGTTCTAACCAGGCCTGTTGGTCTCTCATAAGGGGCTTCTGAACCGCTCTTTGTCTGACCCGTCACCTAGGACCTGTTTGCCATGGGAGACCCTACCAGGGGCACGAAGCCCCCGACAACAGAGCCCCCAGGATCATTCGGACGCCCAAACCCCTCCACCCTGTTAAGGTGGCGGTTCCAGGAGGGGTGATTAAAGATAGTAGATAAAAAATGTAGTGTTTTCCAGTGGGGCCCCCTCATTCCCTCTGCTGTGGGGCCCCTCAGTCCCCCTGCTGCCTGTGTCAGCTCCGCCCCTGCTCCTACCAGAAACCCTAAAAAACAACAAACAAACTGTGCTTGAAACGATCACCGCAGACCAGATGAAAGCATGTTATTCCTCTTTGAGTCGTGTAGTTTGAAAAAGCTGTTGTTGAAACAGGAGTCAGTGAGAGGGAAGACGGTCGGGGAGGCTCTGGCCTAAAGCCGGAACAGCCCTGCGGCGCAGAGGTTGTTTTTGCTAATGGCCCCAGACAGTTATTAGGACTTTTGTTTCACCTCAACACTCCCTCGCTCTCTAATTTCATTACCCTTCCTCCGCGCCTAACTACCCTCCGAGCACCCATCCAAATGTTTGCCCGGTGCGAGCCGGTCGACCCGGCAATTAACAAAAGGAGCCTTCCATTAGCCCCGCCGCGGCTGTCCGGCAGCGGGGGGGGGGGCGGCCGTGGCGACGTGGGCCTCGCTCGATACTGCCTCGCCGGCCGCTAAGCTTTGTCTGATAGCGCCGCATCGATTTCCCCGAGTGCTGCGAGTGCGCGTTCAAATGGGTTCAGTGTCGTCGGGCCCGCTAATGAGCCCGTGTCACGCCGTGTCGACGGTGACATACAGGAGCCCCCCCCCCCGGTCGGTGCACTTCGGGCGGACGTCACACGGGGCCTGTGAGCGCGTATCGAGCGCCGGCGTGGGGAAGGCTTTTAAAGACGGACAAAGCAGACGGACAGGGGACATAGATTGACTCCAGTGTCCTAAAGGTCGTGTGTATGTTCTGTGAGGCTTCGGAAACACTTCTATTTTGTCTGACATTTTGCCTGAAGTCAGTGTGCGGGAATCTTTTCAGACATCGCCGCAGTGTCCCCACGTAGGAGGTGAACGTGTCCATGTCGAGCGTGCATTCGTTTCCAAAATAAAGATGCTGGAAATGTCTCGGCTCGTTGAGAGTACGCTTGTCCCGTGGGTCATACGTTTGAAACAGCGAGCCAGCAGACCTGCTCGTGCGGCTTTGGAAGCTTTTCTGTTGGTAATGACTACTTTCCATGTGAAATATTATTGCTCATTGTTTTCAATGACTCAACCTCGAATCCAAGACCATTACAGCTGCTTTTTCTGTGAGCGCGGCTGAAGGTGAGGCCTCGAGGTCTCATTTGAAAGTCTCACCTTCGGTTCCCCTTGAGCGATGTTTGGTGGCCCTCTAGGTTTCTGTTGAATTGGCACACATCACCAGAGATGGTTCACTCTTCATAATTCAACACTATAATAAACTATAAACAACATTTAATTGTGTGTGTGCTACAGATCTTTCGTTATGGTTCCATTCCCCAAAATAAAGGTTGGGGGAACAATTTAAACATCTCTTAAAGGCACCCAGTTGTATGCTTTCACCGATCTGTTGCCCCACATGCTGAATATCAATGTGCGGCCCTCGAAAAAAAACAATCTAGTAAATGTTTCATGGTTTCAACGTACATAACATTCTATATCAAGGAGCCACTCATCTATTCACACACCCATGCAGACGCTGGAGGTTGAGATTATCTGTAGGATTTGAACCCCTGACCTTGAGGTCAGGGACCTGCTCTACCACCACTGCACCACTGTCGCCCCACTGCACTGGCCTGGACACCCGTGCTCTATGAACTCCCAAATAGCTGTGGAAATCCCAGCTGCGATGACGCACTGTACGTCTGGGCAGGTTTGGGCGCTGCTGCCTGGCAACCCTGCCGTGGGGCGTGAGATGGTGTTGGTGGTGTCTCAGGTTATGTCCACACGGAATTTCTCAAACTTTCCCAGTAAACACGGAGCCAGCTCAGTAAATGTGTGCGTCCACATGGATTGGTTTAGGTCTTGCTAGGCCCACATGAGGCGCTGTGGTTCTACTAATGTATTGTCATAATACGGACCGATCAGGGACTGAGAAGATACTTTATAAAGGTTTTTGCCTATCAAGAGTTTCCTGTAAACAACCTTTGCAAAGTGAAAATGTATGTCAGAGACTGCAGCTTCATGTTTGATAAGTCAGGGGAAGGTTTTACATAAGTTCTGTGAACAAAACGCCGGTGGTGAATATGTAACTGCTCAATCGATTTACGATCTACAGAAGAGACGAAGAGGTGAATTTATATTCTTCAGACCTTTCAGGACTAAAGCAGAAGAAAGACTGGACTTTCGCTGTCAGTCCAAAGACGCAGGCTCGAATTCCCACATCAGTACGACCGGTCCAGACTTTTAGACAATTTGAAATCCGTCCTTAAAACTCTTTTCCTGATCATTCCTACAACTATTGATTTTTTTCCCCCATTGGTGTTGATTCCAACCCAGGCTACAAAAGCATCTCACCACCGGTATGGAGTCAATAAATAATGTGTTTGAGAAACTTTCTATTTAAGCTCGTACAAATGTCAGCCATCATTATTGTATTATTCAGTACATTTCTCCAGTGTGAGATCAAGAAAGGCCATCTTATCTGTCTCATCTTCAGACGCGTTTCCAAAGAGTCTTCGTGAAACATTACACTGGCCCGAGACCGCTTCCTCCCACGGCTGCAGACGTTTGCTCGTGTCACGCCGAACGCTGTGTTTCTTGGCAGCGGAGCCCCGGCCCCGGGCCCGGAGAGCAATATCTCAAAGTGACGACGCGGTTGCTTCTTAATGAGACGGGAAGCGGCGGCGGCGGCGGGCTCGATAGCGCTCGCTGTTTGCGCGTTCCACGGCGACGACTCTGGCTCTGGGAAAGATCCACGGTTCCCTGTGTTTGAAAGTGTTTGCCCGTGTCACTCACCGACACCCCAGGCACCTCCTGTTCTCCTGACAAGAAAAAAGGTACGGCTTTGAAATTGGCTTACGGGAAAAAAGAGAAAGTAATGTATCCCGCGCTCTCGCTCTCTCTCTCCGGGAAGCCGTGGGGAGCAAATATTGACACGCAGCGTCCTTTTATTTTCGGGGCTGCTTCGGCGCCGCGAAGGAGCAGAGGAGGGAGAGGAGTGTCGCCCGGGAAACGCACTTGAATGATAGGTTTCTGCTTTCTGCTAGCACGGGCGCTAGCGGTGAGAAAGCAAAGCCCTTTCCCGCGACAAGGTAAATAGCCATTAGCGGAGTGACTGAGAGGGAAAACACGGCGGCGCGCTCGCAGCACAAAGAAACCCAGCTCATCTGTAATATGCCGTTGCTCGGGTTCTTACCTTCCGCGCTGTTTGTCTTTGGAGAGTTACGGCCGGGGCCCAGTGTGGAGACACGACTCCTCGTTTTGTCCCGCGCGGATAACAGCGCCGGCAACAAAAGCCGCTCGGGCCGACGGATTTTTTCATTACAAGGCGATCCGTCTTGATGTAGCCAGGCAGAAGGCACAGAGGGAATATAGAGACGGACCGGGTCCCGGCGGTGACCGCTGCCCAGCAGGGGGTCACGGAGAGGCCGCATTCACACACAACGCAAATCCAAGATGTCCGCCGTCGCATGTACGGACCGCTTTAAAATGGGGGTCAACTGTGGCGAGGGAAACCGGGGCAATGTAAATGTAAATAAAAGATTTTCTTGAAAAGTTGTGCGCTCCTTCTATGTCGCGACGCCTCATTTGAAAGCTAAGACCTTCTTTTCATTGCATTTGTGTGGCGTTTCTGTCACTTCCCTGTTATTCTTTGTCGCTCTTTCATTTTCGTCAATTTTTTTTGCTACTTTTATAAAAAAATTTCCCAAGAAGTTTTTAGCCAAACCGCAGAAAATGGTGGGGATTAAGAGGTTAAATGAGTAAATAACCCCACCTTCACCTCTCTTTGTTCACAGATGTTTTTTGTTGTGTGTGTGTCAAATCTAATCTTATAGAAGCTGTAAGAAGTTAGGAAACTAGGAAACTTTATATATAATTTAGCTTCCAACTTTGGCCCCTTTGGATGTATATTATATTATGAGTAGGGCTGGGTACCATTACATTTTTCCCATACCGGTACTTTAACGATATTTGGTTTTCGATACCGATACTCCCCTCCTGGAACCGCCACCTTAACGTGGTGGAGGGGTTTGAGCACCTGAATGATCCTGGGGGCTCTGTTGTCGGGGGCTTCGTGCCCCTGGTAGGGTCTCCCAGGGCAAACAGGTCCTAGGTGACGGGTCAGACAAAGAGCGGTTCAGAAGCCCCTTATGAGAGACCAACAGGCCCGGTTAGAACCATGAGGCCGTCCTTCTGTGGACCCACCACCTGCAGGGGGCGCCATAGGGGCTGGTGCAGCTCCAACAGCTGCCCCCACGACCCGGCAACGGACAAGTGGAAGAAAATGGATGGATGGACGATACCGATACCTGTACTCAAATATTTGTTGTCTAGAACCAGAAAACAGTTTCATAATATCAATTTATTCCTTTTCCTTCCATTTAATTTCTTTTACATGTGTATCATTTGTTTGAGGTGAAACAACCAAGAAACTTCCTTTGACGACAAAAGGACAGAAAAAACATGTCCCCCCCCATTTTTAACAAATTTTTTCATGTTTGTTCCAATGTTCCCAATTCGTTTCACGGTACTCAGTTATGAGGCGGTACTTGGAGGGTCATGTTATGAAGCGTGATTGAACCTCAGCTCTCTGACTTGTTTCTGAAGTCTGATCCGCCCCGGACTCCGTGCTGGTGTGACCCGTGCGTGCCGTGTCCTGGTGGTGAATGTTTGTTCTATGTGTCACACTGTCGGAGGAGCGTCCCGTGCCTGAGGTCACCCGCCCTCCTCCTGGGCCCCCCCGACTCAACGGCTCTCCGGTGTAATCCGCGGCGACACAAAGTCGTTCCCTGTAGGCCTCCCGCCGCCCTGACGCGTGTCTCCGCTCAGCGCGCCGTGAGCCGCGGAGGAGGCTGTCAGGGAAAGGCCGCGGCGTGGCGTGCATGGCGCCCGCGGTGGAGAGCACGCCACACACGGAAGCAGAAGAAGAGTTGGAGCGGGGGGGGTTGAACCATTGTGGAAAAACAATACAGAACAAACAATACAGCATTAATATGACATTGAAGCATTTACACAAACAGTAATGTATTTTCAACACTATTTCCAGTGTGTTCTTCATTAGACACGAAGAACACGTGGGATCATGGAGGAAACAAAAAAGGCAGAAATAACTCCAAATATGTTTCTCAAAATTCAAAGTGATGGGATGTACGGCGTCTACCCCTTATTCCGACAACCCTTCATTTAGACAGCCCTCCAAACCAAAACCCCGTCCTTCCGACAACCCTCCAAATATGTCCCCCCAATCTGACAATAGTAAGGGTTAGGGTTATCCGCTCCTCATAATCTTCTGTCTTGTGAGTGGATGTGAGCGTAAATATAGGTCATTCTATGGCGACGTGAAAACAGGAAGCGATCTCCCTCTCCTTGTGCAGCTGAGTTTTTTGCCCCTCTTTGCGAACTGCATTTGTGGTTTCTGTTCCACATTGTTTTTCTGGATACTTTTGTACGTCTTTGCCGTGTTTTTGTGGAGGTTTGGTGGATTTTTTTACTTTGAGAGTCTAAAATGGTCCTGAAGAAAGCAGCTTTTTAAAGGTAAACAAAATGCTAGCTTATCAGCTAAACCCATTTGAGACCTGCACATTTCTTCTTCTGAGACACTGAAGAGGCTCCAAGAGCTCCCCCTGCAGCACAGAGGAGGCGTCACAAGAGGAGCTACAGGAAACAAAAAAGGACAAACGAGAGATGGTGAAAGACTGTTGTGAAGCGGAGGGAGGAAGAGGAAGGAGGAGCTGACCAGTGCAGGACACCACGCTCTGAAACAGCGACAAACCCAGGAGGCGCGGCACCATTTCAGAGGATCAGAGGAGACAGAGGGCAGCCAGCCAGGTTTCTTCCGAGTGCTACAGTTTCCCCGACCTCCAAGGTCATGCGGGTCAGGTCGACACAGTGGCAGCGCGGCTCAGCCGCAGCGGCTCAGGACTAACACCTGAACACTATTTCGTGGTACTCTTGTACAATGACAATAAAGCACTTACTTACTTACTTACTTAGTAGGCCCACGTATTTTTAATAATGATCTTGTGTGTCGGAATGGCAGGACGTTGCACAAAAGGTAAAGTCACACCACTCCGACAAAGGGGGAAAAAAACTTCGGAGTGCCGGGACGTTTGATAAGTAAGGGATAATGTATAGAATGCTGGTCATTATCAGGAAAATAAGTACTGACAGGGCTAATTATTCTGCGTTTTGCCAACTGAACACACACAAAATAAACTTAATACACTTTTTATTAAGGCCGAAAGGTTTATTTCATGATTTCCGTGGCAAATAAAATAGTTCCCAAAAGTTTGTGCGTTGCTTGGAAACGTTTGTTGTGATTCCAGGCAGTGTGGCTAGGCTCGATACTTATTGATGTTAAACTGGACGTTCCCGTTGAAGGTGCAGTTGGAGAGGAGGAATGGTGGTGCATCTCTGGGTAAGTTGAAAGTCGGACTCCCGTTAACCTCACGAGCGATTCCCCCAACTTCTCTCACAGGGAATACAATTCAATGGCAGGGACAAGTTAGGACAAGTGACCGGACTACTTGCGGAGTGATATGAAAGACCTGTATTACAAGCACAAACTATTTTTTTTTTCAGAGGTCCTCTAGCAGAAAATAATGTCTGGTAGAACCAAGGCTGGACTGGCAGAAAAGATTTTGGGTCAAGACCGGCCCTCTATAAAATCATTCGTACCATAGACGCTGGTTTATGTTCTTCCCAGAGGGTAGGGGTCAGGATTGATCTCACAAGCTCGTGGATATGAGCCCGGCACTCTACCTATGGAGCTAAACAAGCGGAGCATTGGACCACCCCGCACTCGTGTTGTTGCAGAAAACGGAGTAACAGTTTTACTGGTTAGGCTACAGCTACTTATTCAATCATTTTGGAATTAGGGCAATAAGCCTAGGTGCCCAAAGATTTGAGTGAGTGCTGACTGAGGTACTTCAGCCCCGCAGCACCCACGGGATCGGCGCCTATGAGTCATACAGTATTCAATGCAATAGTCGAGGCCATTAGCAACACAATAAGCCCTTGAACTAAACCAGTATGAGCTACAAAACCGTGGACAATAGCTGCATGTTGTTTCTGTCTAATTCGAGCCAACCCCTCAGAGCACCCACGACTTTAATCTTGTTGTTTACAACTTGCTGCAACTTTGGTAAAACCTCTGAACAATCTTAAAATGCATGTTCCGTTGAGGAGGTTCCTCTCGCGACTTAACTTTACAAAATCAACCAAATGATCGAACTGAAGGTTTAGTTAATGAAATGGTAAAACTCACCGCGGAGTTTGGGAGGTGTGGAGTGAAAATGGAAGTCCCTAAAAGGCCAAAACATTGTAAATCCTTTCAATGGAAACCAGAAGCTATTTCCAAACTGCACGCACTGAGACAAGGGGCAGGAGGGCAAGTCACCTGACAACTCCCAACATGCACTTCTTTACATACATCTGTCTAAAATATATATAAACAAATAAAGGCCTGAGGTTCTGTTGGTCCTTAAGGGTGTTACAATAAACTCTTTTCACTTATAATGGCAAATATGATGTGAGGGGTAGGAGTAATATTTTATCCGATATTTTATTTCTCATTATCATGGCTCTTCATGACTCAAGAAAAGGATGCCAATGGAGGGGTTTAAAAAGCGCCAGATATGTTAAGTGGTCATACTGTGTAATTGCATCCAAATAATGAGGAGCACGTCAATAAAACAGTCAATATCTCTTGTGGGCCGGTACGGTGTAATACTCGTCAGGTCAGACCGGCCCTAAAGTACGTCGGCCCACTGGGAATCCTCCCAGTACTCCCGATGGCCAGTCCAGCCCTGGGTAGAACCTTTGGAAAATCCCATTCAAGTCAATGGAGCGTTCTACTTGCATTGTGAAGAGCCGTATAATAATTGTGCAGAATGATTACATTTGCAGTGAAAAAGTACCATCTCTGGCTATGTGTGCCGATTTAACAAGAAGCTTTGAGCACCCCTGTTGTTAATGGTCACATTTATATAGCGCTTTTCCACCTTCATTAGGCTCATTATGCTTCACGTGCAGGAAGCACTCACCCATTCACACTCTCAGTCACACACAGTCAGACACTGGAGACAACAAGAGGGAAGTGTGTTGCCCAAGGACAACAACAACAACGGTCACTCTACTGCCTGTGCCGCTATGAGCTAGACTCTGTCTCACGGGCCGCCTCGTCTACTCGAGACTCACTGTCCCGCTGGCTCTCCTTTAAAACGAACCCATTACTGAGCGACATGTTGGTCGTGTCTGTCCCTGCACCTCAGCGGCCCGTAATCCCTCACAATCATACCAACGCTGTAAGGCAGTATCGTCGGGCATCTGACTGCGTTCCACTTTGTGCCATCACTGCGCAGTCCGTTCAGCGAGTGACTCCAGCTGTTTTCAAGTGCCGCCGCCCCCTCTCTGACTGAGGGATCCGGGACTAAGTTCAAACATGGCCTCGTGCAGCTCTTTCGACGACTCGCTCGGTGTCACAGTCATCCAAACCAGCAGGGCCGAACTGGTCGGATAGGGCCCACAGTGGGCTCCAGATCTGTGCCAAAGATGACAGCTCATGAGTTGCTTTGTACTTTGAGATAGTTAACCAGCGTTTAAAACCAGCTAAAAAACCAGAGGAGAGGACGCTCTTATGGTAAGTTTACACATAACATTGTAAACTGTGACCACTTATGATTAATGGAACTAATGATTACACACGGTCAAAGGTATTGTCCCGCCCTGCTACAGCCCGTTGGGAACAGTGGTGTCCTGTCAGGATTCTGATAAGAATGTCAAGAATGAGGTGAATGTGGTGCCTATAAGTATAGCCTAGATAAATAGAAAGAAAATCGCTCCTATTGTAGTATATTGTTTTCATGTGGACTTTTCGTTTAGTTTATAATCAAAAACAAAACTTCACAAAGCTGCCTTCATTTAGGCCATTCTGTTACTATATTATTGAGAAACTGTGACTGGCTTTTGTTTCTGATTTGTCCTGTTTAACCACTTATAGGGTTAGGGTTAAGGATTAGGGTTAACAATTATTTACATCCAAGTCTCAAAGCGTATTGACTGGAGAGCTTACAGTCCATATGCCAGTGTGATACCTAATTTGAAAGCCAAGACCTTCTAGTTTCTAAAAATATGTGTGAGATCTGTGTGAGTGAAACACAATTTGCGTTACATTTGCCATTCTTAACCCTAATTACAGCATATCCTGATTATGGTTAACTGACCAGAAGCCCCTTATGAGAGACCAACAGGCCCCGGTTAGAACCATGAGGCCGTCCTTCTGTGGACCCACCACCTGCAGGAGGGGCCATAGGGGCTAGTGCAGCTCCAACAGCTGCCCCCACGACCCGGCAACGGACAAGTGGAAGAAATGGATGGATGGTTAACTAACCCTAACCCCCTGATCAGGGGAGACGGCAATTAAGGGGTTAACCTGCGCCTCTGCTACTCACTATGCTGCGTGCCATTTTTGTGGCGTTGTTTTTTGACGCTCTGAGAGAAAAAGTCCTCCTCAATAAACCCAGACATTTCCTGCAGTATTTACATCCAGCGTAATGTCGTCAGTATCTCTCCGTCCGGGATGTTTTCTTGAACTATTCAGTAATTTGTACAAGACATCGCTGATCCTTATCGGGAAAATAGTGAGAGGAAGGACCGCGACATCCGGAGTTCGCACTCAGAGTCGCGTGTGCTTAGAGCCTATTGATCCGAACATCTCTCAGGGCCCCCCCAATAATAATAATTGACTCTCTTCAAAGGACATGTTTTATTATTTTACAGTGAAGCTCACAGAATACAGCGTCTAGTCACTAGTCATGACTGTAGGCTATGATTTAGGTTGTACATTCTTTTCAACGGGCTTGTTTTGGCGGACCCCGGACTCCGCTTTGGGAACCCCTGTCATAGGGGCATGTCTGTTTGAAGAATCCACCATCAGCCAGGCACTGCATCCTACCCGCCGAGGACACACTCTGGAGGAAAGTACGAGCAAATGCATATGTCAAGGGGGTTGGTCACGCAGCGTCGCCCTGGTTCTCCTGCTGCCTTGTTCTCACGGCTGCTGTTCCTGCACAGAATTGGAATATTGGCTTTTA
The DNA here is from genome assembly GCA_021464625.1 of Proterorhinus semilunaris. NCBI lineage: Eukaryota > Metazoa > Chordata > Actinopteri > Gobiiformes > Gobiidae > Proterorhinus > Proterorhinus semilunaris. Next base: position 2,605,028 of record CM038364.1, read on the forward strand.
ACTGTAAAGGAATGGTGTTCAGTCGGACTTAACCAGTGTCTATGAACTGTCAGAACTCCTACTTACTGAAATATGGCAAATATAAATGCAATACTAACCTTTAGTTAGTACATTAAATGAATGCAACTTATTTTTTGAACTCCATGGAAAGATCTGTGCACCTTTTTACAACACACTTTATGGGGAAAGAGATTTTACACTAGAGCCCTATTCGCACTGGATTGGACCGACCCCGGGACCTCAGGTAATGGGAAAAAATGAGTGTCTAATGCCGAGTGAATCTGTCTGTGAATGACGGTAATTTGGAAGGTAAAAATAGCTTGACTTTTACGTTTGTGAAGGCTTTCATTCATTCAGGGAGTATCCATCGAAGAAAAGGTTAAATCATCGACTGGACTGGGTTTTGGTAAAGTTGTGGACGTTTCGCTTCTAATCACAGAAGCTTCTTCTTAGCTCTTTAGGTCAGAAAATACACAATTACCCAAACTGGAGCAGTCTAATAGGACCCAGGCATCCCTACTCAAGTTGTTTACAGTATCACTCAGCTAGCACGTCTTTGTTCTGCTCTGCTGCTGAGTCAATAGGCGTAGAGGGAACCTCCCAGGAGCCTGGATCTTATTTACACTGCCCCAGTTTGGGTAAACGTGTATTTTCTGACCTAAAGAGCTAAGAAGAAGCTTCTGTGACTAGAAGCGAAACGTCCTCAACTTGACCTAAACCCAGTCCATTGGATGATTTAACCTTTTCTACAACTTGACGTGTACCTTTAGGGTAATTAGTGCCAATCGACATGTTGGAGTTTAGAAGGTTTTGAACCACTGTAATGAAGTCTAAATAACATTCATTCAAAATTTCTTTTTAAATGTATATTTATGTCTGCTTTAGTAATAATATCATCCATCAAAGCCTTTCTCTGACCAAGGGCGTAATGTTTGGTTGAATATTGCGGGGGTCAAAAGTCAATCCCTCCTGAGGGGGCTGGGGATTTCCCCCCCAAGAACATTTTAACCATATGGGACCAGTCACTAAACCCATGGACACAAGTCGGTTCTGGGGCAGATTTTTATTAACAGATTGTTAAAGTGTCGTCTCCAAGCTTTCCAACGTTGTGTAACACATGGAAATCTGATAATATTTGGAGACGTAGCCGCGATTTGAAGTTAACAATTCCAAAAAAGCCAAAGGGCTAAAAAAGCTCTCCAAACTTTTGGGCAGTTCTCACCTCTCTCTGCTGTTGAGAATAACAATAGGGCTCATTTACATCTCATTTACATAAGCCACACCCCCGTAAAGCTCCCCACTGTCATGTCATGTGATGTGTATGTTGTTGCTATATGTGTATGTTGTTGCTATATGTGTATGTTGTTGCTATATGTGTGTGTTGGGCCATAGTGATGTAGATAATGGACACAGTGTAATCAACTGTACAGACAATTCTTAAGAAATAGATCATCTAAAAAATTAAATGAAATATAAGAGATACAAAAACAAATTGGTAACTATATTAAGAGCTAGCAAGAAAGATTATTATACAAATCTGCTTGAAAGCAATAAAAACAAGATTACAGAAATATGGAAAGTATTAAATAGTCTAATTTAAAAAAAAGACTAACCATAAACTGCCCTATAGATTACATTATCCATAATGATGATGAAAAAATAGAAGTTATGAGTGAAGTTGTCGAGCAATTTAATAAGTACTTTGTAAATATAGGACCCAATCTTGCAGAGAAAATCATCTCATCATCTTAGCGATGTGATCGTATGGACATTATTGTAGTCATTAGGGATGGGAATTGATAAGATTTTATTGATATTAATAATTTTACCTATTGATTTGATTCTTTATCGATTCTCTTATCGATACCTGACTTGTCTGTGTGTTGGGGAAAAGCAAGGCATGAATGTGCTTTCGATTAACTCTATGAAAAAAGACACATTGTTAGTTTTCCCAAGAAAAAAATATGTATTAACTTAAGCAAGTTTCCAAATATACTGTGGCTCCTGCTCACCCTGCCTGGCATCCTCAAACATAATGGAAACATTTGTACTTTTCACCAAGTGTCTGTAACTTGTAACAGACTGGTGCTGTTTTGTAAAACCTAAACAACAGGACTCGGTCTCAGTCCAAACCTACAGATTTTCATCTATTTCTGCTTCATCCGACGCTACATTCTCCTTCCCCCTGTCCGTGTGATCGACTCCTGTTGCGGCCCGTTAGCCAGAGCTGCGAGAGCTCATGCTCTGTACACGCCAGGCCCGTTCATTTTTGGACGGATTTAAAGTCCGCGGGGAAAAGAAAGCACTTTACGAACGCACATAAAGAGAACGCACAAGAGAAAAGAAGCAAAATGACACAGAGGGCTGAAGGAGCACAGAACAGGCTGGCGCTGTACTCAGTCAGGCCCGGGCTGAGGGGGAGGCGGCCCGGAGGATGCAGCGTCAGCCAGGGATGCACTGACTACATTTATGGAGTAGTTTAAGTTTGTAGAGATCTTGATTTTGTGTAAATCGCCGGTTCATTCCTCGTGACTACATGACTGTCTCCCATGCTAACACACCACGTTAGCTTACAACAAAAACAAACTTTCACTCACCCGTCTGAACCTTTGCCTTCTGCTCAGCAAACGCGTGGTAAATCAATTTTCCAGCGTAAGTAGTGGCAGCCTTGTGAGAGCCACACAGGGGAGGCGTTACAGTCATGAAGCCGCACACGCCCCCACGGCGTGCGCTATTTCTCTGACAAAACAAGACTTTTTCAACCTGAAACTGATGGACAGTAGGCGTATGTATAAAAGTGCCTTTTTTGCGTGGCATTTGTTTACTAAAGTATGTGTCGACTACGCAAACCAAAGCAGCGGCGCCTCCTCCTCCTCCTCCGCGGTGTTTACCCAGTATGTAAAAACACACAGACAAAGACACGCCCCTACGGCACGCTTTGAAACCAACCCCAAACTAGACGGTTTGAACCTAAAAGTTTACACTTTTAAATATACCAATACTGGTAGCTTAAACATGGAAAGGCTTCTTCGTGACTTAGTTTAGTTTATTTGTTAATTTGAACAGTTAATCTGCTCAAAAGGAGTGGGCCGAAGCTCCACCCCCAAAATAAATAACAACAACGTCAACTGAACGATTCTGCAAAAAAGTGAAAATCACAAATTTTCAAAAAAAAGCTTGGTGTGGGAGGATTGGCACTTCCAAGTGTGCAGCTGGAAAGGGGTGCGGCATTTAATAGAGGGTTAAATTAGATTATTTTACGCCTATGTCTCTGACCCAAATACTGTTTGTTTATCCATTTCAAAAGTATAAAGGAGAAAGGAAACTGCTGCTTTGAGAGAAAAGCAAAGTCCCAGGGATGATGTCATTCGTCGTAGCATGAAAAGGCTTTTCTCGCTAAAGCAAAGCTCGTGAACGGACTTGGGAGTCGGCGCTCGCAACATGAACGAATAAAAGGCTCGTCGTCATCGTTCACTGTCATTATCTATCCGCCATTTCCGGAGACAGGTCTGTAAAAATGAGTGCATTACTGACATAGCTGATCCCGCGTGAATGGGGCTCAGGACGAGAGACAGAAGTCAGGAATAGGATCTTTAAACCCCCCCTGCGTCTCTTCCCTCCCCCTCATCGCCGCCTCCTGTTGTTCCCACAGCCGTCGCAGCTGCACGAGTCGGTGTCGAAGTGCAGTGACACCTGTGGAGAACAGACGAGGAGTATTCTGGGGCTCGCGGCTCACGCCTGACACTTTATTCGGGGGATGTAGCTCAGGTAAATGACACACCGCACAGGCGCAACAGACGGGAAGCGGTAGGAGTTCTCTCCGCGAGCCCTCCACATAGTCTCATCATCACTCCCAACAGTATGAAGTCCTGATACAGTGTGGATGGAACCAACCAGTACGGACACGAAAGACACACAAGTTCTATTTTAACCTGGTTTTTTGTCTCCAAATGCATAAGGCTTTTGCATCCCACTGTAGAACATTTGGGCCTGAATAAAGGTCAGTTTGGAGAAGAAGGGGCTGGGTCCATCATCCTTTGGGGTTTATTGCAGGGAATATTTTTAGGTCAAACGGAGAATGGATTCAATTACTTTCCGAGGAATCCTGATGGAAAACGCAGCACCACCTGTGGAAAAGCTGAAGTCAAAAGCACATGGCATCTACACCATGATTGGCGACATCAAGAGCTGCAGTTTAGAAGGTTTTGCCGTGGCCTTCACAGTCTCCCGAAGATCTGTGGATAAACCCCCGGAGAGCATTTGAAAATGGGATTGATGGAATGATGGTTTCACCGGAGAGCAGTCCCACGAGCAACAGGGTTAGATACAGATTAAATGAGTGTGAACCGTCCACCTTAAAGAGACCTTCAGAAGGGTCAGTGTGTTCATGCTTCCACATTCAGATCAGAACATACACCGGCTAACAGACGCCATCTTCAGCGGTAATGACCCATGTTGCGGCAGGGCTTTGGGAGGAGCAGTGCCCCGTGCCCTGTCCCGGGGGGGGAGTGGGGCGGACCATTAGCCCCGCCTGACGGAGCGGACTGCCACTGATGCCAGTCAAGGCGTGGGCCCCCGTCAGCATGTCTGCGCCGGGGAAAAACAAACGCATTAAAGTTTCATGCGCAGATTGTTGTATTAATATTGATATCGCCTGAGCTCGCGGAGGAGCGTTCGGGACCGGGCTGATGGATCCCGTACATTTCCTGGCCTCGCAAATGCACTGCTGTGACACGCGCCCAGCGGGGCGGGGGGAGAGGGGGGGGGGGAGGCGCCGGGTGGGTCTAAAGGGGAAGTAATCGCGCTAAATCGATTTCATCCGAGCGTAATGTGCTCCATTCCGTTAGTGCTTTCAGCAAATTGTCAAAACAATGTTCTTATTCCATTCTACGACAAATGATCATTAAAACATGTAGGTAGTGCTTCATACTGAGACATTGATGAAGACGGCAATCCAGGTATTTATGACGTAGTCCCTTTGTAACGACGCCGGCCATATTGGCGTTAGTGAAGCTGTGTGAGCTCTTATGTCCATGCAGCAAACGCCAAACTGGTGTGTGGCAGGTTGCACCAAAACATCTCATAAATCTCATAAACTGTGTTAGTTTGCTACAAATGCACTTATGGTGGATCACAGACCTGTAAATAGGGCTTTCTCTCCCCATATGGTCTGGAATGGTGAAGCCAGTGCCAACTACGAGGTAAGAACGTTTGTTTCCATCCATCCATCCATCTTCTTCCACTTGTCCGTTTCCGGGTCGTGGGGGCGGCTGTTGCTGCACCAGCCCCTATGGCTCCTCCTGCAGGTGGTGGGTCCACAGAAGGACGGCCTCATGGTTCTAACCGGGCCTGTTGGTCTCTCATAAGGGGCTTCTGAACCGCTCTTTGTCTGACCCGTCACCTAGGACCTGTTTGCCCTGGGAGACCCTACCAGGGGCACGAAGCCCCCGACAACAGAGCCCCCAGGATCATTCGAGTGCTCAAACCCCTCCACCACGTTAAGGTGGCGGTTCCAGGAGGGGAACGTCTGTTTTATGGAATTTAAACAAATTCCTCAAGTTTCTCCATAACTGAGTACAGAAGATGAATCAAGTACCTTCATTGAATATGGACAACTCCTGTACGACTGAGAACTTACACAGACGTCCATAACAGACAGATTATCAGATGATGTTTAGTGGCCGTTAGACGTGAACCCGAGCCCACAATAGGCAGGGGAAAAAAACAGAAAATGTGACAAATAAACTGACCAAAATACAAAATTCTCAAAGTTTTTCTGAGTAGCTGCTCGCTAATACGGTCTGTCCTTTCTATTTTCAGTTGTACAAAGAGTTAAATGTAGAACCTACCAAGCCTCAAAGTGGAGTCTTTTCTTTCCCCGTGTTCTGTCTAGTCATGTGGTCCATGACGTTGTGCTGTCTTCAATTGGCATTCAATTTTTGACAGTAAATCAATAGAGACACTATATTAATAATATTTTCACTATATCATTAGTGGAAAACATTCAATGGAGAGTGTTTGTGTTTGAGAGAGCGATGTAAAAGTCAGCCGACTGTGTTCAAGGTGAAGTGCTTTGATTGTCATGATAGAATTGTAAAACGGAATCAGACGTAGATCAGACGGAGGATTAGCCTTGAGACGCCGTGACTGCGAGCCACCCGTCATGGGCCAGCCTGACGAGTACGTGAAGGAGTACAGGGGAAACCGGAGCACTGTAATGTCAAATGGGTAAAAAAAAAAAATCTTTATTTGTATAGCACCTTACAACAGCCAGAAGGTGCCCAGGGCGCTTTCCAGTATAGGAATAAAAGATACAACAGACATCAATAAAAACACAAATGTACATAAAACAGCAGTCGAGTCAGTGGCTCTGTATCCAAAGCTCGTCTGAAAAGATGTGTCTTCAACTGTGATTTAAAAAGACTCAACTCAGATGAAGCTGTACCGGAAGTGCGTTCCACAGCTTTGGGCCTTGGACGGCAAAAGAACGGCCTCCAAACCTTTTGTATTTGAACTTGGGGGTGACCAGGGAGGTGAGTTCAGAGGAGCGCAGAGTTCTGGCTGGTTGGTAGACCGTTACTAAGTCGGCGAGGTAGGCCGGGGCCAGGCCATTGATGGCCTTGAACACAAACAGCAGGACCTTAAACTCCACCCTAAACTGCACTGGGAGCCAATGGAGCGAGAGGAGGACATGGGTGATGTGTGAGCGTCTGGAGGTGTTGGAGAGAAGACGGGCTGCTGCGTTTTGTACGGTGAGTGGTTGAGTCCAGTGTAGAGGGCGTTACAGTAGTCCATCCTCGAGCTGATGAAGGCATGAATGGCTTTTCCAAGGTCAGCTCGGGACAAGAATGGTTTGATCTTACTGAGTAGCCTTAGCTGGTAAAAGCTCGCTTTCACAACTGCACTTATCTGTTTGTCAAAAATCCTACTGCTGTCAAAAATAACACCCAGGTTACGGATGGCGGGAGCAAAAGAGGTCTGAATAGACTGACAGGAAGAGCCTGCACAAAGGCCTGGGCTGCATCCAAGAAGTCATCAGCAGCCATGACAAGGAACATCCAAATGTGTCAGTGCAGTTAGGAGAGAGGAAAGGAGCTAGGAGGGAGAGTAAGTAAGTAAATAAGTAAGTGCTTTATTTCTCATTGTAGAAGCCTACAATGAAATTGTGTTGAGGTGTTAGTCCTGAGCTGCTGCGACTGAGCCGCGCCGCCACTATGGTCGACCTGACCCGCTTGTTTCTGGAGGACAGGGACTCTGTAGCACCCGGAGGAAACCTGTCTGCCTTCAGGCTCCTCTGATCCTCTGAAACGGTGCAGCGCCTCCTGGGTTTGCCCCTGTTTCAGAGCGTGGTGTCCTGCACTGGTCACCTCCTCCTTCCTCTTCCTCCTGTGCAGCTCCCTCCGCTCCACAACAGTCTTTCACCATATTCTGGGAAGATCTTAGCAGATAATCTGTTTTATTCTCCAGTGAACGTCCATTAGCCAGAACAATAGTAGGCATGTGGCTTAGCTGTGAGTCTTGCCCGGATACCTCCTCATTTGTCGCTTCCTTGTTTCCTGTATTGTGCTGCAGGTGTAAGGGGCTCTTGGTGCCTCTTCAGTGTCTCAGAAGAATACATTTGAAAGTCAAATGGGTTTAGCTGATAAGCTAGCTGTTTACTTTTAAAAAGCTGCTTTCTTCAGGATCATTATGGACTCTTTGCAGTAAAAAATCCACCAATCCCACTGGGAAATGTACCATGAGAGAGGGAGGTTTACACGTCGCCATGACAACACCAGAGGAGGGAGTGAGGAAAGGAGTTAGGAGAGAGTGAGGAAAGGAGTTAGGAGGGAGATAGGAAAGGAGTTAGGAGGGAGAGAGGAAAGGAGTTAGGAGGGAGAGAGGAAAGGAGTTAGGAGAGAGTAAGGAAAGGAGTTAGGAGGGAGAGAGGAAAGGAGTTAGGAGGGAGAGAGGAAAGGAGTTAGGAGGGAGAGAGGAAAGGAGTTAGGATGGTAGGATTGGGCAAACAGCTCTGACGCTCTAGTTCCTAACGACATAGGGATCCAACAGTTGACCTTATCATGTGACAAGGGGTTAGGATTTAGGATAAGGACATAGGAGCTATTATTTGAGCAATTTGGATGGACCCAAGGAGAAAGGAGCCATCTTGCCACTTCTTAGATGCAGCCCTCTGTTTGCTCTGACGTGTCCAGTGACACAAACGTACGGAGCAGTTTGAGCGTTTGTCATTTTTGATCCCCTCACAGAACATTTGGACAAACGCTACAGTCCGTTAGAGGAGGTCAGCGCAGACAAATATAAAAGAATGTACAACTATGTGTTTTTGAACAACAGCGCACACATCCTTTTCTCAGCCCATGAAGCCATTTTCATTTTTCAAACTAATGTCAAATTGGCGTGGGCGGGCCATGTGTGAACCTGAACCCTCGCTGCCCCGGGCCCCAGCAGGTCTGTGGACGGCCCTGTGTGATGTGTATCGTTTCCACACAGTGTGTTTGATATTTGTTTTATCTGCCGACGGGACAATATGACTTATACAGTATATACTTGTGCACATTTGGCAACGCCACAAAGAAACGCAGTGAAAGAGCTGTTGTGTCCAGAGGCAGGCTTGTAAGCCAGACTTTACACAAAAACATTTCCAACATGAGATCATAAAAACAATAATACAAATGCAAAACAAATAATAATAAATAACTTGAAAAACAATTATTGACTGCGGAAAGTTCCGCAGTCAATCAATTAGCAGCACACTTTATTTGGAGGGTGTCGTACAAAATCAATATAGGACAGCGTTTTACTATGCCACATGTTGTTTAATCATCATTTTGAGTTATTCATGACACGTTTGAGTAATTTTAGAATCTCCTGCAGCAGCTGTTTAAACGAACAGGAAATCATTTTATCATATGATTAAAAGATGGTTTAGCAGAACACGGTCCCTACATGTATGTCCTCTGCAGTGGACATTGTTCCTGTGTCAGTGTGTCAGGCTGTTTACATGTAGTATCTGAATCTCACCCTGAGCTTTCGAATGACATCATCAGGACTGCGTGTTTTCAAGTGTAGAAGAAGAGCTTTATTTATAAAGCGCCTTTCACAGACTCGGTCCAAAGCTTCACATGAGAGCATTTTACATTCACTCCACACTCGGTGGGGGTAAACTATGTTTGTAGCTTCAGTTTCCCCTGGGGGAGACTGTTGCGACTGCACACATCTGCGCCAATGGTCCCTCTGACCACCAACATCCACTGACACACACATATCATTCAGCCTGGCCTATTGTACATGTTTTTAGTGATACTGGAGTACCCAGAGAAAAGCAACGCAGACGCGGGGAGAACATGGAAACTCCACAGAAAGGCCCCGTCCAGGTGGGAATCGAACCCGTTGACCTTCTTTCTGTGAAGCACGAGCGCTAACCGCTGTGCTACCGTGCTGTGAAATCAAAATCTCAATGAGAAACTTCTGGTTAAATGAAGATGAGAGGATTTTCAATCAAGTAGTGACACGAGATTCAGACTTGAGGGGACCTGTGAGAGGGGGCCTGAGCTGAGGCCCGAGGTCTGAGCTGAGGCCCGAGGTCTGAGCTGAGGCCCGAGGTCTGAGCTGAGGCCCGAGGTCTGAGCTGAGGCCCGAGGTCTGTGCTGAGGCCCGGGGTCTGAGCTGAGGCCCGAGGTCTGAGCTGAGGCCCGAGGTCTGAGCTGAGGCCCGAGGTCTGTGCTGAGGCCCGAGGTCTGAGCTGAGGCCCGAGGTCTGAGCTGAGGCCCGAGGTCTGTGCTGAGGCCCGGGGTCTGAGCTGAGGCCCGGGGTCTGAGCGGTAACACTATGTTCAATATGAGGGAAGAACTCGGGGAATGGGTCTTTTTGTGTAGCTCTGTGAAGAAAAACAGACGCCATAACCGCTGTGTAACACACATCCCACACACACATCGCACACACACATCACACACACACATCCCACACACACATCACACACACACATCACACACACACAAAACACCTGTGGAAACACAGCGTCACTTTACATTCTAATATTAAAGAAACGCCAAACCATCATCATAATCACTATAGAGGTGATTTTAACCTCATTTAATATATTAAATGATATTGACCCCTCCTGAAGCCCCCACCTTAACGTGGTGGAGGGGTTTGACCTGAATGATCCTGGGAGCTCTGTTGTCGGGGGCTTGGTGCCCCTGGTAGGGTCTCCCAGGGCAAACAGGTTCTAGGTGACGGGTCAGACAAAGAGCGGTTCAGAAGCCCCTTATGAGAGACCAACAGGCCCGGTTAGAACCATGAGGCCGTCCTTCTGTGGACCCACCACCTGCAGGAGGAGCCATAGGGGCTGGTGCAGCTCCAACAGCTGCCCCCACGACCCGGCAACGGACAAGTGGAAGAAGATGGATGGATGGATGGATCAATGCAGTAAAAAAACGGACATTATCATAAATAATGACATATTTATCGACCTAGTGTCCACGATAATGGACGTATAATAAAAAAACTCGTTTGTAACATGCTAACCCTTTAACTCAAATGGAGTCAAAGAAATGAAAATACATAAACCTTGTTGTTTTTTGGAGTGGGGTGAGTATACACTGTGCCTTTCCACCTGAGAGGAACCGTCTGCAGGTGCATGTTCATGTGTGGAGCGGAGGGTGACGAGGCGTATCCATGGGAACGTGTGCCGGGCCTTCGTTAGCCCGGCAGGTGCTAATCGAGATAACGAGGGGAGGAGGGGGCGCCTCCGCCTCCACCCTACACTCCAGCCGACATCAGCCGACTCATTGGGACTGATTTCTCATCAGCGCTGGCAGCAATCAGAGGGCCATTGAGCCGAGCGCTGTGGGAAACATGCAGAAAGCAGAGGCCCCGCGTCCAATCAGGACAGCGATCTGCGACTGGGCAAATCAGCGCCCCGGACTGTGCATTCCCAGGCCGTATCTCAGATTGCATTCCCTTTGGTCATTTAGCGTATTGTTAAACTGCATTGTTGAGGGGGGGCTGATCAGGAGAGTTAGGTCTCGCAGTGTTTTAGAGCTAACAAGTGTGTTTAAGATGAGCCCGGCCCGTGAGGCGCATATCGGTCAGATGTGTGTCCAAGACGCCACCGCCGGGCTCGGACGCAACCTGTGCGACGGTCTGGGGCGAGGCCGCTGCAGCGCCGGGCCGCCAGACGTCTTCCTATGCAGGACTGCAGGGGAAGTGATGCCTCTGATTGGCACGGTAGTACAGCGGTTAACGCTCGTGCTAGAAGGTCCGGGTTCGATTCCCACCTGGACGGGGCCTTTCTGTGTGGAGTTTGCATGTTCTCCCCGTGTCTGCGTAGGTTTCCTCCAGGTACTCCGGTTTCCCCTACCACTAAAAACATGTACAATAGGCCTAGGGACTGCAGGTGGAAATTAGCACAAGTGCTATAACCTGGTACAATGCATTTCTCCTTTCTGAGGCTAATGTAGATTGTACACTGTCCCTGTTCAAATAAATAAATATGGACAGCCAATAAAAACGCCTTTACATCACTGTCCTTAAAGGAATAGGCCACAGTTGTTGCATACTGAGATATCTACTGAGATACGTCCGCGCAGTAAAGTTGAAGCGCTCCTAAGGTATTATTACGCCTTACAATATAGTACCCAATTTTATCTGCTTTTTATTGTATATTAATGATGTGTGCTCGGCCTCAGAGATATTTAGGTTTATCCTCTTTGTCGATGACACAACATTACTAGCGTCAGTTCCTCCTCAGAAGCCAAAACCAGACGTTCATCACCATCTGCCATGATGAGGACTGTCTGAATAGTTCTGTCGGGAAGTGAGGAAGGAGTTATGAACAAGACTATGTGAAGATTGACACTGTTGATAATAATGATGTTAAATAAAGTGGCCAAACTCCAAATGTTAAAAGTACACATTGAAAAGCTAATTTACTTTTGGGTGACGGCTCGACACGACTGGACGAAGGTCCTGAAGCTACTCCAGCTGAGGAATGATGCAGCACCCAATACAATACAGTCTCATTTTCGTATGAGTCGTTTATGCGTAGACAACCTTTAAGGGCCTCTCAAGAGCCCCGGACCCCGCTTAGGAAGCCACGGCTCTATATTACAGCACGACGCTTTCTCTCAGTGATACCGGAGCGTCTGTTCTTCTACTGCCCACACCGTCACAGCGTGGTCGCGACATGATCAATAGGCTTTGAGCGGCGTGTATTCATCTTACCGCGGGGAGACGCTGCTTTTAAGTGGACTGTGCGCGGCTGGCGGACCTTTCTTGGCTGGATTTAGGCCCGGGCGACACAGGGGGTGACCTTTGCGAGCTTTGATACATGGGTGATACACAGAGGGCCCGCTGCTGTCCAAAAGCTAAAAACACCGCCGGCCAATGTTGAATGCCCAAACAACATGTCGTCTTATTGATCCTATACTTCACTCTTGTCAACAACCACATGCAAAGACTGACGAATGGAAAGGTTGACCAGACGTACACTTTTGGCCTAGACATGTCCTCTTTTCTAAAACCCCAAAAATGTCCTGGAAGAATTATTGAATTAAACTAAAAGGTTCCTAGATTCACCAATATTTGATCCAGTATTTGTATTGGTTCATCCCTCGCTCTGATCTGGCTCAGGAGATGAATCCTTCAATCCAGCAGGTTTTTAGTGGCAATCCAGGAGACACCGGGGCTGTTTCTAAAAGGGGCTGCCCTAAGAGACACGCTACGACTGTCAGCAATGTGTCTAACCTCACACTCGGGAAAATGGAACAGACGACATCACACCAATGAAAAGTCTGTGAAAGAGGGCAGAGGAAGTGCTGAAAACACAATGCAGAGAAACAAAATGGGATATGGGTGCCTTTGTAGCTAGCCTGGTTTCACCAGACCCTCGTACTCATTTGGTTTCGTACAAGGGTCTGGATCTTCACAATTGAGCTCCGTTATCAGGTGGGAGGTGAACTCCTTTGAAACCATTGGATCTGATTTTCGCTAGTGTTTGGTCGTGACGTATGTAATGCGCCGGAGTGAGTGAAGCAGCTATCATAACTCTATCATAACTATCATAACTATCATAACTCTATCATAACTCTATCATAACTCTATCATAACTCTATCATAACTCTATCATAACTATCATAACTCTATCATAACTATCATAACTCTATCATAACTCTATCATAACTCTATCATAGCTCTATCATAACTCTATCATAACTCTATCATAACTCTATCATAACTCTATCATAGCTCTATCATAACTCTATCATAGCTCTATCATTACTCTATCATAACTCTATCATAGCTCTATCATAACTCTATCATAGCTCTATCATAGCTCTATCATAACTGTATCATGACTCTATCATAGCTCTATCATTACTCTATCATAACTCTATCATAGCTCTATCATAACTCTATCATAAATCTATCATAGCTCTATCATAACTCTATCATGACTCTATCATAGCTTTATCATAACTCTATTATAGCTCTATCATAGCTCTATCATAACTATATCATAACTCTATCATAACTCTATCATAACTCTATTGTAACTCTATCATAGCTCTATCATAACTCTATCATAGCTCTATCATAGCTCTATCATAACTCTATCATGACTCTATCATAGCTCTATCATAACTCTATTGTAACTCTATCATAGCTCTATCATAACTCTATCATAGCTCTATCATAGCTCTATCATAACTCTATCATGACTCTATCATAGCTTTATCATAACTCTATTATAGCTATATCCTGACTCTATCATAGCTCTATCATAACTCTATCATAGCTCTATCATAGCTCTATCATGACTCTATCATAGCTCTATCATGACTCTATCATAGCTCTATCATGACTCTATCATAGCTCTATCATCATCTATCAACTCTTGGGAGAATTCCTTGCACATTCCAAGGCTTTAATTTTAATTTCTGGATATTTGTGAGCTGAGCCAGAACAGATTGAAGAGCTTCCATTATTTTCGTATCTTCCGCCGTTGCCGAACTACAAACAGCAAATGCTTGACGTCACCTACAAGCCCCGCCTCCCCCGCTCGCTGATTGGTGGGTTGAAATTCAACCGATGAAACGCAGCCACTGAGATCAGACCCAGACGTACATGTAGGGAAATTATTATTGACCGGAGTTTACGGATGGCGAAGGCCAGGCTACTTTGTAGCTACAATTTTTCAGATGTTTTTACAGTCGTTAAATAACAACACAGTAGTGGGAAGTTGCTATTCATTTTTAAGGTTTTATGTATTAAATACTTCAAAATGTTATGAAATGTTGCTGGTGAATAGGGAAAAAATAATAATTTAAAGATGTCAAATTGCGACAAAACATAATAAAATAAGCATCGTACTTGGTAAATTTGGTCTTTTTTGTTCATTTTTGTGTTGAAAACTATCGAAATCGACCGCTGCATGAAAAATCAATACTTTCACCTGCGGCGTCTCGCCTCAACAGAACTGTTCTGGGGAAAACTACCGTTGTTAATTTGCCATTTAACAAGTAACCGATAAATCTATAATAAAATACCTTGTTTTAAATGAAAGTAGAGACTTGGACTTTTGTTGCGGTACACGTGGTTATCATAAGTACAACCTTTTCTGTGGGACAGTGTAGATTGTTGAAAATGAGCACACACAAAAACACACTAACTCTCCAAAGAGTGTGTTCATAGACTTTACAGTCATGGAAACTTTGAAGGCTCTTTGGTTCTTCTTCATTCTTCTTCATTCTTACAGACACCTTCACCTCGGTATTTCCTGCTGAATAACTTCACATAATGTGTCCAGGAATAGGACAGTGGTGACATGGCAGGTTCTCCTCGCGTCTGTGTGGTCTCCTCTGGTTTACCCCTCCATTAAAAACATGTACAATAGGCTAGGATGAATGAGACTGAGAAAAAGAAAGAATGATCTGAAGAAAGCGCTGCCGAGACGTTATCTTTGATCCATAAATATACCTTTGGATTTTGGATCTGCTTCTCTTTTCCACCGCTGCATGAACGTGGCAGACGTGAAGACTCCTCGGTGTTTCTTGGCGACATACTCGAGCGGGCGAGTGAGTCAATCGATCTAATCAGCCTTCGCCTCACTCGATTTGTGTCAGCACCGGTCGGACACGTCCCCCGTCAGAGGCCCGGGCGGAGAGCGGGGAGCAGAGGCAGCGAGCGCTCGATAATGACCCAGAGACCCACGGAGAACGAATGGTGTCAGACGAGCAGATAATCTTTAACACATAAAAGAAAATCAAAGAAATCATATTTATGATGTGCTCAAACATAGTTAACACAATTATATTTAAGATCCTTTAGTTTGGCTGTTTTTGTGATGTTTTTAGTTTCACTTCCTTATTGGACACTGACAGGAAGTGACATAGATAGAGGCAAACACATTTTAAATTGTTGCCGTGCCGACCATGTTATGTCGATACATTTGTTAAGTGATGATGTCATCGCTTTCCTTCCAGGTCCAACTTTAGCCTTGTTCTCTATAATGGGATTGATCTGATGTTCACCTGCTGTAGAGCCACTACAGGCTCTTTCTAAACATCTGATCACAGAAATATCACATTTACTCTGGATTTTCTTTAGTAAGTCTTTTCTGGCATTAATTATCAAATTATTTTTCCCATACACAATAAAGGCTTATTTTAAATATAAAAATATGTTTTCTTGGTGTAAATACTTAATCAATGTTTAGACCTTTCAGTTGCCTCAGTCCCCTCCCTTTTTGGCCGCCACTTTCAGCCCTTGTCCTACATTTCCATTGACTAACATTAGCTAAAAACAGTATAAAAAGTGGAGAAAAAAGCGGTGGAAAAACTCCGTTAGCTGCAGAGTTACTGCTGGTAAATCCATCTAACACATTGTGGTGTCCAAGTGTTTCAATGTGAACAATAACTCCTGTATTTTAACTTTTAAAATTAGTTAAAATTGCTGCTAATGCCATAATGTTTAGCTATACGACATCACATTCCCGAACTCTATAAAAATATGTTTGTTTTTCCTGGAGAAATGGTGAGACACAGTATATTATTCTAATAAGGTGTTCAACAGTATGTGGCCTTTTGTTGTTTCAGCAGGAGCTTCAGATAAAGTGTGTTTTCTGCTTCTTTGTCTTTGGAACTGTCAGCAGTTTGGACCAGGAAGAACAAACGTATGGGAAATGAGTCAAACTGCTCTATCTATGTCACTGACTTTTCTTCCCAACATGTTTTCATTCATTTGCGGCTTCTCTGAAATAAAACGATAAATATTACATATGGCGGAGGGGCTCTATGTGTGTGTATGTAGCCTCAACTTTTAAACGCTCGTAAATGTTTTATAGCTGTTGTTTGCGTAATACACTTTGCCCAGGGAAAACTCTGATGCTGATACTGACACGTTTACACAAATGTTCATTAATGTGTCCTGTCCCTGTAAAATGAACTGATAAACAAAGAGTGTGAGCCCATAGAAAATAACGTAACGAGATTAGACTTTTAGCTCCAGGTGAAGGTGACGCTTTGTCCCGTAGTTTCACCGGCTCACTCACTGCTGATCCACTTCCAAACCGACGGAAAGAGGAGAATGTGGGGCATGCACTTGTGGAGATGCAGATGTCCTCTCTTCAGGGCTCCAAGGCTCTCCACTCAAGTGCCTCACTTCCTCTGACTCTCCCATAACTTCCCTCTCTTACCCTCTCGCTCCCCTCGTCTTTTCTGTCCTCCATTTCTGCTCTTCGGGACGGATACGGAATCTAGATAAGGGGCACAAACTGGGCTGTCAAGTCTCACGCACTGGCCTAAGCGAGTGGAGGAAAAAATATATAATTTGTTGAGATCCTTAAAGGTCCACCATCAGGCAAAACTGACCTTTGAGTTTTGACTGTAAACATGTTACGTGCTCATCTGGACTGGAGGGAAATACAAACGATCTCTGAAGCAGCGACATTGTTGAACGAACCCTTTCAGAATGCTGGGGCCTGTGGAATAAGAGTGGGAGATCTACTGCTGCAGCTGAAATCACTGAGGAAACACATAAAGTCCAGCTCCTGAGGCCCAATGACACGAGGTGGAATTCTCTTTAGTGGTCACCCATGTCTTGTCATTTAATTCGGGTTCTGTCCTGCTGAGATTACCGTTCCCAACGAACATGTCAAGCTCATGTGTCCTGTGGCAAACGATGTTCTTCAAGGAGAGACCAGTGTGCAGATGGGTCGGCTCGTTCCCAGTATAACTCTTCTCTAGACTAAACTACAACACCACTCATAGATGCTCCTCAATCTGGACTTAAGAAGTGCTTGAGAAGTTCAAAGAACCTGAGCTCACTGCAGCTTCCATTCTGGTGCCCGCATTCAGAAGATATGTTCTTACCTGAGCTTAGACAAGTTGATGCATGACTTTCTGTCTGGTCTTTGTGCGTGCGCTCAGCCACACAAATGTTGTTAGCATTTAGCCTCTCCCAGCAAAGGCGTCGCTCCAAACTGGGGTGAAGTTAGAAGCTACCAAGCTGTTTTCCCTGTTTAAATACAGTTACATGAGCTTTTACACGATCCAAGTCTAGTCACACAAAATTAAACATGTTGATTTTCTAAGTGGATAAAAAGAGGGACTATATTGTGAGGCGTAATAATACCTGGAGTACTTTGACATCCGCGCAGTAATATCGTGGAAACCTGGAACAGCTTGGTAACTTCTAACTTCACCCCAGTTTGGAGCTACACCTTTGCTAAATGCTAACAATATTTGCGTGACTGAGCGCACGCACAAAGACCAGACAGGTATGTATCAACTCGTCTTAGCCAAAATAAGAACAGATCTCAGGAAAAACGGTAGCCTGTTCCTTTAAGAGATGTACATTTAATTATTCCTTGCAACAAAAAAAAGTGCTAATATTGTTTAGTCAAACACTTATTTGGCTGATTAAATAATTCTTTGTATCTTTTCAAAAACACCAAACAGCTAGAGTCTTATACAGTGTCTTGCAAAAGTATTCGGCCCCTTGAACTCTTCGACCTTTTGCCACATTTCAGGCTTCAAACATAAAGATATAAAACTGTATTTTTTTGTGAAAAACCAACAACAAGTGGGACACAATCATGAAGTGAAACGAAATTTATTGGATATTTCAAACATTTTTAACAAATAAACAACTGAAAAATTGGGCGTGCAAAATTATTCAGCCCCCTTAAGTGAATACTTTGTAGCGCCACCTTTTGCTGCGATTACTGCTGTAAGTCCTTGGGGTTTGTCTCTATCAGTTTTGCACATTGAGAGACTGAAATATTTGCAAAACAGCTGGAGCTCAGTGAAGTTGGATGGACAGCGTTTGTGAACAGCAGTTTTCAGTTCTTTCCACAGATTCTCGATTGGATTCAGGCAGTATACGACTGATTGTTGTCCTATGGACAGAGTCTCCCACCTCAGCTGTACATTTCTGCAGTTCATCCAGAGTGATCATGGGCCTCTTGGCAGCATCTCTGATCAGTTTTCTCCTTGTATGAGCTGAAAGTTTAGAGGGACGGCCGGGTCTTTGTAGATTTGCAGTGGTCTGATACTCCTTCCATTTCAATATTATCGCTTGCACAGTGCTCCTTGGGATGTTTAAAGCTTGGGAAATCTTTTTGTATCCAAATCCGGCTTTAAACTTCTCCACAACAGTATCTCGGACCTGCCTGGTGTCTTCCTTGTTCTTCATGATGCTCTCTGCACTTTAAACTGACCTCTGAGACTATCACAGAGCAGGTGCATTTATACGGAGACTTGTTTACACACAGGTGGATTCTATTCATCATCATTAGTCATTTAGGTCAACATTGGATCATTCAGAGATCCTCACTGAACTTCTGGAGAGAGTTTGCTGCACTGAAAGTAAAGGGGCTGAATAATTTTGCACGCCCAATTTTTCAGTTGTTTATTTGTTAAAAATGTAAATAAATTTCGTTTCACTTCATGATTGTGTCCCACTTGTTGTTGGTTCTTCACAAAAAATTACAGTTTTATATCTTTATGTTTGAAGCCTGAAATGTGGCAAAAGGTCAAAAAGTTCAAGGGGGCCGAATACTTTCGCAAGGCACTGTACCTGCCCTGTTGACACCATGGACATTTTGAAGTCATTTCCTGTATTCCTGAACCTTTCACTATAACTGCAGATAAACACGCCACTACCTGCCTCTGCTGCCCGAGAGGCTCTTCACTACAGGACTATTTTGCCCACCCAAAAGGGCATGTATCTGTCACAGGGTCACGTTGCTGGAGATATTGTGGTGTGGTCTAGCCAATGATAAAAAACAGGTTAAAAGGAGGAAAATACAATTTAATGAGGGTAAGTTAAAAGCACCATTAAAACACACATTAAAAGGCATAAATAAGGGGGATAAAAAGGGATAAAACATCTAGGGTGTGCGTTAAAGCAGTACTAAGTAACTTGTTTACCTTAATAAATCCTTTCCGTAGTCTCTCTGGAGATAATACAAGTGCTAACGGGATGATTGGAGGGTCTTTCATCTCCACCTGGTGTCTCTGGCCAGAAAAGATGCTAGGCGCTAGCCCCAACAGTAAACAGTATTTACAGCCAAGTTTGAGTGAAAAAAATGATCTCCATTGTGTAATTGGATGAACAATATCCCTCTCTCCCTTTGTCTTTTCTGTCAGCGTAGTATTTACTCTCACGCAAAAAAAAAAAAAAAACGCAACATGCTACGACACCTGTGGCACTTATGGCCTCTAGGGAGGGGCATGAGCTACTTAGTACTGCTATAAGGTGCTAGTAGTCGTTGCCTCAAGGAAGGGGTTCTGGCTGGCTCCGGGAAGCTCCAACAGGGGAGTCCAGGAGTCCGCCTCGGGACACGCAAGCTAGGGGAGCCTGCCGCCGCTGCTCGACCCCGCCGTGCCTGTCCGGGGGACATCCCTGCCCTCGAACGTGCCCCCTCGCCACTGTCGCGCAGTCCAACCTTGTCGTGGTTCTCCTGGTCCTTTCCGGTGCTGCGGCCATCACAGTCCCCGCAGGTCGCAGTGCCCCTGGCCCTTTGCTGTGGTGGTGGGTGGCAACCAATTTGGGGAAATAAAACCATGCCATGACAACATGCAACTAAAACCACACATTTAAAAACAACCCAAATGGCATCACCTCACATATCCATTCACAACACCTGAAAACATGCGTCTGTTAAGGTTAAATACAACAGGTTTGTTTCTCCTTCACTTTTTCGACTTTACACTATATATGTGTGTTTAATGATTTATATGTTAATGAACGAACATGAAATACATGCATGTAAACATTAGCCAAAGGCTAATAGCTATCCTAGGGTTAGGACCCAGGCTAGGGTCACACAGGGGTCACATGACATTGCAGAATAACATTTGCATTAAAGTACATAATCATCTATACATGATCCAAAGCCCTACAGAACAATAATGGGTCTACCGTTACACATTTACTTCACTTATATGACATAGCGTACACATTACAGAATTAAGACATTTACAATAAGATGCAACAGTTATGAAAATGGTGAAAGCACATTTTTAAAGAATCTTAAAGGCAGCTCTACATTTCACTTTACACAAAGTGACATGTTTACTGTGCAGAAGTACTCTGTGAGCTGAGTCCGTGAGCAAAAAAGAAAAACATTTGGAGGTATATGGAATATAAGGAATATGATTATATTTTTTGAGGGGTATAATGTCGATTTACTGAAGGTAGTGGCGTGTTTATCTGTGGCTGTAGTGAAAGGTACCTTTTTAAACTTTAGTAAGGCAGAGGTTTTAGTACTTTTGCCAGAATCCTTTTGTGCACAAGTCTCAGTACTTTTACTTACTAAGTAAGTGCTGAACACAAGTACTTTTGACATCTCTACACATGTGTAATAACTTTTTAGTTACATGTACCGACACGTGGATCGTGTGTTCCCCTATATTCATAAGTGGGCACGGCAAAAATCTGCACCACTCAGAGTCGGGTTCAAACCTTTGGATCCATCGATAAACGCTCTGACCCAGTGGATACTACAATCCAAATATGGTCATTTCCTTCCGGGGGGCCACCCGGTACAGAAGACCAGAGACAAGTGCTGCACACGTTACCAAACTTCAGGCTCGTTTTTGTTCCACCACCACCACTTTAGTATCTCCTAAAGTAATTAGGTAAGTGCTTTATTTATTTAACGAAATTGTGACTCCACACTTTCCAGTCTTGGACTTTAAATTTCTTATTCCTAGCCTGATCTATTCAGCTTTGAACACAAAAAAACAAAGTAAACTATTTTGTACAGATATTTTCACTGATTAGCTCATTCAAAACTAAAGATGATCCGAAATCCCCCCTGAAAAAATCTTAGAAACTAATATACAAACAAAAAGTGTATATGATTTTAACATAACGTAAAATTACAGTAAACTTGCGATACATTTTCTTCTCATATTTATGTCAGTAATCGACAGCAGAAGTGTCAAACTCAGATCACAGTGTCTCGCCCTCACGCATTACGCATTACTAGAGATGAGTCAAACTGAATGTCATTGAAGTTAAACTGGTGAGGGATGGGGTGGGGTGGGGGGGGGGTCTGAGTACCACCAGAAGAAGCCACACACCCCAGTTTGAGAACCTGAGCTAACCACTGTGCCAGTGAGTGTCTTTCCGCCTGGTTGGCTTCACGAGGGAGGAGGGTGGTACATTCCTGGGCCCTGAGTGCCTCCTGAACCCGCCTCTTTGGGACGGGGCCCAGTATCACCCGCGGGCACTTACGACCTGGCGCGCATCGGCCAACAGCTGCATAGAGACATCATCCGTCAGAGCTGTCAGCGCTCACGCCCCGGAGCTACTGACAACAGCCCAAACACACACACTGAGAGCCAGGCACAGGCCGAGGGGAACGTTCTCAGCAATTCATTTGTCTTTTGATGAGCGCGTTTTCCAGTTCAGTCAAGACTCAAAGAACGGGCTCCCATGACAAACGATCTGAGCGATGCATTATCTGAGCCATTGGCTGAACCCGACTGGACTCCTTTCCAGAAGACATGACTCTTTCGTCAAAACCTTGACACAGTTTGGAATCAACGTTCTAGAATTGGATGAGGTCATGGACTCAGATGGAGGGCAGGGACCAATACAACTCTACAGTGTAGGAGCAGGGTGACCACCTCAAAAAAGTCTTAAAATTGGGACAAGTGGTGGGATTTGGTGGGACACATTGGATAAAGGAAAACCTTTATATAAGCTTCAACAATTTGATTTGTCAATTCATTCCACAATAAATCGAAATTGTTCATTCTCTTGTCCTTGTTGTGGAGTGGGGGTGAGATCGTAGGGAGGGCAGGGAAGGGAAGGAGTTCAGCTTCAGTTCTTCAGTCAACTGGACATGGCCGTAGATTCCGCAGTCTCCTCCCTGAAGGCATTACCTTGAAGAGACTGTGTGATGGGTGCGTAGGGTCTCTGGTGATTCTGACGGCTTTGCGGATGAAACGGGTGGAGTACATGTCCTCTAAGATGTACATCTTCTCCGCTGCTTTCCAATGTGCTGGAGGCTCCTTCGGCAGGAGGCTGTGCCTGCACCGTGAAACACAGTGATGGTCAGGATGCTCTCTATAGTCCCTCTGTAGAAGAGCCACACAGTTATGGAACTGGTCAGGATGCTCTCTATAGTCCAGGGGTGGCCAACCCGCGGCTCGCGAGCCGCATGCGGCCCTTGGCCAATCAGAGTGCGGCTCTTTGCATGATTGGATATGTTTAATACAATGCGGCTCTTTGCAAAAGAATTGGTACATGTTGCCCATAAACTGTTACAGTCTTTAAGAATCTTGACCAGAAATCCAACCATAGTCATACAGACCCTGTTTCCCATCTCTACACGCATGAATGAAAGTCCGTCTCTCACCTTTTCGAGGCGGTGTGTAAAAGGTGCGCGTGCAGCCCCACTCAAAGCGGGATGTAGTTAAACAACAGTCAGGCAGATCGTGGCACTGGGATCAGCGTCTGTGCTTTTCAAGTTTCTGATTAGCCTACGCTTTATTTGATGAAAGTTGGCCTCATATTCACAGAAAAAGATCAAAATTAGTAAATGGAAAAAAGCCGAGCTCTAATGAAGCGTATGATGCGAAGCGCGACATCGTAACGCGGAAATACGCAAAGTCATTGACTTTTCTTTCACATGTTGTAACTGTAACAAATGCAACATAAAACAGAATCTCAGACGTCCTCCAGAGGCTCCTGATTAAAGCTTATGAACTTTGTGCAGCCTAAAGTTCGTTCTCTGCACAGTCCAGTCAGGACCAAGCTGCAGGCACTGAGCGCACAGGCCAGGGGCGAACCAGAGGAGGGGGCTCAGTGGGCAGGGCCCCTCACACTAACATACTACAGCAATTAAAAAAACAAAACAAGCAACAACAAAAACTATTCGAAATAATAATATTGTTAATAAATAGATCAAATGTTGTCCCAGTCAGAACAGAATAGCAGAAAATGTTTATTTAATATACATTTATTTCAATCTTGGTGAGGAGTAAAACTACCACAATTATTGAAAAGAAAAGAAAAAGGCCAGGCATAAAGTTATTGTTTATTATGATTAAATATAACAGTTATATTTAATCATATTAAACTACCGCACTCGGATTTCGCGAATGGTCGGCGCCTTTGTGGCTCTTCACAGGATCAAGGTTGAACATTTCGGCCCTTGGCCTCTGACCGGTTGGCCACCCCTGCTATAGTCTCTCTGTAGAAGTGCCACACAGTGATGGAGCTGGTCAGGATGCTCTCTATAGTTCCTCTGTAGAAGAACCACACAGTGATGGAGCTGGTCAGGATGCTCTCTATAGTCCCTCTGTAGAAGAACCACACAGTGATGGAGCTGGTCAGGATGCTCTCTATAGTTCCTCTGTAGAAGAACCACACAGTGATGGAGCTGGTCAGGATGCTCTCTATAGTCCCTCTGTAGAAGAACCACACAGTGATGGAGCTGGTCAGGATGCTCTCTATAGTCCCTCTGTAGAAGTGCCACACAGTGATGGAACAGGTCAGGATGCTCTCTATAGTCCCTCTGTAGAAGTTGCACATAACAGAGGCTGGGCCCCGGTGGAGTAGAGACACTGATTACTTTACTTGACCAGTGATAGTGTGCATGGTCCAGGAGAGGTTCTCTGTGATGTGCACATAATATTTGCCATTTCATTTCAATTTTAATATTAATTTTTTATCAACTTAATTTAGGATCATATACAGTTATGCCGATAAGTTTACACACCTTGGTGGATTTATTGATTTATTTTTTTCTGGGCCGTTTCTCAAAGAATATGAATGAAAACAAAACCTTTTTTTTTCACTCATGGTCAGTGATGTTGTGATGCCATTTATTGTGGAAAAATTTGAGAACTCATTTCAAATCACTATAACAAAATAAAATATACCAAAATGACGGCCCATTCTTCTTGGTAAAAAGTCTCCAGTTCCTGTAAGTTCCTGCACGTTTGAGATCTCCCCACAGTGGTTCAATGATATTGAGGTCAGGAGACTGAGATGGAACTAACGGGACCTTGACTTTATTCTGCTGGAGCCACTGGCATCAGCGAAACGCCTCCATAGTTCACTGTAGGTATGGGGCATTTTTCATGATGAAAGGCTTCACAACATCACTGACCATGAGTGAAAACAAAAAGTGTTTGTGCTTTCATTCAGATTCTGTTATTCTTTAAACTTATGTATGTAAACCGTATGTAAGGATTTTGGGGGCTTCCAATCATTGAGAGAAAAAAGACACAAATGTATTTCTAAAGATGCACGAATAGTCAATTGTCTGATCAAATCAATCGTCTCCTTGAATGGTTCTGTGTCACTCTTTCGTTCTTGTTTCTTGGGTGAGTAACTACACTTCTGTCCATTCCCTATTGTGTGTGTTTTTGAATATTGTCATTGCGTTTGGACCCAATGAAACATTTGACCATAGCATAATTTATATGTTTTGACAGAGAAGACATTGAACTTCATGACTGTCGTGTGGATTCTCCCAGTAATGACTGGGATATTAGCCAAAAACTAAGGCAAAAAAAGTGTCTATTTAGAAGGACACTGACAAAACCGTGTAAAAAAGGGTCTGCAGTTCTAAAATAAATTAAAATATATCTTTTTTATATATCGAAAATTACACATACATTCAAATGTCTGTCCTGAAAATATACTTCATAGCACACACTACAAATTGAGTACAGTTGTAACTTTACTGGTACTCACAATGTGTGAAACATTTCAGAAGTCTAGGGCCAAGTATGTTGAATTTGTAACATTTTCAATTGATTGGTGCTATATCTTATTAGCATTGTGCACACACCTCTCCAAAGCGCCAAATGTTATAATGGCAAACATATTTTCACAAATGTGTCTAACAAAGGGCAACAGTAACAACAAACCTCCCAAAAATGGACTAAATCAAAGCAATATAAAGTGGGTAATTTATTTCCCATATTTACCTATGCGTCACACCCTTCCCCCGAAGCAAAATGGCCGCCTTGTTTATTCAGAAAAGATCCCTTTACACGTCTTCGTTCATAGTTGATATGGACTATAGCATACTGTTGGACAGAGACAATGGACCTCTACTCAGATGTACCACTGTCAATGAAATCAATGGCCCTGTCGACAAGTTTGTGCCTAAATGCTAATGTGGCTAACATGTGGCTAACGTGCTTCCGAGCACTTCCAGCACAAATATCAATGGATTTCTTTGGGAAATGGCTCATTTTGAAGAGACTGGTCATCAGGAAAAAGGGAACAGAACTGGAATTGCCTAAAAGTTTGTTCACAAGAAGTTTTTCTCATTATTCAGTCATTTTATGTCATTTCTGACCGTGAAAACTGATATCATGAGCCAAATTTTCCCAAAAGAGTACTTTTGTTGAACATTTTGAATGGTATTCTCTTGATTATTTTGGACATAAAAAATCCAGACAGCCTATGACTGGACCACAAATAATGTAATATGGATAAGAAATGCTTCCTTTTAATGCTCGATTTGCAAATGTTTTTTATTTTTCTGTCCTTAATTCATGTTTGATGGTGTTCCATGACTGGAATAGATGTTTTTGGGGGACAGGGCCTGTTTAAAAATGTATGCCACATGTCTATATTGGTCGAAATATAATGTTCTGAAATACTCGCAAGTAAATGGAACTAGAGTCAGTCCCTGATCAGAGACAATGGTCCTGAACAGGTTTTAAGTAAGTTATAGTCTTGTTCCGATTTAAAGAAATCATTTGCATTTGCGCTGAAGCGGCACACGCTCATGCTGCTTGTTTTAGACTCACTGCGGGTCATGTATTGACTTCTGGAGAGAAAAAGTATGGAAACTTGGCACCGAAAGTATTTTAGTTTTTTGATGCTCCCTATACCAGAGCTTTTCGGTCGGTACTGAGTAGGTACCGTTTAACAGTACCCAGCCCTGGTCATGGAGAAAGTAGCGTTTGGGGAACTGTGTGCAAACCGTGAGCTCCAGGTTCAGACAGACTGTTTTGAATGAATTCAGTTGGCGACCTGCTGGAGAAAGAACGTGAGGATTATGAATTCAAGTCACGCGGCCGCCGATATCCCTTCACGGCATGTGTGGAGGACCCGCGCGCGGCTACAGCGCATAGACCAGAGCGATCCACAGGTGCAGACAAAGGATCCGCTCCTCGGGCCGCCATTTTGGCTCTCATTTCAAAGGGGACAAAGAGAGGAGAAGCCGGGCGACGGCAGCGGCGGTTCAAAAAGCAGCCGTCGGGAGGATGGGGTGACCGCTGCGTTGCCACGACAACACACAGGGAGGCGAGGGGGGGTGGGGGTGGGGGGGGGGAGTGGAGGAGCGAGAGAGAAGCAGCGGGCAGGCGGCATGTGGAGAGCACTACCTGTAGCTCGTGGATTATCAGAAGAGAAGAAGAAACACGAGCAGCCAGGTTTCATATTATATCCACCGCTAACGGCAGACAAATGTAATGTCCGCTTCATTTATAGTGGTGTGCGTGTTTGGAAGAGACTGGATGACAGTTGTTCCAGAGGTAAGTGGGAACATGCACAGATGTGGCATATAAACATTATTTCAGGCACCGACAGTATGCTCTGTAGATTAGTTACTACCAGTATTGACACAATGAAAGTATGGAAAGCAGTTACCGAAAAACCGTACATCTTTAGATCTAAGTGTTGATGCTGTTGGGCCAGGGTCAGCAAAGGAAGTGACTTGGTTGTTTCAGCTCAAATAAATGATTTCCCCCCAATTTCTTTTCCATTTAAATTTGTTTTTTTTCCCATTGTTTTTTCTTATTCTTGCCCCGAAAACGAAAACCAAGTATTGTTAAAGTACTGGTACCCAGCCCTAAAACCCAGAGGGATAGAAGTAATATTGAGACAGTAAACACATCTCAGACTGTTTGGTTGAGCAATATTGCCTTTAAGTCACACAGGAACTGTTATTATTCTAATGATAGTATAATGTATTTTTTATAAATGTCATAAGGGCAAAGCAGGAAGGGCCTGGGTGAATGGGAAACACCAAAGCCTGGGTGAAAGTAGTGAGTGACTGGTTGGAGGGGCCAATGATTGATAGCCTTGCTTCCGTCAGTCTATCCCAGGGCAGCTGTGGCTGCAACAGTAGCTTATCACCACCGAATATGGCGTGAATGAATAATGATGACAGTGTAGCGCTTGGTAATACAGGCTTGTAAGGCACAATACAAGTGTAATTATTATTAATATTATTTATTATCTATACATATTAAACTAGATTTCACTGTGGGATGGGCTGACCGTACGTCCCCAAAAAAATGTGGGACAGTCCCGAATAGAATTCGGCACTCCTCAGACTAAATTAACACCTCAAAGAGGTAACAGAAAACCTTTGTCTGTGATTTTTACAGTTTGTCATGTCCACAGAGTCTCAGTCTGAGGTAGTGTTTAAACTGCTCAAGACGTTAGCATGCTACCGATTAGCAACTGTCAACCATTGACAGTTGATTCAATCAACTGCTTCAACACGATAAACACATGTGTGGCTCACATCTATGAACACTGAGGAAATACTACAGTAACAGAATGTTGCATCCAAGGCTTGATGTTTGGAGTTTGGTTCAGGGCTTTCTCTTGGAGAGGTCGGAGCTGAGCTGTTGAAGCTAAATGCTAACCGGTAGTATGCTAATGTCTTGAGCAGCTTAAACACTGACTCACCGGTTTCTTCACATGCGTCTCTGGGGTCGTGTTTTTACTTTTATCTTCATGAGCAATGATTACAAGTACATACAAATGCCACTGTCAGTCTTTCATTTTCATCCTGAGTAGAGATATTGTTACATGTTGTAGTACTGCATAATGATGAATACTTCGGTATTCAAAATGGCCGCCTTAACAACAAAAGTCACATAACTGAAAGGCCCTATGACCAGGGTCCCCAATTTGCATGAATATTTTGGGGAACATATATTTTTTTTCTGCCCTTTTGTCATCTGTTCAGGACAATCATCTTTTTGAGAAACACAGCGTTGTAAATGTAGATGTTTGCAGCACAGTTTTGCATATTTCTTATTGAAAAATGATCACGTCATCGGTATTGGGAAAGTCCCCAAGGGTATCGAGATACATTCTTCATCACCCTGCCCTATTTACATGACATGTTGGCAATGTAAAGAATGATGAAATCTGAACAAAAAGCCTTCACATTGTGGTCCACTTTGAACGCTGTTCCACACGTTTGCTAATCCAAGCGAAGCCCGCCTTCCCTCCTTGACAGTTTGAGCAACAGTTGCCGCGCTGAGGAGATCCGCGCCGAGACAAAAGTGGCAGCTCTTGTGAAAATGTGTCCGATTTCTCCAAAATTGCCCGGGTACATCTGCGGATAGTTGTGATTGTTCCAGAAGCTGCAGATTGCTCGGATTCCTCGGCTCGCTCCGTTTCCTCTCAGCCTCAGAAAAAAAACACGGCGCGATCTGGGCCAAACAGCCCGAGGTCAGCGCGTGCTGCTCCTTTTGCCGGATTATTTTTTTTTATTTTCGGGCTGGCAGCGGCACTTGCCCCGTCAGTCGATAGCGAAGTGCGGCGGAGGCTTGAGAGTGTGAAGACGGGGCACGTACGGGGTCAACTGTCGGGTCAGGCGCGGGGTCCTGAGCCCGACCGCGCAGGCCCGGGATATGTGCTCAGAGATGTCTTCACAACATGGCCGATGAAAGGCAATCATAAGGTAGAGCGGGGCATTTAAAGGGCTTTTATACTCCTGATGGATTTCTGCCCCCTCTGCGGTGCTCTGCCTGCAGGATTCAAGTACTTTGAACCCCTTGGCTTTAGTATTTCTTACTCCTTTGTCAGAGGACAGAGGAGTAAGAAATACTAGTGGGACCGTCCGACTTTCCGAGCAGTTACGTTTGCTGTAAATGTGGCCGAAAATTTACAGTGTTCCTAGCATTTTCGAGCCTTTAAGTACAGAACCTAAGGTCATTTTCACACAGGCTCTATAGGTCAACATAAAGCAGCTCTCCATCCAGGAACGGGGCTTTTGGGGCAGAGTGGGATTTTCGTGGAGAGTCTGAAAATTATATTTTTGGAAACTTTATGATATAAGCAATGTGAAAAAACAATGTTTCCATTTGCCCTGGTCATTTGGTAAAATTGTGCAATTATACAATTTTTCCCATTAGAGTAAATGGGGAGTTCTGGTCATCGGAAGCTAAGCAGGAAGGGCCTGGTCAGTATTTGGATGGAGACCGTTTGATAACACCAGTCTGGTACACGTCTGGACTATTGTAATTCTCTGTACCACGGTCTTGATGCTGCATCCATTCGTCGTTCCAGAATGCAGCTGCCCGCCTCCTCACAGGCATCAGGCGCCATGACCACGTCACTCCTGTGCTACAGTCTCTTCATTGGCTCCCGGTGCCCTTCAGGATACAATTTAAAATCCTACTGTTGGTTTTTTAATTCACTAAATGGCCTGGCTCCAGAGGATTTGTCTGAAATGTTGACTTTGTATTCTCCTGTGAGAGCCCTGCAGTCATGTCACCTACAGCCAGAGCCGTCGCAATGGGGTAGGCAAGGTAGGCAGCTGCCTAGGGCCCCCAGCTGAAGGGGTGTGTGGCATTATGGGACGTGAAATTCTTCCCTTCTGACACTTCCTGTCACTGTAGCTGCTGCAGAGAGAAGCTTTTCAGCTTTGAAACTGATGAAGTCTCACCTCAGATCATCCATGAGCCAAGAAAGACTGACAGGACTGGCCCTTATATCAATAGAGCAAAACATTAGGAGGTTATAGAACATGGAAGAGTGGGTCACTGCTTTTGTGCGAGCTAAGCGTTGCTAAACCTCTCAATTTTGGATGGTTATTTCTTGTCAAAAAAAAAATCCTTGTTGTACAATGTTCTTAAAATAGTGTGTGTTGTACACCATTTTAATACCTTTCTTTTAATTCAACATAAATTGTATAGTTCAAGAAAAAAAAAACTACTCTGCATATAAGAGAAGACGGTTCTTAAGAATGATAATATGAATAATTATTCTTTTTTACCCTTTTGTTTGCCTTGTTGACAAAAATAACGATGCCTCATTGAAGACACTGTGTCCTTTACTGTAGTGGCCACTTTGTGTAGCGAACGACTAATCCATGACTCTGAAAATGCACCAGAATCCCAGAAACAAGGATTCCCATCTGAATTTAAAACAATTTCCAGAGGGAGGACTTGGGGCCTCACTTCGCTGTTTTGCCTAGGGCCCCCAAATATCTTCAAACGGCCCTGCCTACAGCTTTTAACCTGTCCCTGCTCTAAGAAAAAATTGTGTAAATTTCCGCCAAACTACGTTTTTTACTTCCCATATAAATGTTATTATCGCTATTGTTACAATACATATATGAGCAATTGCAAGCATTGTTTTTCTGATTGCTTATTTAATAATTTTTTTTTAAAATGTATAGTTTTGGTGAATCCGGTGAAATGACATAGTGAACCGGACTATTTGGGCCGGTCTAAGAAGTCTTTCGGGCCGGGCTACTGTTTGTCTTCATTCCTCCTCACTTTGCGTTATCAGTCTCACTGTATGTAGCCACCAGAGAGACAAATGACCCTTACTTACCATCAGGGGAGTGCGCAGGTGCGTGAAAAAATGGAAGGAAATGGCAAAATATGGTGAAAAAAGTTTTTTAAATTTTGTTTTAAATTTTTTTTTTGCCATTTGGTCGTCTGGTCAGCGCAAGTCTCTTTTTGAGCTTTTGGAGCGCTGGCCTGTTTCGGGGGTGGGATTTCCGGTACCACTGGGGCGACTGGGGTAACACTTTTTGCACTGGCACCCACTGTCCGTGACTCACTGTCCTCCCAGTAAGAGACGAGTCCGTATCGTGGAGATTACTTTATCCATTGTGAATGTTTTCTCTCCCGCCGACACCGCGGGGGCATCTCTCCAGCAGCAGTGGCAACATCGAAGGCATGAATCATAACTCAGGAGATGATTTATGACGGGCATACCCGCAGACAGCCACGGCGCTTTGTTTACCCTGGCCCCGAACACAACAAGAAACATAATAACTCAGTCGACCGCAATCTCATAATAACTCGGATGAGATGTTCGGATGTGCGCTGTTCATTTAAGCGGACACATAATTGCGGCTTATAAACCCGCCCCAGGGCACCTCAGCGTCGCTATCTTACATTTCATAACGGAAAAATAATATATGTTTTTGAGGGCACTGCGTTTCTTGCTTGGCAGCAGAGGGAATTTAACGCGGACAAAAACAAAATGCGAGCCGCCGTTTGTAGCGACATAAACGGCGCGGTAGTAAACGCGGGTTCATGGGCAACAATGTGAATACATGTGTTTGTAGAAGAAACGGCCCGGGCCGTGACAGGAGTGACTGTTTCAGAACTCTCCAGTCCAGAGTAGGAAGTTATTTGTGTCGCGACTTTCACAGACATGGTCACAAAGATATTTTCACACATAGAGTACTGTATTACAACGTGGTCACTTACAGGAGAAACAAATATCAAACCCATAGAAATCCTCAGAAATCCATAGAAGTGGAGATGTGGAGATCCCACAGAAGAACAACATCTGGACAAACTGTGTTGTCCATCAGAGGAGGCCAGTCTTGGAACAGCCTTCCTACAGACGTAAGAGAACGCCCGACTTACAGCTCTTTTAAGAAACGACTTAAACACCAGCTCAAAGTAAATCAGTCATGCACCCATTTTAACTCAAATGTCATTTGTAAAGTTTTTATATTGTGTTTTGTTCATACATTGTTTTACTTGTGACCTGCCTCGGGACTACAGATGTAAATGAGCAGCTTTGCTATAATCTGGCACATTTACAGTTTGTGAACAACTTGTATATGATTGTTCATTAATGTGTGTTGTCCCGATCAAATAAATAAATAAAATAAAATTCACTCCGCGCATGGTGGTGGAGAGACACTTGCACAGTATGCATCAGGTCTCATTGGGATGGACTGACAGACATTGGGGTGGGTCTCCCTCACTGTCTCCCATCCAGGCACGAAGACTGGGCATTCACAAGGAGGTGCACATGTACATGGGCGTACCTTCGTTTGGAGGTGATCCGCCAAATGAACTGAGTTTAGTTCCATCCATTTTCTTCCGCTTTATCCGGGCCGGGTCGTGGGGCAGCAGTCTCAGCAGAGATGCCCAGACTTCCCGATCCACGCACACCTCCTCCAGCTGTTCTGGGGGGACCCCGAGGGGACACCAGGCCAGCTCGGAGACATAGTCCCACCAGCGTGTCCTGGGCCTTCCACAAGGCCTCCTCCCAGTGGGACATGCCTGGAGCACCTCCCGAAGGAGGCGACCAGGAGGCATCCGGAACAGATGCCCTAGCCTCCTCAGCTGGCTCCTTTCGACGTGGAGGAGCAGCGACTCTACTCCGAGTTCCTCCCGGGTAACTGAGCTCCTCACCCTATTTTCTTTTTCACTGGCCGCTGTGAGCACCGGCTCCAGAGAACACTACATGAGGCACACATCTCGATAACTCTTCCTTCTCATCAGTCACATGGATTATACGGGCCGGTGTTTAGCTGCGTTAATAAAACAGCTGTGCAAATGATGGACGGACGGACAGACACAACAGATGGATAAATAAATCGTTGGTGCGTCTCAAACGGAAGCAGTAGAAGTTGTTGAACACTTGTGCGGACATGCTCACGGCCACCTGCTGGGGTCGTGAAGTCAAAGCTTATCCCTTCAGAAAACTAGTCATGCGAGTCTCGTGATTGAAATGTTACATACGGCGGGAGGAAAAAGTATGAGAACAGTTGTGAATTTCTCACATTTCTGCCTAAATTGCTCATAAAATGTGATCTGATCTTTATTTAAATCACAAGAATGAGGAAACAGTGTCTGCTTAAACTGACCACCCACACATTTACATTTGATCATATTTTTATTGGCCATAACAAACTAACTCTTAATCTTAATATATCATGATCTTAGAATCATGATGAATTCACTAAAATATTTAGATTTTTTTAACAAAAACATTAACTAATTGTAATTATGAAGTTTATGCATGAATATAATGATTTTGAAGAAAATGTGTTTGCAAGATACGCTTTAATATACCACTTACTGCTGTAATGAACTCATCATTAGCTAATCCTTAGTTCATTCATAAATTCATAATGATTTTACTAAAGTGACGCACTTTTATGCTTTGGACAAATTTGTGCAAGAGTAAAAAAAAAGTGCTATATTTAAACATATTTACATCACGAATACGTCTTAGTAAAAGTGTTTAAAAAGTTAAGCATACGTGTAAACGATAGGCAGTGTTTGTGTTGATGTAAGTGGAATGTAATGGACCACAAAACATGAACTTGATTTAAACCCATAATGCATTGTGGACAGTTATACATTATAATGTCTATGATATTTGTTTTGTCCAATAAACACCTTGATCATTGTCCAAAGCATAACAGTGCATCACTTTAGTATAGGGGACACAATAATCATGAATGAACTAAGGATTAGCTAATGATGAGTTCATTACAGCAGTAAATAAACTCACAAGGCTTTGAGTTGCCTTGTGTACAAAATGTGTGCTATAAATAAAGGTGCCTTGCCTTAAGGTAAAACAAATGTTCTTAAAAATCAACTTTGAAGTCCTGATCATGCATTAATTCATGTTATTCACGCATGACTTCCTGTACCTTATTATAAAGTGTTACCGAGGGGGGAATAAGTAAGTGAACCTCCTGGCTAATTAGACAAGTTAATGCAGACATTTAGAATCAGGCGTGAGTCAACCTAAAGTCCAATCCCTGAGGTGTGGCGTAAAGCTGAAAAACACACACTAGTTCAGAAGTGTCTCCTGTTGAGGAGCATAAAGACTTCCAGAAATCACCGGCACATGCCAACATCTCTGCTCACACGTCTACAATACGTAAAACACTGAACAGGAATGGGCTTCATGGGAGAACGTCATGTGTGGAGGAAAAATGGAACAGCTCACCAACATCAAAAACCCTGTCCTCACGGTGAAGTCTGGAGCAGGAGCATCCTGGTGTGAGGGTGCTTTGTCGCCTCAGGGCCTGGACAACTTGATATCATCAATAGAAAAATGAACTCACACGTTTATACAGATATTCTGCAGGAAAACCTGAAGCTATCTGTCCAAAGGCTGAACAGAGGATGGAGCTGCAAGAAGACAACGACCCAAAGCACAAAAGCAGATCCACTTCAGAATGCTTTCAGAAGAAGAAAACACGCGTTCTGGAATGGCCCAGTCAAAGTCCTGACCTAAACCCCATTGAGATGCTGTGGCATGACCTCAAGAAAGTTATTCACACCAGACATCCCAGGAATGTCAATGAAGTGCAGCAGTTTTGTAAAGAGGAACGGTCCAAGATTCATCCTGATCGTTGTGAGCGTCTAATCTGCAACTACAGGAAACGTCTGGATGAGTCTGGACATATAATATATGCCTTGACAAATGTTCATTGAATATTTAAAATGTGAATTATTCATTTAAAACACTGACAAACAATCATCAGACACTAAAGCCTTACACGTATCACCTCTAAATGTGCAGGATGTACGGGTAATACAGGACATTGTCAAAGGAATCATTAGTATCCGGCATTGTTATGTGTGTGTATTATTATTATCACTTTCATTTTTTACCGGACATTGTTCCAGCCTTTAAAGATACATCGCCTCATTATCAACATCCATTCATTTGAAGACTTAATACTTGAGTATCTCATGCTCACCCTAATGATAATGTACCAAAGCCTTACAAAGTAGACATTTAGACTAAAACAAGCAGCACAAGCCCATGTTCACATTATAATATAGGTGACCAAGTTCCCATATCCAGCTAAATCCATAAAGCCCTTTGGTTGAGTTTCCCTACACTCCGATCATTTCTGCCCTCCACAGTTTTAAATCCCATCTTCACGGTGGATGAAGCGTTTTGTCACTGTGTCATTCCTACTGCTGCCTGCAGAGGGAGCAGGAGGTAGACTTGAATGTAGCACACTGACCTGCTGTTTGTACCTTCTCTCCTCACATAGTGGGTTTATAAAGTTGTCACTTTGAATCCTTCCTTTACTTAAAGGACTGACTATGACTTTTAGTCCATTTTTGGTAGAAATGTGTGGCCCAGACAGAGCGCCCCCTATGATCCGTTAGGGGCAGTGCGTGGCCTCGCTTCAGCTCTTTAAAAGCAGGTCCAAGTCGAGTAAACAGAGTAAACATGCTCATTCTTGATCTTCAAGGATAAACCTTTCAATGAACTGATACGTCGCTGGAGGACTGCAGCATGCCGACTTATGCCCAGTCTGGTTTTGCTCAGGTCATGGCTGTGTCACGGCTGTTTTGAAAGTCCTTGATGATAATATATCTGCTCTGGGCTCAAAGCAACGTTACACAGCTATTTTCAGAGACTTGGCAAAAGCTTTGGATTCAGTGAACCGCTCTGTCTTAATAAAAGGACTCAGACTGGGGTTTCTGATCAGTCCTTGGTAAGCCAGGGTACCATTTCACAGTACAGTATGGTATGGAAAAAAAAGGTTTAGGTACTACTGGTTTCGAAAGCAGGCACTAAAATAAAAAATACAAATAAAACATTTTTCAAAACGACGTTTCATGCTGTTGGACCAGAGACAGCATTAAAGGAGGTTAATTGAGTGTTTTAGCTCAAATAAATGGAACAAATGTAAAAGAAATGGTCTTTTAACTGTCCTTGTACAGTTGTGCAACGAAATGTCGTTCAGGTTTTGGATGAGTTTAGTTGTGGCGACTGTGTGTGTCTTGCCCAAGGACACACCGACAGTGTGCACCTGCAGGATTCTGACCTCCAACCCTCTGATCACCAGACGACCCGCTCCACTCTCTGAGCCACCGCCGCCCGGGTCACCGTTCATGTTGTCACCTGGGTGCATGTGCTACGGCCCCACACCGGCGCCTGCTGTCAGGACACTTTTGAATCCACTGGGGGCAGGATGGAGAGGCCAGATTGGAGCGGGACGGGGGCTGATGAGGTCTGTAGAGGTACATCCCCCCGCGGCCCTGTTAACAATCTGCATTCAGACACAATGGGGCTGATTACTAATCACTCACATACAGAGCTGGCGCTGATGGGCTGTCGGGACCTCTCAGCGTCTGATTGTGAGTGTGTGTGTGTGTGTGTGTGTGTGTGCGCGTGTTTACAGAGCTGTGCGAGGACTCAAACCTGTGCAGACTGGTGTTTGTGGGGACCTGATTTTCTCGTGCGGACCTACAGCATGGCCACCACATGATTGTAGGTGTTTGGAAGGTGAGGCAGGGGTTCAGCGGGGTCAAGGTCAGGGCGGAGCTGAGTCTCATTACTCCTGTATTATGCTGCGCCGAGGGTTTTTCGTTCCAATGTCAGCCTTCTTTCAAAAAAACATCTCGTGTAAAATGAAAAGAAGATTGTGAGTTTAATGAATCCGCCTTATTTTTCTGTTTGGTTCATATTAAGGACAGTTATGGCTAAGGCCCATCATGCAGATTAGTTTGTCTGCTTGCTTTGGTGTCTCCAGAGTGACTCGCGATGTGGCGATCGTGATCATATGAAGGGAGTATTTTTCATGCTTTTTCCAAAGCCCGGAAGGATTTTTGGAGAAATGTCGCTGTAAGAGGTGGATTTACAGTAAATAATGTGACCAAACATATGTGCTCTGTACAGTCGGTCGGTGGGAACTGGAAATTCCTACCGACCAACTGAAAATGTTGGTAAAAAAATAAAAATAAAAATAAAAAATTGAGAAAAAAATTTGGTGAAATGAAAAAAATGAGGGAAAAAATAAGGAAAATTGTAAAAATAAAAAATAAAAAAATTGTGAGGAAAATAAGTGGAAAGTATTTTATAAAAAGAAATAAAAAATGGGAAAAATGGGGGAAGTGTTTTTTTCTTCTGCCCCTTTGTTGTCTGTTTAGGACAATACAACAATCAGCGACAAAGCCACATTGATTTAGATGTTTGCAGTCGCTTCATACCGAGACGCTACATCAGTGCATTGTTTTCGTCTGAACCAGGACACTGTAGGACCTGGGTACAGGGCAGTGTGCGACTGTGCACGTGAGTGGACCGAGCAAATCTTCCAATCAGCCGTAGGGTCGTGCTGGGCTGAAGGACCTCACCAGGTTCAGGGTCAGGACGCGCTCCCCTGGGCAGACTTCGAGGAGTTTAAGGATCAATCATATTCCAATTCGGATTTATTGTTTTTAAAACCCCCAGAAAACAAGGCGAAATTGAACAGTTTTCCCCCAGTGACCAGTTTAAAGATCTACAGTCCCCTTCTTTCCTTACAATGGAAACATCTCCAGCTCTGGCCTTCCCTCAGCTGTCTGCAGAACGCCCTAATGTTTAGTCCGTGTCCTTCTCGGGAGCTCCAAACACTCGTCCTCGAAGGAAACCAGCATCCAAAGTAAACAACTCCCCGAAAACCAACGGCAAACAGAAGAAAAGACACTTACCGACTGCACCTGGGCACTACAGGTGGGCCAGAAGAGGCTGTCAGTCGCCATGGCAACCTCCACTCTGCAGCCGGACTACCGCTCACACACCATATGGGGGCGCCGCCGTCACTAAACACACGACAAAGATTCACTGTTCATTTTATCCGATTCCAATCCGTTCCGATACCAACAATATTTTTTTATTCTTTGTGTAAAATAATTTGTATCTTATAATAATGAAATGATGTCCATTGTCTGTCGTTGGTGGTTCTCAAGGTCATCTGCAGTTTCAGACTTGTTTTTTTGGGGTTTCAACTTGGTTTACCCCCAGATTAGGTGGAATATAGTCCAGTCAAAGCTGCTTCTGCTTTGAACAACACTAGAATGGGGCAGTCTTCCAGGTTTGGGCGGCACGGGGGCACAGGGGTTAGCGCTCGTGCCTTCTGTGTGGGGTTTACATGTTCTCCCCGTGTACTCCGGTGTCCCCAACCACTAAAAACATGTACAATAGGTTTCCCTCTAGGTGGGACTATCCTGGTCAAATAAAGGTAAAAAAAAACATATATATATATATACGCAGCTTCCCATGCTCCGTTAAAGGCAAACAGACATGAGGGGACGGTGGCGCAGAGAGTAGAGGGGGTCGTCCTGTGATCGGGGGGTCGCCGGTTCAAATCCTGCAGGTGCACCCTGTAGTTCCTTGATGTAAAGTGCTTTGAGTGTGTCAAATGTATTTATTAAGCACATTTACATTTACTACCGCTGCCCACAGTGCTATACACGGGCAATACAAAGCTGAAATACATCATCACATTACAAACTAGAACCACCAAATAAAACCTGGCAGGTAGATAGGTGCTGTATACATGCGACCATTTACATGGCGGCGACTCGTCCGGACACGAGTCCAAGTCTCCTGTGACGCCCCCCCCTGTGCTGCAGGTGTGGGGGGCTCGTTTAAAGGCGGCTGGTTTTCCTACTGGAGAGGACAGACGGGCGACAGCTGCGTTCACGGCGGAAAACCTTGAACAAACAAAACCAAGAGGCTCTCGGTGAACTCCATCAGCTCCACCTTCTCCCTCCAGTCCTTTGACCGTCCACCAGCAAATACAGGCCCAGGACGAGGGAAGGTAATGAATTACCCACAGTCTGTCATAGCTCTGCAATAGTGGACACACAAAACACTTGAGGAGCCGGGGTTCCTCATTTGATCCTGGAATCATAGGATTAGAGTTTCCCGATTTCCCAGTTCCATATAAACTAATAACCGCTATACTCGAGCGCATGTAAACGCACTCAGCAATCCAGATGTTTTCAGCTGTTGTCAGCCCGTCGACCTGATTTAGACGATGTGAAAGCCTGGTTAGAAGTCATTCATGAAAAAGGGAATAATAATAATACAAATGAACGTAGAAAAGTGGCTTCTGACCCAAAATGTTAAAACATATTCAGTTTGTTCTGCTTACTGCGGGCCGGGTTCACGTCTAACGGCCACTAAACCTCAGCTGATAATCTGTTTGTCACGGAGAAACTTATATATATATCAAACATATTCTTGTCATCGTGTGCATCTGTTGGAATCATCATAAACTAACACAGTCCATGGCATTTTTTTTTAATGCTACAATCCCTCTAGTCTGCGCTCTTCCCGATTGTTTTGAACCGGAGCCCTTCCACATTGGCCTGGGATCACGTTATCTGGATACGGGCCCGTTTTGAGACCAACATTGACTGAGAGCGTTCCAGCGTGCGCCCCGTGTCCCTCTGCTGTTGACCCAGCCCAGACAGTGAACACAGATGTGCGCCGCCTGTGTGGTCAGTGCGTGACCCTGGCCTGCCCTCTCCGTCCGCCGCCCACCAACACACCAACAACCCCCCCCCCCCCCCCCCGGACAGGCGCTGCCGTCGTCCCGTGCGTGTCCATATTTGGGCGGGTTCGGCGCTGGATCGTACCAAGGCGCCGATCGCCAGCGGCTCGGCGAGGGCCGTTCGCCTGTAACGCAGACGTTCAGGAATGCTCGGGCCCGTTCAAAGCTAAACACATCGGGCCGCTAATACGCCCCGGCACCGGGCTCAAACACACCACGCCACCATCAAGGTCAGAGGAACGGCCCGGGAGAGAATGAGGGGCCCCTTAATGAGGCCCACCTTAGGCTACGATCAGGCCAAAGTCAGCCTGACCACACAGCTCCATCTCTGTGGAACGGATAAGACTTTATACATTGATCTATTATCGCTTCTTTATCGATTCCAAGTACGTGAAAAATAGGCTATGATACGTGTATGCATCACATATACTTTTATATTTATACAACAGGGCTGATGAATAGGAACAGGAATATTAAAATGACAGTATCTGTGTATGAATATATCCATCGTTATACATTGTTCTTAAACCACTGTGTAAAAATGCTGACTCGAGCTGGATTCTTTTTTTTTTTTTTTTTTTTTATTTTCCCTTGAGATCAGGGGCATGTGGAAGTCAGATAGTAGAAGAGTAAAAAGTACTTTTACTCGAGTACTTTGAGTACTGAGTAACTGAGCGTATAAGTTTGATTCATGCTTAAGTAGTGACATTAATGATAAAAAACAAAACATGAAAATTGTAAGATTCTCAAAGAAAAATATATAAAAAAGAATTTATAATAAAGAATCAAATAGAAAACCAAGGGGCGAGAAAAGCGCTACACTTTGGTCCTCATGGCGGGGAGCTGACATTGCTGTAATACCACCCCCTGGTGGCCGGGGGCGACTCCAAAAGACACCTGGTAAACAGCGTTCGTATGTAGCACAGGTTACTTCCTACCTGGTCACTCTTCCTGGTACAGGTGGAGGAACCTTATTGGTGGGTTACATGTATTTAGCCCACATGTTGTTCTTTTAAGTCTGTTTGACCCCCCTGAAGAAGGCCTTGAGGCTGAAACGCGTTGGGGCTATGTTTGTCCATTTAGACATGCCATAAAAATAAAGGCATTTTAACTTCATCAGAGAGTGCCTTGGTTTTTCTGTTTTTTGAAGCGTTCGTATGTAGCTTTGGGCCTTGTTTGTAAAAGCCTGGCTCCAAAGACTGAACCATGTGACAACGCTGGGTCGTGTCATATGTTTAACCGTGCTGGTTTTTGTAAAGCCCAAATAAAAAGCTGACGCCCAAATGTCAATCGACAGGTGGAGCTCTGGCTCGCCCCGCACCCTTTTGAGGAACAGGCTTGGTAGGAGGAGATGGAGCAGCCATGTTCACTTCACAGACCACTCGGGATCATATTATGAATGGGACCCACTGATCTCTAATATTTAGATCTATGAACAAAACACAACATACATGTATTTTACACGTCAAAATGATTTCTCATAGATTTACTCAACAGGAACAGTTACTACTTTTTACTAAAAGTAAGATACATTTATGATAAGTTAGGTTATACGTTTTATGAAAAATCTACTTGAAAAGCTTCTTCAAAAAGTTACTGAAGTACTTGAGTACCCACCTCACCACACACTAATGACCCTTTCTTCTGATCTATTTGGAAGCTTGACAGTCAGAGTTAACGAAACACCAAGTCCTTCGTGAAATCACTGAACAAGACGCCATTATTCAGTGAAATGATTTCAACCCAACGGAATCACAGTCGTGTGATTTAAGCCCGTTATTTACATCAGTGTCATTAAACATCCTCAGGAAGAACTCCAAGGGCCTCTGCGCAGTACATCAAGGACTGTGTGTGTGTGTGTGTGTGTGTGTGTGTGTGTGTGTGTGTGTGTGTGTGTGTGTGTGTGTGTGTGTGTGTGTGTGTGTGATGCCTCGGAGCATGTACACGTGCGTGGGCAGTCCTCATTAGACGGCGCTCTCACCTGTGGAGCTGTGATTTTCACACCTCTCTTCTATCACTCCATCTGTCTACCTGTCTCTCCGTGCATGTCTCGTCCTCCCGCTCGACCACGCTGTTGCCAAGGCGACTGCAGCCATTGTGTACCCGTTGCTAGGCGACAGTGGCTGTGGCGATGATGAAGGATCCGGGAGCTGCCACTCCCCCTGTGCTCGCAGAAATGTGCATGTTCCTGCAGTGGCCCGGGCCCGTCCAGCTGCTGCTCCACCGGGCTCCTCCAGCTGCACCTCCACCGGGCTCATCCAGCTGCTGCTCCACCGGGCTCCTCCAGCTGCTGCTCCACCGGGCTCCTCCAGCTGCTGCTCCACCGGGCTCCTCCAGCTGCTGCTCCACCAGGCCCGTCCAGCTGCTGCTCCACCGGGCTCATCCAGCTGCTGCTCCACTGGTCTCGTCCAGCTGCTGCTCCACCGGGCTCCTCCAGCTGCTGCTCCACCGGGCTCCTCCAACTGCTGCTCCACCGGGCCCGTCCAGCTGCTGCTCCACCGGGCTCATCCAGCTGCTGCTCCACTGGTCTCGTCCAGCTGCTGCTCCACCGGGCCCGTCCAGCTGCTGCTCCACCGGGCTCATCCAGCTGCTGCTCCACTGGTCTCGTCCAGCTGCTGCTCCACCAGGCCCGTCCAGCTGCTGCTCCACCGGGCCCGTCCAGCTGCTGCTCCACTGGTCTCGTCCAGCTGCTGCTCCACCGGGCTCCTCCAGCTGCTGCTCCACCGGTCTCGTCCAGCTGCTGCTCCACTGGTCTCGTCCAGCTGCTGCTCCACCGGGCTTTCTACTCTGCAACAAACATGCAGAGTAGAAAAATATATAGAAAAAAGTAGAAAAGATATAGTTCCATTTCTCTGGCGACTGTGTTTATGTTGCTGCTTCATTTAGGATTCCCACAGCACAGGGATACACGATTTCTTAAACACTCTGTAGCGCCTCCTAGAGTTTAGAAGGTCAAAGTGAGGGTTCAGTGTCCTCTCCTTGTACAGCTGAGGTCTCCCCACGATCTTAGAGCCCAATGACAACACCCTGTTCAGTTTGTCTTGGGTTCTGCAGGTCATGTGACTGGGCCATGCAGGAACACGCTCAACAATGACTGACCCCGATACTTCTGAGTGTTCTCAGAAGGTCCAGTTGCTGAGAGCACTTTCTGAACGCCTCCTCAGTGTTGCTTTGATCACTCAGATCAGCAAAGCTTGCTTATGTGGGAAAAACAACACGGTCATTAAAAATGCGCATAATAATATAAGTGAACACAAACGAGGCATCAGACGTCATAACGCTGACTCTCCAGTCCCAGCACATTTGAATCAACTCCACGTGTCATCTCCCTGCTTCTGTGGGACAGAGCAGGTGCCCGTCCCACCCAGAGGAGGTGACCACGATCTTGCTCTGAAATAGAGCTAAGGTCGGGCCCAAAACATCAAGCCCGACCCGAGTCCACGGGAATAAAGCCCGACCCGAGTCCATGGGAATAAAGCCCGACCCGAGTCCATGGGCATATAGCCCGACCCGAGCCGAGCTATTAACTTGAATTGTCGGCCTGAGCCCAAAATGCAACCCCAACCTAAATAATAATTTTTTGAATGCCCGGTCAGAGCCTCTGAGAGGAACGTGCCCCATGTGTGAGAGGTACACGTGCACGCAGCAGCGTACCACATACTGTACCTGGGCAGGCGGAGAAGTGTGCGTGGTGTGGGGCAGGTTACGCACTCAAAAGCAGCACAGGCAGACAGCGTCTCTCCTCCACCTCCACCTTCTCCTCCTCCACCTCCTCCTCCACCTCCTCCTATTACTAATATTTTCCCTATTTTCTCCCTCATTTTTCCCCAGATTATTCCCCATTTTTCACACATTACTTGACATTTGAGATGAACTCAATATTGTAAATGTGCAGATCTTCCACACATTATTGTTCTGTTTTCTGGTTCGAGACGACAAATATTTTAGTTTAGGTATCGAAAAAGTATTGTTCAGCTACGGGTATCGAAAACCAAGTGTTGTTAAAGTGCCGGTATTGAAAAAATGGAACGGAGCCCAGCCCTAGTTCCTCCACGGATAGGGCTGAAGATAGTCACATATCACTGATCATGTCATGATAAAATCCCTTTTAAACATGCTTATTATGCTGTGCG
Organism: Proterorhinus semilunaris; assembly: GCA_021464625.1. NCBI lineage: Eukaryota > Metazoa > Chordata > Actinopteri > Gobiiformes > Gobiidae > Proterorhinus > Proterorhinus semilunaris. The sequence continues at coordinate 2,648,960 of CM038364.1, forward strand.
TTCTTTATTGCGCCAGTGTTTTCATACATTTATTAAATTAAATGTATTAGATTATCGTGAAAAAGTTATTTTATCTCTGTAATTTAACTTAAAATGTGAAACTAATATATGATATAGACTCATGACATGTAAAGTGACATTTGTCAAGCCTTTATTTGTTTTAATTTGGATGATTATGACTTACAGCTTGTAAAAAAAAGTCAAAATGTCAGAAGATTCAAATATTACATGAATTCATTAAAAAAAAGAAAAAAATGTAAACAGAGAAATGTGGGTCCTCTGAAAACTATACTCATGCATATGTACTTAGTGCTTGGTTTGGGCCTTTTACTTGAATGACTGCCTTAATGTAGCAAATGTAGTGAGTGAGTGGTTGGTGGTGGTTGGAGGGGCCGATGGCTGACTGGTTGCCTCATTTCCGTCAGTTTACCCCAGGGCAGCTGTGGCTACAATAGTAGCTTACTACCACCAAGTATGGAGTGAACGAATAATGTAAAGCCTTTGACTGTCCAAAAAAGCGCTATATAAAACCGATGCATTATTATTAATGCGGTTGCGTGGCATGGATGCTATCAGCATATACTGCGGGTTCTCTGACCTCCAAAAAACATGCTGCTCAGGTCGGCCCACAGAGGCTCAGGACTAACCCAACACCTGAACCACATTTCAATGTTAGAACGGTAGCTCCACAGCCCATACAGTCCCCTGAGTCCCCTCTTCTCTCGCTCCTGAGACGCTCCTCGTCTCTAAAGCTCGGCCCTGGGGGGGAAGTCGCTCCCACGACGATAAAAGTCTCAGGATGTCCATGGACATTTGCCCCATGCATTGGTGATAACATGGAACTTATTCAAGGTAGAGTATGTTGTTTTTGTGAAAAGGCTAACTTTAGCTATATTTGCTATCTAGCCATGGAACCATTGCAGCCAACATTTACATGCCACAGAACAAACAGGCGGTGGGTCTGGCATGTTTGGCGCCCTGGCCTCTCACTCAAAATACAAAAGTACGACAATTTTGATGAGAGTTCATTTAACTCCTCTCTTTGTCAATTGTCATATTTACTTCCCTGTCCACACGAAGCCTACTTAAAGGCACTATATATTGTTTTCTGATAAAGGACCCAAATCAGTTTTATGCATTTGTGGGGAAAAAAACATTGTGCATCTAGTTATAAAGCATTTATATCAATTTAGTTTTCTACCATTGCAGTGAAAGTAGCCCTGAAAAGAAAAACAGGTATAACAGGTCAGATGCATGTACCAGACACAAGGCGCAAACTGACCAGGCGTGTTAGTAATTTGCAGCGCGGGCCGTAACTTTGCAAACATGGAGCCTTTGTAATGAGAGGGGCGTGTATCCGCTGTTGTGGATCTGCAGCCGCTCTGCTCTGCTGCTTTATAATTGGTGTGGTTTAAAGAGGCAGCAGTGATTCTGATGGGACAAATGCCGCCCTGGGCGACCGCCCATGTCGCCCATATCAAAAACCGCCACTGCAAACAAGCCTTGAATCAAAAGCGACCCACTAGAGCACGCCCTGTGCATTCACAAAAAGGTTTTTATCAATTAAGAAATATTGCCAATCAGACCTCTAGCCCTCTAGCCATCCCTCATTGTGTCGATTACTGTAATGCTCTCCTTTCTGGACTGCCTAAGAAATCTATAGCACCTCTGAAGCGGCTCCAAAACTCTGCAGCCCGTCTCCTGAGAGGCCCACAGAGAGAGAGCATCACACCAGTGCTCCGGTCTCTGCTCCGAGTCCCGGACAGCTTCAGGATACACATTATTTCTGATTATATCTGATTGCTTTATACTTATGAGCCTCTCAGACCCTCATCACCAGGGAAGAACCTTTTAACTGTCCATCATGGTGGGGCCTCTTTTAGTTGCTATGGCCCCCATATTGTTAGGACAGCCTGTAAGAGCTTCTAGTTAACCCTAATTTTGATTGATTGATTGATTGATATAGTAGTAAGTCCTCCTTCAGCTCTGTGTCCATTCCAAACATCTTTTTTGACCAAAGGAGGAGCAGTGCTTTCCTCGCCCATTGGCACTAATACGTCCCAATCCAAGTGGAAACTCAATTTGATCCCAAATTGTGACTCAAAGACAAAAAGGGTCAAATAATTCTCACAGAATTTTTTGAACTGGCTTTTCTGACATGTGAGTTGTATCAAATAGAGAATGTGTGTTTGCCCGATCTGCCGTGCTAATGGCTGACAGAGAGAAAACATTAGACCTTTACTTTCCACGGATGCTGCGTTTTTATCCAAGTGGTCCCGAAGCTGAAAGTCCCGTTGAGACACAGCGGGCCGTTAGCGTGGGGCATTTTCTTTGCGGCGCGGTCTAATGGAAATGCTAAAACGGGACAAAGGAACACGATTTCCCCGGCCCGGCGCGGCCCCGTGTTATCTGCCATTACCGAGCGGTGATTGAAGGCAGAATTATGCGGCGCGTTAGGGGAAGTGTATTAAAAGGATAAGAGCAGCGACGGGCCGGATTACACTGTAATGGGAGCGGTCCGAGACAAAGGCCACACAGGAGACAAGAGAGTGTGTGTGTGTGTGTGTGTGTGTGTGTGTGTGTGTGTGTGTACGGGCCCCTGAAGCCACTATATATAACAAAATCACTGAGGTCTTCCTGTAGGAGCAGAGATGTGGTTTTTTGAGCCTTAACAGCGGTTCATTCATTTCCATTATTCAACTGTAACCAAACTGATCCCTAGACTAATCCAGATTTATATCATACGTTTCTGCACCTAGTGTGTATGTTTTATATGTCACGTTGCTAACGGTGTCTGTCTCTCTGTCTGCAGAAAATGTGTCTGAATCAAACCTTGTTGTTGTGAGGTGAGAGTGCCGATTACTGCGCCGCCGTGCTGCCCAAACTGAACACGTTACCTCCGTGGGACCCGTGTTGGGTAACGTTACTTTTAAAAGTAACTTGTTAGTTGGCTCGTTTCTACTCTGGAAACGTTACTGCGGTACTTCATTACAAAGGTAAGATAGAGTACTCATGCGTTACCAATAATATACATCGATGTATAGCCTTCATTTGCCTTCTGGTGCGGAATGCTCCATCCCACAAAGAAGCTAGCTCACGCTAACAGCCTGATAATGTATTCAATAATGCATTTGCTTCTCAGCTTTATTTGGACCGTAGACAAACGACCGCAGTGGCAACAATAATGAGCCTGAACTATGGTCGACTCATAAAAGCTAAGCTTTTATAACACTGTCAGAAACTGCACCAGTTTTCAACAAAAACAATGTTTGTAAAGGAGCTCTGACACGTCACAAAGTGCATTGAACTGGTAATATTAAAACGACTTTATTACCTGCAGATGCAAAAGTAACGCGTTACTTTACTCGTTACTCGGAAAAAGTAATCTGAGTACTCTAATGTGTTACTAAGTAGCGCGTTATCCTAAACACTGCATGGGACACGGGTCACATGTGGAAGATAACAACATGTCTGCACACTCAAAGTGTAATAACTGTGAAGGAAAGAGGATAGAAGTGGGTCCTCAGTGGCCTCCTCCCTCCTCCTTCTCCCTCCTCCTCCCTCCTCCTCCTCCCTCCTTCTCCTCCCTCCTTCTCCCTCCTCCTCCTCCCTCCTCCTCCCTCCTCCTTCTCCCTGCTCCTCCTCCCTCCTCCTCCTCCTCCCTCCTCCTCCTCCCTCATCCTCCTCCCTCGTCCTCCTCCCTCCTCCTTCTCCCTGCTCCTCCTCCCTGCTCCTCCTCCCTCCTCCTCCTCCTCCCTCCTCCTCCCTCCTCCTCCTGCGCTCCATTAATGCCACGACCTGATTCTGTTCACGCACACGTCTCTAGATGACAGGCTGTAAAGGCCAGCTCACTCCCACAATAACCGCCTTTTCCCGGTGTCTCCGCTCACAGACTGACCAGACCTGTGCTACCGCCGCTGCCGCCATTTTACATCCACAAAGACACTCCGCCAAAGCTCCCTGAAGTGTCCTTCTCCCGCACTCCAAACGCCAGCCCGCGCTCCAAAGTACGGTTTCTGTTCACGAGACTCACTATTTGTTTACTCACTGGCTTTACACATACAGCAAGAACCATATGTTTACATACACTTCATAATTGTCAAATTCCAGAAGAATGAGAGATAGAATTTCTTTAGAAATGTTTTTGTTACTTTTTACAAAGTCAGATGTTTACATACGCTAAGATTACTAAACCTTTACACAATTTGGGAAAGTCCTTGATAGCACAAGTCTGGTTCATCCTTGGGTGTAACTTCAAGACACTTGAAGGTTCAGGTTCATTGGTTAAAACAATGATGGAAATGACCAATCATCACACAGATCAGAAAGAAGGCGGGTTCTGTGTCCCAGAGATGAACGTGCTGTGTCTGAAATGTGAAGATCAATCCAAGAACAAATGCAAAAGACCTGGAGAAGATGCTGAACCTGTAAGAGTTTGTCATTATCCAGAGTGAAACAAGTCCTGCACCGACATGGGCTGAGAGGAACTCTGCCAGGAAGAAGCTCTGACTCCAAAAGAAACATCAAAAAGCCAGATTGGAGTTTGCAAAAAAGGATAAAGATTGTAATTTTTGGAGACATATCCTGTAGACCAATCGATATGTCTCCAAAAATTACAGTCGTTATCCTTTATCCTAGAAAAAAATAAATACAAATGTTGGGGCCATAATGACTTTTAGAGGAAAAAGCGTGAATGGGCATCATGCAGCTTCATGCTGTGGGGTTGTTTTGCTGCGGGAGGGACTGGTGCATGTCACAAAATAGATGACATCATGAAGAAAGAACACTATGTGGAAATATTGGATTGGAACATCTGAAGACATCAGCCAGGAAGTTAAAGCTTGGGCAGATGGGTCTTCCAAATGGACTTTTCCCAAAGCAAACTGCAATACTGGTTACAAAGTGACTTAAGGAAAACAAAGTCAATGTGTTGAAGTGGTCATCACAAAGTCCTGATCTCAGTCCAGTTGAAAATGTATGGGCAGAGCTGAAAAGGCATAGGCACGCAAGGTGGCCTACAAATGTGTCTCAGTTACACCAGTTCTGTTTGGAGGAATGGACCAAAACTCATCCAACTACTGTGAGAAGCTTGTGGAAGGAAATCCAAAACGTTTGACCCAAAATATACAGTTTAAAGGCAATTCTACCAAATAAATTATAAATATATATAAAAATTTGGCCCCCAGGCCCGACGTTGCCTACGCCTGCCCCTGGTCTATATGTTCACAAAAAGAAACAGACATGATACTGTATATACATTTTTATATTAATGTAAGGGTTGTTTTAACTGAACATTCAGGCCGTGTTATCTTTCAATAGAATGTTATTATGAGCCAAATCTAAAGGAAGCAAACTGGTGTGAATGTTTCCAAAGGACCTTCTGTAATAAAATCTCCCCCTGTGTCTCATGAATTCACTATAATTACAAAAGAGTTCCTACACTAATGAACTGATCAGCTGATTTCCCTGGTTTATACCGTGACGTTGCAAACGCTGCTGCACGTGGTTCTTTTGGGACTCTTCCTTCGGCAGCGTTCCGCGGTTCTCGTGAGAATGGATCGGATCTGCTCTCTGCACACTGGGTTATTGAACCTGCCGCTGACCTTCATACGTTTGGGCTGGATTCAACGCTGGACGCTGTTTCTTCAGGCCTGTGCCCGTCATATGCACTTTCAATCTTTGGGATGTATTTTCCAACTCTTCAACAGGTTGGTGTAGATGCCTGCTGGCCCCGTATCCGAGGACATGCGTGCGCGTTCGGGGGGGGGAGCGCTGGCGCTGTCGGCATTAACCGCGTTGTAAGCGCGTTCCGCTCTTTGTGCTCGGCGGGCAAACAAGCTTTTATTCCATCTGCAGATCTCCGTCAGCGCGGCTCGGAGTGGGGGCTTTTATCGGCTGTTTTAATCACGCCGTCCTCTTAACAAGCATTATCACGCCGCCTGCCTGAGAGCCCCCATTCACAGCGGCGGCCGTTTCAGTCTTATTCGGGCCAATCTCATTTAGGCTTTCCACTATTCAGCCCTTACAGCCGCATTCACCAGTTTACGTACTCGGGCGAAATCTGTAAAAGGAAAAAAAAGAATGTTTTTCCATCGTTAAAACATGTGCAATCGGGCAAAACCCATCTATGTTTATTTTAAGCAGTCCTGAGGGCCGAGTATTAGGCTGAATTGACTTTTCTGAGCTTATAATGACTTCAAAACATTGCTGCCCCTCATCAACAGGCCTGAAATCATGTTTCGTTTCACTCATGTGTAAATAATTTGGCATATTTAATCTGCCCCCCTCCAGAGCTCAAAACATGTTTGAACTGAAGAGAACGCTTATTCACAACCAGCCATCCTGTATCTCTCAACAGAATCATATTTCTACTTTTGCATTGGAGCGGGATTGCAATGCAGTTATTTAAAAATATACAAAGCACTTTGTGAAACGTGACAATTGCAGTTCGTCATTTACGGATGTGGTTTGTGGCATCCCCCAAGGGACAGTATTGGGCCCAAAGTTATTCATTTTTTATACCTAATGTGACTCATACTGTATTGATGATACAACAAATAGATACAAATAATGGTGTTTCTTTTGGAAAAAGGATGTAAAGCTTGAACTACAAGGTGATGGTGTTGAAAGACTAAAAGAAAATACATTTCTCAGAGAATAGAAATTTACTACATACTTTATACCCTTGACTAATATCACCATATTTAATTATTGTGCTGCGATCTGGGGAAATACTCACAAAACTCTACTCTCTACTCAACTCTAAATACACTATTCAAAACTCCAAAAAAGGCAGTAAGAATAATGAATAACGCTTGTTAGAGAGATCACGCTAACCCATGTTTTAATTCAGTCCAAAATCATAAAAAATACACGATTTTCAAACACTTCAGATTTTGTTCGAGGCCAGAAACAAACCATTACTGGCAAAAATTCGGAATAGTTTTATCGAGAGGGAAGCACCATATCGTCTTAATAATCTCTTAACCCCCACCTTAACGCATTTTCTCCAGTACTGCTTTACTCAAAGCTTCTTGACTGGAGCCTGATTTGAAAGCTAAGACCTACAAAACTGGTCAATGCGTTTTTGACATTTGTTGTGACTTTTTTTTTGTCGCTTTTTTGACACGTTATTGTCACCAATTTGATGCTTTTTTCAAAACGCTTTTAGATTTGGGTAATGCCGAAGGGGAGAAAATGTGTTTGTTAAAACATTAAAAAGTTTGTGTAAAAAATAATGGTACAGTTTAAAAATATGCATATACAGAGATTTTTTTTTTTCTCCATTAAGTCAAAAACAGAAGGTTCCCGAGCACCAGCGTTGAAGGAGGCAGACATTTGTTTTGTAAAGACGCAGTGGTAAGCAGTGTCCATGTAATACTTTCATTTCCTTTCGCGCATTGGCCTAATGGATGTGCAATGTTGCTTTTTCAAGGTCCGAATAAAAAAGAAAATCATTCATACTTTTCAGGAATCTGAACATGAAAACTGACAGTGAGGCTCTTTGAAGCGACACTGCGTTACATCTCAGCCCATAAACCACATCTTTCCAGTACGGGTGTTATACGATAAGAGAGATATTGATCTCACAATGGAGAAATTCACTTGTTCCATCAGCTCTCAGGAAACACTCAAGGGGGGGGGGGACAAGGGAAATAAGCAATCACGTAACCTAGAGGTATCTTATATACAATGAATAAAAGCCTTAAAGGGCACATATATATGTCTGTGAAAACGTGCTGCTCCCACTTGACAAGCTGAAGGAGGCAACAAGTGTGCAGCGGTGGCGCTCTCGGCCAGCAGAGGGCTCCGCTGAGCTGCGTGCTGCTGATGCTGGTGCCGACACAAAGACAGAACAAAGGAAAGCCTGGCATGGGAGCACCGCCGCCTACCTACCAACCGCATCTGCCTGACACATCTGCTCACTTGTTCCAGCCGGGGTAGGCGATCTCCACCCTGTCCAACCCAACACCGGGGGCTGCAGGAGTCGTCTCAATCTCCGGTTCCCTGGTTTTAATGAGGGCTGCGTGTGTCTGATAACGTCCTCTGCAGAGAACTCCACTGTGTCTGCGCGAGGCGGCTCCTGTAGTTTATCAGAGTAGAGATTTGGAGATCTGGGTTTGGCTGAAGACGTTTAGCACTCACAGTCTGCGGGCGCTGAGATGGTCCTTAAAGTTCACCTTAAAGATCTGAACATGCCTGGTACTGTCGTCAAGCTCTCAACTTCATCAACAGCACTGCGGCATCCAAACACTTGTATCTGGTAACAATATCTCCACTTTAGTATTATCTACAGACAGGATATTTTAGTCTTGTACTTACCAAGTTTTGAAGGATTTTTTAGATAAGAAGTCTAATTCAACCCCCCAGACGTTGGTGTGGTCTGGACCTGAGGCAGGATTTGGAGACGCCAGCCAGCCGGGTGCCCCTCTACGCCCCCTGTTGGTGTTGGGGGGTAGAGTATTGCCTCCAGGTCAAAGGACGGGTCCACAAGTTCTTCAGACACTTGTGGCTCTTTGATAGTCTAGAACAGGGGTTCCCAAATCTTTCACAACCCAACCCCCAAAATCACTCAACAAACCCCGTCTGTACAATGTAATTAGCGTTTATAATCATTTAAAGCGCAAAACATTTAAAATCTGCTTTAGTTTGGAAACTGTACTTTGATATTTGGCTTCACTTCACTAAAAATATGCTGTTTACAATCAAATTAATGTCAGAAATGTAAAGAATATTGTCTCAAAATGATGAGACAATATGCTTGTCCCCCCCAACCCCTACTTTGGGAACCACTGTGAATTTGATGTATTTTTCATAAAAAATTTACTATATTTTCTGAAATTAAGCCAAATATCAATATGCAGATTGGAAAACAGATTGGAAATGTTTTTCTCTTTAAATTATTATAAATGCTAAATTACATTTTACAGAAGGGGGTCCGAGTTGTGGGTGGAGTGATTTTGGGGGGTCGCGTCCTGAACATTTTGGGAACCTCTGGTTTAGAACAGAGGTAGGCAACGTCAGGCTCGGGGGCCAAAACCGGCCCTACATCACTGAACCTCTGGCCCTCAAGATGATTTGGAGACAATATTATAACACAAACCAGAGATCAAATACCTGAAGTACTCTAGAAATGTGGGGGGACATTCTGTCTTAAAATGTCCCAGCAGAGCACCCATTTAGGCTAAATGGGACATTTGGCCTAAATGGTCTACAATTGGAGGCTCTGGCCCTCCATACCAAACTTGCCCCTGGTCTAGAATGTACGTTGAAGCTTCAATGTCTATTTAGGCCTAATTTAGTTCTGAGTCAGTACTTTCATTCACAGTAACTATCCTGACCCAGCACTACATCAGGACTGAAAAAGGTCTGGAAATGTACATAAAGGTACTCTCTTACTTCAACAATCCCAAACTGGTTATAGCCATATGGGATTTGGCGACCCCAAACGAGTTAAACAAGCTAAATGTATTTGTAATCGTGAATGACATTACAATTATCAAACAATTATTTGATTTGAGCATATTTATATATATATATATTTTGAATAATCTGATATGCCCTACCTGTCGTGTTTGAACTAGCGATAGGATTGTCGGCTCTTTGAGGTGATCATGTGGATCGGCTCACCAAAAGAGCTCATACATGGCTCTTCATTTTTAGCCGATCCAATTTAAATGTAGCTTATTTTGATTTGTGATCAAGCGTGTCTTTTTTCATTGCCATAACTCGGCTCATGGTGGTCCGTGTTGTTGTTTGGAACCATTTTATTATGATAATGAGCACACTTGTAAAGCTGGTATTACTTTTTCTTTTTACAGCCTATATCCTGTGTTAGTGTTCCCCAGTGGGGCCCCAGTCCCCCTGCTGTCTGTGCCAGCTCCGCCCCTGTTCCTGCTCCAGTCTGTGAGCTGCTCCTCAGGACACAGGATCCAAACATCACTAAAGTCCAAACTTTAGCCAAACTCCTGTACTTCTGCTTTTGTTGCTTGGCCAACACAGAGGAAACACTGTGTGAAAAAGGCCCACACTGCAACACTTTGACTCCACAAACTAGGGCTGCGCGATGTTGACAAAAAACATAACATAATTGCAATGTTAGTATTTTATATAGAGCATTTGTTTTATTTTGAATGCACTTGATCTGCAGGTATATGTTTAAAACTGGTGCAAAAACATCATCGTACTGAGATACAAATAGATTCACATATGAAAGAGTCAAAGAGGCGTTTTATGGAGCTGTCAGAAAAACATCCTTAGTTTCAATCCTTCTCTCACACTTTGTTTCCCTATTCAGCTTCACAAATGTATTATATGTAGAGCTGGGCGATATGGCCTAAAATCTATATCATGATATGAAAAAATAAAAATCACGATAACGATATTTGACGATATAATTGACAATGGACAAATTACTTCAAAATCCCAGCCTTACGCCTATTGGGAAGATTCATTCAGTGATATTTTATTCTTTTTTTTTTTTATGGCATAATTGTCTTCCAAATATGATCTACTCAAGCACTTTACATCCTTCATTTCATTTGACTTCTTCAGCACGTGTCCCCGTGTTCTACAGTCACCGTTTATGCTGCTCTGATGGAGCGGAGCGTAACATAAATTATATTGTGTCCACAACGATATCAAAAATTACAACGATATCAAAACATTATATCACGATAACGATATGCGATACGATATGGCCCAACCCTAATTATATGTAATCACAAACCGCTGCTTGTTTTATGAAAATCCACCTCATATTTGTGTCAATATCCTGCTGTAAAGACGTTCCATATAAACGCAGCTTAATGAGACCTGTGTGACGACGAGCCGAGGCGATCGGCTTTCTTTGACCACCCGTTCTGTGATGAAATTATATTTCACAACACGCCCGCAGGTCGCAAAACACTCGTTTGTTGCTAGCGGTGAGAATAATTTGCAAGTTGCACAGCGCGAGACACACGTGGAGTTTGTTTTCAGCGACTGCAGCGCAGACACACCTGATTCTCCTGCAGGACTTCTGAGGCTCGATCATTCTGATTGGAGAACATGTCTTAAAAAACTCAAAACCTCAGCCCATAGGGGATAGGTCATCGCAGTAGCTCCAGCCTCAAGCAGACACCCTGTCTTCTATCTGACCGATTGTTGTCAAATAAAAAGTGGCAGACGTGTTGCCATTGGAGCTTCCGTGGATGGTCACGCCCTCACTCTGTTATCAAAGAACCGGGGTTACGTGAGTAACCTTAAGTTGCTGACCTAATATTTAGAAAAACGACAATGATGGTTGGACTAAAGACCTGTCAGGGGTTATTCTTTATTATACTGTTTTATCAGTCTACACCAAAAATATGTTGTGTTTTCTTTCATGGCAAAAGTACATCTGTTCTGGGTTTGTTTGAATTTACATTTCCAAGCCTAATGGGCTTAACAAGGGCAGCCGCTGATGCTCCCCACAGAGCGCAAACACAACAAGGTCAGCAAATGAGGACAAAACCGGTTTTAGGGTTATGAAGAGGTAGAGTTAATGGCAAGTTGGAGGGGTATGAATTAGGGCTGAACGATTTTGGAAAATAATCTAATTGCGATTTTTTTGTCATCCATATTGCGATTGCGATTAAATATGCGATTATTGTTGCAAGGTCCTCTTCTCATGTATTTTTTTACCTAATACAAGCAACAAATGTGTTTCATAATAAACAATATTAGATTAATTTGAAGTGATCCAGTCAGTAACGTCATCACCCATACTAAAGTGCAGGAAAAGTAAGAACAAACGTCTGCTTTAACTAGTCAAACTCCCAATTATTACAAAATAAATGACATCACATTCTAGAATGTGAACGCAACCCATGGTTACACGTCCGAAATCGGTAACCGTTGCATCTGACATTCCATTGATGACATCATAGATTGCTTGGAACAGAGTTTGTCAGTGTTGGTTCCTCAACTCACTTGGTCACTCTGTAGCTACGCATCGAGCTGATCGCACGCAAAATGAGACAGAGCACATCTTTCAGAATGAAACCCTGGGACGAGTATTCGGAGGAGGACGATGTCCGCACGTATGACCCGTCCTTTGACCTGGAGGCAATTCTCTACCCCCCAACACCAACAGGGGGCGTAGAGGAGGAGGAGAGCCGGCTGGCATCTCCAAATCCTGTCTCGGTCCAGACCTCACCAACGTCTGAGGCCCCCACTACAGCAAAGGGCGCCGAGAAGGAGGAGGCGGAGAGCCGGCTGGCATCTCCAAATCCTGCCTCGGTCCAGACCTCACCAACGTCTGAGGCCCCCACTACAGCAGAGGGCGCCGAGGAGGAGGCGGAGAGCCGGCTGGCATCTCCAAATCCTGCCTCGGTGCAGACCTCACCAACGTCTGTGGCCCCCACTACAGCAGAGGGCGCAAAGGAGGAGGAGGCGGAGAGCCGGCTGGCATCTCCAAATCCTGCCTCGGTCCAGACCTCATCAACGTCTGAGGCCCCCACTACAGCAGAGGGCGCCGAGGAGGAGGCGGAGAGCCGGCTGGCATCTCCAAATCCTGCCTCGGTCCAGACCTCACCAACGTCTGAGGCCCCCACAACACCAGGGACTGAGAGAGAACTTACGGTTGGTCGCCCTATCCAGACTGAAATGCCGTCTGTAGACATCACATCTACAGGTGGGTGTAAAGAACCTGTTTCATCAGAGGAAGGGCGACAGGTACAAGAGATTCAGGAGGAGCTTCGGCGGGTGAGAGCAGAACTGAACAGAGAAGTTCTCAAAAATAAAACGCTGGAACAAAAGCTCAACAACCAGAAAAGACTGACCATGAACAAGTCCATCCAGCTGGACCAGGCTACTGCCCTGCTCCAGAGAAAAGAGGACTATATTTACAAGCAGGTCATGTCCACAAAAGAGCTAACAGACAAGCTGCGAATTGAGATGCATAAGAACGAGACTCTGGAGAAAGGTCTGAAAGCTCGGGAAAAACACATCAAGGACAAGTCCGATCAGCTGGAGCAGACGAACATATTGCTCCAGACAAAAGAAAATTACATAGAGAAGAAAGTTTGGGAGAATGAAGACCTTAGAGCTGAGGTTAAATACCAGGAGCAGAAACACCAGGCCGCCCAGAAGCAGCTCGACGAAGCCAACACGCTAATCGTTAAATTGAGGGCGTGGATAAAGAGTCAGATTTCAGGCGACAAAGACATATATCTCTCTAAAGTGAAACCACCAGCAAACATCGCCACCGCCAGAAAGAACATGGGGGGAGTTCAGGCAGAAGAAACCAGCCATGAAATCAATAAACCAGACGCAGAGCAAGAATCAAAGGCCGCCCTGGACACAACTATGAACTTGAACAAAAACTCAAACAGAAAAGTTGAGGCGACGCGGTCAAAGGCAAACAGATGGCGCCGACGCTGAAATCACCTCCAGCCAACATCTTCAGAAACAAAACTATAGCATTCTATGAAAAAAAGGAACAAATCTAATTGTCACATGTTTAAATGTATTGGTATATTTTGTATGTAAGTTACAAAAACTTTCAGAGGGGATTTTCGATCGTGTTTTACAGCAAGAAAGTCCAGGGTTTGATCTCAGGTGGGACCTTTCTCTGTGGACCTCACACGTTCTCCCCGTGTCTGAATAGGTTTAGTAGAGAGTGCAAATGTTTAACAATGGATGGAAATGGTCCCATGGTGTGGCATGTTTACATAAATGAGTCCCATATATGCTCATTAACATGCCCTGTCCAGGCCAAAATAAAGAGATCAATAAATTAGGAATAAAATAAAAACCTTGACTTGTTTTTGGGGATTTAAAATTCGGTAATTCAGGCGATGAATTAGAAATTAACATGTCCCTAATCCTTCAGAAGTGCCCAGGTTGCTCTGATAGTGGCCTTCAGCTCTTCTGCATTGTTGGGTCTGGCGTATGGCACACACTACCCTATGGGGTTAAGGTCAGGCGAGTTTGCTGGCCAATCAAGAACAGGAAGACCATGGTCCCTAAACCAGGCACTGGTAGCTTTGGCACTGTGTGCAGGTGAATGAAATCTGCATCTCCATAAAGTTGGTCAGAGGCAGGAAGCATGAAGCGCTCTAACACTTCCTGGTAGACGGCTGTGTTGACCCTGGACCTCAGAAAACACAGTGGACCAACACCAGTAGATGACATGGAACCTCAACCATCACTGACTTTGGAAACTGTACACTGGACTTCAAGCAAAGTGGATTCTGTGCCTCTCCTCTCTTCCTCCAGACTCTGGGACCTTGATTTCCAAAGGAAATGCAAACTTGCCTTTCATCAGAGGACATAACTTTGGAGCACTCAGCTGCAGTCCAGTCCTGTTTGTCTTTGGCCCAGGTGAGAGGCTTCTGACCCTGTTGTTCAAGAGTGGCTTGACACAAGGAAGGCGACAGCTGAAACCCATGTCTTCATACGTCTGTGCTGGTGGTTATTGAAGCACTAACTCCAGCTGCAGTCCACTCTTTGTGAATCTCCGACACATTTTTGAATGGGTTTTGTTTCACAACCCTCTCCAGGTTATCCCTTTTGCCTGTACACTTGTATCTACCACAGCTTTTCCTTCCCTTGGCCTCTTTATTAATGTGCTTGGACACAGAGCTCTGTGAACAGCCTCTTTAGCAATGACCTTTTGTGTCATGCTCTCCTTGTGCAAGATGTCAGTGGTCAAGACTTTTGGACAACTGTCAAGTCAGCAGTCTTTCCATGATTGTGTAGCCTACAGACCTACTGAGAGACCCTTTAGAGGAGTCAATTATCTGATCAGAGTGTGGCACCAAGTATCTTCAATATACAACCTTTTCACAATATTATGATTTTCTGAGATCATTAGTGTCATTAGTTTTCAGTTATAAACATCAACATTAAAAACAATAAACACTTAAAATATATCAGTCTGTGTGGAATTAATTTATTATAAAAGTTTCACTTTTTGAATGGAATTACTGAAATAAATAAACTTTCTCATTCTAATTATATGATGAGCACCTGTACAGTGAGAACAAGATGTTTACATACACTTCATAAAAAGACACATTTGCAATTTTTTCTCACTAGAATTTTACAAATAATTTCTATTTGTCAAATTCCATAGGAATGAGAGATAGAATTTTCTACAGAATCTTTTATGACTTTTTACAAAACCTAAAGTTTACATACTATTTATTAATATTTGTTTTTAAACTGTATATTTTGGGTCAAATGTTTTGAATATCCTTCAACAAGCTTCTCACAATAGTTGGCAGGAGTTTTGGTCCATTCCTCCAAACAGAACTGGTGTAACTGAGGCTGTTTTCACACATGTTGGAGCTTTGTAGGTCGAGACCGCCTGAGCTCCAACTGCATTTACTTCAAAGTTAGTTCAGTCCGTGTTCACACACGCTCGCACAAGACATCGCAACATCAGCCACGTAACAACGGTGCTGGGGTCAGATTCACACTGACCCTAAAGTGCCGCTCTCGGGCCGAAAGTCCCTTTAAAGGTCCTATATCATGCAAAATCGACTTTTTGGAGCTTTTAACCATGTTGTTATGCTATTTCCTTATCAAAAACACCCCCAGAGTGGTTTTTGGCTTCATTCACGCAGTTCTCAGTAATCCTCCTGAATCCTGCTCTCTGAGCAGCTGCTCCGCCCTCTCCTGGTAAACGACTGACATGTTCAGTTGTGTCGTCACAGCGGAACGGAAGTGCTCGACGTCTGTAATCTAATGCCTTACGGCATGATTTTCATTTCTAAAACTGCTTTTTTCATTATTTCTGTCGTAAGAAAAAAAAAACGAACGGTCTGAACAGATGGTCATGTCATGTTGCACCGAAAGTTGTGAAGAGGGAGCTTTTTCTAACCTACTCTGGAGTCTGGACACCTGTTCTTTTTTCGTACCTCACGATAATGTCACGGAGAAAACCGCGTTTGGCTGCGAGGACAGGACTTTATTCAACCTTCCTAAAGAAGAGGCCATAGAAGTTGGAATTTCTCTCCGGGATTCAGCGACTATCAGCCAGAATAGTGTTTGTCTGAGCCTGTCTCTGATGGATGCTTGATGAACCTTGGCCAGAATCAAAGTGGATTAACTTTTATAACCAACGCAAATCCCATAATGGAAACATCAGAGTGGTGAGTCGATCAAAATGCATGTTAGCGTGTGTGTTAGCGTGTGTGTTAGCCATTTAGCCATGAAGCTGTGTTGCACATGTTAACTCCTTATAACAGCATCATGAAGTAACTTCACTTTTTGCTGTGATATTTATATTTCTACTACTGCTAAAGTTGTATGAGCGGCGAGAGGGGGCGGAGTTAACTGAATCCAAGCGTTTTGTCTTCCGGGTTGGAAAAATACCTCCAGAAAATACTTATATTTATCACAAAAATTAGTGCTCCGTAGTGGTAGAGGTACAATATATCATATGAATGCCTATACTTTACTTTGGAATGGCTAAAATAGCATGATACAGGTCCTTTAACTCAACCTAACTAGAGCCTGTGTGAAAACGCCCTGAGACACATTTGTGGGCCACCTTGCGTGCCTATGCCTTTTCAGCTCTGCCCATACATTTACAACTGGACTGAGATCAGGACTTTGTGATGACCACTTCAAAACATTGACTTTGCTTTCCTTAAGTCACTTTGTAACCTGTATTGGCCGTTTGCTTTGGGAATTGTCCATTTGGAAGACCAATCTGCGCCCAGGCTTCAACTTCCTGGCTGATGTCTTGAGATGTTGCACCAATATTTCCACAGTGTTCTTACTTCATGATGTCGTCTATTTTGTGACATGCACCAGTCCCTCCCGCAGCAAAACAACCCCACAGCATGATGCTGCCACCCTTGTATTTCAAAGTTCAGATGATGTTCTCATGCTTTTCCTCCAAACGTGACCATGGTCATTATGGCCCATTCGTCAGACCACAAGTCTCAAACTATTAAAGTCTTTATCCTTTTATTATTTGAAAACTCCAAACAGTTTCTGTTGGAGTCAGAGCTTCTTCCTGGCAGAGTTCCCTCTCAGCCCATGTCGGTGCAGGACTTGTTTCACTCTGGATAATGACAAACTCTTACCAGGTTCAGCATCTTCTCCAGGTCTTCTGCATTTGTTCTTGGGTTGATCTTCACATTTCAGACACAGCACGTTCATCTCTGGGACACAGAACCCGCCTTCTTTCTGATCTGTGTGATGATTGGTCATTTCCATCATTGTTTGAACCAATGAACCTGAACCTTCAAGTGTCTTGAAGTTACACCCATGGATGAACCAGACTTGTGCTATCAAGGTCATGACGTCAGCATCTGGGCTTGAACAAACTGTTTAAAGGTATAGTAATCTGAGTGTATGTCAACTTCTGACTTTGTAAAAAGTAACAAAAAAATCAAAACATTCTATCCCTCATTCTTCTGGAATTTGACAAATAGAAATAACATTTAAAATTCTAATTTACCGAAGAAAAACAAATGTTGTCAGACGGTGAGAAAAAAATGCAAATGTGTCTTTTTATGAAGTGTATGTAAACATATGGTTCTCACTGTATGTATGTATGTATGTATGTGTGAATGTGTGTATGTGTGTATTCAAGATTCAAGATTTATTTGTCAAACCATGACTGATTCGAAATTCTATTTCTCTCATCCTTGATTGTGGAGCGGAGGGTGGGGGAAGAGGGGTGGGAGGGAGGACAGGGAGTTCAGCTTCCCGATGGCCTTGTGTACGAAACTGTTTTTCCGTCGACTCGACCTGGCCCGTAGATTCCGCAGTCTCCTCCCAGAAGGCATTACTCTGAAGAGACTGTGTGATGGGTGCGTAGGGTCCCTGGTGATTCTGAGGGCTTTGCGGGTGAGACGGGTGGAGTACATGTCCTTAATGGAGGAGAGAGGAGCTCCACAGATCTTCTCCGCTGCTCTCACGATGCGCTGGAGGCTCCTCCGGCAGGAGGCAGTGCTGGCGCCGTGCCACACAGTGATGGAGCTGGTCAGGATGCTCTCTATAGTCCCTCTGTAGAAGAACCACACAGTGATGGAGCTGGTCAGGATGCTCTCTATAGTCCCTCTGTAGAAGAACCACAGTGATGGAGCTGGTCAGGATGCTCTCTATAGTCCCTCTGTAGAAGAACCACACAGTGATGGAGCTGGTCAGGATGCTCTCTATAGTCCCTCTGTAGAAGTTGCACATAACAGAGGCTGGGACTCTAGCTCTTCTTAACTAGCGGAGAAAGTAGAGACGCTGATTACTTTTGTAAGATGTGAGATGTAGTGTGCATGGTCCAGGAAAGGTTCTCTGTGATGTGCACACCCAGGAACTTAGTGCTGGACACCCTCTCCACTGCAGCACCATTGATTGTTAGAGGAGCATGCTGGACCCGTGCTCTACGAAAGTCCACAACAATCTCTTCTGTCTTCTCCACATTTAGAGAGAGATTGTCCTGTGTGCACCACATGGCCAGACTGCTCACCTCACTCCTGTAGTTTGACTCGTCTCTGTTGTTGATGAGACCCACCACTGTTGTGTCGTCTGCAAACTTGATGAAGAGGTTTGAATCGTACTTTGGAGCACAGTCATGGGTCAGCTGAGTGAACAGGAGGGGGCTCAGCACACAGCCTTGGGGAGCTCCCGTGTTCAGTGTGATGGTTCTGGAGGACTTTCCGCCGACACGTACAGCCTGTGGTCTCCCCGTCAGAAAGTCCAGCAGCCAGTTGCACAGTGATGTGTTGATCCCCAGGTGGAGCAGTTTGTGTATTAGCTGCTGTGGGATTATAGTGTTGAATGCTGAGCTAAAGTCTAAAAACAGCATTCTAACGTAAGAGTCCTTTGTTTCAAGGTGAGTGAGGGCTGAATGAAGTGCAGTGGAGATGGCATCTTCAGTTGAGCGATTGGGCCGGTAAGCAAACTGGTATGAGTCCAGGGTGGGAGGGAGAACAGACTTGATATGTTCCATGACGAGCCGCTCGAAGCACTTCATAAGAATTGGAGTGAGTGCTACTGGGCGGTAGTCATTAAAGCAGGAGGGTGGGGACTTCTTTGGCACCGGAATGATGGTGGTCGCTTTGAGGCACGTTGGGACCACAGCCTGCTGCAGAGATGTGTTAAAAATGTCTGTGAAGACCTCAGTGAGTTCATCAGCGCAACCTTTCAGTACACGACCTGGTATGTTGTCTGGACCCGGTGCTTTGTGTATGTTGATCCTGCTCAGAGATCTTCTCACACTCTCTGGAGATAGCTTCAGCACTTGGTCTTCAGGAGGTGGTGTTGACTTTTGTGCCGGGGTTCTGTTGAGGGCCTCGTAGCGAGCAAAGAATTCATTTAGAGCGTTCAACAGAGAGGTGTCACTGTCACAAGTTTGTCGAGGAGGTTTATAGTCTGTGATGGTCTTTATCCCCTCCCACAGACTCCGAGTGTCTCTGCTGTCTCTGAAGTGATCCGTTATCTTTTTGGAGTACTGCTTCTTGGCTTTTTTGATGCCGCGGGACAGGTTGGCCCTAGCTGTCCGCAGTTTCTCCTTGTCACCAGATTTGAAGGCAGCATTCCGAACCCTCATGAGCCTGAGGACTTCACTTGTAATCCAAGGTTTCTGGTTGGACCTGATAATGATGGTCTTAGAGTCTGTTACATCATCAGTGCACTTGGTGATGTAGGCAGTGACAGTCTCTGTATACTCCTGGAGATCAGTGATATTGTTGTGAGTAGCAGAATCCTTGAACACAATCCGTTAGGGTTGGTGTGAAAGCAGTCCTTGAGTTTCTCTACCAGTTTCCGAACCGGTTTAGTGACTCTAACCAGTGGCCTGTATGCTGGCAGTAACATAATAGTTATGTGGTCCGAGGCACCAAGATGGGGGAGGGGGTGTGCCTTGTACGCTCCTTTTTTGGTGGTGTAAACCAGATCCAGGATGTTGTTTCCCCTTGTTGGAAAGTCAATGTGTTGATAGACTTTGGGGAAAACGCTCTTTGGGTCTGTGTGGTTAAAATCCCCAGCTAAGATGAGAAAGGCATCTGGGTGGGCTGTCTGTTGGTCACTGACACTCTGGAAAAGTTCATTCAGTGCCTCTTTCCTGTTTTTGAGGTTAGAGGTGGGCGGAATATAGATAGCCACCAGCAGTACAACAGTAAATTCCCTGGGCAGGTAGAAAGGGCGACACTTAATGATAATAAACTCCACGAGGGGTGAGCAGTGTCTGCAGACCACGGCGACGTCACGGCACCAGGCATCATTGGTGTAGACACAGAGACCACCTCGACGCGTCTTGCCTCCCTCGGAGATCACTCTGTCCGCTCTGCAGCAGGAAAGCCCCTCAAGCTGGATTGCACTGTCCGGTATATTACCATTGAGCCATGTCTCAGTGAATATAAAAACACAACTGTCTTTCACCATCTTCCGAGAGGAGCGTAGCAGACGAATATAATCCATCTTATTGTCCAGTGAACGTACGTTAGCCAGAACAATAGTAGGGATAGAAGGCCGGTGTGGTTTAGCTGTGAGTCTTGCTTGGATACCTCCTCGTTTACCCCTTTTTTGTTTCCTGTAGCGCCTCTTGTGACGCCTCCACTGCGCTGCAGGTGCAGGGGGCCCTCGGGGACCTGTCAGCACTTCAGAAGATGATATCTCTGGATTTGTAGGTCTCAAATGCTGCTTAAATGCCTTTAGCTCGAATGCTAACTGTGTGTTTACTTTTAAAACACAGCCTCTGTTCATTGCTAGCAAAGTATGTGTTTATGTATGTATGTATGTATGTATGTGTGTATGTGTATGTGTGTATGTATGTATGTATGTATGTATGTGTGTATGTATGTATGTATGTATGTATGTGTGTGTGTGTGTACGTGTGTGTGTATGTATGTGTGTATGTATGTATGTATGTGTGTATGTATGTATGTATGTATGTGTGTATGTATGTATTATGTCCCGGCTCCTACGTGTTGACTGTGTCACATATGTTGTCCTGACCCTGCCGACCTCGTGCAGAAAGTGTTGTAGAAAAGCTTACTGTATTCCCCCTGGTCCCGGTGGCATATTCCGGTGGGTAAGCCTTATGGAAGGGGGGGGGAGTCGCATGTTTGCCAGCGTGCGTGTGATGAATATGCGACGGGAAAACAGCTGGTGTGCCTAATGGCCGCCCCTCCTTCCTTGCCGCACTCCGCTGCCTCCGCCCGACTCCCGCGCTTTGTCTCCACGCCGAGACCCAACCGCGGAGCGTCTCGGAGAGTGGACCTCACCGAAACAAACAAGAGCCGCTTATTAGATTTGTATATTTTCAGAACCAATAAGCGGACAAAGAGCGTCTGTCAGTGGGGGGGGGTACACAGGCACTTAAGAGACTCATTTACACACATCCTCTCTGTCTTATTATGAAACACAGACCTCCATGCCTGGTGAGGGCCGGACATATCGGCCGAGGTCGCGTGCTGATGGGATTTAAGGCTCTTTAATCGGAGCCGAATCTTTGGGATCTGTTCATTTAAAAGACACGTTCAAAAGAGTTTTTATTTTGGATTTTTAATAAGCCAGAAAACTCACATTGTCTCAGACCTAATTTGCTGAGAGGTGCATATTCTTATTAAAATAACTAGTTAATGTTAACCTTAAGCCCGAAGGTCACCTGGGTCAATCTAATCCTGTGTGAATAGGGCTTTAAAAATATATGTCATGTAAATCAAACTTAATGGCACAATTAACGAAAAGAGGCAACAACTGCCCTGCCCGGTCATCTTTCGTGATAAAAACCCTTCACTCTGTGCTGATTTCTAGTGTTTGCTCAGCTGCATTTGTGCGAAATTGCATAACAAATCAGAAACAAGATCTGACTCAAAAATGAGATCCTGTTTGAGCGTTTCAAAGACGCTTCAAACACGTCTTCATGAACGTCACATGATGAGTTGCCAGCTTCCTGCAGAGTCAAGTCTACAGACCTCTAAAGCTGATGTGGCCTTCAGAGGAGCTCAACGCTGCCTGGAGAGTTTCATAAAAATGGCTTTCCGTGGAGCAGCTGCTTCCAGGCCATACATCTCCAAGTGCAGTGCTGAGCGTCAGATGCAGTGAGGCAAAGGCCTCCAGAGCAGTGACGCTTTCTCTGAAGGGACACATCATGCTCCTCCATCTGACAGTCTGATGGACCTGTCTGGGTTTGGCGGTTGCCGGGACGACGGTATACTTGTCTGACAGGATTTAAGTGTACTGTTTGGTGGAGGGGATAATGGCCAAGGGTTGTTTTTCAGGAGCTTGGCCCCTTAACCCACCATAACCCTGTCTTCCTGATTCGAGGTCAAATATGACCTCACGCCAATGTTTCTTCTCTGCGTTTGCAGAATAAAAAAAGTAGCATCAAGACTTAGGCTATATCCACATGAAGACAAAACGCTTATATTTTCAGAAACTTTCTTTGTAAGCATGAAGTCAGCTTAATAAATGTGCGTGATTCATCTGCCAGGCCTGTGTGTGGCGCTGTGACGCTAACACCGATAATAGAACAAGATGTAGAGGACGCATGCGCAGTAAACTTTTGTGGAATGTAAACAGTGAAAATGAAACGGATTCAAGGATTATGATTTACAGAAGAGACGAGGAGGCGAGTTTATTCTTCAGACGTAACGGGACTAAAGCAGAAAAACCTGTCAGTGACTTTGACTATCAGTCCTCCTTATCACCTGTGGCTCACGGATTACAGTGGAGCAAAGAGGAGCGGAGTAAAACCATCATAGGTCCATGAGTAAAACTCAGTATAAGGTCAGTAGATTATGGATAACAGACTCCACTCTGGTGCTGTGCCGTCATCGTTTTAGTAAAAGTTATGGAGACGTAACAACGGAGCCACGTAAACGGCGTTTTGAGATCTTTCCACTCTGGGACCTAGTTTGGAAAATATTCGTTTACAGACCCCCAACACGCCGGACTCGTATGGACGATACACTGGATTGATCAAATATCTTTGCGTTTGGTCCTCAGCTTGACTTCGTATGAACAGGGCCTATATCAATGAGCCAAATGAAAAACAATCTGCCTTTTTTTTAAATAAAAATGCACTATTTTAATGTTTAAGTTCTTTGCTTTTTTATACTAAAAGCCACACTGTGTAACATTTCACCCAATAAATACAATTAAATACAAGCATAAACAAAAAATCATTATCTTTTGTTTTTGAAAAATACCTATAAAATGAAACAAACAAACATGTGTTTGTTCGGCCCACCTGTCCTCAGACCTTCACTGGGGGCGGGACGTCTCCAGTGAAGGTCTCCATGGAGATGTCGACCAAAGGCAGCCAAATATCAGTTTTAAAAAGAATAGGTCCTCACCCGTATCCGTTCTTTAATCACCCACTGCAAAAATAGTTTTTTTTGTTGTGTCGAGCTGCTCATCAGGAGCATGTTTTGTATTTGCAACAGTGGAATCTACAAAGTGCCTTTGACCTTTGTGATGAACACAGAGGTTTCCTCCAGTCTAATGTGTTTCACATGTAGCTGACTGTCCATCAGTAACTCACTGTCCGTCATGTTTGCTTATTAGCATTCATGCCGCTGCACTGAGCCCATAGTACTGTATGTCTGGAGACCGCGGCCATCACTAAAAACTGCCATGAGGAAGTTGTTTAGATGTAAATAGAAACATTGGTGCCTCTTTTTAAATACATGCACAGTTTTTGTTATTTTTATTCATTTATTTTTTCAATGGTGGAAGAAATGAACCACCAGGATGATTATGAATCCACACCTTCTCTTTAATATGACTGATTATTATAAGCACTGATTTCCCACAGGTGCACACACACGCGCACGTGCACACACACGCGCACACACACACGCCGTCGCCCGCGTGTCGGGACACACAGGAACAGCCGTACGACAGCAGTGGGGGGGTTAGCATAACAAACACACGGCGTTAGCTCGACTTATGAAATCCTAACCAGGCTCAGCGCCGCAATTATGTGTGGAAATGTCAGGGCTTTGGACGGGAGCCCTTCAGGGACAAAATGTACTGTCAACACAGACCGAGCCCAGGGGAGCAGAGGGACGTGTGCCATTCGCCCGGTCTGCAATAACCGCAGCCCCCATGTGCAGACGCGGGAGGCCACTCCTGTGTCACTGTTGTCCTCAAAGGTCTTTAAGAACACTCCAGATAGGACGTGACGCTCGCCCACAAGGCAAACGAGGCACATATCTTCTTATTGGCCCGGGAGGCTAATGCTAACAGCAAGTCCTTAGCGTGACACGTGCCTTTTAACATCTTCAGACGCCTTTGGTCAAGGAGGGCCGTCACTGCAGCCTGCCTTTTCTCCACCGTTGAATTCGCCTTGTTCTGTTATTTCTCCCCTTGTCCCTGGACGTATGTGGCCTTCGTGTGTGCGAGAGCGGCCCCGCTACAATTTACGGGACTGTGGTCACTGAAATGTGTGGACTAAGAAACAAATGACCCGACAAGAACTGAAATGGTGCTGACTAAAGAATGTAAAATAAATGTGATAGAATACTTTCAGTTTTCATATGCTCGGGTAAAAATGACTGTTTTCAGCCTGGATTTGAACATTGTCAGAGTTGAGGCCTGTCTCACATCCTCATGAAGACTGTTCCAGATTTTAGCTCTAGCCTCACCGTGTTTAGTCCTGACTCTGGGAACCACCAGGAGACCCCTCCCTGAAGTTCTCAGGGCCCGAGATGGTTCATACGGCTCTAACATGTCAGAGATGTACTTTGGTGCTAAACCATGAAAAGACTTGTACACAAGCAGAGCTGTTTTAAATTCTATTCTCTGAGCGACAGGAAGCCAGTGCAGGGACCGGAGCACTGGACTAATATGGTTGTATTTCCTGGTTCTGGATGTTCTGCAGCTCTAACAGTGAGCAGGCCGATACAGTAGTCTAACCTGCTGGAGACAAATGCATGGATGAGTGTCTCTAAGTCTGGGTTTTGACACTATTCCTCAGATGGTAAAAAGCTGATGATGTTTTAAGCTGATTTCTTGGTTTTAGAGCGAGAGACTCGAGGTGACTGATAAGACTTGGATTACCACGGCTTTAAAACATGTATGTATCCCTTAACTGTCTTGGTATGTGGACTAGCCTACTGCTCCTACCACATCTCCGTCTCCGTCCTCGCGCAGACACCCAGACGGCGTGTGTGTCTCCTTGCCTCTCGCCGGCGGAGCGTTCCTGAAGAGGCTGGCGGAGCCTCGTGTGTAAACAGCCGTGGCCGGGGGATTTTCTCTCGCTGCTTTCTAACCAGTAAGACGCGCTAATCTGTCCGTTACCCAGAAAGCCCCGCGCCAACTGCAATTTCCTCTCCAGATTACGTTCATGTTTTTCCCACACAAAAAGGGTTGTCATTACGATAAGGCGGCGTGTGCGTGTGTGCAGGTCTGTGGGTTAGAGGCCGCACCCGTGACAAAGGGAAATCCAACAAAACAACGGTTAGCAATCCACCAGAACAGAGACAGTTCCCCGGAAAACCACACAATGTGAGGGTGTTCACTGGGCTAACCCTCACGCTCTGCTAATAGTACGACTAGCTAACCAGGGAACACGTCAGAGGCCACCCCTGAGAACACGTCACTCACGTCAGGCGATAGTCCAACCGTTCCACCACTAGCCAGTGAGGCGAGGTTTGCAGCTGGTGACGTTGTGTAGAGTCTAATATAAAGACAACAAAACTGCAGAAGATGCAAGGTGTTCCTTATAAAGTAACATACAAAACATTAAGATTACGAAAAAACAACTGTGTTTCCATTAAAAAGATCATTTTCGACTATAGAGATCTGCCCCATGCATTTCATCCTCAATCCTCAAGTCAGTCTAATTCAGAAAGTCCATCCATCCATCTTCTTCCACTTGTCCGTTCCCGGGTCGTGGGGGCAGCTGTTGGAGCTGCACCAGCCCCTATGGCTCCTCCTGCAGGTGGTGGGTCCACAGAAGGACGGCCTCATGGTTCTAACCGGGCCTGTTGGTCTCTCATAAGGGGCTTTGTCTGACCCATCACCTAGGACCTGTTTGCCATGGGAGACCCTACAAGGGGCACGAAGCCCCCGACAACAGAGCCCCCAGGATCATTCGGGCGCTCAAACCCCTCCCCCACGTTAAGGTGGCGGTTCCAGGAGGGGTAATTAGGAAAGTGTTCACCTTTAATTTAAAACGCCCCTCCTTAACCGTGCAGAGAAATATAACGGACTCGTTTTTCATCTGCAGTCCACAGTTTTGTAGAAATGTGCGGCGCAGACACAGCGCCCCCTTCGCCTCGTCAGGGGAAGTGCTTTCAAAACGTGGGACAACCTCTTAACACCTCCCGTGAACCGAGCACATTTTCCTCACAACAAAAGAGTTGCAAAATGAAAAATGACCCCCCCCCCAAAAAAAAAAATGTGAAGAAGACGCAAGATAAAAGCAATGGGAAAAAATGTCAACAACGTGATCCATTTAGATTCGTTTTGTTGGTGTTTTTCCACTGAGGCGTTTGGGTAAAGCCGAACTGGAGAAAACGCATTTGGTTAAGGCGGGGGTTAAGAGGTTAAAGTCACGTGAGCAGGTCAAGCGTGTCGTGCATTCGCGAGATTCTTTATCCAGATGATATAAAAAATAAAAAAAACACATTTACAAATGTATTTGATTTTTTTTGGGGGGGCGAGAATGAAGTGAATGAGCCCAGGTCAGAGGTCAGAGGTCAGAGGTCAGTGTGTGTTTTTTGTTATTTTGTTCATGATGACTGGTGACGACACTGCTCTGAGCCAAATTGTAAATGAAGATGTATAAAAGTGATCATATATAGCTGGACCTGGGCATCAGATCGGGGCCACGTACTGTAAGTCAAATGAGCAAAGTCAGCTAAATAAGTGGAGTCTCATTAGTTTCCATGAGTTTGAGAGCAGAACGGACAATCACAAGATGGATTACTATGGCAACATCCTCTCGAGAGTTGTATTCTACATCTGTGGTCACAGCACTGAAACAGGTCAGGTAATAAGCTAACAGTTGTTGGGCCTTATGCTCGGCCTGGTGCACAGCTGGCAGTGAACAAGGCCAACATGGTCTCCGCCTAAGTCAGATGGGTCTAAACATGGGGGAGAGTGTCTCAGACTGAGGCTGAGCGTGCATCAGATGTGACCAATAGATACTGTATGCAATAACATTTAGCTAGGTTTTTATGCTCTCAAAGTATAACTACTTTGATAAACTTCGTAATACAGGCTCGTAAAGCGCAATACAAGTGTAAGACATTATTATTATTATTATAACTAAGACAATACTTAATAATTGTAGAGTAATTTCTTTGCACACTAATGAATACATGGCTCTCTGTGTTGAGTAACGCTTTCCCACACAGCAATAATACACACACAGAGGGAATAAGAGAATAGTCGATGCAAGTAGCACTAAGCACTAGATTAAAGATTAAAGTTACTTTTCCAAGTCACTGTGAAATACTATTCTGTCTTTTCCCTTAGTGACGTAACGGCTGCGACAAGTCACATTTTCAGCATGAAGACGATTCACAACATAAACGTAAACCACAAAGGAGGAGAGGGATGGAAACACTATCCTGAGTCTGCACTGTTAATACTGTTAAAATGCACTTCCATAAAGTGTGTGGTGTCATTTGTTGAGGCGGAGAGGTGATGAACAGTGTAGACCAGATGTTTACATACACTTTATAAAGACACATTTGCATTTTTTTCTCACTGTCAGACATGAAACCTGAATTAACTTTGGGGGTCAATTTGGGGTCATTTAGAATTTAAAAAAATATTTCTATTTGCTAAATGCCAGAAGAATGAGAGATTTTGAATGAGACTTTTTTTTAGAAATGTTTTTGTTAATTTCTACAATGTGTGAAGTTTAGGTACACTAAGATTACTATACCTTTAAACAATTTGGGAAAGCCCAGATGACGATGTCATGACGCACAAGTCTGGTTCATCCAATTTCAAGACGCCTGAAGGCGCCACGTTCACACTTACACGCAAGTATAAAAAAGATGGAAATGACCAGTCATCACACAGATCAGAAAGAAGGCGGGTTCTGTGTCCCAGAGATGAACGTGCTGTGTCTGAAATGTGAAGATCAACCCAAGAACAAAAGACCTGGAGAAGATGCTGAACCTGGTAAGAGTTTGTCATTATCCAGAGAGAAACAAGTCCTGCACCGACATGGGCTGAGAGGGAACTCTGCCAGGAAGAAGCTCTGACTCCAAAAGAAACTCCAGAAACAAAAAAGGATAAAGACATTTCCTGTGGTCTTGTTTGGCCATAATGACCATGGTCACGTTTGGAGGAAAAGCCTGAGAACACCGTCCACATTGTGAAATACGGGGGTGGCAGCATCATGCTGTGGGCTTGTTTTGCTGTGGCAGGGACTGGTGCACGTCACAAAATAGATGACATCATGAAGAAAGAACACTATAGCCACTATTCCACATATCACGACTTGACCGCGCACGCCAGGATCTAAGTGCATGTATCGACTCTACCCCGCACACGCATCTGTTTCCACCACACACGCACACGCATTTGTTGTGGGCGACTCCCCTACAGAGGAGCGCGCTGTACAGATCGTCATTCAAAGTTTTGTAAGCCGCGATGAGAACAAATGTGGACGAAGCTGTAATAAAACAGAAAATAAACTGCTAAATATGAACTATGACGGTAAGCTACATGCAAATGTTATGCTAACTCCAGCTAAAGTTGCGCTAACAGCGGCTAAATGCTAATATCGGCAAAATCCCCTTTTAGAACAGCGGTATGATGTGAAATATTAAATCCACATGACCTGCCTGTTTTAATGAGGGATGTCCACTGTCCCGCTTGCCCATTAGCAGCCAGCAGTCTGTTCACGTCACGTTGGTACGATTCAGCGCGCTTTGGCCACAGTCAGAGGCCAGTCCCAAAATGTTTACCTGGTCAGACTGGTTTGACCCTGGCCTTGGCTATGGAGCAACATAGCTCTCCAAACTGGGTTGACCAGGCATTGGGCTGATGCGCGCCTGCCTGTGGAGCAAGGCCTTATGTGGAAATATTGGAACAGCATCTCAAGACATCAGCCAGGAAGTTAAAGCTTGGGCGCAGATGGGTCTTCCAAATTCCCAAAGCAAACTGCAAAACTGGTTACAAAGTGACTTAAGGAAAACAAAGTCAATGTTTTGAAGTGGCCATCACAAAGTCCTGATCTCAGTCCAGTTGTAAATGTATGGGCAGAGCTGAAAAGGCATAAGCACGCAAGGTGGCCTACAAATGTGTCTCAGTTTTAGAGTCGCTGCATTGGCTCCCCGTGTGTTTCAGGATCGATTTTAAAGTTCTTGTAATGTTTTTTAAATGTCTTAATGGTCTTGATCCTTCTTATCTTTCAGAACTGCTTTTACCTTATGAACCTTCACGGCCCCTTCGCTCCTCCGGCAGGGGTCTCCTAGTTATTCCTAAAGTCAACAGAAAGACTCACGGTGAGGCGTCTTTGATACTATGGCCCTCGCCTCTGGAACGACCTGAGGAGGAGCTCAGGACCACAGAGAACGTTCATGTTTATAAGAGCAGGCTCCAGACCCACCTTTTTAGTTAATTATTTTTTATTTTATTTATTTTATATCTTATTTTTTAAATGTATTCTCAGTCTTATTTTAGTGGTCCTAATATTCTTACTTTTACTTTTTACTTATTTTAACACTTTTGATGCTCTCCCAGTTTCCTCTGGAGGAGCCCTCTGCCTCGGGAGCGGTCATTGGCTGTGGCTGCTGGGCGGCTGTCCTGTGGGTGTCTGGATGGAGGTTTGGTGTTTCTACCGCGCCTCCTCCGGGTGCCCTGTGTTGGTGCCCTGTGGCTACGGCCGAGGTGCTGCTTCCGATGCAGACGGCTCCTTGGACGGTGTTTCCTTACCTGGTTTATCTGTACCCAGCCTTATCTCAGCCTTATGTCCATAGCGTCCATTGTTTTACCTTGAGTGTGTGTGGTGTGTCTCTGGGAAGGTGGAGGAGAATGTTTTAAATCTGTAAAGCACTTTGTGTTACATGAAATGTATGAAAAGCGCTATACAAATAAAGATTGATTGATTGATTGATTGATTGATTGATTGATTGATTGATTGATTGAGTTACACCAGTTCTGTTTGGAGGAATGGACCAAAACTCCTGCCAACTATTGTGAGGAGCTTGTGAAAAGGAAATCCAAAACGTTTGATCCAAGTTACATAGTTTGAAGGCAATGCTACCAAATATCAATGAAATGTATGTAAACTTTTGGATTTGTAAAAAGTAATATAAAACTCTGTAGAGAATTCTATCTGTCATTCTTCTGGAATTTGACAAATATTAATAATGTCTAAAATTATAATTGACTTGTGAAAAAAAGTGAAAAAACAAAAACAAATGTGTCTTTCTATAAAGTGTATGTGAACATACGGTTCTCACTGTAATAATAGAGTAACTTGTAGTTTAACTCACTTTTTAAAGGAGTAATCATAATTTTGACCAGGATTCTGCAGCCTGTGGCTCCTTAGCCTCCTTGTAACGTCTGCCTTTGACCCGGCGCTGATGTAGGTCTGTCTCGTATGTTAAGGTGCTTCAGTTGATCGATGGCTGTGAAAGAAAAAGCAGGACCAGAGCTTTCCTGAAATGGAACTGTATAAAACGTTCCTAATTTCACATATACTTTTTAAAAGCTGCTAAGCATTTCTAGGCTATGATAGGCTTTTTCAAAGTTGGCCTACACATGCAGACTGCACTTCTGTGTCTTCTATTCTGTGGTTGTAACAGGTCAAATTTAACAAATGTTTATAAGCTGCGTTCGGTTTTGCGGCTCCAAACTATTTTTGTCTTTGGCGAACAGGCCTAATGAAAGGTTGCAGATCCCTGGTTTAAATCCTGAAGATGCAAATTAGCATGCTTCCCTGATATCGCAGAATCCTACCGTTAGCTTACATTCATTTGATTTATTTCTGTAATCACGTAAAAGCTCATGATACTCGGCTTGTTTTAGGTGCTCACAGTAAAAGTAATCTCTGAGTAAAGGCTGCTTCCCCAAACCTCGCCCACTCTTTCTACTCCATGGTAATGTGTGCAGGACGCGCACTGATAAAGCTACGAGTCCCTTCGGCTCATGTCCTTTCGCTGCTGCTAATGACTGGAATTCTGCCCAAAATAAACTAAATCTGGAGTCACTGATCTCACTCTGCTTCACCCACAGGCTCAAGGACGTTTTAACGACTCCTCCTGTACATGTTTTAGTAATACACCACTTTAATGCACATCTCGACTGCGTTGGTCGATCAGGCCCAGACAAACTGCACTGCCATGGAAATGTGACACTGAAGTATACTGAGCCATAACCGTGAACCGTGAGGCTTACTGGTTTAAAGACTTTACGTTTCTTGCTGTCAATAACTTGAATCATTTAAATGTGTCTTGGAATCACAGGGGAAAGTTTCAAAACGGTGTTGATGTTAAATATAGTGGGTACATTTCCGTCTGCCAGATTAGTAATCGATTCGCTATGTTGCACACCATCAGATCACTCCTAAAAAAATACAAATGTTTACATATACAAAGTACAAATACAGAGTTTACATATATGTGTATGTAGATCTCTCTGGCCACAATTAAAACTAATATTTCATTTACTGTCCAACTCCTTATTGACAAAAAAAAAATGACTCTATGTTGTCTTTATTGTCTTTCAATGTTCTGAATATTGGTGACACAGCTTCAGACCCTGCACTTTGTCCAACCTTCCGTCACTCGCCTTCAAGGGTCCGAAATGTTTTTGTGGACAAGGACCGGTCGTCACTTTTGACAGCATCTCTTTCGTTCAGTTCTTTCCGTTTCTGTCTATCTCCGTACGCAGCCCTGGTTGTAAAAATAGACTTTAAGCTAATACAAAAAGCTTTAAACCAAATCATAGCTTTCTTCGTGGCTTTACACTAACTAACAGTATTGTTTGGTGGCCAAAATAAATTCTATTACCCATAATACAACGGGCGACCCGAGATGGGCATTTGGCTCATTCCCTGTATATACTGTTATCATTTGTTTTAGTTGTTCTGTGTCCTTTAAACTCTCTTTCAGCACTTTCAGCCCCGTTGCCAGATGCCACGTTCGACCTGACATGCAAACATAGGGTGACCGGACGTCCCAGTTTACCCGGGACAGTCCCAGCTTCGAGTCCTCTGTCCCATGTCCCCACAGATTACTCCAAAACCATTAATTTGTCCCAGTTTCACACAGGATCTGTCCCAAGTGTCCCAGTTTTTGGCCAATATGATCCACAAAGTAACAAACTTTGCTTGAAAATTCATGTCTTGAGGCCATGCAAATGTCCATCACCAAGTAGAAGTCTATCATGTTAATGCTGAGTGGTGTAAGATATTTACAAGCAGATTTACCATTTAGCGTGGGAAAGGCAATCAATAAATGGCTCCCTGGTTGACCACCCAAATAGTGTCCCAGTTTTTTAGTCAGTAAATCTGGTCACCTTCAAAACGCTGCGGCTCGAGTCCTGACCAAAACCAGGAAATATGACCATATTAGTCCAGTGCTCCGGTCTCTGCACTGGCTTCCTGTCACTCAGAGAATAGAATTTAAAACAGCTCTGCTTGTGTACAAGTCTCTTCATGGTCAGGCACCAAAGTCCATCTCGGACATATTACAGCCGTATGAACCATCTCGGGCCCTGAGATCCTCAGGGAGGGGTCTCCTGGTGGTTCCCAGAGTCACCACCAAACACGGTGAGGCTGCGTTTCAGTTCCACGCAGCAAAAGTCTGGAACAGCCTCCATGAGGATGTGAGACAGGCCTCAACTCTGGCAATGTTTAAGTCCAGGCTGAAAGGACACCTTTTTATTGCTGCCTATGGCAATTCATTGTAATTTTAAGTAGATATACATATTTTTAATGTAATTTTTTCCATGTAATTTTATTTTGTTTTTAATGCTTTTTATTGCATTTTATTGTGTTTGTGTCTGGTGTTGCTGTGAGGCACATTGAGTTGTACATGTACATGAAATGTGCCATACAAATAAACTTGCCTTGCCCTATGCAAACAGCCAGTTGATTTGCATAAGCTAACCGACTTTAAATCTTCAAAAGAAATTATTTTGAGTTTTTTTATCGAATTTTACCGGCTCTGTGAACGCCAAACGCTTCAAACATCCATGTCACACGTCACTTCCCACGTCACTGAATAAATCACATGTCTGGTCGCTACAATCTGCACAAAGGAACGACAGCAGAATAGATTCAGCATCATATAAGTCCCTTCTTCCTTCCTCTCCATGCTCGGGCAGCAGGAGTCGGTGGTTAGCCTGTAGCGAGTCGGTGGTTAGCCTGTAGTGAGTCGGTGGTTAGCCTGTAGTGAGTCGGTGGTTAGCCTGTAGTGAGTCGGTGGTTAGCCTGTAGTGAGTCGGTGGTTAGCCTGTAGTGAGTCGGTGGTTAGCCTGTAGTGAGTCGGTGGTTAGCCTGTAGTGAGTCGGTGGTTAGCCTGTAGCGGCGGTCTGGACGTTACTGTAAACCAGTCCAACAATCCAGTTAGTCACAACCGGCCGAGTTATACAAGGCCCAAATCTGACACCGTAAACCCACGCGGGCCCGGCCGACAGCTCCTTAATTACAAGCACTCCACCGTACTTTGGTTAATTAGCCCCGAGCGGTAAACGCTCCCATGTGCCGGGGGCGCGCGGCCGCACATGTGCCGGCCAACGCCACGCCGCCTCCTCTGGGTTTGTTAATCACAGGGCCGGGGTAATTAAGACGAGGCTTTGGCCGGGCGTAAAAGAGTCTAAAAACGCCCCGGCTAAGTGCGGGTTAGCAGTGGGGTTAGCTCGGAACGCTAACCGCAGCGCCGCTACCGTCGCTCGTGAACTCTGACCCCATGGACAAAGGCAGTCAGTGGTGTTATGTGTGTAGGATCATTAAAAAAAAAAACATGTCACATATTTTACAATTAAACGACGTATGTTGCCTACACGATCATATCACTGTTTGGAAGATGTGCAAATTTATCTCCAATGTCAGAAAATAAGAATACAATTACGTGGGGGAAAAAGTGGAAAATATTATTGGAGAAATGTGGAATAAATTGGGGGAATGGGGAAAACATTTTAAAAGTGTGGGGGGAAATTGGGGGGGAAAAGTGGGAAAATAAGGAAAAAACTTGGTAATAAAAGAAAAAGAGAAAAGTAATGGGGGAAAACATTTCAAATATTATTTTTTTTAAATGTAGGGAAAATTGGGAAAAATTGGAGAAAATGCAAAAAAAATCAGGATGGTTTAAGAATTGGGGAAACATGGGGAAAATGAGAAAAATATGTTTTTTTCCCTCTCCTTTTGTGGTCAGTTCACGACAATAATCTTTTCCAGAGACAAAGCGATGCTAATTATGATGATGCACTGCAAAACTGTCTCTTCATCTTTGTTATCTAGACAGTCACATATTTTTAGAAACTAGAAGGTCTTGGCTTTCAAATGAGGTCCAGTCAATACGCTTTGTCAATACAATGGAGTTTGGATATGAAATAATAAAAAAAAACTGCACTGACCTGACCAAATAAACCATTGGTTCATTTAAGACGGAAGAGAAAAAAAGAACTCTAGTTGAAAAGTATTGAAAGTACAGCAACAGATACTGGTCTCTCTGCGGAGCCTCTATAGAAATGTAGTGCAGTAGAGAGTATTATAATGATGTATCAAACGTGTAATTGGGTCTGAGAGGTGTGGAGTCTCGTCTGTGCGTCACACAAAGACGACATGCGGCTTTCATTGTTACAGTTACGAGAAGCTCCGTGGACACATTCCTCTGGTCAAACTCTGCGGCGTTAGAAAAGCGACACCCTTCAGACCCACAAACCAACAGGCTTTTGTGCAGACTGATCCAAGGTGGCGCTGTGGGCGGGCGGGGCTTCGTTAGCGCGGTCACTTTAGCGGCTTTTCACCGGGGTCACTCACTCCGACCCCTGACCCCTGGACTGGAGCGCGTCTGTGGGAAAACTGTGAGAAACACGTGAAGGGAACGAGTGGAAGATCGTCCAGAGAAGGAAAAAAAAAAAATCCATCTGGTCAGAGCGGCGGCCTCCTCCGCACAGCCTCTCGCCGGGTCAGTCCCACACAGCACCTTATGTTGATTTCTGTTTTTTAATATATATGTTTTTATAAGCCATGATAAGGTGCACTTTATACTGTCTGTGTATGAAGAAACAGAAAGAAAGACAGACGGTTCAACTAGAGATGCATCTTCGACACCGATACTGGAGGTTTGAGTATCTACCGATATCCGATACCATCCGATACCAAGAAACCTTCTTGTGGCTGCTGTGAGTGAAAAAAAAGTGAATGGTCCTCTTTTCTCCACAGTAAAATCAATAAAGTCTTATCTTGTTTTTCTTTCTTTTTCTTTTTTTTTACACATGAGATGTTACAAATCCGTTATATCTTGTAATAAATGGGGAAAACGTTCAACAGGGCTCACTGGGCTTTTCTACGTTAAATATCCTCAGCTACATGACTGATTATACAGGATTAATATAAACAACTCAAAACATAAAGCACAAAACATGTCATTGTAGAAATGTCCATCCTCTCTTTGACTATGAAGACGTCATTTATCGGCCGACGGTTAACTTCCCTGTACAGTTTGTTTTCTGTCTCTTTCCTGGTCCCTTTAAGAGAACCATAAGCACCTACAAGCCAACATTGTAAAGAGGAATCTGTTGAAATGTTTTGCCTGGTCAAGTGAATAAATCAATAAATAAAGTGATCTGATAATTACATTTCAATCTGAAAAGACTCCCAGAAACAGAGTGGAGTTTTATTGGACATGAATGAATTTTTTAACAGCATTTGATAAACGAAAGTACAAAACAGTTTCGGAGTGGACCAGCCGTGTGACCAGTCACAGTTTGTGTCCTAGCTTTGATTTGTTGCTGTTAGCATTAGCATCTTTTTAAACAAACTCAGTGACTGCATTCTCCAGGCTCAGGGCTTCTAAATAGTTGGTAAAACGGTGAGAGTCAAAACTGGTATCGGTTTAGTATTGGATATTGGAACTGATGCCCGAGATGGTATTTTTTCCCCAGTATCGGTTCCGATATCCGATACGATACCAGTGTCGGATCGGTGCATCCTTAAGTGCAACACGATCCATGTATGGTCTGCTATGTGTCCAAATAATAAATATAAAAAATGAAAGCATTTTCCTCCCCGGCTTGTAAACGCACAGGGAGCGGGCTGACACGCTGACACGCTGTGGGGGGGGGGCCAAGTGCGGGACTGAACAGCCTGACAAGTTCAGCCTAAGTCAATTGCAGCAGTAATGTGAATCGATCGGCCCGGCGTGCGTGGGCTCCGGAGGCAGCGCTGACATTTTAAAGGCGTGTTTTATTGTCGGGGAGGGACAGGGGTGGGGCGGCCGCTGACAGCCAGACAAACACCGCAGCGATGTGGGCTCGGGGAAGGGCTCCGGGCTGCCGGGGGCGAGCGGAGACGAGCGGAGACGAGGGAGCAGAGGGGTCAGGGGTGTGCAGGACGGAGCCATTCCAAACACGCCTTGAACCCAGTGCATTTCCTCCGGTTCAGCTTGACCCGAATCTAAAGGTCCACCCCAAATACGCCAGGCCTTTTTTCCTCGCATTGTTGCCACTTTTTTGACATTAATTTGCCCTTTTTTTCGTCCTGTTTTTGTCGCTATTTTAACCATTTTTACCAAGAAGCTTTTCGATTTGGGTAAAGCCAAACAGGAGAAAATGTGCTGCTCAGTTCAGGCGGGGGTTTAGAGGTTAAAAGTGTACTGTATGTAGCCTGCACATTTACTGCTTTGAAATGGGGCCACAAAAATACACCAACAACTGTTTTACACCTACAGTGCCTTGCAAAAGTATTCGGCCCCCTTGAACTCTTCGACCTTTTGCCACATTTCAGGCTTCAAACATAAAGATATAAAACTGTCATTTTTTGTGAAGAACCAACAACAAGTGGGACACAATCATGAAGTGAAACAAAATGTATTGGATATTTAAAAAAAAAAATTCTATGGACAGAGTCTCCCACCTCAGCTGTACATTTCTGCAGTTCATCCAGAGTGATCATGGGCCTCTTGGCAGCATCTCTGATCAGTTTTCTCCTTGTATGAGCTGAAAGTTTAGAGGGACGGCCGGGTCTTTGTAGATTTGCAGTGGTCTGATACTCCTTCCATTTCAATATCATCGCATGCACAGTGCTCCTTGGGATGTTTAAAGCTTGGGAAATCTTTTTGTATCCAAATCCGGCTTTAAACTTCTTCACAACAGTATCTCGGACCTGCCTGGTGTGTTCCTTGTTCTTCATGATGCTCTCTGCGCTTTAAACTGACCTCTGAGACTATCACAGAGCAGGTGCATTTATACGGAGACTTGTTTACACACACGTGGATTCTATTTATCATCATTAGTCATTTAGGTCAACATTGGATCATTCAGAGATCCTCACTGAACTTCTGGAGAGAGTTTGCTGCACTGAAAGTAAAGGGGCTGAATAATTTTGCACGCCCAATTTTTCAGTTGTTTATTTGTTAAAAATGTTTGAAATATCCAATAAATTTCGTTTCACTTCATGATTGTGTCCCACTTGTTGTTGGTTCTTCACAAAAAATTACAGTTTTATATCTTTATGTTTGAAGCCTGAAATGTGGCAAAAGGTCGAAAAGTTCAAGGGGGCCGAATACTTTCGCAAGGCACTGTAACTCACCATTTCTGCAGATATGTTTAGATTCAAAATAAGCCTTCATTGTATTATTAATTATAACTTGATACTTAACGCCAGAAAAGCATTACTAGAGGGAATCCATACTAAATGTAATATTTCGTTGTGATCAGATGTTTAGGAAGAGCCTTGCAGTCGGCTCTACAGCAGGTTAACATCAGCTCAATCCCATCATAGTGAAAAAGGCTAAAGCTCCGTTGGACCGATGACATCATCACTTAACAATGATGATGTCATTGTTTGCGCATTTACACAAAGTCCCTGTACTGGGAGTTCATTAATGTGCTCTGTCCTCTCCAAATAAACAAATAAAGTCAAGTAAAAAGTCATATTTTTTTTTTATCCCTGATCCCTTTGCCAAGTCCCGTCACTCGGACCAATGGGAGGAGCTTTGTCCTGTCAGGTCCAATCAGGAGGAGGGGGAGGGAGCTTCCTGCTGCGTCTGAACGTCCCACCATCGTCCACTCGTACGTCGAGTCACGATTGTGTTTTGTATTTTGTTAGGCCTAAT
Organism: Proterorhinus semilunaris; assembly: GCA_021464625.1. Taxonomy (NCBI): domain Eukaryota; kingdom Metazoa; phylum Chordata; class Actinopteri; order Gobiiformes; family Gobiidae; genus Proterorhinus; species Proterorhinus semilunaris. Next base: position 2,687,146 of record CM038364.1, read on the forward strand.
TGTAGTCACTTATTTGCTCTGCACTTTGATTGTGTCGGGTTCGTTTGTAACCTTTTGTTTATCGGTTTTGTTTGCACTTGTCATTTTTGTAAATAGCTTTTTTTTCCGTTCACCTTTTAACCCCACTTTGTCTGAAACGATCTCTTACACACCTTTCTATTTTATCCATTTCTTGCGTCTTGGTCTTTTTGTTCCTTCCCTTGAGCCGAGCAGGGCCGGGTTGTAACCGTCGTGAAGCCTTTTTTATTTATTTCCAGAAACGGATATCGATCAGTCTAGTCGCTCACTCATTCGAAAGACACAATGGCGGGACCACCATATAATTCATGTTTACGTCAGTAATCCACAGCAAAAGAGAAGAAGACATTTGAACCAAGTTCGGATCCTCGTCGGAAACACACCTGGATGTGGTTACACAGCAGAACAGCGTTTGGGAGTAATCCTGTCCACGTCTTACCCACTCTGTACGTCCCGGATTATGTTGCGTCATAAATAGACTCCGAAAGTGTCCCCAATAAATATATAAGCCCATAATCCATCGCCAAACCCAATCCAGCTGGCGGCTTTGGAAAACACAGAGCGTGCAGAAGCTCCAATCTGCGGATAAAAACAAATGAACACGTGTATGTTCTGGAATTACGTTCTTCGTAAACGTCTCAGATTGAAACTTTAACTAAAAGAGATGAATGTCCACATGGCGGGACACTACAGTGTGTGGCTAACAGTGGCACCACCAGCGGCCGTGGCCACCCCACTGGCCACCCCACTGGCCAGTGTTAATTGTAGTACTGTAGTATCAGTTATGAATATTTTCAGCCCAAATTCACAGCCAGCCAGGCCGCTCTAGACCTTTGATCTTATGCTGTAGCCAGCTCAAGTCTGGTTAAATGCACTGTCCCCCCCCCCCCCCCCCCCCCCCCCTTCTGTGCTTGCTTTTATTTGTATCTGCCATTATCTATTTTTCCTCAATAACTGTTTTGTTTGAAATAAATGTACACCTGATTTAACTGCAAAATAAAACTGAATTATTGAGAAACTCAAAATGTTAACTGTACTGTTATTGGATCATTAGTAACATTAAATATATATTAAAAAACTAAGTATAGCAGTAGACGTTTCCTTAAGTCTTTCTGATACTTTTCTAAAGGCCAGTTTACTACAACAGTAAATACAATTGTGAAATTAAGGCTGATGGTTTTGGTTTGCCACCCCAAGATTTTAAGTGGCCCCGTCTGGCCACCCCTATGAACAATTTCTGGAGGCGCCACTGATGGCTAAATGGAGGTCCTTCTGTCTGTCATGGCGGGGGAGTCATTATAGACGAGCCCCTCCCTCGCTCTCTGTGCAGTTGTGTGTTGATGCTTCTGGCTTGCAAGTTTCACTTTACTGCACATCATTAATGTTAAAGTCAACTTGAATACAATTTGCTGAGCATTGGCTAAATTAGCTGTCTTGTATGTATATTAATATGCTATCTGCTAATAGTTAGCACAATACTTTAGCACTTTGATTGTTGATTGGAGATGTCTAACTTATAATTGTACAACATGACCCTTTGAGAATGACTTAATGTAGTAGTATTTAATGCAACTAGTGTTATTGACTAGTAGATTATGAAACGTGTACACAGCTTGGACTTATTTTTCTCGGTGCCGTTTTATGCAAACCGGGCCTTTTCTCGGTGCGTCGCCGGATCTGAATAAATGGCTCATTTGGCTCCTCATAAAATCCAAACTGCAGCTCACCATTTATGACCGGCAGCCGCACGGTTTTACGCCACAACAGTGCAAATTACTCGACACTAAAAGAGAACAGATAATACAGATAATACTGGTTGGACGTCCCATATACGACTGATCAGCAGGAAAAAGAATTGGTTCAGTGTTTAGTTCCACTTTAAAAGCAATTCTCGATCACCCAGGATAACAAAACAAAAAAAACATTTAGTGAACGTCATCCGTGGAGTTTATTAGTGAAATAACCTTTTACTTCAGGCAGAATCCAGGAAATACAAATCGAAGCGATATTTGATATTCCAATTTGACCGAGTGTTGAAACGCTTTAGTCAATTGAACATCACCATTCCTTCTTCGTATACTGCAGTATTCTTATACTCCATATACTTCCAACCCGTTTGGATCAGGCATGCGCCTCCCTGTCCCGTCTGTTTGTTGCTGTTGCCGCTGTGTGCCGGAGAATTATTTATGACGAAGGGAAAGTTGTGGCCACCACCTCGGGAAGCTGCAGCTCCGCCCGCACCGGAGCATCAATGATACACGGGACTTTCAGCTGCACTGTTTCCACCGACCGCTCTCCAAGGGCACGCTAAGGATATGAACCTGGGGGGGGGAGGGCTCTACACATTTGTAGTACCTCGATCAGGTTTGGGCTCAATGGACAGAAGCCACATGCTGACTCTTGGATTGGCCGCCGGTCTTCCTCTCCCGTCGAGGCATTGTTTTATTTAGTGATGCCACTTTTACTTATTTCTTAGTAAACATACGGAGACAAAACCGCTGCCTGCTCGTACACAGACATTTCCTGCAGAGAGGCGCTTGTTTGGAACACAGCGACGGTCCATCAGTAACTCGCCGTCTGCCGCGTGATCATCAAATATTGATTTGTGCGGGACACAGTCCAGCCCTTAAAGCTGCTGCTTCAGTCACAGGGAAATCTGTCCTCTGCATTTGACCGAGAGTGAGGAGAAAGTCTTTACATTTGTTTATGATCACATCTGTCACTAGGGCTCGGTGCTGTTACATTTTGTTTGGATACTAACTCGGGTTTCAATAATGCATTGGTTTTCTGGACACTCAAAGACACTTTACGTTGCATTATTCAGTCACTCCAAGCTCGGGGCTGGTAAGCTGCTATTGTAGCCATGGACGCGAGGCTGTCAATCTGCGCCATCGGCCCCTCCCGATGAGAATTGGATGCTGTCTCGCGAGCCCCTTGAGTTGTTCATTTGCACCCCGAGGACCCTCTACCTGAGGATTCAGAGTTATCAACGAAACTCATTTAGTATTTAGTGTTATGTTCAAAATGCAGCTAGAAAACTCTCAAAATCAAACCTTTTTACTGAAAACATAATTGTTTTTAAAGTAATATGGAAATTCTACTCAGTTTTTGAATCTAAGGTCATCCCCCAAGTACCCCCTGCTTAGTGCTTAAGGTCCCCGTACCCTTGCTTTGGAAGCACGGCCTTAAACCAGTGAAATGGGCGGCACGGTAGCACAGCGGTTAGCGCTCGTGCTTCACAGCTAGAAGGTCCGGGGTTCGATTCCCACCTGGACGGGGCCTTTCTGTGTGGAGTTTGCATGTTCTCCCTGTGTCTGTGTAGGTTTCCTCCGGGTACTCCGGTTTCCCCTACCACTAAAAACATGTACAATAGGCCAGGATGTTTGAGAGTGCGCAAGGGGGATGACAGATGGATTAGCCCAGTGCTACAATCCGGTGTGGCTTGTTTACATGCATGAGACCCATGTATGTTCATTAACATGTACTGTCCCGACCAAATAAACCAATAAATGAAAAAAGAGTTCTCTGCTGGTGGACGGTGAAAGTCACCGAGGCGCAGCAGGGATCCACTTGTGCAGGACCTACTTCCTGAAGTAGGGCGCCAGAATACATCAGCGCTCTCCGCGGACCTCTGAGCGGCGTCTGGGCACGCTCCAGGCCCCACTTTTTCATGGAGGACATAATCTGCAGACGGCACTGTGCCACCGACGCCTCTCCAGGACCGGGCTGGCTTCAGACCACACACCACTTTACTCTGCGTCTGCACTGCTTTAAAGGAACACTGCGGAATATTTCAAGGCACATGTTGGTATATCAAACGGACTCAAACAATAAACAACAAAACCATCTCATACCTCGCGATCAAAAGTTTAAGACCAGTTGAAAATGACATACACAAAAAAATAATAATAATAATTTCATGGTTCCAAGTCGAACTTCTATATGCAACAAGAAAGAGTAAACTGAAATAGTCTGTGTTTGTAGCTGATCAAACGTTTAGGACCACATGCCTTTACAGTATATTCCAAATTATTATGCAGATTGTATTTCAGTGTCATAAAGGTTAAAAACAGAAACTCATGGATGGACATCCATCTCAGACGCCTGGGATGATTAGTTGTCAGGTGAGCCCAGTTAAGGGAAAAACTACTGAAAAAGGATGTTCCACATTATTAAGCAGACAGACAGAGTTTCTGACTGACCACTTTCTTCCATGGTACAAAAAGAAGAGCTGCGCTTTCCCTAACAAAATCATCTTCATTTTTTTTTTTTTTTTTTATTATTTTTATTTATTTGAACAGGGGTGAGGAGCTCAGTTACCTGTTTGCCATGGGGTGTCCCAGCAGCATAATGCCCCAGACAACATAGCTCCTAGGATCATTCGGGCACTCAAACAGCCCCACCACGTTAAGGTAGCCGTTCACGGGGTTGACGTAACTGTATGTCTCAGTCATAATCTGGAGTAGATTCTGCTGAAGTGCTTTGTGCAGCTGCACACATTAGCGAGCCCCTTCAGTACTTCCTCCATGTGCTGCGTGGTTATTAGCACACACCCACACGCCCCGCGAACCCGTGACTGTCGGAGTGAGAAATTGCATTTTCCCTCTCCCGCCCATTCACTCGCTCATTTATTTGTTTATGTGTGAAACGTGATATTGAAATAGAGAGAAATGAAGCGCTGTGCACTGGGGTGTTGACATGTGGGAGACGCTGTCGTCACTGCAGGCCGCTGTGGGGGCACGGGGGATTGTATTTAGAACTAATGAATACCCACTGTGATTAGCTTACAGGTCCAACAGAATGTACTAAAACAGTCTTCGAACAATCCAACAAGAACATGTAAAGCTAAAATCCTCCGTCCGTGTGTTCGTCCTGACCAAAAACATATTAGGTTTTCAACTGACTTCTCAGTCCATGTAAAACCAATGAGAGTGGCCTTAGAAGTGAAATAAAATACCATCAGATTAAAAAAATAAACAAACTACAGTGAAATACAAAAGCTGATGAAAAACACTCAAAATAACAAGCCGTTTAACAATTTACAGAAAAATTAACAAAAACAATGTTTAATTGTTGTTGTTTTTTTTACCTCAGCTTGATGTATTATTGCAATATTGTCTGAAATTATTACATATGTGAACGATTTCCATCTGGTCGGGCCAATAATGTCAGAAGCAGCCAATAACAGCATACGTTCAACCTACTTCTGGGTCCAAACTGTCGACAGTTTCAAACAGCAAAAAACACAACTTCTGAATCTCCTGCTGAAATAACAGATAAAAGGCCAAAAACTGTTTTAGGCAAGGCATGTTTATTTATACTGCGCATTTCATACACAAGGCAACTCAATGCGTTATACACCGTATTAGAATCCTTAATCTCACCATTTCTCCATGAAAAACAAACATATTCTGATATTTAAAATATTGTATATGGGAAAAAAGTATTTGATAATGAATGTCAGAAAAGCATCACTTGAGGAAACCCGGAGTAAATGTGATAATTCTGTGTGATCAGGTGTTTAGAAAGAGCCCCACAGCAGGTTAACATCAGATCAATCCCATTATAAAGAATCAGGCTAAAGTTCAGTTGGACCCGGAAATAGAGCGATGACATCATCACTTAACAAGATGATCATTATTACATTATCAGCTAATAAATCGTTATTACGTTATTGGTTCCTACAAGACATTACAAAACGTTTTCTCCAAATGAGGTTTTCGTTTCTTTCTTTAACACCAGCTCCACTTTAGTCTCAACTCTTTACAGGCTTCGACTCAACTATATTTGGAATTTTTGCTTGATTTTCAGAGTATCTAATTCCTGTCTGATTTGTTGAACTTTGAACCCTGGTCTATCCACTATTAATATTTAGCAATGGAAAATGTACAAAAATGTAAACACAACCTGACTGAAAAAATACCTTTTTTCTTATATTTATCAAATAGTTGAATTCTTTCTTGTCCTGGTCACCTGTAGCGTCTCACCTTACTAAGTAAATAAAACATGTACAATGTACAGGCACTTTCCTCATGTTGCTTTGCGGGTCAGTCAGCCCGCAGCTCCGGAGGCCCCCAGGAGGGGGCGACAGAGCGTGAGCGGGTTACGCGTGCTCTCGTTTACCCGCTGAGTGGCGTGCGTGGGCGATCGATCACGGCGTTGAACGCGGCGTGGGCGGGCCCCGGGCGCGGTGTTAAGTGCGGCGTGGGCGGGCTGAGTGACAGCGCCGTGGGCGGGGTCAGAGCGGGGCCTGGAAATGAAGGCCTCGAGCGGCTCACGGCCTTCGGCGCCTTTTAGCCATAAAAACATTATTAACCTGTGACTCCCCCGCCTGAACCGAGCATTCTCCAGTGTGGCTTTATCCAAATCTAAAAGGTCACAGCCTATAGGCCAGAGTAACGCCTCATTTGAAAGCTGAGACCTACAAAACTCATCCTATCCTTGCTTTCATTTTGCTCACGTTCTTTTTCATCTCATTTTTTTTACTTTTTCGTTGCACTTTCATCGCTTTCTTCTAACATTTTTGTAACTTTTTGTGCCTTTTTTTGTTGTTGCGTTTTCTTCCCATTTGTGTTGCCCTTTTGACACTTTTTTTCCAGAAGCGTTTAGCTTTGGGTAAAGCCAAACTGGTCCAGGTAACCTCTTAACATCCTCTTCAAAAAAGCTGACAAATACGTGACAAAAAAAAATCAACAAAAAAGCGACCAAATAAAAACTATGAAAAAAAACCCGGCAAAAACACGACAAAAGCGCTTCAACGCAATGGGAAAGTTAGTTTAGGCCTTAGCTTTCAAATGAGGCTTTACGTTGTTGCTCCCCAGACGAGAGGCTTTTGGATTTGGGTAAAGCCGAACTGGAGAAAATCTGCTTAACCCCACACCTGAACCGGGCACATTTTCTCCAGTTTAGCTTTACCCAAATCTAAAAGCTTCGCGGCTAGGAGCTTACAGCCTCATTTGAAAGCTAAGGCCTACAGAACGGATCGAAACCTTTTTTTGGTTGCATTGTCGCCGCGTTTTTGTCACATTTTTGTCGTTCTTTTTTACCGATTTTTTTTGTCATGTGTTTGACTATTTTTGTTGCTTTTTCACCGCTTTGGTCGTTCCCTTTCCGTTGCATTTTTGTCTTTTTTGTGTGTGTGTTTTTGATGTTGTGTTGTTTCTTGTTGCTTTTTCATTGCTTTTGTGTCACTTTTTTGTTACTTTATCACCCATTGTTGGTCTCTTTTTTTAAATTGTATTATTGTTGCTTTTCCAGGAGTTTTCATCTCTATTCATACAGAAGCCTATAGATATGTGTAAGGCCAAACTAGTTTAGAGGGGGGGGGGGCTTCAGCGTCACCGAGGGCAACGAGGATTACTTACTGTAACCGTTGTGTGTGTTGTCTAATTTACCGACGGGTACGCATACAGAAACTGTCGCTTTGTTGACTTTCTAAGTGCATTAACCTCAGGGAAAGTCGATCGTGCACGTCTCCTTTAAAAAGCTGTCAGTGGGACTGCAGTGACGGGACGGGTTCGGCCTCTCCCTCTGTCTCCGTCCACTGCAGTGCGGAGATATTGACGCCTTAATACAATAAGAGGCCAAACAAACTGTATTAGCGAGATGGTTAGCCTCGTGTCGGGCCCAGAGGCTCCAACTGAATTATTCACTGAGAGCTTAATTAAAGTGCCTCCTTGGTGTGAGGACGTTTACAGTGAGGACGTGTCCCGCGGGAGACACTCGAGACACAGGGACAGAGCGGTGGAGGAACGCCCCGCGCTGTGGAGCAGGGGCAATAACAACAGAGTCTGTTATAATACTCGGCTCTCTCACGTTTACACGTGGTGCGAAGTTAAAGGGGCCCGGTACCGTTTACCAAGGCCTGTATGGGATCAAAAAAACAGAAGTATCGAAAGCAGGTACCGACTATGAATGTTTGGATCCAAGTTTGGATGCTGTTGGTCCCGGGACGGCATTAAAGGAAGTAACTTGGTTGTTTCAGCTCAAATAAATGATTTCCCCCCCTTTTTTCCAATAATAAATTTATTTTTGTCAATTTATCTCAATTTTCCAGAAATGTTCCCATTTTCTGAACGTTTGCCTCCTTTGTCCCAATATGTTTTAAACAGTTTTTTCTTCATTTTGCCCAAATTTTTTACCCATTGTTATTACTAAATCCTCTTTTTTTTTTTTTTTTGAATGTTTGTCCCATTTTTGCTCTTATTTTTGCAACAATTTATCTAACTTTTCCCTATTTTTTTTTTTTTTACGTTTGCCCCATTTTTTATTCCTTTTTATTCATGCTAGATACTTTTTAAGCACTTCCATCCTCCCAGAGCCAAAGTGAGCCTAGACAAGAGTAAGTGCTAAAACATAATGTCAACAGCCTTCAGAAATACATGGCACCGGGAGTTTAAAGTCGGAATACATTACTTTACCTTCATGTGTTTTGGCTCCTTCTCTGCACTTGGCAGTTCTCAGGAACTTTATAAACACCTTCATATTGATATTTGTCCAGCCTGTTTGATTCTCAGACCATAGGCCGGCGTCTGTGGAGTTGACATGCTCTCCCAGTGTCTGCTTGGTTTCTTACAGACTATAAGTAAGCACATATGCAGGTTTCGATCTGGGGCCAGGACCTGCAGGTTGCATAAGGGCAGCAGGAGGCCTCTCTTTTCTGACGTGGGCGCTACTTTACCAATGGAATAACAGAATTTGTGTTGCAATTTTGACGATATCAACGCCACAGGAGCCCTTCTCCTTGGATTCAGTCACAGCTCGGAACACATCGACATTTCTTTCTTTTTTTATCATCATGTGAGGGGCTGTCAATAACTGTGGCACTTTTATGTATTGATCGCTCTGTCGATTGTCATCACCGTGACTCTAATGGGCACTTTACACACAGCCCATTCAGCCAGACTCCAGGCCGCTTCATTTACTGTATTCCCCCTTTGCCGGCTCGAAGGACCATTTTGTGAGATTTAAGAAAAAGGGAGGAAAATTAGTTGCTTCCTTATTTTGTGCCAGGGCTGCTGTTTGAGTTATAAGTAACAAAAGCATAATTGTCATGTCAATCCACCAAATAATGACGGATGTATCCAAATCAGAAAGAACTTTCATATTACACTTTTCATTTATTTATTGTGGCAGGGAGGTACCATTTGACATTGAACTAACTTAGAGGTGTTTAACCCCTTAACTGCCGTCTCCCCTGATCAGGGGGCCAGGGTTAGGGTTAGTTAACCCTAATCAGGATATAATTAGGGTTAAGAACAGCAAATGTAACGTAAGATGTGTTTCACTCACACAGATCTCCTCTTTCTTCATGATGTCATCTATTTTGTGAAGTGCACCAGTCCCTCCCGCAGCAAAACAGCCCCACAGCATGATGCTGCCACCCCCGTATTTCACAATGTGGATGGTGTTCTCAGGCTTTTCCTCCAAACATGACAATGGTCAACTTTTTTGTCAAACCACAGGGAATGTTTCCAAAAATAATGTTTCTTTTGGAGTCAGAGCTTCTTCCTGGCAGAGTTCCCTCTCAGCCCATGTCGGTGCAGGACTTGTTTCACTCTGGATAATGACAAACTCTTACCAGGTTCAGCATCTTCTCCAGGTCTTTTGCATTTGTTCTTGGATTGATTTTCACATTTCAGACCCAGCACGTTCATCTCTGGGACACAGAACCCGCCTTCTTTCTGATCTGTGTGATGATTGGTCATTTCCATCATTGTTTTAACCAATGAACCTGGACCTTCAAGTGTCTTGAAATTGCACCAAGTCTGGTTCATCCTTGGGTCGGATGAACCAGACTTGTGCTTTCAAGGACATGACATCGTCATCTGGGCTTTCCCAAATTGTTTAAAGTTATAGTAATCTTAGTGTATGTAAACTTCTGACTTTGTAAAAAGTAACAAAAACATTTCTAAATTCTTCTGGCATTTAGCAAATAGGACTAATGTGAAAAGGTCAGAATAATTGACCTAAAACAGTAAAAGTTAATTCCGGTTTCATGTCAGAAAGTGAGATAAAAAATGCAAATGTGTCTTTTCATAAAGTGTATGTAAACATCTGGTCCTCACTGTAAGTTAGTGCTGACTGTGGAGATGTATCGAGCTCCAACTGTGTGAAAAGAGAAAGTGTCATGAATGGGAATTGACCCTACAGTCTTTGACTTCTAAAACTGACTGCCCTACGAGTGGAGCTAAAGCCTAGCCCTCGAAGAGCAGCTGTTAAGCTTAATACAAAGGCACTCACCATGAGCTTTGGACACATTTTTATATATTGATAAAAAAAAAAAAAAAAGAATTAGCCTATGCTTTATTTACTATGACAACGTCAAAAGATCTAGGCAAGGCAAGGAAACGCTAAGGACATCTGTATTCGGCATTAAAAGCCGAGAGCTTGTTTTCTGTCTGGTGTCTTTCTGCCGAGCGCTGAGTGAGGGAGAGTTGAGCGTAATGAAGTCAAGGGCACAGTGGGTACATGTCGGAGTAGCGGACAGTTCTGATGGAGCTGTCTGCGGCCGTGACAGTGATACTGACAAAACCCAACACGCTCTGCCGCTGATAAGAGCTGAGAGAGAGAGATCCTCACAGGAGCGTAACCCGGTGGAGATATCTACAAACAACATTAAAACCACTGCGACGCATGAGGGCAAAGGACTCAAAGGACTACGGTTTGTTTGTTCTGAGCTCGTACCATGCCGTCCGGGTGTTTTTCTTTTATCCGTGCACGTTCGAGACGCCTTTCTTTGCGTGTGCAATGAGTGGAAATGGATTTAGTAATGACAGTAGGACAAACGAGGGTGAAACGCTGCAGCTCAAAGTCCTAAGTCAAGCTGAGACCTACAAAACTGATTATGACTCCTTTTTATTTTGTGTTTTTGTCAATTTTTTTCTAATTTTTTCCGTTTTTTGCAGTGTTTTCTTTGTTTTTTGTTGCTTTCTTCGCCACTTCGTTTCCTTGCTTCATGTCGCTTTTTTATTGTGTTATTGTTGCTTTTCAGGCACTTTTTTGTCGCTCTTTTCTGCTGCTATTTGTCCCCCTTTTTGATCCCTTTTTAACCGTGTTTTTTGTCGCTCTTTATTGGTCTTTTTGGTTGTATTTTCATCCCTGCTTTCGTCACTGTTTTGACACTTGGTTTAAAGAAGCTTTGAGGCTCCTCCTCTCACTCGCCTGGGTCCGACTTCACAGCGAGCTCCGCTGTGTGCTCCTCCTGCCCCCTGTCCGGGTCTTGTTTCTCTGCGACTGGATATTTATTTGGTGATAGGCTTTTATCTGGCTGAATCTTTTGTCCAGGGCTCTATTTTATCCGGGTTTGTGTGACTCCGAGCCTCAGAGCGACAGCCAGGGGCCCGTCTGCTCCGCCCACTGTCCACAGCTGAATGGAGGACGCACACGCTTCTGTTATTTTATCAGTCTTTTCTTTTCCCAGAGTCTCTTTGGTTAAAAAAAAAAAATGAATATACTATTTTTCATCACAGTTTTTGGAAAAATAGCCCGCGAAACCCTGGAGGTTTCTCCAGTTCAGCATTTCCCAAATCTAAAAGCTTCTGGACTGGAGCCTATAGGCCAGTGTCACGCCTCATTTGAAAGCTAAGAAAACCTTTGTCCTGACGTGCTTGCCGTGTTGCCGTCACCTAAAACATTTTTTCTCCATCGCTTTTTGTGACTTTTTAATGTTTTTGTTTGTTTGCACATTAGTGGCTTTTTTGCATTTTTTTTATTTCTTTTTTTCTCTTCTTTCTCTGCTCTTTTGTTTTTTGCATTTTTATCTTCGTTTACGTAAAAAAACGCGACAAGCATAGAGCAAAAAAGTGACAACGCAGTCTTAGCTTTCAAATAAGGCATATAGGCCTATAGACTGGGAACTTTCTAGTCAAGAAGCTTCTAGATTTGGGTCATGCCAAACCGGAGGAAATGAACTCGGTTAAGAAGTGAATAAAATGAAAAGGATATGAAAACTCCTGATCCCAAGTATGCTGCCATGTTTCTTTGGATTTGTTCCATTTCCAAACCTCCACTGTACCATGTGCTCGAGTTTGGGAACAGGCAATGACCAAACTACAAGGGAGTGAAACCAATGACCCATGTCCAAGCAAATGCACTCTGATGAATGAAAGCAGACGAGACCCAGCTTTGGTGTGAGTCGCAGGCGTACTAATGAAACCTCATGGCCTTTCCTCTGACTCCTAGTGCTTTGTGGGTAATCTAACACCGGCTCTTCTCAATAGGAGGATGACCTTTTGTTTGCGCCCAAAGATGGCCGGCCTAATGGGGTTTTTGATGAAGTGCTCCTCGGCTTCAGTGTCCCGGCGCAAAGACGAGCTCGCGTGCATTTGTTCTTTAGACGATGCCAGTACGGTATCGGAAAAACAAGTTGAGGTACTACAAGTATCGAAAAAATAAAAGTACCGAAAGCATCATTAGGTCCAAGTTCTGATGCTGTTGATCCAGAGACAGCATTAAAGGAAGTGGTTTCAGCTCAAACAAAGGATTTTATTTCTGAATCTTTTCTCCCGTTTTATTTTTTTTAAATTTTAAATTTTTATTTTACACAATTTTTCTCTAAATTTTTCAATTTTTTTTTCCAATATTTGTTTTCCACATTTTTCTTTATTTTTGCCCTAATTTTTACCCATTTTTATTACTAATATTTTCCCTATTTTCTGCCAATTTTTCCCCCTTATTTTTGTCACAATTTTCTCCCAGTTTCCCGCCTAATTATTCTCAATTTTGTACACATTTCTTGACATTGGAGAAGAATCCGATATTGTCAACTTGCAGATCTTCCAAACATTCTGGTTCTAGACGACAAATACCTTCGTATAGGTGTCATTAAAGCCCTGTAAATCTTCTCTAACGGTGAAAGCTCGACACGGATTAGGAAAAGCAAACTTTCTTCGTGACACAGGAAATGCAACGATCCGACGAGTGCGCTTGTTCCTGTGCTGTTTTTGAACATTTGGAAGGGTTCAGGTCTGTGCTGTGGCCCAGTCTTTACCCCGAAAGGTCCAGCCTCTAAGAGATGGGAATCTTATTAGCACTGATACAAGTCTGTCCAAGTGCTTTGTTGACTGTCCTCGTCATTGGTGGAGCGAGCGAATAACTGATAAGCCGAGCGTGGACCGTTCCCTTTTGAGGAATAGTCTGGACTTTATAAAGATTTTGAGCGTGCTGCAGCGTTCCCTTGTCAGAAACGTACTCGAGCCATTCAAGCATCCTGAAGGGATGAAAGGTGTCCTTTCAGCCTGGACTTAAACATTGTCAGAGTTGAGGCCTGTTTCACATCTTCATGGAGGTTGTTCCAGACTTTTGCTGCATGAAACTGAAACGCAGCCTCACCGTGTTTAGTCCTGACTCTGGGAACCACCAGGAGACCCCTCCCTGAAGTTCTCAGGGCCCGAGATGGTTCATACGGCTCTAACATGTCAGAGATGGACTTTGGTGCCCAACCATGAGACTTGTACACAAGTAGAGCTATTTTGAAATCTATTCTCTTAGTGACAGGAAGCCAGTGCAGAGACCGGAGCACTGGACTAATATGATCATATTTCCTGGTTTTGGTCAGGACTCGAGCCGCAGCATTTTGAATATACTGCAGTTGTCTAACAGCTCGTTTGGAAAGGCCAGTAAACAATAGTCTAGCCGACTGGAGACAAATGCATGAATTAATCTCTCCAAGTCTTGTTTAGACAATGTTTTTTAGGTGGTAATAGGCCGCTGATGTAATGGACTTAATATGACCGTTAAAATTGAGGTCTGAGTCCATGATTACTCCGAGATTTCTAACTTGACTTCTCGGTCCCAATGAAAGCGTTTCAAGATGACCAATGACGACCTCTGTGTTTTTGTGGGCTTTGTCATGTGCTTGTGCTTGCGTGCTGTACTGTGAGGCCTTGGCCAGTTGAACTGCATGGGCGGCGTAATAGTGAAATGTATGTCACGGGTGCGGTGGAATGATGACCCAAAATGCTCAGCAGCTCCAAATAAAACTTAAATTTAATGGTAGGACCAAGTAAAACAACACAGGATTAAACTTACAGACACGCAGAACTCCGTGGAACAAAACAGAACAGACCAAGCAAGACAACGACGACGAACGACATACAATGATCCGACAAGGACAGGGGAGAACACAGGGGTATAAATACACAAGGAAACGGGGCACAGGTGACACACATTAGGGCGGGGCAGGTAATCAACAGGTGGAAGGGAAAGCTGGACGACACAGACACAGACCAAGACTATCAAAATAAACACAAGACAGAGACACAGACCAGGACAGGGGAGAAACAAACCAAAACCAGGACAAAACCAACAATCAAAAACCCACATCATAACAATTTAAAGCTTCTGCACTCCACTCGACTCAGGGCAGGAGGAACTAAACTCATCATTAGTTCATCGTGAGTTCATTATTAACGTGCCCCATGAACTAAAGCGTTGCAGCTTTGATTAGAAAGCTGTTTTTTTTTTTTTATCAAGAATATTTGTATTGAATTTCAACATATTAAAATAGATGTAAACATGTAAACCAAAAAAGAAAAAAACCCACCCACACCATTACTGCCAAAACAATGATGTCACACCAAGACCTATTTAGTCTAATGAAGGTACTACAGTTCAATTACATCACAGAGCTGGAAATGCATGCACGTATCCTCGAAAGCACCAGGCGTTTGTTTTAGCAAACATCTTATCTTTTCCAATTTTAAACAGGACATGACATCTTGCAGCCACTGTGTGTGTGACGGAGGGGGGGGGCTCCTTCCACTTAAGGCGTGCCAGAAGCAAAGCAAACACTAGAGAATGTCTTTAGTTGGCGCTGAGATGCGTTTGATTTTCAAGAACCCCAAAAAGGACTAATACGGGATTTGGTTCAAGCCTAAAGCTCAATAATTGAGAGAATGTGCTGAAAATTGTCCCCCAAAAGTTGCTCAAGTGCGAGCAAGACCAGAACATGTGGCTGAGGGAGGCCTCCACCCCATTACATCTGGTGCACAGTGGGCTAATCTCAGGGTACAGCCTGGACTTGGAAATGTGTACCCTGTACAATTTTAAATGGAATTAACCGGTGGCAAGCACACCCCTCCTGGAACCCCCACCTTAACGTGGTGGAGGGGTTTGAACGCCCGAATGATCCTGGGGCTCTGTTGCCGGGGGCTTCGTGCCCCTGGTAGGGTCTCACATGGCAAACAGGTCCTGGGTGACGGGTCAGACAAAGAGCGGTTCAGAAGCCCCTTATGAGAGACCAACAGGCCCGGTTAGAACCATGAGGCCGTCCTTCTGTGGACCCACCACCTGCAGGGGGCGCCATAGGGGCCAGCCCAAGCATCCTCGGTCATACACACAAATCAGAAAGCTATGTTTTAAGAGCGCTATAAAGAACATTCAAGACTTTTTTTAAATTCCTTTGCAGGTGTTTTGTATGATGACACTTTTCTTGACATCTTTATATTTAGTTTGTACCATGGATAACGCTCAGCACAGACTGCTGGATTTTATCAGTCTCAAAAGGTTTTATAAACAATGGGGGGGTCCACATGACGGGATTTAGCTCGATTATTGAACGACTGGCGGTTCACACACAACGACTGAGAGTCTGCTCCAGTCTGCTCCAGCTGAGGCGGATGTTTTATGACCGTCTCTCCTGCTTCATTTCTCTCTTTAGAGGAGAAAAAAACTGACCTCAGCTCAGCAAAGATAGGCTCTGTTTATAGTTTTGTCGAATGGAAATATAAGTGGGCGACACAAAGGAGTGAGACGTATTCCAGTGGATTTAATGAGAAAAGGCGGTGGACCTCAGGGACGGAAGAGACATGGAGGGAAGGGGATGAATAAAGGTCTGACTCCAAACTCAGTAAGAGCCGCTAAACTGTTTGTGGTTGAAATGCAGCTGAGGTGAGCTACGGTGCTTTCCTGTCTGTCATTCACTGCATTCTGTGGGGACAGTAAAATCTCCCCCACTTCTCCTGTGCGTCCAAAATAAATGCTTAAAAATCCAATGTTGTGACGAGTCTAGTCGCGTCCCTCTGCTCCACTTTACACGATTCAAACGAGTGCTGGCACCTGCTGCATCTCCTCCCGCCAGCTGGAGGCGCCGCGGGTATATAAGCGCAATTCATCCACTCCTTCGTTCTCTGACGTCACTCACTTCCTGATCCAGCCGGTGTGTCGAAGGGCAGGTAGCCCTAACTGGAGGTTTTTAACAAATCATTACAATGTGAGACTGATGATGGGAGCGATCAATGTGGACCACATGTTAAAGGGATATTTCAGGATTTGCTTTAACGCAAGCTAGCTGTTGCTGTAGACAACCGCGCTAGCCTAGCACTAGCCTAGCGCCACTAGACTCTTCAAATGTAAGAACTGCATGAATAAAATAAATTCCAGAAATCAACAACACTCTCACTAAGAAATGAGGCCCAATGTCAAAAATCCTGAAATATCTCTTTAACTGTGAAATGCTGAACTGTGAACCAACTTTTAACAAAACATTTATTAAAACAGAATAAATAATAAATAAATAAAGGTCCGGAGCCTGGCTTCTGTCCGGTGGCGTTGTCAATTTTAGTTTATTTTGGCCTTGATATTATTTTAGAAACGCCATATCACTCCAGGTTGCCACGTAACGATGAGTTCCTTTTTGCCGCAGGTTTACGCTCGAGAAAGCATAACACAACATCCTCGTTTCTTCTGCTCAAAGAACTCATTATAATCATGATTCATTATTCACGATCATGAATGGGTTCACCGGCTGAACGAGCCGTGTTAGTTCATGAGTGTTAGTTCATGAAAACTCATAAACTTGTGTTCAATCAGGATGAATTAATACACTCATTCATGAACCCTCATTATAAAAGCCTTACCAACGAGGCTCCTTTCCAAAACGGTGCTTTCACTGCGTTCTGTTGTGGCTCAGAACTAAAGCGACTGACAATGAGGATGTGATTAAAGCCCATGGGCCGATGTCGAGAGCGAGAAGTAACATCACACGCTGTTCAAACGCTTTGTACTTTGTCTGCATAAACAGGGAGAATCTGGAGCAAAGGTGTGGAAATAAAGTAGATAAAGCTTTGGAGCTACATTCCTGGCTCTCCTCCTTCATGTGCCGGCTCGCCTCCCGCACACAGACCCACATTCTCCCATCATGTGTCCGCGACCTCTCTAATGTGATCTGAGTAATCGCATTGCTCCGCGTTGTGACCGACTGAGGTGTGTGTTCCAGGACTAAATTCATCACAAGTGTCCCGGGACGAATTCAGCTCAGGAGCTCGTAAACAAACTGCACGGACTCCCGCCGGACCAAGCGGACGGGACTTCAGAAAGGTTTTTTATTCGGCGACCGACAAAACAAAAATGCCTTATGGGGCCATATGTCCATTCTGGAAGAGCACAGAGGGGCCTCTCAATGTCCTCCTTAACCTCTTACTCCCCGCCATAACCGAGCTTTACCCAAATCTAAAAGTGAAAAGAAAAGCATCAAAATGGAGGCGAAAACGAGGATGAAAACGGAACAAAAAGCAGCAAAAAAAACAACAATAACATGACAAAAGAAGAGATGAAAACACAGCAACAAAGCAATGAAAAAGTATTGAAGAAGCAACAAAAAAACAACAAAAACATGGCAAAGATGTGACAAAGACGCGGATTTGGGTAAAGCAGAACTGGAGAACATGCTCTCGGTCGGTTAAGGCGGGTGCTAAGAGCTTAACATAATGTCTTTGTGGAAGTTACGCTAATTTGGGCCAGGCCGGTCAGAGTCCTGGGCCGTTTAAGTCCCGGTCCGCCCCTGGGCCTTACACTGTTGCTCTACAGTGGAGAAGCTTTTAGATTTGGATAAAGTTGAACTGGAGAATATGTGCTCGGTTAAGGCGGTAGGTAAAAGGTTAATGCTGCACCTGGACCAGTTGGTACCAGTTTTCGGTACTTTTATTCAGAGTCATTTGTCAATGAATTGAAATAATGATCATTCTCTCGCCTTTGATTGTGGAGCGGGGAGTGAGGGTTGGAAGCACAGGGAGGGCAGGGAAGGGAGGGAGTTCAGCTTCCTGACAGCCTGGTCGACTGGAGCTGGCCTGTGGATTCTGCAGTCTCCATACCGGTAGGACCTACACTTTAT
This sequence comes from Proterorhinus semilunaris, assembly GCA_021464625.1. Classification (NCBI taxonomy): domain Eukaryota; kingdom Metazoa; phylum Chordata; class Actinopteri; order Gobiiformes; family Gobiidae; genus Proterorhinus; species Proterorhinus semilunaris. The sequence continues at coordinate 2,705,276 of CM038364.1, forward strand.
TTAACAGTACCCAGCCCTAAACTCCACACAGAGAGGCCCCTCCAGCCAGGGATCAAACTTGGAACCAAGAGGCGGACGGAAAAAAAAAGATTTTCACTTCTAGTCGATACTATTACTATTTTATTAACTTTTTTTTTAAATTATTATTATTATTATTAAAAAATCTCAATAAATCAACTAGAAATGAAAAAGTCACTTTGAAAAAAAGAGGCTACTTTTGTGGAGATGTTGTCACCCCGATGTGACAAAACACAGTGTTGGAGAAGATGGCCCTCGGGAGTACCCGGGTGGGTCGGTGCGGTGACTGGGCGTGTTGTTGTGGGTTCCTTTTGTTTCCATGTGGGGGGAGCGGGTTGGTCCAAAGGTTTGTGGATTGGGGTGGGTTGTGATTTGTTATCTTGGGTGCATGGGTCTTGCGCTCATGGTTGCATCTTGGGACGGGTCGGTTCAAAAAAATTTGACTTGGAATAAGAAATACAACCTGATTCCACTGGCACTCCTTAACTCAGCAAGTCAACGCTGCTCAAATTAAGGCCCGTCGTGTTAAGTCATAATATCATGGATCAGTTTGTTTTTCTGATTTATAAAAGCCTGTGAATGCACCAGCAGCGTTCACACCACGCCCTCTGCACGCCTCCATTTCACCATAAAAGGACAATGCAAAGTAACTCATGAATGAGATTTCCCTAAACATGAGGCGGTAATGAGTGGGTTTCACTGAGCGCGGGGGGCACAGAGGGAGGGGCAGACGCTGCAGCAGCGACATAAGCTCCAGGAGCTTCTCTGATCACATGTATTGGCATCTTTCCAAGGCCGTGGGAACCCAGGGTGCTGAGGGCGCTGCAGCACCGCCTGGTGGATAGTTTGCAAATTGCAGGCAATATTATTAAATAGGAAATATGCACAGAAAAAGTGGTTTTGGGATAAACTTTATCCCTCAGCACCCCCTAATTAAAAGTTCTTCCCACGGCTCTGCATCTTTCTGTATATTCCATCAATGAAACTTTCCAAAACACATGTTTAGAATATAAAGAAGAGCCTTATTAAGACGGCGGAGTGTCGGCTGTATTTAGTGAGGTTTAAGTTTGCCTCTAACATGATAAACTGTGGGGCATTAGACAGTTATCTAATGTAACTACGGTTCTATGAATATGTTGCGAAGCCCTTTAGGCTTTCGCTGGTGCACAATCTCTCGGATGCTCCACTTTCCGCCTGAGAATATCAAACAATCTAACCGCTCCAGTCACCCTATGAGCCTGGCACACCCCAGGCCCTATAAAAGGGGGCCTAGCCCGACACTCTGCTCCTTTGAACTCAGCCGTCGGAGGAGAGGACATGCCTGCTGGGCCCGAAGCTAAAGGGCTTCGCAACATATTCATAGAACCGTAGTTACGTTAGGTAACTGGGGTTTCTATTTCATATGTGCATAAGCCATCGCAAAGCTGGGGAGACCGATGTACTCCCAGCAGGCATGGACTCAAGTGATTGGAGCGAGCCCGGACAACCCTGACAACCACCAAAGCGTCAGCAAGGCAGAGGCCCATAGGGTGGGTCAGGAGTACAGCCACCATCCAAGGCGCCATAATCCCTCACCCCAATAGAAAAGACGGGAACGCCCCGGTCAAAAATACAAGGGTACAAGGCGTCCTCTCTCAAGAGCGCTAGCACTCACAGGAAGGAAGTACAGTCAGGCCCAGACAGGCAGCCTCTCGCAAGAAAGGGTCTCACTCTGATCACCCTGGACCTGAAGGAGGACATAATGACCTTGGGCTGGAAGGCCAGATTTGGCCACAGCTCCATCAGACCATCATCGGCAAGGAGGGAAAAGCAGGACGGATGCACAGAAAGTGCCCACAGATCACCCGAACGCCACAAGAATGGGAACCCCGTTCACTCTCACCCTGTGAAGCAGAAACGCCATAAGCCAGAGAGGTGGGAAGGCGTATAGGAGGCCACCCCGAGAGGAGGCCCGTCTGTTGACCTGAGCAAGAACCAGAGTGGGTACTGTGCGTTCTCTACAACCATCATGCCCAGCAGTGAGCGGATCCGCTGAGGACAGGTCTGAGGCCCGTCCAGTGTGGCCCGACCAAGGTCCAGTATCGCCGCCTGCCTCTCCAGCGAGAGCGAGGCTCTCATGTCTCTGGAGTCCAGGACTAGCCCAAGATATTGGAGCCATTGGGTTGGGTGCAGCAGGCTCTTGTCCCGACGACAAAGCCTAGACGGGAGATGTGGTCTAACACCGTGGCCGTATGAGCCTCTGCTTCCCGTGCAGAGGAGACCAGGACCAGCCAGTCGTCAGTATCCGGAGACCCTGGCGATGGAGCGGGTCCAGGGCCGCCTCCACGCACTTGGAAATGTGCGCGGGGCCAGCAAGTAGCCGAACGGAAGGCGGAAATACTCGAATCACCTCCCCTGTACTGCAAACCGGAGGACTTTTCTGTGCTCCGGGACAATGGGAATGTGGAAATACGCGTCCATAAGGTCCCCGGACGTCATCCAATCCCCGGGCCTGGTGCACTGCAGCAGCTGCTTGACTGTGAGCATGCGGAATGGCGTATGGCGACACCGCCATTGAGGACGCGCAGGTCCAAAATGGGCCGAACACCGCCGTTTTCTTGGGGATGAGGAAATAGGGCGAATAAAACCCTGTATCTGCCCAGAGCTTATCCACTTCCACTATAGCTCCGCGCTGAAGCAGAGCGCTCACCTCCTCGTGGAGAGCCGCCGTTTCGTCAGGGCCACGCAGTTTCGTCTCGAACGCAGAAGTGTGGGGGCCTTTAAGAGAACTGCAGTGTGTAGCCTCTCTGCAGCGTCCTGTCCAGCCAAGGCGCTGACAGGAGCCCTGCACCTTTCCAAATCTGATAAAACTCTGTCAGAGGTTGAACTACAGGTCCGCGGGAGAGAGGAGAGCCTCCCCTCCCAGGGATGAGTCGTGACGTAGTGGACCCCCGCGGAAAGGGCATCTGCAGGGCAGCCAACGAGGAGCCCGCCAGCCAACGCCACTTGGTGACGCGACAGAGAGGGGATTCCAAAACGGTCTATCTCTCCCACGTCCGACAGCCGCCGGCAAAGGGGGGGGGCAGAGCCACGGAAGGCACTGCAGCAACAGTCGGCCAATCACCTCCGAGGTCATCGTACGAGCGGAGAGACAAGCTTTTTGGACAAGTGGGGCCACCGGGCTGTTATCATCCCATCACGCCGTTATCAATAGATGACAGATAAGGGAATCTGACAGGCGACCAATCCAGCACGTCGCTGTCTGCTGCTGCTCCACGCTCGAGCCTGACATAACCGTGGATGAGCGGAGCTCGTCAAGAGTTTTGACACACAAGTGCTTCCATAGCTTCCGGCGCATGTGGCGTGCCGTCATGGCACGTGAGCGGTAACAGGGCGGTCTCAACGCGCCGTTATCAAGCTCCTGCTCCAAAAGGGCTGAAGCGACATATGGAATAGAACCTGTTGATCATGCGCGCTGTACGTGAGCTCAGGTTCTGTGAAGGATAACACAGTGGATCAGTCCGGGAGGTGTCTGAGGAGTAGTGTTGCAAAATACCGGGATTTATTGACGATGGAAATTTTCCATTGGAATTGACAGGGGTTCATGGGAATTAACGGGAATATACAGTATGGGAATAAACTGAACACAACTGAAGGCTGCTTCTTTACAGACAGATCAAAACTGAGGCATAAACATTTGATTTGATAGTTATAAACTGACATTTCTACCACAGTAGAGATGAAGAGACTCAAAGAAATCATCTTCGCCGTCTAACACCGGGGTTTGAAGAGGAGAGCGTTTTACTGTTCACACAGTATTGATCAATGTCTGTCATGGTCTAAGGGAGAAACAACAGTGTGATTAAAACAAAATCATTATAAGAAAGAGGACTGAACAGAATGTAGGTTTAGGAAAGTTGAATAATGTTTTGACCTGACAGTATGATCTTCACACTTGTATGGGTCCCAATTTCTCAAAAATGTCCGAGCTAAAGATACCATTCAGTTTCTGGATAATTCCCTTCCATTTGCAGCCCCACTGAGGAGGGTGCGGGCCGTGGTCTCTGAAGGACCATATGAGCCACTGCAGGAGTGGGCCAGACTTCTGTCCAGAGATGAGTTCATTAAAGCACAGAGTTGGTACAGTGGGATTATTCCTGCTTCTCGTTTAAAAGGCTTCAGCGAGCCCCGATGCGCATACGTGCACGGGTATGAGCATTCAGGAGTGTTCACGTTTATGTTTAGCCACTCTTTGCTCTGATCCCGTCAGATCTGAAGCTCAGCAGGAAGGGCCTGTTGGTACTTCGATGAGAGACCGTTTGGGAACAACAGGAAGCCTGGTGAATGTAGTGAGTGAGTGGTTGGTGGGTCGGAGGGGCCGATGGCGTAGACTGGTAGCCTAGCTTTTGTCAGTCGACCCCAGGGCAGTTGTGGCTACAGTAGTAGCTTACCATCACAAAGTATGGAATGAATGAAGAATTTACAGTGTATTTGAGTGTCAGTTTGTTTTCCATAAATACCGTCTTTGGTGCAGAAGAGCGGCTTTTTAGATGCTCTGTTTTCGTCAGAGAACACTGGAGGAACGGTCTGAAAAGGCTCAAAGCTGACTCTGTAACAGACCACACTAAAGCTGTCCCAGCGGCAGATGGCGGAGACCGAGGAGATGTCCAACAGTAGATTGATTTTCATATCCGGGCACACATGAAACTATTATACCTGCCTCCGTTGTCGTGGGGATGTGACCTCTGACCTGCCGACACACTCAGTGCCCATCTGCCGGCGGAGGGGGAGTGACGGGGGGAGGGGGGTCTCAAAGAAAGTGCTTCACGCTGCGTTTGGGCCTGAACTCTCGGGCAGATGTGGGTTCAATGAGTACCACCATAGACTCTACTACTGACCCAACGCACACACACACACACGCACGCGCACGCACACACACACACACACACACACACACACGCACGCACGCACGCACGCACGCACGCACACACACACACACACCGGGCAAAACTCCCTGACAGTCTGAGGCCTTGTCCACACGTTGCAGTATCGAGATATTTTCCTACAATTTAGCCAGTGAGATTTCTGTTAAGGAAGGCGGACAGCAAGGTTTCTTCCGGGTGCTACAGTTTCCTCTACCTCCAAAAGGCTGACCCACAGTGGTAGCGGCTCAGGACTAACACCTGAACACTATTTCCTTGTACTCCTTGCACAATGACAAATAAAGCACTGACTTCCTTTACTTACTTTATCGTGTGAGCTTTTTCACTAGGACCTCCTCAGCCCCGCTCACTTTCACTCCATCCAAAATGTGGCCCACACCTCACCTTCTGTTGCACAGAGTCATTGTTTTCCGTAGATTTATTGAATGAAAACATTGAATGTTGTAGGCACAGCCAAAGGCCGGAGGGTGTCCGGTTCGGGGACCTCAGGGTCTCATCTCTTGCTCATGTCTTGCTTTTATTGTTTGCTGCTGTACTGTACTTTCCCTCCTATTTGTTTTCATCGCTCCTTTTATTTTGCTTGTGTATTTCACTGCTGTATTTTTGTTTCTATACTTTATTGTCCCCGTAGGAAAATTTGTTCTCTGCATTTAACCCATCCTTCGATGCCGCTGAGGCAACCCGTAACCCAGTGGTCGACGGCACGTAACCCAGGGACCCATCTCCATGATGTGGAGCCAGGCTGATGGTCAGAACACCTGGCTGGCAATTCTTTATTATTGCTTTATTTTTGACCCTGTACTTTTCTGTAGGTTACACTGTGTATACCTGGCAAAGGACTACAGATGAAAACTAGCCTCCTGACTAATTCTGGCATAATATACAGTTGCACTGTTGGTTAATATGCACTGTCCTATAATCAATAAATTAATAATTGATTAATCTCTACTGTTTGCAGACGATGTTGTTCTGTTGGCTTCATCAAATCAGGACCTCCAGCGCGCACTGGGGCGGTTTGCAGCTGAGTGTGAAGTGGCCGGGATGAGGATCAGCACCTCCAAATCCGAGGCCATGGTTCTCCACCAGAAAAAGATGCTCCCCCTCTTCGGGTCGGTGGGGAGTCCTTGCCTCAAGTGGAGGAGTTCAAGTATCTTGGGGTCGTGTTCTCAGTGAGGGACGGATGGAGCGTGAGATCGATAGATAAATCAGTGGTCGCTGTATCGGACTGAGTTGGGGGAAAAGCTCTTGATTTACCGATCGATCGAGGTTCCCACCCTCACCTATGGTCATGACTGAAAGAACAGGATTGCGGCCGAAATTAGTTTCCTTTGCATGGTGTCTGGGTGCACCCTTGAATCAATCAATTAATGGTTTTGTATAGCCCAATATCACAGCGGGAGTTGCGTCACACAACTGTACAAACGTTAAAGTAATGAAACAAAACAATAAACAAGAAAATGAAGTATCCAGGCAAATATAATGTCCAGATAAATGTCGGCAGCAGATGGTGATGAGCTGCCTGGGTGTCCTCTGTTCTAAGACTTTCCGACATGGCAAGGAAACACTAAATTGAATATGTGAGGAGCTCAGTTACCTGGGAGGAGCTCGGAGTAGAGTCGCTGCTCCTTCACGTCGAAAGGAGCCAGCTGAGGTGGCTAGGGCATCTGTATAGGACCTGGTCCCTCCCTTAGGAGGTGTTCCAGGCATGTCCTATTGGGAGGACTCAGGACAGGCTGAAGGGACCTGTGGCCTGGTGCCGGTGTTTGGGAAGAGGGAAGTCTGGTGATCTCTGCTGAGACTGCTGCCTCCAGATAAAGCGGAAGAAAATGGATGGAAAACATTAAATGAAAGGAACCTTGCAATATGTTTTCCCTCATTTATGCCCATAATCTACAGCAAAAGTTTCATATTGACATTTCTAAACTGAGACTGTTTCACTATTCGCCAGCAGTGACTCACCGTAGTGTCTATAATGTAGAGACCATTGGTATTTGGTAAGGGGCTCAAACCAACCTATCCCTCCTCTCCTTTTCATGAGCATCAGTGCACGCTGACACTGAAGGAAGCAACAGCATGAACATGATATAAAAGGTCCCACACACCGATTTGGTCAGACTGCCCCTCTTCTCGGGTGTCCCATTCGCCTAAAGAGAACCGGCAGTCTGCATGTTCTCCCTGTGTCATTTATCTCTAAAAGCTGGCAGTAATTATGTGTAGCTTTATTTAAACGGTTTGATTACATTCTTAGGACCTTCAAATGAAACCCACGCACGCACACACACACACACAGACACACACACGCACACACACACACGGCAATGTGAGAGGGGGCCGTTCTCATGCAGGGCCCACTGTGTTTGGTCTCCGGTGGCAACGGAAGCATGGCCTGAGCGCGCTGGTGGGCAAAACAAACATCTACGCCATTTGTTCAGCAGCCCCCCCAAAATGTGACTCCGTTTCCCACAATACAACAGGCCTGTGCTCATCGGGGTCGCGTTCAGGTGTGGGCTCCTCCTAAACCTAGTGCGGCCATGTGCAAAATGAGTTACTCCTATATTTTTATTTGCTCGTGTCTACGTTTACTGCTGATTTCTTGTGTAGTAAAACCCAGTCCAAAAACATCACACTGTAAATCAGAAAAAGCACTCAGGGAAACCTTGAAATAAGTAATGGTGTCCATGATTTGAGTCTATTTTCAAGAAATCTGTCCATGGGGCAAGATATTTACACTTAAAGGGGCTATATGGAGTTTGTCAGTTTTGTACTCGCAATTGCCCCCTCAGGCCAAACACGTAACTGCAGCCTCGATGATAAGCTCGTGCATGAGGCGCGCAGTATGAGCACCAGAACAGTCCCGTCCTGGATAGTTTACTGATTTGCAGGCGTGACTTCAACTGAGGTAAGAAACGTTACTGTTTTGTAAGATATTTAGACCAAATCAATGTGAGTGTATATTTTCCAAGATGCGATACTTAAAGAGACTAGATGCAAGTTGGTCATTTTATGCTCACTACTGCCATTTCAGGTCTTACTCGTAACTGCAGTCTCTATATCAAGCTCGTGCATGACGGTATTTCAGACCCGAAGTAACACCTTTTTGAGTGACAGTGCAGGATTTTAGAGGCAGTTGTGGTGAACAGGTCTGTATACCTACACAACTTGACTGTAGGTATAAAACTATTAGATCAACTAGTTGGGTAACTTCAAAATATGATTATTTAATGGCTCGTTTCGGTGAAGTTTGTACAACATGCACGGACGCCGCTGTTTTGAAAGCATCAACAACACTTTCCCACCATGTATTTAGTAATAATGTCTTATCTTTCAAGCACACAAGATGCCAGCTGTAGGTCTTTTGTCCTACCCAGAGATTCTCTCAACATTTCCCGATGTTTACTCTGGTTCTTTGCCTGCGCCGATCAGACTCCACTTTCGCACTTTTTGTCGCGCTCGAATAAACTTTTCGTTTCTTTTTGTTGGTTGGGGTCTGGGCTGGAGCTTCGATGGTGCTTGAAGCTGGTCTACTCTTATTCTCTGCTGAAAGTTGCCTCTCGCTTGGCAGCTTCAGTATGGAGCAGATAGCAGCTAACGCTACAGCTAACGCTACAGCCGAGCGTGAACGTGCATGACATCACTCACCAGGGCATTGCTGGAGCATGTATGAGGAAGACATTTTTAATTATATTAACTATAGTATATATTTATTTGCGGTTAAACTTATGTATAGTCCCTTTAAACTAAGATTAAAAAAAATCACTGCACTCAGTTGTAGTTGTTTTATCTTAATTTGCCCCATGGACACATTTCTTGAAATTAGAATCAAATCAAAGACAGTAAAGTACATTATGTACTCAGAGACTTTGATTGTTATTACCATTTCTTGCATGGTGAGAATGTAAGAATACTCTTACATTCGCTAGAGTATTTCTACGCTGTGCTAAATCTCCATGGCTACTTCTGAAACCATCAAATTGTAGCCTCTGTCTCCTAACCGTAGCTCCTGATCCTTAACCTTTCATGGGGTCAACTGTTAGATCCCGGTGCAGTTAGTGAACTAGAGCTTCAGCAGCATTTGCCCAATTCGACCGTCCTTACCCAGGGGAAGGGGAAGTGACATCACCAACAGCTGTTCGTCTTCTTCTTTGAGGTTATTGGCAGACTGCAGGCCAAACAAAAGCGTATGCCGCCACCTACTGTATTGCGTATGCAACATAGTGTCCAAATAAAGACATTTAAGGAGAAAAAAACAAAAACATCCAAATGAGCCTTCATATTTCCCTTTAGTCTTATCTTTATCTCAACAGCGGTTTCATAAAGCTACAGTATGCAAATTAGCCATGAAAGCAAAAGCACAAACTGCCTTCATTTAGGCCGTTTACTGAGGAGGCTCTTTAAAACCATGTGACTGTGCTGTGGTGACGACAACATGTATTTTGTCACTTTTATGAAGTTTGGCTTGTGCAGAATCCTTTTTTTATTTTTTATTAAATGTGCGCCTGTCAATCAACAGTGGTTGTGCATGAAGAATCACTCGAGGGTGGGGGCGAGGGGGGCGGGGGGATTGGCGGCACAGTGGCTTATGGGATGGCACATAGCTCCTAATCGCCGGTTAGTTAGCAACAGAGGTCCCTATGCTGAAGTGGCTATGATAGTTAGCATTGAGGCTCCTTTCTATAACTCCTTCCTAACTGACAGCCCAATTCGGACGCTTCTCATCATGGCGGACGCTGACGCACATCCGGTTTGGCGTAAGACCTCTTACCAATCTGCTCGTTTCGGAAAGGGGCCCATGCCTGTTCCCCACTGGCCTACCGACTACTTAATTACGGTAGCCCAGAGGAGTAAGTCACAAACACAGCACTAAAACACAAAAGAGGAAACAAGAACACAAGTGAAGTTTTGGAAATTGTTTTTTTGCGTTTTAGTGCTCTGTTTGTGACTTGCACCTCAGGGCCTCCGTAGCACCTGCTCCACCACCCCCGCAGGGGTTGTCATGAGAAACGCAGGACACTTCCCCGCTCCATCCACTTCGCAACACAATCCGGGAGGAAATCTAGACGGAACACTTCTGCAGCTGAAGAAAACACGGCTAGAGCAAACAACGTTATAATGGTAGTTTCTCAAAGAGTAGATTTTGCGTGTGTTTTTTTTTGGCATTGGATGGGAAGCACCTACAGCTGCCCCCTTTCATACGCGGAACAAAACGAATACGCACTCTGATTTGGTTTACAGCCGAGCGACTCTAGGACACATGAGGTCAGGGGCTAATGACATCAGCTGCATAATCACATCCATACGAGCCTATTCTGATTATAGGCATAGGCCAGTGCTGCCAATGGTGGTCATGGCTGCTGTGTGTATAATTTGCTTAATGTCTCTCACCCTGAACAGAACTGTCAAATAAAGCCTATGGGACCACAGACACAATCAAAACCACTGAATGCACTTGATTTGAAGCCACAAACCGTTTAGAAAGATTTAAAATGTTCCTCCAGAACTTGGAACCGTTTTAAGATGTTTGTTTGCCCTGTTCCAGCTGCTCCGGTCACCAGTCCAGCCTTGGAGGAGGTACATGAGCAAACTTCAATCCAGCTGTTTGTCAGAGTTTAGGAATTACGTTAGTGCTGTTCCCAGATGACCTATTGCAAAACCCCACCCCCCAAAACGGCCATTGTCCAATCATACCTCATAACGAATGCTACTACAAAACGTTGTCCGGATCTCCACCCAAAAGAACTAATGGAGCGGGACCCGTTTCTCGGCTAAAACCGCACCGCCCGCACACTAGAGCCAAGCTAATACTGGTTTAGCCATCCGTCTTGTCGTTTGCCAAGAGTTTCATGAGCCGTCTTTGCTGGACATCGTCACAAAAACTGCGGTTTCTGCCACTGGACTCTCTGGCACATTTACTTTCTACGGGAAGTGTTAGTAGTTTCTCTGAGCAGAGCCTTGATATTTGCGCGGGACGTCGCGTCTTAAAGGGATATTTCAAGATTTTCCTAGTTATCCAGAGTGTTGTTGATTTCTGGAGATTTTTTATTTTTTTAATTCATGCAGTCCTTATATTTGAAGAGTTTAGTGGTGCTCGGCTAGTGCATGTCTATGGTAACCAGTAGCCTGCACTAAAAAACTGTTTGAATCACTTATAACACCAGACTACCAATATAAATGTCTGTTGACTGATTTTTTTTTTTTTAAGTAACCATTGCATTTGAAAGAACTTTGATATTTGAGCAGCATTAGCTTCAGGGTTGTAAGCTAGGCAGCGACGGAGTGATCTGCTAGGTTACAGTAGTTTGATTACCTGCGGCCGGCGTTACTACAAGTGGAATTCACAAAGGAGTTTTCTTCAAATCAGATATGGCAACGTTTGGAGGACTACCCCAATGATTTTGAAGAGGTTTTTAATGCAGGCTACTAGTTACCATAGACCTGCACTAGCCTAGCACTAGCCTGGCACCACTAAACTCTTCAGAACTGCATGATTAAAAAATAAAAAATAAAAAAAAGATCTCGAGAAATCAACAACACTCTGGATAACTAGGAAATGAAGCCCTATGTCAACAATCCTGAAATATCCCTTTAACCTCTTAACCATTAACCACTAGAGTGCATTTTCTCTAGTTGGATGGATATTTTTCCTCTTGCTGTGTTGCTTTTTCATCACTTTTTTGTCACGTTTTTGTCACTCTTTTGTAGCTTATTTTTGAGTCACTTTATCGTTGCATGTTCGTGTCTTTTTTTGTGTCATTTTTGTCGCTCTTTTGTCGCGTTTTTGTATTATTTTTTTTGTCGCTTTTTGGACGTGTTTTTGCCACATTTTTGTCACTTGTCTCTTTTGTTACCGTCACGTTTTTGTCGCTATTTTGTCCCTTTTTTGTTGCATTTTCGTCCACCGTTTTTGTCGCTATTATTATGCTTTTGTTTAAGAAGCTTTTACATTTTTGGGCTCCTGCCAAACTGGAGAACATGTGCTCGGTTCAGGAGGGGGTTAAGAGGTTAAACATGTTATGTCTATGCTGGTGCAACATGACTTTTACGTTGCCTCGCTGACCCACAGTCGTGCGGGGGAGACAGAGCCACTGCAGCCCCTGTCTTCTCCATAGCAGGGCCAGAACCCAGACTGGACATATTTGAATCAATACTGGACTGGTGCAAGAGCAGGACTAGTTCACAAGAAGGGCTGTCTGTACGTATATGTGTCTGTGTGTGCGGGTGGTGGGTGGTGGGGTTGTAGTTATTTATGTATATTTACTGGTGGGGACGATTTTAATGATTTTTAATGATTTTTAAGCACTGTAAAGCACTTTGTGTTACATTTTGTATGAAAAGCGCTCTATAAATAAAGTTTGATTTGATTTGATTTGATGGTTCATTTACTCCAGGGATTTCTTTTCACGATTTCCTGCTGCTGTAACCGCAATAGTACAGCTGTCACGATAACAAATCTGTAGTGGTAGTATTGAGACAGGAAAATATCGTGAGAAACGATAGTATTGCATACGATTACGTCCCACTGAAACTATAACCCTAAGGTATGAACATTACAGCATTCCTTGTTATAAATATACTTCTATTCATTAATACAGTACATTAGTTAACATGTGCATTGAAGTAAATATGAAGCACAATAAAGCATTGAAAATGTATGAACAAAAATACAAATAAATGCACGGACGATAAACATTAGCCTGGCCTTAGCCATCCGTAAACGCCGGTCAATTATCCTTTCCCTACATGTACGTCTGGGATTGATCTCAGTGGCCGCATTACATTGGTTGAATTTCAACCTACCATTCAGCGAGCGGAGGAGGCGGGGGCGTGGGAGTTCACCCCTCCCACCTTATAACGGAGCTCAATTGTGAAGATCCAATCCCACGAGGGTATGGTAAAACCAGGCTTGATGAACATTGAGCTCGAAAAATATATTGTTCATCCGTCATTTTTTTTTAAGTCGATGTAGTAATTATCGTGTCGGGCCCGCCCAGTAGTTGAAGTGTGCCCTCCGTTAAATATATCCCTCCACTGCGCATTGTAATCGCTGGTATTGCGCCGAAAAAATGTCACTTACACGCACTTCCCCCCTGTTATGATACGCGATCAACTCCACTTCTTGAAGGAGCGGACAAACAAAGGGCGCCAGGCTTTTTGCGAAAAGTACATTTGGCCTCACAGTCGTAGTGCAAGAGTTCTGAGAAATGTGTGCCATCAGTTGGAGGCTGTGTATAATGACTGATGGATAATATAATGAATCCTAAAACCAAGATAGTTAACGATGTAACCATATACGGTGAGAACCATTAGCCTGGCATCCAGAATGAGACCCCTCTGTATATTTTATACACGGGGGATATCAGTCTGGAAAGCCCGTCCTTGCTGAGTTCGAACAGTACCGTATAATCAGAATCGTTTATTTGCGGTCACGTGTTGTTTGCGAGCAGCGTCATGCTTGTGATGCGGAAGTCCCCTCGATAACAATCTACTCTAATCAGCGGGAAATGACCAAAAACACATCGGCCGTAGGGGAGTTTTGTGATTCATAATTCTGTTTGAATATGAATGAAATGTGAATATCAACCCAAGAACAAATGCAAAAGACCTGGTGAAGATGCTGAACCTGGTAAGAGTTTGTCATTATCCAGAGTGAAACAAGTCCTGCACCAACATGGACTGTGAAGGAACTCTTCCAGGAAGAGGCTCGTACTGCAAAAGAAACATCAAAAAGCCAGTTTGGAGTTTGCAAAGAAAAAAAAGGATAAAGACTTTAAGTTTTGTCCTGTGGTCGGACAAAGAGAAAAAAAGTAACGTTTTGGCCATAAAGACCAGGAGGAAAAATCCTACGAACACCATCCACACCCCCAAATACGGGGGTGGCAGCATAATGCTGTGGGGTTGTTTTGCTGCGGGAGGGACTGGTGCACTTCACAAAATAGATGACATCATGAAGAAAGAACACTATGTGGAAATATTGAAACAACATCCTAAGACATCAGCCAGGAAGTTAAAGCCTGGGCGCAGATGGGTCTTCCAAATGGACAATTCCCAATGCAAACGGCCAATACTGGTTACAAAGTGACTTAAGGTCCTACTACACGATTCTTATGCCCGAGTCTTCCCGAGGCGTGTCTAGTCGAAGGCAGTCGCACAGAGTCGTGTCGTGTAGTGTGGGGGGGTCACGACTGGACTCGTTCGAATCGTGTAGCATGGGCGGCAGTCAGACGCGACTGGACTACAGTCGCAGGAAATCAAACATGTTTGATTTTTAAGCCCGATTTTGGACGCACAGGAGAAACGTGGGTGATTTTACCCCAAAGTGAACACACAGACTGCAGCGGCCAATGACAGGGTGAAATAAGACAGAAAAACACTTTTCTCACAAACAGCTCATTTCATGGCCACAGCCCCACACGGAACAGCACGACTTTATATCACCAAACGTTCACGAGAACCACCTTTTCAAGCTAGATTTCAACCGCGAACAGAGTTCAGCTGCCCTTACTGAGTTTGGAGACGGACTGTTCAGCTTCACCTCGCCGCTAGCGGCTCGCCTCTCCGCTGTCTCCTCCGCCTCCTCCATCTCGGGGCGGAGGCCCGTCTCCTTTTCTTATTAAATCAGCTGAAATACGTCCCGCTTCTTCGTGTCGCCGACTTTTATCTCCACAGAACTATAGCCAAGTAGAAGGCTTCGTAGCAGTAGGAGCCTTGCACTGCGATGTTGTGACACTGTTGACACCGCTGACCAAACTGGGACATGCACATGTTTTCTCACCCTGACAAACACAGCCTACCTTTGCGGTTTTGGGGTCAGTTTTTGAAGCTGGAGGAGAAATGAAGCGGTAGAGACACAGACGTGCTGTGTTATAACAACACAGTCTGACTCCGAAAGCGTCATAAATGGACGAACGGTCACTCGCCTTATGCGTAATATAGAACGCAAAAGGTATCCGTTTGCGTATCCATTGACGCAAGGGGTTTGTAATGTATTTCAATAAGAGTCCAGGCGCGGCTCATTTGACGATATCGGACAACTCATAGTATAGAACAAATTCTGCCCGGTTTAGCCAACTATAAAACAAACAAAAATGCAAAAGCGCATTCAGCACAAACACAAGTGCAGAACTACAGTATTCAAGTCTATTTTCCTGAATCTGCGGCCAAACTGTTGTTCATCAAAGCCAAACAATGATGGATCCAGGACAAACCAAGCCGGACCCAACCCAATCACAAAAACGTCTTCAGGAACTTTTACAATATGGCATTGCATCACAGCAGTACGTAGCTGAAAGCCTTGTCCCTACCTTCTGCTGTCTTCGTGGGACGAGTACTCCAGTATATTGCCGGGTCGTTGCCGGGCTTGGACCCGGCCAAGGTGCGTTCTCTTCGGGCTAGCTTTGAGCTGCGGCCCGCTGGAGTCCCATGGAGGATCGTAACTCCGATTCACACTTCCTCTGCAAAAGTCCTTTGGGTGAAAGTGATGCCAAGCGTCCACGATGATTTAAATGTCCTTATGTTTGCCTCGGTCAGCCATTTAAGGTTCAAAGATCAGCATTTATTGATCATATGTTTGACTAGGCGCCAATATACAATGGGATAATCAGCTGTTCTGATTGACACCCGCGTCAACCAATGACACGCGCTCAAAACTGTGACGTCACTAAGAAGGCGTCAATCTATATTTTTTATTGTAAAATATTAGTATTAGCCTTATTTACGTCATTAAGCAGAAGAATCTGAAAGCACATTTAAGGTTTGGATTGGAGGCCTTTTTTATTTTGCAATGATGACGCTTTCGGAGTGAGACTGTGTTGGATATAAACATCAGCTGTTTGTGTAGTGTGTTCGCTTTTACGATTCTCAGTCGTTAAGTGTGAACCCCCAGACGTTCTATGATCGCACTAGATCCAGTCGTGTAGTGTGCACCCCCCCATTCTATATAAAATCGTTTAAGACTAGAAAAATCATGTAGTGTGTGCGGACCTTTAAGGAAAACAAAGTCAATGTTTTGAAGTGGTCATCACAAAGTCCTGATCTCAGTCCAGTTGAAAATGTATGGGCAGAGCTGAAAAGGCATAGGCACGCAAGGTGGCCTACAAATGTGTCTCAGTTACACCAGTTCTGTTTAGAGGAATGGACCAAAACTCCTGCCAAATATTGTGAGCAGCTTGTGGAAGGAAATCCAAAACGTTTGACCCAAGTTATAGAGTTTAAAGGCAATGCTACCAAATATCAATGAAATGTATGTAAACTTTTGGTTTTGTAAAAAGTAATATAAAGCCATGTAGAAAATTCTATCTGTCATTCTTCTGGTATTTGACTAATAGAAATCATTTTAAAAATTCTATTTGACCTACAAAAGTAAAAGTTTATTCTGGTTTCATGTCAGACAGTGAGGAAAAAAATACAAATGTGTCTTTTTATGAAGTGTATGTAAACATATGATTCTCACTGTATAAGACTATGGCTGTTTACCGTTAAACAGAACAATAATGTTTGGAAGATCTGCAAATTTACAATATCGGGTTCATCTCCAATGTCAAGAAATGTGTGAAGAATGGGGGATACTTTGGAGAAAAATGGGGGGAAATTAGAGCACAAAGAGTGTCGAAAATAAATTAAAAAATTTGCAAAATATTTTGGGGAAACAGTTTTTTAAAATGGGGAAATTGTGGCAAAATAAGGAAAAATACTGTAAAACATTTTTTATTTGAGTTTGAACAACCAAGTCACTTCCTTTAATGCTGTCCCGGGACCAACAGCATCTAAAGATGTAATTTGATTTTCTCTGTACCTGCTTTCGATTATATTTAATACTGGTAGTATCTAAACTTACAAACTCATTTTTGTTTCTATTTTCCCAGAAACCAACAAATATGGAAGCTGATGATTGTGGCCTCCTGTACCTAACCCCCCCCCCTCGTGTACTCCAACGGCCTGTAGCCTACTCCTTTCCCTCCTCCCATGCGTCCCTACAGCACTTACCGCCACCTGTGTGCTTTCCAACGCCATTTACCGGCGGGAGCTCCCCCCACAACACCGCCATTCTCCACGCCCATTGTCCCGCAGACAGCCTTTGTGCCCGCGGGTCGAGAAAAACGACACCCCCCGTCCCGCAGAGAAGGAAGAAAAACCTAAACCCTCACTCCCCTCTTTCGAGCTGCGTGCTGCAACACCCAAATTCCACAGAGGTCACGGGGGGCAGCGGCCTGAATGCAGCCGCTGGGGGGGGGGAGGAAGGGGCACGGCTTCATTCACTTCCACAGCATCCATTCAGCGGGAAAGTGCGTGCGGCGCCTCGGTGGATGGATGGGGGAGTGGGGGGGGGTTGCGTGTCGTGGCAGAATCAGGCCGTACTGCTGCTGCTGGAGTTGCGCTTAAGCTCTTTGGCTGCGGGCACAAGTTAATGCCGGATTGGCTCAAAGTCGTCCATTTTGGCTCCGCTCCGACAGAAGTTGGCTCCGGTTTCTCCAGCGTTTTTCTTCCCCCTGAAAGGTCAAGACTATGAGTAAAAGTAAAGCTCAGCTGGGCTTCAAGTCCTTTCACTATGTGTTCTCCAGACTCTATAAACAGTACATATGACCCGGGACACCTTACACTTTGTGGCATAGCTCCATTTGGACAGGAGTGGAACGGGACAGACCACACAGGTCTGCGTTTCAACTGCCTTTAGGAGAAAGTGTCCTGGCGTGGTTTATGGTTTACTACTTCATGTTTTTTATATTAATTTCACGTCTCTGCCCCTCTACATGTAAACAACTCCAGAACAACAACCAGAAACAGCTGGCGCTAATAAGCTAGCGTCGTTTTGCTTAACATTTAGCTCAACATTAAGGTGCCGTTCTCTCAGAATACGACTCTGATCACAGTTAAGGCAAGCACTAGACTAAATACAATGGGCGAGGAAAGCCCTTCTCTTTGGTCTTCATGGCGACGAGCCGGCATTGCTGTAATACCACCCCCTGTTCTGAGATTATGAGGTATTAAAAACAATGTCCACCCAAGTCCGTAACCCGTCATTCAGTATATAGATCCGCGCTATTAGTAGATGAGTGGTTCCCAACCATTTTCCTTGAAGCCCCCCCCCCCCGGCACATGTGGTCGGGCCGCGCGCCCCATTCCAAAAATGATGCACGGTCACAATGTATCAAAACAATAAATGCTAATAATTATTTATTTCAAACTTTTTTATGGGTAAAAAGCAGGACTTCAGCTTCACACGGTTCAGTTCACGGTGCAGGAACCGTGGTTTGGTGAATCACTGTGCTTAAATGTTCCTCATCAGGCAACATTTATAATCTCAAAATAAAATTGGCAATGCTTTGAAAGCTACTTTATAATGTGCCTCACAATACAAAACAAAATAGAAAACAAATTGTAGCGCTCTGATCTTGAAAAAAAAAAAAAAAAAAAGCAGCGCAGTGCAAAATGATACATGATTATTAAGATCTGTGTCCAGGGGAGACTGCAATGTTCCTAAGAGAAAGTCTGCCTTCCCTCAATCAGCCTTTTCCTACAACGCCATTAAAGAATGGAATGGGCTCCCAGACGATCTAAAGAACAACGCAGATTTCCACAGTTTTTCACGGGCAGTTAAAGACTGTGCTTTTAGATCAACAGTCCTGCTCGCACTAAAAGTACCAGATGGGTACTTGGCCATCGGGTGTTACCCTCGCGGGTATCGTCTGATGGCCACCACACCATTAGTGTTAAAGCCACTGTATCTATGTGCTAATTATGTATAGCTACAAAATAATTATGAAAACTGTTGCACTTTGTTATTCTGCACTTTATTAATGCAACTGGCACTTTTCATCTGCACTTTTTACTGTATTTTGCACAAATGTATATTGTCTACGTTTTGTATTTTAATTAACTCTGTTATGTATTTTTTGATTGTATAAGGACTGCAGATGGAAATTAGCATTGTGCTAAATCTGGGGCAGCCATCTTTTTAATGTACCTGTCCGTTGTCCTTTTAAATAAATAACTAACTAACTAAATTCTGTTATTTTTCAAAAAATAGAAAAGTGAAAAGTGAGGCGTGCATAAGTATTCATACAGCATTTTCTGAGTGCATTAAATTGCCTTTATAACATTCCTAATGCCTGCAGAATGTTCACACCTTGCCCTAACCATTAAATAGAGGCCACCTGTGTGTAATCTACTCTCAGTATAATTCCAGCTGTTCTGTGAGGGCCTCAGAGCTATGGTCAGAGTGTATTGGTCACTAAACAACATCATGAAGGCCAAGGAGCTCACCAGAGAGGTCAGGGATAAAGCTGTGGAGAAGTTTAAAGCAGCGTTAAGTTATACAAAGATTTCCCAAGATTTGAACATCTCACGGAGCACTGTTCAATCCATCATTCAGAAATGGAAAGAGTATAGCACCACTGCGAACTTACCAAGACACGGACGTCCACCTAAACTAACAGACCGAACAAGGAGAGCACTGGTCAGAAATGCAACCAAGTGCCCCGAGATAACTCTGGAGGAGCTGCGACGTCCTGCCGCTGAGCTGGGGGAATCTGTACATGGGACAACTATAAGTCGTACTCTACACAAATCTGGCCTTCATGGACGAGTGGCAGAAGAAAGCCATTATTGAAAGTAGGCCATAAGAAATCCTGTTTGAAGTTTGCTAGAAGTCATATGGAGGACACAGCTGCCATGTGGAAGAAGGTGCTTTGGTCAGATGAGACAAAAACGTTATGTATGGGGCAAACCTAACACTGCTCATCGTCCTGAGTGCACCATCCCCAGTGTCAAATATGGTGGGGGGAGCATCATGCTATGGGGCTGCTTTTCCTCAGCGGGGACTGGGAAGATTGTAAGAATAGTTGGGAAGATGGATGGAGCCAAATACAGAGACATTTTGGAGGAAAACCTGCTGGAGTCAGCAAGAGAATTGAGGCTGGGGCGGAGATTCACCTTCCAGCAGGACAATGACCCTAAACACAAACATCTACAATGGAATGGTTTAAAAACAAACATATTAATGTGTTAGAATGGCCCAGTCAAAGTCCTGACCTAAATCCTATTGAACATCTGTGGAAAGACCTGAAAACTGCTGTTCACAAACGCTCTCCTTCTAATGTGACAGAGCTTGAGTTGTTTTGTAAAGAGGAATGGGCTAAAATGTCAGTCTCTACATGTGCAAACCTTGTAGAGTCAAACCCCAGAAGACTTGCTGCTGTTATTGCAGCAAAAGGGGGTTCCACAAAAACCATGCTGTATGAATACTTATGCACGCCCCACTTTTCTATTTTTTGAAAAATAACAGAATCATGTATCATTTTGCTTTCACTTCACAGTTGTCTGTTACTTGTGTGAGAACTTTCAATAAACATTTCAAAATAAAATCTTTACGTTTAGGGTTGTAAACGTGTACTTTCGCACGGCACTGTATACTCACCAGAACCCACAACAGTGACATCTGACTTTCCGTTTTACTGCAAACATTTGTCAAAAACACAAAAGTTGCCCGTTGTGTCCAATTTAGTTATGATGTCCAAATGTCCCCTCATTCCCCGGTTTCACTGAGTGTTTACAAATCTTAGGAAATGAAATGTACCAATATAAAACTACATTTAAAAAACATTTAATTGGACTTGCTGCTGCCCATAGAAACCCTGCAACAGTTTGGACCCGGAGGTAGCGCCTCGACGCTCCTTTTTCCTTGTAAGGGGTGCTTTTTCACTTGAATAAAAAAGCACCATGGGTTTTTTTTTTTTATCTGATTGACCCATCGATGCCGTCGCTGTCGATTTGAGATAAAACACAAGGCAAGGATCAGCTGAGGCGAAAACACAACCATCCAACTGTGGGGTAGCAATATCATCACACCAGCTCAACTGCAGTGAAGGCATTTTGAGGCCAGACGTGATCAGAACAAGTCTGTTGCTTACTCAATAACATTTTAAAAACGTTTAAATATATAACGTTTTAGACAAATGTTAAATTGTTTTATGTCCATGTTAGTACATAGTCGATTAGCCGCGGTGTGCTGTTAACCTCTTAATATTATTATTTATTTATTTTTTAAATCAATGCTAAAAATCAATGGGATATTTTGCAAGGAGGGTGAAGTGTCTTGCCGAAGGACACAACAACAGTGTGCACCTGCGGGTTTCGAACCGCTGACCCTCTGATCATCACGAGACGACCCGCATTGCTTTCTGCGCCATTGTCGCCCCAGGTATTGCTTTTAGATAATGATCATCTCCATTCAGTAAGAGATGGAAAAGGAGTTGAGATTTGAGCTCTAGATCCGGCAACTTCACGCAGCCATTGAAGAGAGTGGACCAACATGTCACAGGCCACGATCAACAATCGGATACAATCTATAAAGGACATGTGCTGCAGTGCGAGGCAAATAGTGGTCACAGCAGACACTGACTGGTTTTCTGACCCCCCCCCCCAATGAAGCAAAACTGAACATTTCATCCATCCAGCCACTTTATTCCGGGGCTGGGTCATGGAGGCAGCAGTCGCAGCAGAGATGCCTGGACTTCACAGATCTACACAGATCTCTAGCTGTTCTGGGGGGACCCCGAGGCGACACCAGGCCACAGAGACATAGTCCCACCAGCGTGTCCTGGGCCTTCCACGAGGCCTCCTCCCAATAGGACATGTCTGGAGCACCTCCCAAGGGAGGCGACCAGGAGGCATCCAAGACAGATGCCCTAGCCACCTCAGCTGGATCCTTTCAACGTGAAGGAGTAGCGACTCTACTCCGAGCTCCTCCCGGGTAACTGAGCTCCTCACCCGATCTCGGAGGGTGCGCCCAGCCACCCTGCGAAGGAAACTCATTTCGGCCGCTTGTATTGGCGATCTTGTCCTTTTGGTCATTACCCAGATCTCATGACCATAGGTGAGGGTGGGAACGTAGATCGATCGGTAAATCGAGAGCTTTGCCTCAGACTCAGCTCCCTCTTCACCACAACGGTCCGATACAGCGACCGCATCACTGCTGACGCCGCACCGATCCGTCTACCGATCTCACGCTCCATCCGTCCCTCACTGAGAACACGACCCCGAGATACTTGAACTCCTCCACTTGGGGCAAGGACTCCCCACCGACCTGAAGCGGGGAAGCCACCTTTTCCCAGTGGAGAGCCATGGCCTTGGCACCTCACAGGTGAGATATGCCACACCTCTGAGGGGGAGATGGAGAAGCGCTCACTGACACAGATTTGAGGTTTGATGTCTTTGAGTTCATCCCAGGGAAAATGGAAGCGAAAACAAATGTGTTGAGTGTGGGTTCAAGGATTTGGATTATAGGTACAATAGGAGAAGGCTTTGAGAAGGCCATCTCAACATGTGGCTATTGCCTGCAGACGGCTTCCCAGGTCAAGTTAAAATGCAGACCATGGCTGTGTCCGAACGTTCACCCTAACCTCTCATTGACTCACTTTTCAGAACGTTACAAAATCTGGGTGAGAACTCAAAAGCAGTACCAAGCAAAAAGGTTTAAGAAGATTTCTTTCAGGCAGCAGGAGGAGGGGGCAGCAGGTTTAAGCATCAGGCTGGAGGTCCGGAGAGAGCAGAGGTGTCTTTCCGGGCTGGAGCTTTAGCTGAAAGAAAATAATCAGAAATAAGAACCATTGAAAAATGGCAAAACTGACTGAAAAGAGTGTCTGGAGCCGTAGTTAAATTACCACAACTGTAGTATATGAAGTATATGAAGACTGTCTGGATTGTAGTAACTTGCAGGTGAGAGGTGATCAGCCAACACCTGTGAGAGGAGGACACCGCAGATAACTCCACCCAAACACACATGCACACACACACACACACACACATACACACACGCGCGCACACACACACACACAGTGAAGGCGCGGGGGAGAGGACAGCCAGGGATATGACCGCGATATAGTGCATCTAAAGGGAATAGTGTGGACAGATGGCCCAGCCCAGGACAGTCCTCATCTCAAAACCTTCTTTATCAAAGCCTTTTTTGTTGCTGAAATTTGTAAAATATCAACGCTCACAAACACATCCACTTAAACTCCAGCGACCGCCTTTCAGATCTTTTGTAGAGGCCTCCAAAGATGTCCCTAAAGCCTGGGACCCGCTGACGTGGAGGAGGTGGAATGGACACCGACAGAAAGCGTGGGCCCCTGGGAGCCGGTGGGGGGCCCCCGGGAGCGGCTGGGGGGGGCCTTTGAGCCTGCGTATAAAGCCTTGAATAGGTCCAGCTGAGCAGCATGAGGCGGGAGATAGCGCGCAGGCCCGAGCGAGCACAGGCAGCTGGGCACACGGCGATAAAGGAGCATTCTTATGGGACCCAGCCTTTTCCCTGTGGTTTGTTCTTTCTGTGGAAACCGCAAATTGGAAATCTTATAAACGATGAAGATATAAAGGGGCTAGAGTACATTTGGACGGGTTAGCAACAGCATTTCATTAATATGACTTAAAGGAGGCAGAGGCTAAAGCTTTCAATCACAACACAACATTGAGTCCTGGAGTCAGTGCTGTCTTTGGCGGCCATCTTGGTTTCAGGCTGTTTATGAAATGCACAAACGATCGCTCCTGGGTTGCAAAGGAACATTTTCCAGAAACTTTCCATGGGAACTTTAGCTCGGAAATGTTTTGAATTTTAAAAAACTTAAAAACTGTCAAAATGCTTAAAAAAAAAGGATATTTTTGCTTTATTGTTGTTGTTGAATAAACAATTGGTGAACTATAAAACATGCATTTGAGTGATGTCACAGCCCCCATGTACAAGTGTGAGGACCATATTGTCAAGTCAAAACATAACACAACTTTCCTAAACCTACGGCGGGAACCATATGTTTACACTTCATATGAAGAAGAATAAAAACCAGCACAACTGCGTTTTAGCTCCCGAAATGTAACTTTTCAAACTAAGAGTCCTTCATCAGACATGAATGCTGGACTAGGCACGCCTGCAGATACATTTCAACGTTAATGGGAATTTTTTACATGCGCTCAACATATTCTATATACATAATATATACAATATATACAATATTTACACATCTGACTCCCATAAAACAAGATAAATCATAACCATACAAGCGTCAGGGTACCCGTCATATAGTATGGAAATGTCATAACTTGTTTTGTAGGTGTGTCCTAGACTGGTCTTAATGTAGTGTAGTGGTGAATGTGGAGACCACTTCCATCCATCCATAAAATTATAAAAAAGGTCTTAGGTCAAATTCTTCATTGAGACCCTTCGGACTCAGTGTATCCAAAGTGAAGATCCAGAACGCTTCTCTCCTCAACAGGAGAGTGTTGATGTCACCGCCCCTTCTAGGTAAGTTGACTTGTTCTATACCAATATACTTGAGAGGACTGACATTATGTTTAGCTGGTGTAAAGTGGATCTCTACGGGACTTTTTTTTGTCATGGGTGCGGATATTGGAGGGATGTTCAGTGATTCTATTTTTCAAAGGCCTTGTTGTTTTACCAATATATGCCAGGCCACAAGGGCACTTCAGCATGTATATTACATTATTGGTGCCACAGGCGATCACCCCGTAGACATAAAACGTTTTTCCTGTCCTAGGATGGTTGAACGTTTTAGTTTTTTGACTGAAATTGCATTGAGTGCGATGGCCACAGCAGTAGTTTCCTCGTGGTATGAAAGAAAATGAGGTCGGCTGAGTGAAGTGAAGTCCGCTCTTACCAGCATGCTGTTTAAGTCTGTGGTCTGTTCAAGACAATGCGAGGTGGTTCGGAGAGATCTTTCACATTTGGATTGGACTGGATGACATACCAGTGTTTATTGATAATGCGTTTGAAGTCTTTGCTTAGAGGAGAGTATTCAATGATACAGTTGACTTTGGTTATTATATTTTTCGTATGTTGTAGGCATGCACTTGGAGAGACACAGTCAAATTTATCGCGGGCTCTGGAAATCCATTCGTCCTTGTATTGTCTTTCCTGAAAGCGTCTGACCAGTTCATTCGCTTGTGTTTGGTAGTCTGAGTCTGTGCTGCAGATCCGGCGAACCCGATTAAATTGTGAAAGAGGAAGGTTTTTTTTTAGGGGCACCGGGTGGAAAGAGCGTCCATGAAGAATAGAGTTCCTGTCAGTACTTTTCCTAAAAAGGTCTGAGCCAAGTCTGTTACCATCTTTATAAACAAGAACTCCAAAAAGTTCATTTGATTAGCGTTATGCTCCATGGTGAATTTGAGGTTATAATTGTTAGTGTTAATGAAGTTATGGAACTCCTCTAGTTTCCTCTAGGAAACTACTGCTGTGGCCATTGCACTCAATGCAATTTCAGTCAAAAAACTAAAACGTTCAACCATCCTAGGACAGGAAAAACGTTTTATGTCTACGGGGTGATCACCTGTGGCACCAATAATGTAATATACATGCTGAAGTGCCCTTGTGGCCTGGCATATATTGGTAACGCAACAAGGCCTTTGAAAAATAGAATCACTGAACATCGCTCCAATATCCGCACCCATGACAAAAAAAAGTCCCGTAGCGATCCACTTTACACCAGCTAAACATAATGTCAGTCCTCTCAAGTATATTGGTATAGAACGAGTCAACTTACCTAGAAGGGGTGGTGACATCAACACTCTCCTGTTGAGGAGAGAAGCGTTCTGGATCTTCACTTTGGATACACTGAGTCCGAAGGGTCTCAATGAAGAATTTGACCTAAGACCTTTTTTATAATTTGATCTCGCGTTGTAGGCATCCATACTCCGGTGTTGTGCTGTCTCTTTTCTTGTGGACCATCACTGCAGTGTTTATGTTTATATTGTAAATGTACATCTGCCTTTTTGTGTTTTTTTTTTGTGCCAATTGTGGTCTCCACATTCACCACTACACTACATTAAGACCAGTCTAGGACACACCTACAAAACAAGTCATGACATTTCCATACTATATGACGGGTACCCTGACTCTTGTATGATTATGATTTATCTTGTTTTATGGGAATCAGATGTGTAAATATTGTATATATTATGTATATAGAATATGTTGAGCGCATGTAAAAAATTCCCATTAACGTTGAAATGTATCATGTGACCCCCTTGTCTAATCAGGCACACTACAAAAGCAGGTGTTCCTGGTCCTGCATTCATGCCTGATGAAGGACTCAAACGTTACAGCGTGGTGTGAGTACACGTTACATTTTGGAGCTAAAATGCAGTTGTGCGGATTTTTATTCTTCTTGCATTTGTTGCTTCTTTTTTGATCCAGCACGCTGCTCAGAAAGGGATGTGCGTGTTTTTTTGAGTGTGCTACATACACTTCATAAAAAGACATCATTGAATTTTTTTCTTTTTTTTTAGGTAAAGTAGAATCAAAAGAAAATAGAACATAGTGTTCTATTCCAGAAAAATTACAGCTGGAATTTTTTAGAAATGTTTTTGTTACTTTTTACAAAACCAAAACAGAACTGGTGTAACTGAGACACATCTGTAGGCCACCTTGCGTGCCTATGCCTTTTCAGCTCTGCCCATACATTTTCAACTGGACTGAGATCAGGACTTTGTGATGACCACTTCAACACATTGACTTTGTTTTCCTTAAGTCACTTTGTAACCAGTATTGGCCGTTTGCTTTGGGAATTGTCCATTTGGAAGACCCATCTGCCCAAGCTTTAACTTCCTGCTGATGTCTTCAGATGGATTGTATTTACAAACTCCAAACAGTTTCTTTTGGAGTCAGAGCTTCTTCCTGGCAGAGTTCCCTCTCAGCCCATGTCGGTGCAGGACTTGTTTCACTCTGGATAATGACAAACTCTTACAGGTTCAGCATCTTCTCCAGGTCTTCTGCATTTGTTCTTGGGTTGATCTTCACATTTCAGACACAGCACGTTCATCTCTGGGACACAGAACCCGCCTTCTTTCTGATCTGTGTGATGATTGGTCATTTCCATCATTGTTTTAACCAATGAACCTAAACCTTCAAGTGTCTTGAAATTACACCCAAGGATGAACCAGACTTGTGCTTCCAAGGACTTTCCCAAATTGTGTAAAGGTTTAGTAATCTTAGTGTATGTAAACTTCAGACTTTGTAAAAAGTAACAAAAACATGGTTAATTCTGGTTTCATGTCATACAGTGAGGAAAAATGTGTTGTTTTATAAAGTGTATTTACATACACTTTATAAAACAACACATTTTTCCATATGGTTCCCACATTCTGCTTAATCCTCGTTCTATAAGGTGGTGGGACAAATGGCAAAGTTTTATAACATTATTTAGTTTTCATCACACTGTAAATTCACCTGTCACTCGGATCATGACAGATGCTGAATAATACTGTACGAGGAGTGGGCGGGGCCTCTGTCTGGCACAGATCTGAATAAAACTACAGACTTTTAAAACACTATAACATAGTAATACAGCACAGTTGTATGACTATGATGAATATATGACACACATATGGAGTCAATTATTCCACTTCCTAAAGCTCTTCTTTGTATCGGCCATGACCTACAACACTGAAAAACCCTGATGCATCACAAAAATGACTTCTTTGAGACTTTTCATCTCATTCCCTGTTATTTCCCACATTGAAAATTCCTGGAATTTTACAACCCTATTCCTGGGGCCTGATCCTTTCACACGTGAGAAGGTCAACCATAAGGTCTGTTTGCAGTTAGGAACTAGAGCTTCAGCTGCGTTTGGATGATCCGACTGTCCTCGCCAACAGGAAGTGACATCACCAACAGCACTTTATAAACACATCTGCGCTGTTTCAAAGAGGGGGGGCACATAGAAAGGAATAAAGAGTCTGTGTGGCTGACGATCATAATACACATCTTTATGAAGAAAATGTTAATAAATAAAAGCTCAGTCATTTCTCTCTTTGGTTGTTTTCTTTTTTGTCTTTCTCTTTCACATATTTTACATCTTTTCAAAACTGTTGGGACCAAGTGTTGATTTTTTACCAGCAGGAAAAGAAAAGATGATTTGAGTGGAGCCTACATCAAATGCAAATACAGGTGTGAAAACTTTCTGAGCCCACTGTACACAGGCTCGCAGTCACGCACCGCCTCCTGTCCAAACCGCAGCAGAACATCACAAAGTTCTGACGGGAAACTTCGCCGGGTGACATTTGCGGCGCTCTCGACAGCTCGCGGGGAAAAAACTTTTTCACCGTTGTTATGAGCCCTCGGTTTTCCTGCCACAGTCCTCCTCTGGGAAAACACCGGGTCCACGTCTCAAAATGGCACCTTAACCTTTGGCGGGTGATTGATAGTTTAATATCGCAGACACCAGGGCTTCAGTGTATACGGGTGTAATGTATGTGTGGGAAGAAACTGGAATAAAGACTAAAGCGAGACTAAAGAGAGACCCAGTGAGGCTGGACCTGTGTGGACATGTGACCCAGGCAGGCGTGGGTCTCTCTGTGGACCTGTGACCCAGACAGGCGTGGGTCTCTTTGTGGAGAGACCATACCGTACAGACATGTGTGCCTCATCCAACCAGACCCTCATTATATTTACAAGCCTGTGTTGACTAGTTTCTCAAAGCGTGTAGAGCCGCATTATGAGAGTTAAAAATGTAATAAAATATTCCCATGTTTATCGTTCAGCCGTCTTTGACATGTGCAGTGTGGTCACGGCATCAACCTCTCTGCAGGAAAGGAGCCCAAGGCTATACCTTTAAATGTTCATTCATATGCATTGTTCCCCCTTTATCTTAAAATAAATATTGTTTTGTAGTAACCAATTATAATTACAAAACAGACAAAACCCAAGGCACTCTCCAGTTAAACTGCCTTTATTATTATGGTATGTCTAAATGTCTGAATGGACAAACTGGCCCCAACGCGTTTCAGCCTAAACGGCTGGGGTGACCAAAAATGAGTTTTATTTTGTATTTTCAGATCGGTTTCAACATCTCTTTTAATGTATTTATCAGTAAAACTATTATTACACTTTCACCCGCAGCTCCTCATAATTCCCCTCTTTTTTGGACCGAGACCGGGCCAAAGCCTTGGACTGCCGAGGACTGAACCAGGACTGACCCAGACCTTAAAACCGGAATATACCAGGACCAATCCAGGCCTCCAACCCGTGGGCAGTGGAATGGTTTCGGAGCGAGTTGGGAGCGCTGCAGAGGAGGGGGGGGTGTGGACGCGGAGGGAGGGTGTGGCGAAAAGGCGTGAAATGGGCGCTGATGGACTTGAAGGCGGCCTTTAAAAAAAGCAAGTGTTCTCCCGGTGGGAAACCGGCGTGGCGCGTTCCGCCCCGCTCCCGTCCGCAGCCGGGGCACTTTGAACTGGCTGAGCGGCCGATTAGCGCGAGCGTCCGCGTGCACCGCGCGCCCCCGCGCACAGGTGGAATCAGCCCCCGAACTTTGAAGCCGACATGAAACACTCCGCGGCTCTGATCCGACTCTTCCTCTGTATGAGCGGGGCAGAGGGGGCTGACGACATCCGCATACCCCCCCCCCCCCAGCCCCGCGCCGCCAGTCAGGCTCAAGTGGGGTGGGGCGAAGTACGGGGCTGATAATGTCACCGCGTAATCTCCTTAGCGTTTCAAACTGACGCCCAGGCCGCCGCGCTGAATGGGAGACACCGGCTACACTTTTTCAGCTTTTCAGGTTTTGGACTAACCTGAACCCGAGCACATTTTCCCCAGTTTGGCACTATCCAAATCTAAAACAAAAGGGCAACAAGAGAGGAATAGAAAAGGGACAAAAACGCAACAAAAAAGTGGCTAAAATTAGATGAAAAAAGAACATAGAAACAACCCGAGGAAAAGGATCCATTAACATCAGTTTTTTTTCTAGGTCTTAGCTTTCAAATGAGGCGTTACACTGGCCTATAGGCTTTGAGCTCCAGTAGTTTATAGATTTGGGTAAAGCGGAACTGGAGGAAATGCACCCGGTTAGGGAATGGTTCTATTAAGAGGTTAATATAAACTTTCACCTGGAAACAAAAAAAAACGAATTTTCCCGTGTTTAAAGAAAAAATGTCATTTCCCCAAATAAATCTATTGCGAAACATCGAATCATCCATCCATCCATCTTCTTCCACTTGTCCGTTGCCGGGTCGTGGGGGCAGCTGTTGGAGCTGCTCCAGCCCCTATGGCGCCCCCTGCAGGTGGTGGGTCACCAGAAGGACGGCCTCATGGTTCTAACCGGGCCTGTTGGTCTCTCATAAGGGGCTTCTGAACCGCTCTTTGTCTGACCCGTCACCTAGGACCTGTTTGCCCTGGGAGACCCTACCAGGGGCACCAAGCTCCCGACAACAGAGCCCCAGGATCATTCAGGTCAAACCCTCCACCACGTTAAGGTGGCGGTTCCAGGAGGGGAACATCGAATCAGTGAATAATTAAAGGAACAGGCCACGGTTTTTCCACACTGAGATATGTTCTTACCTGAGCTTAGACGAGTTGATCCGTACCTGCCTGGTCTCTGTGCGTGCGCTCAGTCACACAAAACGACCAAAGATGTTGTTAGCATTTGGCCTCTCCCAGCATATTCCCATAGCTCCAAACGGGGTGAAGTTGGAAGCGACCACACTCTTCCACGGGCACAAAGACCAGACAGGTACGCATCAACTCGTCTAAGCTCAGGTAAGAACAGATCTCAGTGTGGGAAAACGGTGGCCTGTTCCTTTAATTATTCACTGATTCGATGTTTTGCAATAGATTTATTTGGGGAAATGACATTTTTTCTCACATTAGTGCAACAGTATCTCCACCTCAGTAGCTCCTACAGACAATGTGTTTTTAATATCTAATTCCTAACCTGATTGAGTTTTGAATTTCAAAAAACAAGGCAAAATTTCAATTTTCTTTTGTACAGATTTTTCCACTAATAAGGAGCTTATTTTAAAGCTAAACAAGTTATCCCAAATCCCCTCTGAAATAGTCTTTGTAACGAATAATATGTCAACAAAATAAAACCTTAAACCTGGCTCGATTCGTTATTCAGATCATCATTTTAGGCATAAAGGCCGTCATTTTGTATATGGAAACATACAATGACAGAAAACGTTTCATATTTTTTTCCCTCATGTTTATGTCAGTGATCTACAGCAAAAGTTTCAAATTGATATCTATACATTTAAAAAGTGTCCATATTCACCAGCAGCGTCACATTAGTGCTAACTCTGAGCTGTTGTGTTTGTGTTGGGATGTAGCTGTGCGTGGCTAACAAGGGGGGGATACGCCCCTTTTCACCGAATTTCAGTACGTGCTAGTGGCAGGCCGTGGTATTGCAGCCCCAAAGCCCAAAAAGCACTTTTTGTCATAGACACTCATGTAAAAGGAGAGGCCTGTAAAATGGTCCACAGGGCATCTGGAGTTTCAGACTAAGGCTAATATATTTCTTAAAAAATACTATTTTTAGGACATATACTTTTTTTTTTCATAAATATTTGTTTTAAAGTTTTCCAATGGTGTGACGTCACCAGGCCTGTGGACGTGCTCGTGCGCGTGCGCCATGACTCATGAACGAGCACAGGTTTTCTCCGTGTGGTCTCTGCGGGTCTGAGAGCCAAACCATTGATTCAAACAAATAATGAACGGGAATCTACGGGACTGTACCAAGATAAACGCTAAGAACCTCAAGTAAATGTTTTTCTTTACTCAGGACTAAAATGTATTGCGAACCTACACATGGCGGGTGTGTGTTTTAATGTTAAACATTAGGCTTATAGCTAACATGAACAACAACAACAATAAACTAATGAAGACGTGATCGTTTCCTGATTAGGCTGCACGCTTTTGAAAAAAGCTTAAATGTTTGACGGAAAGCAGCGTAATGAAAAGGACAAAATAAATGGGTTTTAAGCGTAAGGTAAGGTGACCTCTTTATGATGGACAGTTCGTGAATCATAACCTTTAGTAAAGTTTGATCAGAAACAGAAACGGCACAATATACATGGCTGACAACAGAATCATTGTTCATGTTGACAAACGCACTTGTAACTAAATTTTTCACTTCTTAACTTATGAACATGGCTACTTACATTAACTTATAGAACACTTTTGTAGTGCTCCTTCTTTGTATTCAGCCAAACAATTCTAGTAGTGAGTTTATATTAGCAAACAAAGTGAAGTAAAAACTCGATTTCTATCATTTTTATCACAATAACCAGGCTGCCAGCACTTACGGAACTTCTCGGAAAAGTGGCCGAGCGTGAGTACATTAGCGCGGCTACGTGCGTTCGAAGCGCCGCTGTAAGCTCCGGTTGTACAAGATCGGAGAAACTTAGCTTATTTGGCCCCGCACTGACAAACTGACCCCCAGGTCATCTTAACATAGTAGCTTATTCGCCTGAAATGGCCTTAAACATTCATTTTGTATTTAAAGAACGATGATATTAAGAGATTTGATACGGCTTAATGGCGTCGGCTCCGCTCTGAGGGGCTTCCTCGACAGCTGTGCGCGTACACGCTCTTGAGCCTAGATACCGATGACGCGTCATACGGGTACCATGGGCCTTAATGGCGGACGAAACAGGAGTCATGCGCTATTGAGCACAACTATTGAAAGAGATAGGAGCCGAGACATCATGCCTCTTCCATTCAATATACTTCAATGGTGGCTAACAGCAGCTAAAGCAGGAGGAGCTAACGCCAGAAAACATATTTTACTCTCCACCGAAGTCTCTTATCCACTAAAGTATTTTTTTTTTAAACCTTCCATAAAAAAAATAAAGTCGATCCCTGTCATGTTGGTGTCCTCAGCTTCCGTTTCCACTTGTAGCTTCACAGTGACAGCAGCTAATACTAATGCTAATGCTAATGCTGCTCACAGACACAGCAGGAGCATCAGTGTCTGCGTACATTAGTGTATGAATGAGAGGGTGAGTGGTTCCTTAACAGCGATATTTAACGCTGCCTTCATGTGGTCTTCGAAATGATGGTAAATACCACTTGTCGAGTGGAAAGTTGCACACGAACACCACGTGATCTCGTGTTTTCCACCGGGAAACTGGGAGGTCATTTTGATGAAGAGAGCGGCATGATACGATTGTATGTCTTTTAGCGGATTGTTATAAAGCCGACACTTACCTGTTTAGACACTTCATTTTAATATACATAAAATCTCTTTTTACACACTTCATTCTGTAAAAAAAAAAAGTCAATCTTTATATGTTTTTATTTTTATCAAAGCAGATACAAAGTTTGTTTTGTATTGGTGTGTTGTTTCACTTTGCTGCGATACTAAAGCACTTGAACACAATGCACTCGTACTTTCCACTCCACAACTGGAAACGATCATCTTTACCAGAGCACATGAAGGCAGCATTATGTTTAGCGGAGGCTCAGCCAATCAGCATGCAGGGACCGGGAAGACCACACCGAAACCGCTGATTAATAACACACTTTCTCACAACATTTAACACACTCATCGTGA
Organism: Proterorhinus semilunaris; assembly: GCA_021464625.1. Classification (NCBI taxonomy): domain Eukaryota; kingdom Metazoa; phylum Chordata; class Actinopteri; order Gobiiformes; family Gobiidae; genus Proterorhinus; species Proterorhinus semilunaris. The sequence goes on from CM038364.1 coordinate 2,738,535, forward strand.
CATTACCCACATTTTTTCAAATGACATTTTGGGGAAAGTTCAGCTTCCCTTGCAGTCAACGAGGAGCCGCCACTGGGTCAAAGCAGGATACAAGCAGGGCCAAATCAGGACCAAATTAGAAAAATCATGAAGAAAAAAATCACATTTTAAAGTTCCTACGTGTTTTTTTGTTTTTGGCTGTGTCAGCAAAAATGTGTAGGTCAGTCAGAAAGAAGACTGTAATTTACGGGGTCGGCCTCATTAGTCTGACGTCTCATTGTTCCGCAAATGTCCCATTGAGTAGGGGTTGAAATAAATAATAAAATGAGGTTCAGGCCAGAGTCCACTGACCTTAAGGTTCGGGCCGGTGGTTGTAGATGGCTCTCTAATCCACAACACAACTGGGTTAGAGACGTCAGACCAATGGCCCCTCTGTGTCCTCTGTAATGGATTTGACATCGCCCATTAAAGGATATTTCGGCGATACACTGTGCTCCTAGAATACCATGAGTGGATTCTAAATCCAAGGATGGAGGTCTGAACTGCAGGCCTTTGGCACGCTCCACATCTCTGCCAACGGAAGAAAAGGCTGTTCCTCGGTAAGTCGAGTGCGGTGTTAAGTTGAAAAGCTTTTGGAAATCTCATTTGGGGGATTATCTCTGTATTGATTCACTAAAAACAGATTCCGTTCTCTCCGCGGCACGGGAGCGACGTGTGCGTGTGCATTTATATTCCTACGGCACGCCGAGCGCGAGCAGATTAGCGGCGCGATGATGAGCATGTAACGATAAGAAAGCGTGCCGTTCCCGAGCGTCTAAACGGGGCCCTGAACACGCCTGGTTAGGAGGGAGCCAGCTCATTAGGACTTATAACAGCCATTAGATTAGCACGGGCTGGCTAATCCACCCGCCGCGGCGAGCTCTCTGGGATGGCGTTGCTAATGGAGATCTGTCGCTCGGTGTTTGCGGCGCCCGGAGCTAATACCCAGGTATCTGCGCCGCGCTAGCAGGTGACGCGCGGGGGCTGTTTGGACGGCGGTCGCTTCGGGGATGTGGAGTCCGCGGCCGACTGGGCGGTCAGTGCTCACGATTCACAACAAGGAGATCCAAGGTTGGAATCCCAGACTGAAAAGGCGGATTTGGAGTAGAGTTCGCAAATCTCTTCCTCTGTCTTTGTAGGTGCAGCCGACCGAGGCCTTAAAAATGAATGAATAGTTACAGATATACTCTTAAGAGGCCTGAGGTTCTGAGGGACACTCATCCACCAGACCTTCGAGGAACTGCTAACCAAATCTGCTCTCGGGACCCACAGCAACACTACTACGGGTACATGCTCTAATCAGGGCGAGCATTAAAGGAGGAATTTGAAGTAAATATTGCAGGGATATGGACAGCCCACCCAAGCGCCAGCACTGGGTTCAACAGGAACAGGAAGTCAAGTTCACAAACTGTTCAACCGAATGTAAACTGTGATAACCTGTGTAAAGGAAGTCTGAAATCCCAAAGAAATACAAACCTAAAATATAGAAATAAACTAAACGGAATGTAGAGGGAACATGCTGCCTCTGTCCTTATGGGTCGAACCTGTGTGCCTTAAAGCACATTCATGTTCCCAGTTTACTCCGGATGGCGTTGTCTGGCTTTTATTTATTTCATATACCACTGCCACTGGTCTTGTCACAACAACAACAAAGACAAACTAATTAGTGTATGAGACGTTTGGTCACTTTAGGACAACCGTCGGCCTGTAGCATTTATGAAGTGAAAAGCAACAGGCTCCTCATGTGTGCGACCCCCTGAACCGGCGAGTAACAAACATGGTGGATGTTTCTGATCGTCACTTGTGGCTGGAGTCGATCCAGACTCGCTCAGCTGTGGGGGGCCCCTCTCTCCTCCAGCTCACACTGCTCCTGTGGCCCCTTTCAAACCCTTATCCAGGTCCCTCTTGCTGCAGACACACATCTTTGCAGAAAACACTCGTCCCAACGGTTTAATATGTGTCTGCATTTGAGTGACACGTTATTAATTGTGGAAAAAAATGGCATAGTCTATAAAAGATTTTCAAATCCTCCAGTGTGTGCTTCAAAATAAAGTTAGTCAACCAGAAGTCAAAAGTAGTGTGATAAAAGCGCTCTCAGAAGGCCCATTTCTCCAAGAAGCAGCACAAACACATGCATGTGGGGAAATAATGCGCTGACCACCCGGATGGCGCCGCGTACTCTGAGGGGAAAGAGTGCGGCGCCGAGGCAGGATGCTGAGTGTTGCCATGGGAACAGGGCACAGAGAGTAGGGGGAAAGTGGGAACAAGGTCTGTCAATATGTTTCCAGGCAACAGAGGCTGAGGCGCAGACGAGCCGGTCACCTGTGGAGGCTGGAGAGGAAGAGGACCGATTTATGCCTCAGAGGGACCGACCGAGGAGGGCTCAGTTTGCCCACGTATGGTCCGGCACGGCCTGGTGCGGCTTGGTTTGAGTGCGATTTCAGATTGGGAGTAACAGGCTCGGGTTTAAGGCGAGACGCTGAAGATGAATATAGGGAAAGATGTTACATATAGAGATATACGTTTGAAACTTTTGCTGAACATTACTGATATAAATAGGAGAAACAAATGTATTGCAAGTTTTCAGTCATTTTATGTTTTCATGTAAAGATAAGATATTTTATGCAACAAAAAAAAGGACAAAATGGCTGATATTTACAGATACAAAATCTAAATGTGGCGTGATCATCAAAATCATAAGAATGAATAAACAGTGTCTGCTTAAACTAAAACACCAATTACATGTTATCATATTTGTATTGGCCATAACATGTAAACATTATGGAATAAGTGAGTACACCTTCTGAATCTCGCTGAACTGCAGCAGTTTTGTAAAGAGGAATGGTCCAAGATTCCTCCTGATCGTTGTGAGCGTCAAATCTGCAACTACAGGAAAGCAGTTATTGCTGCAATAGAAGGACCATCCAGATATTTAATATTAATAAATATCTTCTCTTTCCCAGCTTGCACTCGCTGTTCAGAACCACCCACGTTTGTTGTTAAACCATTTCCTTTTTGTGTAAGCACTTCCTGCGAGTGGGGAATTCAATTGTTGTCAATAAAAGCTAGTAAAGAAATAAATCGAGGAGTAAGAATAAACTAAAAACTGACAAAAGACAACAATGGATTTACAGAGCCTCTCGAAAGTACAAATACACCTTGAATTCTTTCACATTCTGTCATGTTTACAACCATAAACGTAAAGATTTTGTTTTGAATTTTTTACTGAAAGTTCACACACAAGTAACAGACAACTGTGAAGTGAAAGCAAAATGATACATGATTCTGTTATTTTTCAAAAAATAGGAAACCGAAAAGTGGGGCGTGCATAAGTATTCATACAGCATGACTTAATACTTTGTGGAACCCCCTTTTGCTGCAATAACAGCAGCAAGTCTTCTGGGGTTTGACTCTACAAGGTTTGCACATGTAGAGACTGACATTTTAGCCCATTCCTCTTTACAAAACAACTCAAGCTCTGTCACATTAGAAGGAGAGCGTTTGTGAACAGCAGTTTTCAGGTCTTTCCACAGATGTTCAATAGGATTTAGGTCAGGACTTTGACTGGGCCATTCTAACACATTCATATGTTTGTTTTTAAACCATTCCATTGTAGATGTTTGTGTTTAGGGTCATTGTCCTGCTGGAAGGTGAATCTCCGCCCCAGCCTCAATTCTCTTGCTGACTCCAGCAGGTTTTCCTCCAAAATGTCTCTGTATTTGGCTCCATCCATCTTCCCAACTATTCTTACAATCTTCCCAGTCCCCGCTGAGGAAAAGCAGCCCCATAGCATGATGCTCCTCCACCATATTTGACACTGGGGATGGTGCACTCAGGACGATGAGCAGTGTTAGGTTTGCTCCATACATAACGTTTTGCATTTGGGCCAAAAAGTTCAATGTTTGTCTCATCTGACCAAAGCACCTTCTTCCACATGGCAGCTGTGTCCTCTATATGACTTCTAGCAAACTTCAAACTGGATTTCTTATGGCCTCCTTTCAATAATGGCTTTCTTCTTGCCACTCATCCATGAAGGCCAGATTTGTGAAGAGTACGACTTATAGTTGTCCCATGTACAGATTCCCCCAGCTCAGCGGCAGGACGTCCCAGCTCCTCCAGAGTTATCTTGGGGCACTTGGTTACATTTCTGACCAGTGCTCTCCTTGTTCGGTCTGTTAGTTTAGGTGGACGGCCGTGTCTTGGTAAGTTCTCAGTGGTGCTATACTCTTTCCATTTCCGAATGATGGATTGAACAGTGCTCCGTGAGATGTTCAAGTCTTGGGAAATCTTTGTATAACTTAACGCTGCTTTAAACTTCTCCACAGCTTTATCCCTGACCTCTCTGGTGAGCTCCTTGGCCTTCATGATGTTGCTTAGTGACCAATGCACTCTGACCATAGCTCTGAGGCCCTCACAGAACAGCTGGAATTATACTGAGAGTAGATTACACACAGGTGGCCTCTATTTAATGGTTAGGGCAAGGTGGGAACTTTCTGCAGTCATTAGGAATGTTATAAAGGCAATTTAATGCACTCAGAAAATGCTGTATGAATACTTATGCACGCCCCACTTTTCACTTTTCTATTTTTTGTAAAGTAACAGAATCATGTTTCATTTTGCTTTCACTTCACAGTTGTCTGTTACTTGTGTGTGAACTTTCAGTAAAAAATTCAAAATAAAATCTTTATGTTTATCGTTGTAAACATGACAAAATGTGCAAACGTTCGAGGTGTATTAGTACTTTCGAGAGGCTCTGTAAGTTTGACCTTAGGCCAGAGAAACATGACGATAATGAAAAAGTCACCTCAGATTATTTGTAGCGATATACCCCTGGTGCCAGTCAGTTTGGTCATGAACACAAGATGGCGGTGCCCATAGGGACTTCCTGAATGAGGTGAAGCATGCCTTGATAAATGACCCATTGTTTTGATTTGTTCTGTCCTGACCTGGGTACGTTTTGGATCTATCTTTTGTTTTGTTCAGTATTTTATTTAGTTACTTTTGTTCATCTGGAACGCATATTTGCAGCTGTCTTTCTTGAAGAACAAAAGATTTTTGACCCGTCTGGTGTTTCCTATCATTAACGTGTTTACGTTTTACGTGACTTCATGCATTTATTTAATGTTAAATAGAACATTTTCCGTCCATTTTTATCGCGTTGTAGTCACTTTTTTGACATTTCCTTTCATTGCTTTTTATTCACTTTGTTTTAACTTTTGTGTTGCTCTTTTGTCACGTTTTTGTCGCGCTTCCGTGGCGTTTTTGTCCCCTTTTGTCACTATTATGTAGCTAGTTTTTTCCAAGAAGCTTTTAGAGTTGGGTAAAGCCAAACTGAAAAAAAAATGTACTCGGTTCAGGTGCCGGTTAGTGAAGAGTCTCGCCCCTGCCCTAATGATGTGGTTGTTCGACTCCTGACTGTGTTATTATCCTGGGGATTGGAATACCTTATGCATAGGGAAAAATACAAAAAAAAGTTTCAAATTGTGGTTGTCCCCTATTCCTGTCATGTTATTTGAATTTTCAAAGTTTTTAAATCTCATGTATTACTTTATTTTTATTTTCCTTTATTATTATTTTTGCAGACTTCCAATAGGTATTGTTTTTCTTTTTTTACCGACCTAGAATTTGGGTCAAATAATTTTTTATTCATATTCAGCTGTCAGATTTGGGGAGGTTGTCTGGAGTGCAATAATAAAAATGGAAACACATTTTTCCACCTTTTTTTCCGGACACAAGGAAACTTGATAGAATCTTCCCCCATCACAGAAAAGGTAAATGCAAATTTTTTCACTTGTCCATTCCAAACAGATTTTCTACACTGTATTTTTTTAATAATCACCTAGGCTGAGTCATTTTAAGATACAGCATGACATCCAGCAAAATAATTGGAAATAACCTTTAGGCCCCAGCCTTTTTTGTTAGTCCACCTGTGTTTATTTTGACAATATATTATTATATTGTTTCTTCTTTTTTTATGTGTCAAAAATGCAATTACATTTTTTTTTTATTAAGTCGGTCTAGTCAGCAAAAAATCCATGTGAAATTAGTCTACTAATTGTCATTTAGTCATCTTAATATGATTTTAGAATATTACTTTGACTAATATGATAATCAATCAAATCTCTCTCTGTATCTCTCACAGCAGCTAAACTGTCAACAAAAGTGTCTTCTGTGTCTTTTGTGTATCCAGTAAGACGTCAAAACCATGATAAAACTTCACATGTGACAATGCACGACCCTGTCTCGTCCCCCGCCCCGAAAGAACCACACGAATCAGACGGAGCTGCTTAAACATTTTCTTTTTTTATTCAATCTTTTCTGCTCCAAACCAGGAATGTACCAGTTTGTCCCTCTCTTTGGAGGTGTGTGACGGGACAGAGCGGGGGAGGGGGGCACAAGGGGGAGAGGGGTGAGGGCTGTAAGGGCATAAAGAGAGAGGACTCATGTGGAGCTGTCCCGAATACGAAAAAATCCTAAAATGTCACACCGACACCGCCTGGAAACACTGCAAAAGAATCATAAAAATCCTTGAATTTGGGAACATTAATCTGATGTGAGTAGTTAGGACTTTATTTTTGTGTGTGATTTTGTTTCCATTTTCCCACATAAACTAAAAACAAAATGGTATTACTGCATTGGTTGAAGCATTTCTCTAGAGGGTATATCTCCAAAAAGCAGAGGTGGGTAGTACTCAGTCACAAGTACTTAAGTAACTTTTTGCAGACACTGTACTTATTAGAGTAGTCATCATGCAGTACTTTTTATTTCTATTTGAGTAATATTGGACTAAAGTATTACTCTTACTTGAGTAAAAATAATAGTTACTTATGCCACATTTTACATTTTTAAATTACAAAATCTTCATGTTGATCTAAAATATCGGTAGCATGTGTTCCGTGCCCCTTTTTCTTCAGGCATATATATTTTTAATACATTTTATTGTATTTTATTTGGAAATATTAAGATTTTCACTTTATTTCAAGTTGTTTTTATATCACAACTGAAACATAAATCAGAATTGTATTCAAACAGTAACTCGCAGTACCTCTCCAGGTACTTTTTTGCTTCTAACTGAGTATTTATTTGGGTCACAACCTTTTACTTTTTACTGGAGTAAAATTATTTCAAAGCAATGTTACTCTTGCTTGAGTAAATGTTTTGGCTGCTGTACCCACCTCTGCCAAAAAGTAGGTTGCCGGTTCGAATGCCAGGCCACTGTCACTATCTCCGGTGTTTTGTGTTTTGTTGTGTCTTTTGGCAAGACACTTCTCCCCAGTTAGCCACTTGTGATGGGAAGGGAATCAGATGCCAAATCTGCAAAATGACAGTGTGACTGGCTTTCTGTGATTAGCCATGACAATAAAGTGAGCAGATGAAAAATTATTTTGTCTTTAAAATAAAAATGTACTTCAAACCAGCCAAATGTATTAAAACGTAGAAATGGTCCAGACCAGTGGTTGTCAGTGTTGAGATTTTTTGTTAATGTTTTCAAGTATTTGATAATCATCTTTTACGAACAATACTTGGGAAAAATGGAAAGTGTCTTTTCATCAAAATACATTTTGTGCTATACAGGGTCATGTCGTAAAAACCTCTAGTAAAAACAAGTACAAGCTACTCAAACCCATTAGTATTCTGAATTCAAACGACTCCAATTTGAAGTATTTATTTTTCCCCTTGCAGTGCAGGGTCGACTCGGTTGTTGGCACAAAGAGACACTCACATCGACACGCACACGCTTCCACCAACCCCCCGCTCGAATTCTTTCAGTTTTTCAAAAAGACAAAAGCTGTTTGAAATCATGAAAAAAGGAAAAAGTACCTTCTATAGCGCCAACCAGTCAAAAGGACAAAAAGAGCTACAGACGCCATGGAACTGAAAATAAGTCCAAAGTAAAGGGATGTACTGCAACAAAAATATGTTTCCAGCGGGTTCAGGAAGTCTTCATACCCCTCTGTTTAATACTTCGCTGTTATGTTGAGGTCTGATAATGGTTCTTTTTAATTTGATTCTCAATCAACACTACTATACTACTGGGTTTAATATTTGTTGTCTTTGCTCTGAATTCTTTTGCCAGTTCTAAACTTTACCTTTTAGTGTAGAACTTTGGCAATAGCAAAGAAACATATATGATTTTATTATCAGACTGCATAATAATGATATAGAAGATCGTTTAAAGTGGTTTGAAAACTGTCTTAACCCACTGTAACCATGAGTTAAAATAGCTTGAATTCAAAGAGGTTCACGTTGCCGTTGTGTCTCTTGGCAAGATTTGCAGCAAAGGTTTCCCAAAAGGTAGGCATCTGAACTAGGTTATTTAGAAATGTAGAGATTGTGCCTCTCACCCAGGAGGTTTAGTTCAGTTTGACGTTATTTTTCCTGGGGCTGCAAACTTTAATTATTAGCCTTCCTGTGGGTAGGACGTCGACCTGTCATTACCGCCGACCTCTTTACCCTAAAACCTGCTTCCATCCTATTGTCCTGATCTGGGGTGAGTATCCTGTTGTTTTCTGGCATCGGCTTGTTTAATGATTTACTGTCCCAAGCTGAGGGGGTTGCCCCGGTGTGTACATTAGCATGACCACAGCCATGCTGTTGTTTTGGTTTGGGACAGAGAAGCCAATTACACCCTAGTAGCGGTAGCCCGTTTTTGGCCAAGTGGGATACAAGCCACAAACGTTCTGCAAATGTTAGCCTTGTGTTTCAGCAATGCCCATTAGCCACACACAAGTGGCTGCTGTGAGTGAGAATGTTCCTCTTTCCTCTAGTGTAAGATCAATAGGTCAATTATCTATTATATGTATTAATAAACTGAAATGGAAAATATGAAACAAGGATCACTGGACTTTCTACACTAAATATCCTCAGGTATATGACTCAGGTTATTAGATTACAATAATATAAAGATCAGTGTTTCCCATCCAGGGGTACAGGGACCCCTAGGGGCACACGAGCCCATAGTACAGGGTACGTTCATATATTTCAGATCTAGAAAGAACAGTATTATTTTAAAAGAAAATAAAAGTGTGTTTTTGCAGTATTTTTAACACAATACACAATTGGTTACCAATAAATCGGAGCAAGTAATTGGCTGCACCATCCAGTTTGGAATCATAAATCGAGTTCTAAAATTATTATATATATATATAGGTGAAGCATTCACTTAGAATAGTCGGTTAACGTTGTGTGTCTAAAACAGGTATTGCGTATTTTATTTATTTTATGAACTTTTGTAATTATGACATCAACCTGTCCAGGGTCCGCCGGTGGAAATTAGCATTTTTGCTACAACCTGGCACATGACATCTCTTCTCTCTTAGACTAAAGTTGTGTGTGCAATGTCCCTGATCAAATAAAGAAAAACTGAAAGTGAAAGTATCGCATGTTTGGAATCGATACCCGATATCGTATTTTTTCCAGTATCGGATTGGTGCATCCCTACTACCACTTTGGCACTTGTTTTTGCCTAATCTGCCTCACTAAATCTGCCTCACTAAATCTGCCCCATTCCTGCTCAAAGAAGGATACACAGACACTTTCACAACCTGGGGCCCACCCAGTCCAGATCACTACCTTTTGAAAGCCTTTATGGTTTCAAACAAACAAGGATCATCTCTGAATTCAAGTGTTTTTTTTTATCCCATGTTGCAGGTGACGGCGGTGACAGAATCGTGGGCGTTGCGGGAGGGTAGAATTTAAGTACCTTGAGCAATGTTTAAATAGACAGACTTAACAGCACATAGAAAAATTACAACAATGGCCGTCTTACTAAACACCGGTGTTTCTAAATTACAACTCAGCTTCCCCATGGTACAAAACAGAACGACTTTCATGTGAAAAAACAGACAAAACATGTCTTTAAGGTAAGGTCCGGGTGTACACAGAACGAACGTCACTTAGGCAATCCGGGTAGAAAGACCACTACACGTAAGCAATGTGAGGAGAACACAAACAAACAGTATTAGGAATGGACCTTCCGCCTCGGCGATGGGGGGGTGTGGTGGTGGTGGTGGGTGGCTCTTCCAAAACGGGTCTGCAACATCCAGGCCTCACGAGTCCGTAAGCGATGGCGAACAAAGGCAAGGCGACCGATCCCGAAAGTCTCCGAAAATCAAGTTACAACCCACTTCCTGTCGTTGCTCCTTTCAACCTGTCCAGACCGAGTCAGCCGCAGAAACGTCACTCTTTTGTGCAATTCCGTCAATAGGAACTCTGTATTCGTTTGGGTTTTTTTGTTTTTTTGCTTTCCAAACCCCCCTTTTTACCCCCCGACCTCCGCCAAACCTCGCTGCACGTTCCGTTTTTGAAAATGAAAAAAAAAAGAAGCTCGCGAAACAAACAAATCCTTTCATAGATGGGTTCTACCTCGACACTTTTTCCACAAGATCTAAACATCCAAAAAACTATGGCGTAGTACAAGAAGCTATAAAAATATACACGGGGCCGAGAGACCCCGGGCTGAGGAGGAGAACCTTTTTGTCGGGAAAAATGGAACGACAGGTCGACTAACGGAGATGGAACATGTTTGCTCCAGGAAACGACGAAACCAAAACGACTTGAGGGCAAAGCAAAGAGATGAATGTGACGATAAGAAAAATAAAATAAAAAGTCGATATTCATATATATAATCTAAGTGTCGATAGTGATAAAAAAAAATCTCACTCTTTTCGTTTATGCTCGCTATTTAGTATTTTGGTTGTTTTTTTTTGTTTTACTTTTTAAGACAATCTAAAGAACACAAGCACTCGCAGCACGCACGACACCCAACGCGCCGGCACGCACCCACAGTCACATGTACAAGAGTCCGCCCGCCCGCCCGCCCGCCCCCCCACCCCAGCCTGTGCCCGGTCTTCTCGGAGAAAACCAAACGACGACGGCAGAGTCCTGACAGACACGAGTGAGTGGGCCCGGGTTGTTTTTTTTTTTACGACTGGCCCGTCGGAGCTCCGGAGGGCAGGGGGCTAGGCAGGTTCTGGTTATAAAGTGGTGCTCAGCTAAGTGCCCGTTCCGGAAACATTCGTCTGCGCCCCAGTGCCAGGTAAAGTCGCTATAAAAAGGCTGGCACTGGAGGTTCATCTGAAGGATTTTTATTTATTTTTTACGGGGCAGAAAGGGGCCCGCACCCCTAAAACAGGGCAGGCCGCAGACCGCTGCCCGCTGCTGTGTTAAATCCGGAGGTTCGGGGTGTGCAGGAGTCCGGTGGGAACCCCGGGAAAGGCAAGTGATGCTTTCATTCTAAAGTGTGGACGGGCTGAGGGAACCCGGCCAGTCCAGACGAGGTCCTCATACTTTGTAGTAGATGTTGGCGGGACTCTGCGGGGGCATCTCCTGGACTATGTAGACCGGGTGTCCGTAGTCCCCGCTGACCTTCTCGTAGTGCGGGCAGTAGGCCGAGTCCGAGGTCCGCAGCGGGATGATGATGTCGCTGGGCTCCGAGCCGTTGTTGTTGGAGCTGGAGAGGGCGCCCGCTCCTCCCCCCCGCTTGGGGCTGGTGAGGGAGGACAGGGAGAGAGGCGGGTGGTGGGTGTCAGAGTGCTTGGCGTGCCGACGTCGGTAGCACACCACGCAGATGACGGCGGTGACCAGGAGGAGGAAAGCCGAGCCCCCCGCGGCACCGGCGATCACGGCGATGTTGGAGGCCGCGATCGGCCCGTTACCCCCATCCTCCAGGGTCCCTCTGGGCTGAGTGCTGTTCCCTGAGCCGCCTGAAACACACAGAAGCACGCAGGATTTTGACTGTAAATAAAAGAGTAGATTATTTAGTTTATTTGGGCTGCAAGATTGTTATTAGTAACAACGATGTTCCCAAAGAGAGTTGGCAGAAGATCACTTATAAATGCCTACCCCCTCATACATTAACAAACATAGCTGTTGACTTTCATTTCATTTCATTGATACAATTCCTTAGTTGATAATGACTACAATGTTTTTTTTAATGCCAATAAGTCATACAAATCCATCCATCCATTTTCTTCCACTTGTCCGTTGCCGGGTCGTGGGGGCAGCTGTTGGAGCTGCACCAGCCCCTATGGCTCCTCCTGCAGGTGGTGGGTCCACAGAAGGACGGCCTCATGGTTCTAACCGGGCCTGTTGGTCTCTCATAAGGAGCTTCACCCATTCACTCTCTCATTCATACACTAGTGTGCGCAGACACTGGAGGCAAGGAGGGCGAAGTGTCTTGCCCAAGGACACAACGACAATGTGCACCTTCAGGAGGCAGGATTCATGAGACGACCCGCTCCACCATCTGCGCCACCGTCGCCTCATACGAATTGTTTTAGTAAAAGCTTTGTTCCCGCTGCCCTTTCCTTGATGAACAAGCGGGGGATCTAATCGCCCCAGACACGGCTTCTTATCTTTGTTCCTGTCCAGTGGCTTACATTTCTGTTGTATCTTTAGGCACATCCTGTTAGTATCAAGCAGATTTGTATAATATTTTTTCTTGCTAGCTCTTAATATAGTTACCAATTTGTTTTTGTATCTCTTATATTTCATTTCATTTTTAGATGATCTATTTCTTAAGAATTGTCTGTACAGTTGATTACACTATGTCCATTATCTACATCACTATGGCCCAACACACACATATAGCAACAACATACACATAACATGACATGACAGTGGGGAGCTTTACGGGGGTGTGGCTTATGTAAATGAGATGTAAATTAGCCCTATTGTTATTCTCAACAGCAGAGAGAGGTGAGAACTGCCCAAAACTTCATTTTATTTTTTTTCAGCCCTTTGGCCTTTTTGGAATTATTAACTTCAAATCGCCGCTACGTCTCCAAATATGATCAGATTTCCATGTGTTACACATCGTTGGAAAGCTTGGAGACGAAACTTTAACAATCTGTGAAAATCTCAAAATGCCCCAGAACTGACTTGCGTCCCTGGTTCCTGTGACTGGTCCCATATTTTCAGCTGCACATGTGGAAAGTGACCTCGCAGGCATTTTAGAAATGAGGAATTGTGGATCCCTAGTCCTAAACTCAAGTTTTTTGGGGAACTGTCTTTAATTTTTGACGCACGAGCGGGAAACTGAAAGCCTCTGGGAGTCACTGTTGTTACTTACACTACAAAGCACCAAGGCGAAGGTCTCCAAAGCCGTTTCAAACGCCTGAGTAAAGCATAATATGGAGCACCTTTCAAAGCGGTAGTGCCAATTTCTCTGCCAACACAGCCCTGGATTGGTGGGATTGGCCCATCGTTATTCGGGGCACATCTCCCCCGGCCGTGGCTCTCTTGCTCCGTGGTTGAGTCAGACTGGAGGTTATTGTGGCGATAATAACCGGCACTCCGTGGCCCGGCGCAGGTGGGCGAATCAAACGGCGAGAGGAGTCCTGCGGCGCGGCGGCGAGGAGGAGCTGCTAATGCCTCACCTCCGCTTCTGCTCCTGCCTACGCTCACCCACCCAGCGCCGCGGGACGGCCGTGTCCGCACGCCGGCCAAAGACATTTATATTCATTACAGAGGGAGAGGTCTGTGTCTCTGCTTTTCAGGGCCGAGAGACTGAAGGCACAGCTGCTGCACGGTATATCGCCAAATCAACGTTAGCGCAGTGAAAACGGGCTGGGACGTTGCACTTCGATTTTGTTTTGACCCAATTTGGAGGAAAAATTGAGTCACAGAAATACAATAGACATTATAAACGTCTTAGGCTATTGTACTTGTTTTAGTTTGATAGGCAGCAGAGCACCCAAAGGAAAACCACACTACACAAACTCACTGCAAAGTCATCTTAAAATAAGTTACGTTTTCTAATTTGAAGAAATCTGTCCATATCTTCAATGAAGCTTCTTGAGTCATTCTCTGTAGCAGACACTCCAACTACAGAAGACAACTCAAGAACCTTCATTGAAGATGGACAACGCCTGTACGACTGAGAGCCTACACAGACATGGGGCAGGATATTTATACTTAAATTAAGATAAAACACCTACAACAGTTTTATTTCAAGTACATTCGTTTTTTGCGGTGATTCCTTTCATCTTAAGTTAAGTGTAAATATCTCGCCCCAGATTACTTTGAAGAATTTCATAAAGAGAACATCGGTGCAGCTGTTAATCCCGTGGCTGGATCCATCAACCTTTGGGGTTTTATTGCAGTCAGTGGCGCAGGCAAAAAATGTAGGTAAAAAAAAAAAAAGGATTATATTAGTTTCATATATATCCTGATAGAAAACGTAACATCATCTCTGAAACGCATCAAGAGGGGCAGTCTAAAGGTTTTCACAGTCTCCTGGCCTAAACATCATTGAAGATCTGCGGACAAACCAGGAATCTCTCAGCCCTGGAAGACTTTTGTAAAGAAGAAAGGGCTGAAGTCCCTCAAACTAGAACTGAAAGACTTGTGGCTCCTAGAAAAGCCTTTAATTTTTTTTTTTTTTGGAGATCATTTCGTCTCCCTCACACTTCATTCCTCACAATTATCCTTTTACGTGCCCTCCCCCGTGAGGAGGGGGGCAGGGGGTCGGGGTTATGATTAGGGTTATGGAAAGGCACGTGTGATGTAAGTTGTGTTTCACTCACACAGATCTCACACATATTTTTTTAGAAACTAGAAGGTCTTGGCTTTCAAATGAGCTAATCCACTGGCATACAGGCTGTAAGCTCTCGGTAAATCTTTACAATACGGGCCAGTAATTCTGTGGTACTTACCGTGGTTATTAATAGTAATTATGAGGTACTTCTTAAGTAATTACAGTGGTACATCCTAGGAACGTATAGTGGTACTTAAAGGATACTATAGTGAGAATGACTTAATATGTACTGCGATACTTCTAGATACAAACAGTGGTAACTCTCAATAATAAATGTGGTACTTCTTTGGTATTTACTTTACCGTACCACATTATTATCTATTAATGTATCACTGTATATGTACCTAGAAGTACTACTGTAATTACTTAAGATGCACCACATAATTACTAGTAATTACCACTGTAAGTACCATGGACTTACCGGAATTTAGTTTAATTCATGGAATGGCCATTTTCCTGTTAAACCATCTCCTGCACACGGAGAGTTGTATTTTCCTCAGAATGATATTTCACAAAATTGGTAACGTATTCAAAGAAAAGGGACGGCAGTGGTGAAAGTGAGTGAGTTTTCCCAATGATTGCCAGTGATCGAGATTGATTGATCGATTGATTGATTGTGCAGCGCTATCTGATATTTGTCTGACGTTCCGAGCTCTGCAGAGGAGGCATCAACCCTCAGCCCGCCCGTGTCTCGCTCTCAGCCCATTCTTCTCGCCGGAGACATGCGGAACTAAAAGCTCCACAGACGATCCCGCTTACACTCCCTCCATCTGTCGCCTCCTCGCTCTAAAACTGGGATATTCCCCCCCCCCCCCGTTTTCAGTGCGCGTACGTAATCCCCTCAGATCCTCTTGAGCATTACCTGAGTTTCGGTTGTTAGAGCGCGGAGGTGGGTCCTGTTTTTTGGGGGGCAAACCATATGGACCTAAAAACAAAACAAAAAATGAAAAAATGTAAGTGTGGGCTGATGATCGTTCAACCAGGAGAGAGTTCAAGTGGGACACATCATGCAGAAACCCAGCCTCAGGGCACTTCTGTGGGGGACATTTTTACGTGTCAAACTACTTTTTAGGGTTTGTAGTGTGTTGTACATTCATTTACTTTAGCTTTAAGTGGTTAAACGTTTGAAAAAATTAGGCCGGACAAAGTTAAAGCTTTAACTCACAATTGTTAGTGCATTAATCATGAATTAAAGTGACAGTCTGTAAGTTTAAATGGTTTACAAATGTAATAGAATGTGTTCAATTGAGCGCCTGGGTCTGAAATTTGACGTGACATAAGTAACATGAAATAATTATATGTTTCATAAAGCCCCTCCCTTTGCTGTTTTCAGATACTAATCAGAATCCCCGGGCTGTCATTTTGACCAATGAGAGGAGCTTTTCCCGTGAACCAGCCTGTCAGGTCCAATAAGAAGGGAGGGGGAGGGGCTTAACGGTTTACTTTTGAAAATTCTGTTCCTGCTCTCCTCATTCTACAAACTAGCTTTCTGGTTAAGGGAAGGAAATCGATGGTTTACTTCCAAATTTCACTGTATCTCTCCTCACTCCTCAGAAACACCACTACCAGGCTGGACCACTCCGTTCTGCATGACCTGTCCCGGGTGTCAGGCCCGAGTGACGGGCGATGAACAGCTTATTGAGTGGACTTCGGCGCTTGGACCTCGGCGGGCCCAGGCGTCGGGGATGTGATGAATGGAGGAGGAACGTGGATTTGCTTTAGGATGGATGCGGTGAAGAGGAGGAGATGGAACGGCTCAGTGTGTATTACAGATAGAACAGAAACCCAAGAGCAAAGCGGAAAAAAAAACCTCTGTAATGATGTCTGTCAAAGCTTTATTTCCACTCTAAATGAAGGCATCAAAGTGGCGACATACGCTCTCAGTAATTATTAGAGTTAGTACCCACTCAAGTTCACAAGCAAAGTGTTAAATAGCATGAAATAAATGAAACTCCCTGTGTTTACAATGACGGGGATATTTAGTTCCTGGTTGAAATGGAAAAGAGTTTGGGGGGAAAATTACAGAAGCTGAGGTTGGCAGACTAAGGGCCCATTCGTAGTGAACTGTGGCAAACAAATTAGCTTCTTTTGTGCAGCGCGCCTAACCCCGGTTTGCCCCAACACAAACTGAACTAAAAACTATAAAGGGAACAAATGAACGACCTTCTCTGTTGCTAAATACATCCTCTAAGTCTTTCACACCTCCTCAAACTGGGATTTCTCGCTAGTTGGCTTCCGTCCGCCGTCCTTAAATTTGTCAATAAGCGTTGGGAGTAAAACAGGGTCAAACAGAAGAAGCAAAACGTTCCTAGAAAATGTCTGGTTCTTGTCAAGTGACGAAAGCTCATGATCAGACAAAAGGTTGTAGATGACCCAGTTCTCCTTTTGCATTGTTGAATCTTAAAAAGGTTCAAAGTAGAACTTCAATATGCAACAAGAAGAAATGGGAGTGGGACAAACAAAAAAGTGAGCTGCCGTCGGCTTCAATAACGGTCCAGGATCCTCCGGGCCAATCGGATCCTCAGTGCTGGGGACATTTGTTTTGGGCCTTCTACTTGACTTCTTTGTTCCATAACCCTCAGGATCTATTCAGAAATTCTAAATGACTGTTTTACGGCGGCCGACCTCAGCAGTGATGACACACTGTCGCTCGGTCTCACGCTTCCACAACTGTTTTCCGTTATAAACGATGTAACTGGATGATTAAAAAAAAGCACTTGGGTCAGAGTAAAGTTCGTCCTCTGCATTTGAGCCATCTTTCGCCCGCCGCCTGGGGACTTGTCTCCAGACGTGGGAGCCAGGCTGATGGTCAGTATCACCTGGCTGGAGGATTCATGTTTTTAGTGCTGGGGAAACCGGAGGAAATGGTCAATGTCCTCAACTTATACAGCGCTCTTCTACCTTCATCAGGCCCAAAGCGCTTTACTGGAAAGGAACCACTACCCATTCACTCTGTCATTCGTACACTGATGTACGCAGACACGGGGAGAACATGCAAACTCCACAGAAAGGCTCCGTCCAGGTGGGAATCGAACCCGGGACCTTCTAGCTATAAGGCACAAGCGCTAACCACTGCTCATTACCGACTTGTATTGATTATTTATGATGTTTAACCTTCCAGTGACCCGGCGGCTGTACAGGTGATTAGCTTGGCGTCTTTACTTTCCATCCCGACGCTCCAGGACCAATTTTATTTCAAGTTTTTTTAGGGTTCCTGGTAGGTTTTCTTGATGGAATGTAAGCGTAACCATGGAGACAGCTCCATCAGCTGGGAAAACCTACCGAAAACCCTTGGTCCTGGAGATGCAAAGTAAAGGTGGAATGCTAACCATACATATCCATAGAGGTCAAATACGCATAATACACCTTCAGGTTTGAAACGAGCTTAGTCTCTGCAAAGATATGACTTTGACTAAAGCATTAACCCCCGGGGAGAGCGCTAACCACTCTGCCACCGTGCCGCATTGCAGGGACCTGTTCTTCCGCTGTAGCTGACGCGATGACAGACGGAGCTGTAGCGTGTGATTGTGACAAAAACACAGTCAGTACGAGGACGGGGGCAGATGAGCAGACTCCCTCAGCCCTATCGGAGCCCAAATCAGCCGCGGCGAAGCGTATTTAGACGACAAACAGGCAGGCGTGACCTTTCCGCAGAGGCGCGCAGAGGAGGCAGGCTCCCACAGACCTGCCAGCAGCAGCTCAGCCCCGGCCCAGACGAGAGTACGGCAGCACTCACCGGGGCGCGGCACCAAAACCTCGATTCCTGTTAGCGTGTCCATTAGCAGCGACTCCAGTGTAGAGCGACGGAAGCCCAATGAGTGTCATCTCGGAGTTATTGTTTGTCCTGGGATGTCGAGGATTCTGTTTAACCTCCTTAAACCCCCCACCAATTTAGGCTTTACCTAAATTTAAAAGCTTCTGGACTGGAGAGCCACAGTGTTTTTGTCTTCTTCTATGTCATGTTTTTGTTGATTTTTGTTGCTTTTTTTAATTGCTTTTAGATTTGGATAAAGCCATACCAGAGAACATGGGCTTTTTAAAGTGCACGTGACAGGTTTGTATTCCTTAAGTAATTGTGATTTAGTTCGACGATATTATCTGTTTTAAGTGATAGTTTCATTACAGTGAAGCAGCAGCTTAATGAAGAAAAGTTGGGAAGATTAATGAATTAACTAATGACATCGAGGGAAAGTTCCACTCATTTTTCACATAGAAATAATAGAAATGCCCACACTTTGTTAGCCTTCAAAGGACCTGATTTAAATTGAGCGTGCTATGCCCATACAAATGAATAGGCGCAATATTAGACTATGGCGAGGTCTTTATCATTAACGTCTTATAAGATGAAGTGACCATTGGACGTGTATCAGACCCACAAAAAGCAGAAACTTGACTGAATTCGAGTTAGCCTTTAGCTCAGAGGAGGCTTTTAGACGTTAATTTGTATCTAAAGTAAAATCTCCAAAGGTCTGCACATTCATTGATGATTTCTAACGAGGCTTTGACCTAAATGTGGTCGATGGGTCGACAGCATCTGAAAACCTCTGGCTCGTTCGTCATATGCTATGTCTGATGGCTAATGCTAACGGCTATAGGAAAAATACTTTGAGCAGGCTAACGGACTAGCCGACTTGCTAACTGTCCTCAACGCCGCTTCTCCCGTATTATTTCTATGATTTCTCATTGATACAACATGGTCGGCACGGCAACAGTTTCAAAAACGTTCACCTCTACGTATGTCACTTCCTGTCAGTGCCCAATAAGGAAGTGGGACAATAAGCGTGACAACAAATGTCAAATTAAAGCTAACTAGGTCATGTTTTTTTATTTAATATTTTTATTTATGTTTTAGCAAAATGATTTTGTTGACTTTTAACACTTTAACCCTCTTTACTCACATTACTTTACCACATGCCTCAACCGAGAGCATTTTCTCCAGTTCGGCTTTACCCAAATCTAAAAACTCCTCGACTGGAGCTTAGGTTAGCTTAGGTAGGCCAGTGTAACGCCTCATTTGAAAGCTAAGACCTGCGAAACTCATCTAAATTGAGCTTTTGTCCTTGCAATGTTGCCGTCACATGTTCGTCACCTGTTTGTCACTTTATTGCCATATTTTTGATACATTTTGTTTTTCTTTCGTGGCTTTTATTGATCACTTTTTCACTTTTTTATCGTCTCGTTTTCATCGCTATCAATGAATCCAATCAGATCTAACACTTTAGAAATGCTTTAGAGGAAACGTTAAGAACTTACAACCCCCCCCCCCCCACACACACACACACAGTCCCAGCCCCCCGAGTCCAACCATTCCCTCCTCTTCACCTTGCTATAGACCAGGATAAGCGTGTGGACGTGTTGGACTTACTTTGCCCCACTTTGAGGACCACCTTCATGCCCTGCGTGGCGCACACTCCGCCCCTCATGCTGTCCAGGCCTTGGCGCGTTCCGTCCGACGTCGCTGCACACACAAAAACACACACCGGTCAAGAGCAGTTCTATTTCTAACCTGCTTTGTTTTTTACTCTCTTTCTGTTCTTTACAAAGAAGCCCGTCTGGATCGTTCGGCTGGAAATTTGCAGGAAAGAAGTCTCCGAAAGGAACAACGAGGTTTGACAAAAGAGTTCCCTCAGTGAAGGTCACAGTGAGCTGGGCTGATACTTCAGACACTTTTCAAAACACTGGATGGCACCGTCAGATGATTTAGTAACTGTTTCCTAAACAGGACCTAGCTGCGGTCCCAGGTCTGGGCTCCTCAACATGCCCAAACACATTGAGTGCACAGATGACATTTTAAAGGATGTCACAGTGGTTCACGTTAGGGCTGAACGATTAATTGCATTTGCAATTTTATCGCGATATTACACAACGCGATTTCATAATCGCAGGGCACGCGATTTGGGAAGTAAATAGAGCAACGAGATATGGCAGCAAAGTCCGCTCCGTCGCGTGCTTTTGTTTACGTCTCAGTCTAGTTAAGGTGCGCGGTAGATTGTGGATGTACAGTGAAAATATCAGCTTTTATCATGCAGCCACCGCGAAGGAATATTGCTTTTCTCCGTTAGCATTGCGTTAGCCGCAGCGCTAATCACGCCGTTCCGTCGCCGCTACGACACGCTCTGGTGATCACAGAAACTCCCTCACCTCCGGATTCACACGCCTCTGCCTCCACAGACATATATAGGTGAGTCTGTGCTGATTGTAAAAAGTAAAGAGTCGTTTGTGGCTCAGTTTAGGGGGCTTATGTTTGGGAATGTTGTGGATAAAGAACTTCTCTCAAAAGCATAATGACGTTTCATGACCATTCAGTATCTGCGGAGGCCATGTGCCTTTATTTACCTTTGCATCTACCGCATATCCGCTCCGTAGGTCGTACAGACGCTAGATATAAACACTAAACTGCTGTATGAAAAGGGTTGGTAACTAGGATCCGAGGCAGGAGTCCGTGTCATGTCTTATTTTGCTGAGGAAATGTGCTGTTTAAGCTGAAATGTCACTAAATGGCTGCGAGTCAAAGATACGCGTCTGTGTCTGGCACCTCATGTCCCGTCTCCTTGTGTCAGTGTTCTTCTCTTTCTTCATATTGTCCAAAGTTACGTCCCAAAACCAAAATGCTGCTCTTAATTCCACTGTGATTTGGCGTGTGCTCCATCTGGCCTCTCCGTGTCCATCGATAACACGCATCTGAAGTACTACGAGTCGCAGCTCAGACTGGGATTTGATTGGCCGAAATAATAAAGTACTATTTAATAAATTAAATAGCTTATTTTGTATTAATTGGGAGTTTGATTTCCTAAAACTTTTCCAACTAGTTAAAGCAGACGTTTGTTCTTACTTTCCTGCACTTTAGTCTGGGTGATGTTACTGACTGGATCAGTGAGTTATTTTTTTTTCATATCTATATAATTTAGCATTTATTTATAGACTGTACTGTTAAGTTCAGACAGTTTAAGAAGTGCAGTCCACACACATTTTGAATAGGTCAAGCAACAATTTTGTTGCAATTTTCACTTCAAATATTGTTTATTATGAAACAGGCTGATTTATTGCTTGTGTTAGGTGAAAAATACATGAGAAGAGGACCTTGCAACAATAATCGCATATTTAATCGCAATCGCAATATTGAAGAAAAAAAATCGCAATTAGATTATTTCTCAAAATCGTTCAGCCCTAGTTCACGTTGACTATATAATAAGGCACATCTAAAAAAGCATTTGCAAAAACAACTTAATAATTAATAATTATGAACTAAGTGCAAATAAATATGAGGAGTCCATGATGCTAAATGAAGAGGCATATCTGAAAAGTATCGGTTCATTTCCATTTGGAAAACCGCCTTCGTTGGACCAGAAACAAAACAATAAAAACAAAAACTTAACTAAATCTTGCTCGCACAACCCTCCCAGTCATCTGAAAAGAGAACTTACAAGGTTGTACAAGGTTTTCCAAAAGAGCCTGCAGGTGAAGTGGTTATTGACCTTAATGCTATTGGCCGATACTGTAGTTCCAGTCGTTAGGGGCCTTGAAGGAGAAAGACCTCCTCTCTCCGCATAGAGGGAATAATAAAGGAAAGATATTCAGAGTGTCTAAGGGAGTAGGTTGTTGAAGATGGAACTAGAAGACATTTTACATACGGAGGAACATTGAATTAAACACATTTGAAAATGACACTGTGGTCTTTTGTGGGGCTGTAGCCAGTTAAGTTAACTGTATAATACACAGTGGTGCGTTCTATTGGGACATTTAAGAATGACGGTTTGAGGTGCACATCAGGAGTATTTTGGTACACTATGTCTGCATAGTCAATAATCGGCTAAATTAATTGCGTACTCATTTTCTTTGTTATTTGCAGTGTGAAACAGTTAGATGAACGGTTTAGAGGCATCAGACATGTACGTTTACTTATGTAATCAAAAAGTGCTTTGAAATGTATTTAACTGTGGACTCTCTCGTCATTGAAGAGCCATTATCAAAAGTGATGTTTATATTGGCTGAACGGAGAGAATGACGTGTACCAAAGAGCATATAGTTCGATTTGAACACATTTACATTTATCCAGTTTATTAGCCCATCATTTACTTATAAATACATTCTGAAATATCACCAAGCTTGTTTACTGTCGATGGTTGGTTTACTGATGGAGTATAAGCTGTGTGTGTCTGTGTGTGTTCTTGTAATTACGACATTGTGAGGACCAGTTTGAGTTTTTAAACCAACAGAGTGAGGACAGTTTTGGAAAGTGAGGACATTTTGGGTGGTCCTCACTTATTTGAAGGACTGTTTAAGGTTCAAGACGTGGTTTTAGGGTTGGGGTTAGAATTGGGTTTAGGGTTCAGGGTTAGGGTCTGGGTAATACATTATGTCTAGTGTCCTCACTAAGATAGAACTACAAGGATGTGTGTGTGTGTGTGTGTGTGTGTGTGTGTGTGTGTGTGTGTGTGTGTGAGCCTGAGATTGTGGGCGGGGCTAACAGGAGTGCTTTCCGAAGGACCGGCAGACGTGAGGCCCCCGGGCCAAAGACGCACTCGGTGACACGGCCCCCGTCCCCGAGTGAGAGGGATATTTATAGGTCGAGTCTCCGCGTCACAACGTTCACAACGAGAGGAGCGCCGCTGCAGATGACTCTCTCCACTATAGCTACAATAATCCTAAAACATGTAAACTAACACACAGTATGTGAAGAGGGAAAAAGAAAAAAAACAACACATTGGAGATAAAAGGACGTGGATGGAGTTTTCACACAGTGGCTCATTTTGAGTGTTGTTTCCCTAATACTGTATGTTAAACAAACAAACAAAAATCCATCTATTTAAAGCTGGTTCTATGCATAATTCAGATTTGGTCACTGAAAATATTTGCCACTTTTTTATTCAAAATTGGTCAAATTTTTTAATAAATTGACAGAAAACCTTTTCTCAGATTTATTCATGTTAAGCAAGAGTTTTAAATTGATATATCTCTAAATGTAGTTTCCCCCCCTCCTATTCACCCTTTAGGTCAGTTTTCACTCTTTGGGCCAGTTTGCTCTCACCAACTTTCTTGTAGACTCAAATAACATTCCTAATCTTCCTAATAAACGGTTTAAACATTGCACCAATCCAACATTTCTATTGGATAGATTAAGCATTTAAAAAACTTAACAGGAGAAAAAATAAAAGTGCTGAAAGTTTCCTCCACAAACCAGACGGAAACCCTTCGTTCATAAACAGTGTCTGAGGCGTCAGTAAAAGTGTGGGTCGTGATTGTGTCTCTGTGTTGACTGACTGACACCCTTCCCCCCCCCCCCCCCCCCCCCCCCCCGGTTGAGCGGATCTGTGGACGAGGCCGGGCTTGGCAGTCCCCTCACGTCGCCGCGTCTCCGTGCGGGACATGACCTGCATTTAGCTGCTCTCCAAAGTCACAGGGAGAGCTTTTATTGGAGCCATTTGAAACCACACACACAAAAAAGAAAAAAAAGAAAAAAAAGAAAGGGACAGTGGGGGAGCCGGCTGAGTAAGATAAAGTGTACGTTATTGTCCAGCGCTTCCATGTCCGGCTGGATCCCGACAGAAGAGGAAGACGTCTGTTTAGTTTTGTTGCGTGAACGGCGTGGGATAACGCGACACACAGTGTGATGGATGCCTCTACCACCACAATTTTGTGTTAGTATTGTTTTACTTAAGTTACAATGACAGTGCACATTATGTTATCATTTCTTTATTTGGACACTTTAGTTAGTTTTGGTTTGAATTGTTACTTACACTTGTCTTTGTTTGAGGTGCTGCAAAGACTGGCTGGAGGGGTTGGAGGCCATCTTAAAACCTCGGAGTGGACCAAGTCACAGTGAACTGAGGGGGAACACTAAAAGTTTATTTTGTTGTTTTTGTTGAACTTTTTATGCACTTATCATTTTGAGCCAAGTTGTAGTTTCGTTATGATGATTTTTTGCCCAGTTTAGTGGTTTGTGTTTGTGTTATACCTCCCTCTGATTACGTTATGGTTTACTCCACCCCTATTTAAGCAGCCTTGTTTCTTTGTTGCTGTTCAGTTTGGTTTGAGTTCAGTTACTGCTCTTTAATTTGGGCCCAGATTTTTGTCAGTTATAGTTTGCCTTATTTTTGTGAGCATTTGTTAATTTACAGATAAAATTATGTAACTTTCTCAATTTTTACCACCTTTGTCCCTGCCTTTTTATTTGGTCCATTACACACAGCATGCAATGTTTAGTTTGGAAAATAAAGGCTTTTTACGTGTTTGGATGCAGGAACATGCAGCTGTCGGATCATCATTACAGCAACAGGATGTAAACACTTCAGCAGAGGAGGCTAAATGATTTAGCCTTGACGCTAAAGGCTAACGTTCATTTGAGGCTAACAGATGATCTAACGGCACCACCGTCTGGAACTCATTTATTTGAAACAAACTCGGCTGGAGTTTTCTGTTGTTTTAAAAAAAAATCTTATTATATTATTAATTTACGTTAATAATGTGGACAGGAAGTAGTCGTTAACCAACACTGGCCAACAGGAAGTGAGCCCAGAACATTCTGTGCTTTGAGCTTATTTAGAATGTACTGAAAATAAGTATTCTTGAAATAACTGAAATAGTTAAATGTGGAATATCTCAATGGAGAATTATTATTATTGCAATGATTTTGAACTTTTCAATTCACATCCAGAGCTAAATGTGATAAGAAATGTGTTAAAAATGGCCTTCAGAACACCTAAACAACAAAGTATTTTCATTCCGTTATAATCCACAACTGCCATGTTCCATCCACCCAATCCAAAATGGCCTCCTTGACCCTGCACCTGCCGGGAGAAGGATGCTGCACGTGTGCGCCGGGAGCGGTAACGGCGGTAATGGCCGCCGACGGCTTCATCAATGCGTCATAGAGGCTCATAAAAACGCCATGTCAGATTTACGAGTGCGACTGTAGCTGCCGGAGCGCTGGGCGGGGATTCACGCCGCACACAGGGAAGAGGGAGGCCAGGAGCAGAAGTGCCTATAAAGAGGAAACTAAAACATCTCCCCACCCCTCCCTTGATTATATCTTTTGATCTTTGTCTTTGTGAAATAAGTCTGGCCTTTTTGCTTTTACCTTCCTGGTTATGTTTAGTGTGAAAAATCAGAAAGAAATCAGATTATATCCAAATCAGATCATATATATCCGATTATGCTGTTTATACTGGGAACGGAGAAGTGCAGAAATCAGATCATGCTCAGATAGCTGGTCTGCATGTCCTGATCCAGAGGCTGTAAATAAGGACGTGTCCTAGAGACTTTTCCCCATGGCCACACCTTTGCTAAACTCCGTGACCCTTAAAAGCTAAAAAAAAAAGTTTAAATGCCTGATATGTGTCCATGGTAACGGGTAACTGGGATTTTTCCCAGTTGTGTATATCACAACCTCCAACCTCAGAGCGTCCAGCTGAATACACTTGTATGTAAACAACACGGCTGATGCTCCTACCAAAGATCTGGCACATGGCCATAGTAATATGTTGGAATGGCAATACTGGCGGCCATCTTGTGACTGGCCCTTCTAACCCAGCGCAATGTCATCAAACGGAAACACCACTCATTTCCTTAAAACTCAACTTAATAGGAGGCACAGACTTTAGCTCCATTTGTTGATGGATTTTTCTCTGTCAAACACTTATTTATTTATATCAAATACAACATTTTGTTTCTTATTTTAAAACAGTATTTCTGTACTTTTTTAATATAACATGACCTATATTTCTTGAACATGGGACGGTGATAAACCGATCACAAAGGATGATCTCACATTCTGGCGTTGGATCAATGAAAATGTTCAAACTGGTTTTGCGTTGGTGGCATAAGGGTTAGCCTCGCCGGCCAGGCACAAGATGGCCGCCACGTTTGCCACATCAACAAGAGTTTTAGTAAATATCTTTGAATATTTACTTTTTACGGTTGGCTAATAAAATGCAAACATTTCTTCACACCAAAAATAATTCAAAACATGCTAAATAAATGTATAATGAAGCCTGCGACCGATAGCAGAATATATCAAACGTTTCAGTCCAGGTGTACGAGTTTGCCTGGAGCATCAGGTCCTGCACTGCTGGAACATGGACGGCTGTGAAGGAGGAGAGACGGAGGGAGCAGGTGCACCGAGTATAGAAGGGCTGGAATCCAACATGGCCGCACAGAAGGGGTCAGCCACGAAATGTCACTAATGGAGAATTGAAGTGAAGTCATTTGGTAGAAAAAAAAGGTGTTGTTTCGCAAAAGGGGGCAGACTTTGAAATATATTTCCTGACATGATGAGTCAGCTGACAGTGAATATTTGAAAGGAGCTTAACATTTGAGAGAAGACTGCAATGTGAAACGCTGAAGTGATACAAACGTCACATGCGCCGCAAATCAGAAAACCCGTCACAGCGTGGGAACAAACGCAGCAGTATTATTGAGAGTATGTGAGCTACTATGGGCCTTAGGCGGAGGATACCGTGGACACTTCAACGATTACACAAAGAGAGAAAATGAATTTAGTCTCCCCTTTAGGAGGCTTAAAGAAAATCTGACTACAGCTGAACTTGGTTTGCTCACATGAACGCAAGCACAAGTTCCCTTCCTAATTTGAAAGCTAAGAACCTCCAGAATCCAGCCACTGAGCTGTTCCGACTGGAGGCTGAGCTGGCACCGGAGCTGGGATTGAGGACGTTTATTTCCTCAGAATAACTGGAGCTCTGTCAGAGTGACCGTCAGGTTCCTGGTCTCCTCCCTGACCAAGAACCTTCTCCCCTGATGGCTCAGTTTGGACGGGCCCAGCTCCAGGAAGAGTCCCGGTGGTTCTGAACTTCTTCCATTTACGAATGATGGATGTCGCTGTGCTCTTCAGGACCTTTAATGCTGCAGCAATACTCTCTGTGCCTTCCTTAGATCTGTGCCTTCCTCAGAGTCTACAGACAGTTCCTTTGACTTTCAGGCCTTAGTTTCTGCTCTGCTGTAGGACCTTATAGAGAGGTGTGTTTCCAAATCAAGTCCAAACCATTGCATTTAGCACAGGGGGACTCCAGGAGGGCTGTAGATCAAGGATCAGTGAGAGCTCAGTGTCAGTGTGAATACTAATGCACATGTGATATTTCAGAGTTTTATTTTGAATACATTTGCAAAGCATTTTAAACCCTTAACCGAGCACATTTTCTCCAGTTTGGCTTTACCCAAATCTAAAAGCTTCTTGAAAAAAGCATGACGATAAAGTGACGAAAACACTGCAAGTTACAATCAGTTTTGTAGGCCTTAGCTTTCAAATGAGGCATTACACTGTTGCTCTGCAGTCGAGAAGCTTTTAGATTTGGGTAAAGCCGAACTGGAGAAAATGTGCTGTGTGCGTGCGTGCGTGTGCGTGTGTGTGTGTGTGTGCGTGCGCGTGTGTTTGGGCCTAACTGTTGCCTGTAATAGCCAGGTAACTTTGCCTGTGTGTGTGTGTTCTTGTAATTACGACATTGTGAGGACCAATTTGAGTTTTTCACCAACAGAGAAAGGACATTTTTTGGAAAGTGAGGACATTTTGGCTGGTCCTCACTTAATTGAAGGACTGTTTGAGGGTCAAGATGTGGTTTTAGGGTTAGGGTTAGAATTGGGTTTAGCTTAGGTTTAGGGTTAGGATTAAGGTTAGGGGTTTAGGGTTCAGGGTTAGGGTCTGGGTAATACATTATGTCTATGAGTGTCCTCACTAAGATGGAATTACAATTACTGTGAGTGTGTGTGTGCGCGCTCATGGCCCGCTCTCCTCTGTCTGAGCCCGGTGGAAGTGGGTCACCGTGCCCCTTCTGTCTCCCACAGTGTGTATTCCCCAGTCAGTCCCAGAATAAAGCCGGTCCCGCGCCCACTGACGCCGACATGGATCTGGGTTACTGCCCGAACCGCGGTGACCAGCTCCGTTCAACACGGGCAGAGGAACAACACCGAGAGTGAGGCGTCCAGCAGGCTGTCCCAATCCAAAACTGCAATTAGCAAAACACAAACAGAAGAGCTCTCTCTACAAACATGTTCTGAAATGATTCTTGTATTTTATATTTCATGTTTCAGTCTTCCCTCACGTTATGTATCTTGACTCTGAAGGCGAATAGGGAAACATTCTAAATTTAGAGATATAAATTTGGAACTTTTGCTGTAAATTACTGACATAAATATCAGGGGAAAATGTATTGCAAGTTATTTAATGGCTAAAAATGCCCCAAATGACCCATATTTCCAGCGATTTAACAATAGTAATGTCTAACACTTGTATTACGCTTTACAAGCTTGACAAGCCTCTCAAAGCGCTACACTGTACTCATGACTCTTCCCACACTCGGCAGCGGTACGCTTCTATTGTACTGGTGTTTTGCCCAAGTTGTCTGTAAATGTGAACCTTTTCTCTCAAAATGTAAAGAAATACATCAGCCTAGTTAAATTGTTCAAATGTAATATTGTAGCATACTTTTATTTATTTTTTACAGTTAGAAATGCACCGGAAACACTAAGAAATTTCTACAGTTTCCTAATCGCTGCTAACATGAATAAGCCTCTAAACAGACCGGGACAAGGTGCTCCATCTGTGAGTCAAGATTCAAGATTGTTTTATTTGTCAAACCATGTGACTGATTCGAAATTATATTTCTCTCATCCTTGATCGTGAAGCGGGGGGTGGGGGAAGAGGGGTGGGAGGGAGGGCAGGCAGTTCAGCTTCCCGATGGCCCTGTGTACGAAACTGCGACTCGACCTGGCCCGTAGATTCCGGAGTCTCCTCCCAGAAGGCATTACTCTGAAGAGACTGTGTGATGGGTGCGTAGGGTCCCTGGTGATTCTGACGGCTTTGCGGGTGAGACGGGTGGAGTACATGTCCTTAATGGAGGGGAGAGGAGCTCCACAGATCTTCTCCGCTGCTCTCACGATGCACTGGAGGCTCCTTTGGCAGGCGGCAGTGCTGGCGCCGTGCCACACAGTGATGGAGCTGGTCAGGATGCTCTCTATAGTCCCTCTGTAGAAGTTGCACATAACAGAGGCTGGGACTCTAGCTCTTCTTAACTTGCGGAGAAAGTAGAGACACTGATTACTTTTCTTGACCAGAGATGTAGTGTGCATGGTCCAGGAAAGGTTCTCTGTGATGTGCACACCCAGGAACTTAGTGCTGGTCACCCTCTCCACTGCAGCACCGTTGATTGTTAGAGGAGCATGCTGGACCCGTGCTCTACGAAAGTCCACAACAATCTCTTTGGTCTTCTCCACATTTAGAGAGAGGTTGTTCTGTGTGCACCACATGGCCAGACTGCTCACCTCACTCCTGTAGTTTGACTCGTCTCTGTTGTTGATGAGACCCACCACTGTCGTCTGCAAACTTGATGAAGAGGTTTGAGTCGTACTTTGGAGCACAGTCATGGGTCAGCAGAGTGAACAGGAGGGGGCTCAGCACACAGCCTTGGGGAGCTCCCTTGTTCAGTGTGATGGTTCTGGAGGACTTTCCGCCGACACGTACAGCCTGTGGTCTCCCCGTCAGAAGGTCCAGCAGCCAGTTGCACAGTGACGTGTTTATCACCAGTTTGTGTATTAGCTGCTGTTGGATTATAGTGTTGAATGCTGAGCTAAAGTCTAAAAACAGCATTCTAACGTAAGAGTCCTTTGTTTCAAGGTGAGTGAGGGCTGAATGAAGCGCAGTGGAGATGGCATCTTCAGTTGAGCGATTGGACCGGTAAGCAAACTGGTATGGGTCCAGGGTGGGAGGGAGAACAGACTTGATATGTTCCATGACGAGCCGCTCGAAGCACTTCATAAGAATTGGAGTGAGAGCTACTGGGCGGTAGTCATTAAAGCAGGAGGGTGGTGACTTCTTTGGCACCAGAATGATGGTGGTCGCTTTGAAGCACGTTGGGACCACAGCCTGCTGCAGAGATGTGTTAAAAATGTCTGTGAAGACCTCAGTGAGTTCATCAGCGCAACCTTTCAGTACACGACCTGGTATGTTGTCTGGATCCGGTGCTTTATGTATGTTGATCCTGCTCAGAGATCTTCTCACACTCTCTGGAGATAAGTACTTACAAATGTGCGCAATGATAGAAATAGAAAAGAATAGAAACATGTACAATAGGTCCCCCTCTGGGACCAGGACCCGCCTGAAAAAGAGATTCTTAATCTCAGTGGGACAATCCTTGTTAAATAAAGGTCAAAACAATATGTGTTTTTATTACAAAATACAAGGTACAGCTAACATGTACTGTGCCTTAGGGACTATGTTTTAAAAAATGTTGTCATTGTTGGCAGTAATTGCGGTCCGTCTCGTTGCAGCTGCTTCATGAATTTGTCCAAATGTCAGGGCCGGCCAATCCAATGTTTTTTTTCCTTTCTTATCGGGACAAGTGTCTTGCCTAGGGACACACGGGCTGTTGCGTGCGGCCCCCTGACACTGCCCCGGCCCCAAAGCCATGTGATCCAGCATGTGAGCCGCTCAGGCCAACGAATGGTGACAGGGGAAGCGTCTGGGGAGGTGGAAGCTGTCCATGTAAATCCTTCCCGGCTTTCGGACGCAGCAGACGATTGATCCTCGCTAAAAGAGCCCGCGGGGACCGGCCTGGCCTAACCTTCGGAGAGAGAGAGAGAGAGATGCCGGGGAGGGGCGGGGCGATTCTAAATTAAAAAAGGATCCAGCGCGGCGCTGAACCGGGTGTCATCGTGATGGAGCGCGTGGCGTTTTAGGGGCACGGGCAAAGGACGCGCCGATTTGGAGGCTGCCTATGTAGGTTAGGAGACTTTTGGGTTGAGGAAAAGTTTGTGGAGTGAAGGGCAAATGTCTCGAAAAGCGAGGGACACGGAGAGAAGTGGGACAAAGAGAGAGGAGGAGAGAGACAGACCGGGGGGGGCATTCTGCAACGGAGAAACGGGACCTGAAAGTACCACAGGACGTCCGCCATTCTCACGGGATCAGAGATGTCAGTAAACTTTCACTGACTTTTGTCCAGAAGATAATAACACTGGATGATGACAATAGAGCCAGACCGATATGGATTTTTGGGGTCCGATACCGATATGGCCGATATTTTAAGTCTCTCAAATAGTCTCTAGTTAAACTTTTATTATTATAGTAAAGGTTTCATCATAGAAATATACAGAAACATATATAACAGAGGTCTGAGGCCGATGGCGATCTGCACCAATGATTTTTTGTCTAAATTATAATCCTGTGTATGAAGTTTCTAAATAGGCCAGTGTTGAACTGGATCGGGCTGAGGGAGCTTGTTTGAAAGACAAAAATGTGTAGATCCCAAAACTAATAACGGTAAGTCTGTCTCTTGTGGTTCCGAGATTATAAGAGAAAGTTTGCGACATAAAATACATGAAACAGGTACAAACTTGTGCCTGATTTTTCCGCGATGTCTCTCTGCGCCCCTGAGGCCAGAGAAGTTGTGACTGAGCACTTTCCAGGTCACTTTCGGTGATAAAGTCTAATATATCGGCCGGCCGATATATCAGACTCACTTCTGCTTAAGGCTCAGTTTGTTTGTGTGTACTTTGCAAAGACAGACGAACATTCCTGGATGTCTGATGAAGTCTGATGAAGTCTTCTCAATCTAAATTTTGCACCAAACGCAGCCAAACTTTCCCAAAGAGCCTCCATGCTGCCTGGTTGGTCTAACGTGTAACATGGGCGGGTTGTGCTTCTTGGAGTTTGCTTTCTCTTTTACAATGTTTAAATGAACAAAGTGTCTACGATGTGTTTGATATGGACGATACCAACGGGTTAAGGTTAGGGCCAGGACAGTAGGAAAACGGGTAAGTGTAGGAACAGGCCTACAGTTGAGGGTAAGGTTAGACTATGGCCGCTGGTTGCTCGGCTTCGTGGCCCCGACGCTAGGGGCCGACGTTGCCCTCCATTGCTGTAATAATTCCATATAGGGGCGGCAGAAGAAGCCAGTTTTCCATTAGACAGCATAACACTTTAGACACGTTTTAGACCACTGTGAAGCCAGGGTGCCTCATGTCTGAAAACTGTCTACAGCTAGATATTCCTCTTGTGATAACGCTGGGTTTGGTACAATTAAAAAAACCATGCTGGTTTTCTTAAGGAACATTTTAGAAATCTCGTATACTAATAAGGGCAGGACTTTAATAGCGTGCCGCACGAGTGCTATCAGCAACGTAAACCGGAAGGGGGTAAACACAGGAGCGCTCACTTACGATTCATGCTAGTACTGCTGGTTTTTCTGCCGGTTATCGCTCAGATAAGGACATGCCGAGTAAACACTGCTGCTCTGGAACTTGCAGGAACGGCTCCAGACACTATGACCGTCCACATATGAAGGATGTATTCTTTATTCGTTTCCCGAAGCCAAAAACCCAGAGGGATAAACGGGTGAACAATGGGTCAACTTGTGCGGACGTCCAAAAGACCAGTTCAACGCCAGCAACGTGAAACCATTCACCTTCATATGTAGTAAACATTTTGTTGGGGGCCATGGTCCTACTAATGACAATCCTGATCATCATTCTGCCCCGAAGAGGTAAGCCATTTCGATAATTTTCTTTCTTTTTCGCTTGGCGTTTGGCCGTACTGCTAATGTCTGACCTTAAAAATGGTCTCTGCCACTGTTGTTCTAACCTGTGTTGTCAACAGCCTGAGTTTTGTCTGTATGCTTCTGTCAGTCTACCTCAGGGCAGCTGTGGCTACAGTAGTAGCTTACCACCACCCAGTGTGGAATGAATGAGCAGTGCAATGTAAAGCGTCTTTGAGCGTCCAGAGAAGTGTTGTATAAAACCGATGCTTTATTTCTTTATTTTGTCCTGTTGAAATGGGCCTCACCGGTGAGATTCTTATTCAAATTATCGGAGTCCTCAATAAGGTCAATACTTACTACATGGCTCCAATTATTGTACTGCCACTTTAAAGAGGTAAAACTGTTAGATAGATCTGTCCTCAAGAAATGTATTCCTGAATCATTCAAAGGGTTCAAAAATATTCGGTGCTCTGTGGACTGGACAGAATTCTTCGTACAAATGCCTCGTAACTTTTCTCAGCAAGGAAACGTATTCTCAAAGTATAAGCACCATCACACATTTAAGTGTTTGATAGCTGTTGCTAAAAATCAAGTGTTGTTGGTTGTGACCGAGTAGCATTAGCGATCGCTAAACAAAAAAAACAAAAAATAATAATAATATAAATTACCCCCAACAACTGTCAGACGTAAGACAACCAGAGGACATAATATATATAACAGATAGGACATAGGGTGGTAAAAGATAGCCTATTGAAAATGCATAATGTCACTGTCAGTAGCGTAAGGCGATGTTTTTGGAAATGGTGTCGATAACAATCTACCTCTGGATCAGGTCGGCTCTCTTTCCCGTCTTTTTCAGCCCTCTACACTCAAGCCATCTCTTCAATTGAACATTTGTATGTTCTTCTACTTCTATACCAGTGAATTTGGCACCGGGGACATCATTCTCGGACAGAGTTAGCAGGTTTAGCTCAGTAGACATCTTGTCTATTCACATGCGTCTAGCATGAGTTTGACCCCCCTAGCAACCGTCGCTATCTTAATGAATATTAATGAGAAAAGGTGACGTATATCGTGCGGTACGCTACTGACAAGCTGCTAATGGCACGGCGCAGCTACGACCAAACTACGTACACTGCGAGGGCCAAGTCTACAGTGAAGATCCCGCCCTTATGCCCTTTTTAGGAACAT
The DNA here is from genome assembly GCA_021464625.1 of Proterorhinus semilunaris. Taxonomy (NCBI): domain Eukaryota; kingdom Metazoa; phylum Chordata; class Actinopteri; order Gobiiformes; family Gobiidae; genus Proterorhinus; species Proterorhinus semilunaris. Next base: position 2,772,762 of record CM038364.1, read on the forward strand.
GCTCATTCGGAGCAGGGTAGGAGGAGTCTGTAAATCCGCCCTTTTGAACGTGGTCATTATGGTAAACGGGGAGGAATGAGCAGACGCTGTCTATTCATTTTACAGTCTAAGGGTTACACAAATTATTCGAGCTACGTTTATATACAGTACAGTATGACATGACAAATCAAATCAAATTTTAAACTGCAACGCATCATTGTTTTATCTTTCAAACCATTGCCAAGTGTTTGAAATAAACATAAAACAACATGTTGACCTGGATGTCTTTTCATGAGTCATCATAAGGAGAACCCCTCCTAGAACCGCCACCTTAACGTGGTGGAGGGATTTGAGCGCCCGAATGATCCTGGAGCTCTGTTGTCGGGGGCTTCTTGCCCTTGGTAGGGTCTCCCAGGGCAAACAGGTCCTAGGTGACGGGTCAGACAAAGAGCGGTTCAGAAGCCCCTAATGAGAGTCCAACAGGCCCGGTTAGAACCATGAGGCCGTCCTTCTGTGGAACCACCACCTGCAGGAGGAGCCATAGGGGCTGGTGCAATGTGATTTGGGAAACTCCAACACAAAAGTGGAAGAAAATGGATGGATGGATCATAAGGAGAAGGCAAAATAATAATAATAGTAATAATAATGCATCCGTTTTATATAGCGCTTTTTTGGACACTCAAAGACGCTTTACATTGCACTATTCATTCACTCCATACCTGGTGATGGTAAACTACTATTGTAGCCCCAGCTGCCCTGGGGTAGCCTGATGGAAGTGAGGCAGTCTGCGCCATCGGCCCCTCCGACCACCACCAACCACTCACTCACACACTACATTCCCCAGGCTTCCTGGTGTTACCAAACGGTCTCCCATCCAAGTACCGGCCAGGCCCTTCCTGCTTAGCTTCCAAGCTCTGACGGGATCGGCCAGAGCAAAGGCGGTATGGCCGATCCGTCAATAGCAGAACAATTGTTTGGGTTTATTTGTTAAATATCTTGAATCTTTCCGCATGAAACAAAAACTGTCCCAAAAGGTACATTACCGTTGACCCCCCGCCCTCTGACTGACATCGAAATGACCAAATCAGAACACATCCCATTTAGTCTGGCTGTGAAATCAAATCACGCCAAATCACGCTCGCGGTAATTCCAACAGTGCGCTGTTTTCTGGGGGTATTTGAAAAGTTCCCAGTCGCCTCATACGCATCATGGAGGGAGGGGGGAAGGGGGGAGTTAAAAAACCAAGCGCTTTCAGAGTGACCAACGACCGGGCCTCTTCGCACGCACAGCCACGCCATCAAAAAAAAAAGAAAAGAAATGTGTGTCAGTGCTCGCAACAACAACGGCATGCAGAAGCGTCACCCGCCCGGGCCCCCGTCAAACCCCCCCCACCCTCTCCGGAGCGCTCCCTGCACATGTCAGCACGCATTACTTCTGCTGCCCGCGCACTCCCGTCCTGCACACACACACTCACACACACGCCTTTGCTTTGGTGATCAAACTCCCAGAGTGATCCGAGTGCATTTTCTGCAGTTCGGCTTTACCTGAATCTAACAGCTTCTCGATGGAGCCTACAGACCTACATAACTGATCGTCACTTTTTTTTGGTCACTTTTTTATTGTGTTGTTGCTTTCCAGGCACTTTTTTGTCATTTGTTGTTGCATTTGTATCCATTGCTATTTTGAAGCTTTTTTCACAAAGCTTTTAGATTTGGGTAAGGCCAAACTGGACGAAATGTGCTTGGTTCCGGTGGGGGTTAAGAGGTTAATTAGTGCAGGAGCAGGCCTATATTGGTTGTAATCTCAGTGACTGAATTCTGGAGGTTCTGAGCTTTCAATCGAGGTCCTGTTCACATGGAGTGAGATTAGGTGCAGTAGGTGCGTGTGCCCTCAATACGCAGCTTAAGGCAATCCAGGCCAAGTTGCGATTGTAGTGCCGTATACCCTACTTAAATTGTTGAGAGGAGATTTAAAGTGATAGTCTGTAAGTTTTCATGTTTTACAAATGCAATAGATTGTGTATGACTGAGCGCCTGGGCCTGCAATGTAAGTGATATCAAATACGAATACTGTTTTTCTAAAGTTCCTCCCTTACTCATGGAACTAATCAGAATCCCCCGGGCCGTCACTTTGACCAATGAGACAGGCTTTTCCTGTGAAGCGGCCTGTCATGTCAAATCAGGAAGGAAGGGGGCGGGAACTGGGCGGTTTAGTTTTGGAAAGTCAGGAGGGGAGGAGCTTGATTGTTTTACTTTGCAATCTTACAGACCATCACTTTAACTCATTCATTACAAACAACTGTAAGAAAAGTGCCAAAATCAGAACTTATTTGTATGAAAGAAATAATGACTCGACTTTAGCTTTATAAACACATTTATTCAGTTGAAGACGGTGAGCAGCTCAGGGAATGATCTCCCGCTGGTCCCAGAGTCAGGACTAAACACGATAAGGCTAAAATCTGGAACAGTCTTCCTGAAGATGTGAGCGGGACTCAGCACTGACAGTGTTCAAGCCTGACACTGAAAGTACGTTGCTGAGTACTCTTTATTTGCCTTTTAAGTATAACTTTATGTACTTTAATAAAGAACTTTATATTTATTTTTGTACAAATCTACTCATAAACCTGCCCTGACTTGCCTGTGGTTAATAATTTCAGAGTGACCAACGAAATAACTTTATAGCTATTAAAATGTTATTACATTTTTGGCAAAAAAAAGAAGTTAATATTTTTGCTATTAACTTTATGTTTTTAAAAACTACATAAGCATCCTCAGAGTATGTTGTACATTCTACGTAAAACTGCAGTGATTGTCTGCTGCCTAATCTGTAAATATTTATTTATGTCAGCGTGACACGGTTAATTCCCTTTAGAAATACGAGGTTGCACATAGTAATACTGTCAAAGATCTTTAATAAAGCTCTAGATAGGACAAGGCCAGAGTAATACGTGTGAACGAATGGCACTTCTGGCAAGGAAATGAAGTTTTTGCAGTTTTTCTATAGTTATTCCAGTTTTGTAGTTCATGGATTTTCCTCTGTCAAACACTTTAAATCATTCACTTATTTATATTAAATATGTATGGGAATGAATGGAGAAAACAAAGCTAATACGACGTTTCAAAGAAATGAGCTGATCCTGGCTGAGATACGAGACTTAGAAGTAATAAACATAGGGGTTAGCCTCGCCGGGCAGGCACAACATGGCCGCCACGTTTGCCACATCAACGAGCGTCACGTCCAATGTAGATGTTTTATTAAATATCTTTGAATAGTGTATTATAGATAAAACTACATCGTGCTTAGATCCTTGTCCACATGACTACACACAGTTCGAACCATACGCACTCACACATACGGAGCCCCAAGGATCAGAGAGCAACAAACACTCGTAGAACTGCAGTTATTTCTTCCATTTAAGGGGGCACAGGGCAAAGCTGGAATTTGTTCCCTTAACATCAGCTCTCTCCTCTGGAATTACAGAAATCTACCCAATAAAGTGAAGTTTCATCACCTCCCCCCCCATAGATTTAGATTTGTAGACATTGTAACTTCAAATGCAATCCCACAATTCCCTCTTGTTGGAGGTTTTCAGTACATCGGGCGCCATCTCTGAGTGTGCCGTCAGCAGCGCGCCGGGCTCTCTCTCTCTGCAGTGGAACAGGGTCAAGAGCGAGGCTATAATTCAGATTTGAAATGTGCCACTTCACATGCGCTCCCCCGGGCCCACAGCGCTCACATCCAACAGCCCAGCGCAGCAGCCTGTCCCCCGCCTGACAAAAAACTCCATTTCACTATTTCTGCTTATATAGTCCAGTGTAACCTTGAGAGAGAATGATTTGTTTCAGTCGTACAATGAGACTTTGTAACGAGGCGGAGAGGTGGCCGAGCGGTTATAGAGTTCTCCTATCGATCCAAAACATGCACACAATGGGCAAAGCTAGTCACGCCTAGCTAGAAAGTACAAGATCTCCTCTGCGTTTCTGGATTTCTGAGCCCTTACCCTCCATTTGAAATTCTGACTCAAAACTTAAAACGTTAACGGGAACAAATTGAAAACAATGTGAAATGAGGGACAGTGACAGTCCTGATAACACAGGGATAAAAGATCAAATAGAACCAGACCAGCAATGCAACGTAATGAACGAAATCCTATCTAGATCATACAATAAAATGTATATCAGGGAAAATGGGAAGGTTTTCAGAACTTGGAAAAAGGAACATAATGCGACAGCGAGCGCAACGAAACAAGAACAACAAGAACAACTTAAATGGACCATATCCGACCACTGCAAAAGAGAGGACCACTTTATGGACCGAGACGGAGCTAAAATCATCCGGACAGAAGACAATAAACATCGGCGCTGGATTAAGGAGGCGATTGAAATTTGGAAAGGTGCCCCTGGGACAGTAAACCGGGATGAGGGGGGCCTTTATGCTTTCACACACCTGGGAGACTGTCCTGACGAAGTCGGACTGCAGGTCTCTGAGGACCGACTCTGGGGAAGTTTGCAGAAAGTGAGCAGTCGAAACTGTCAGGTATGAAGAAAAAAACACAATGGTCTGTTCACACAAGACCAAAATAACGTTTTTGGATTACGCCTTTGCTCGGCCGTCAGATCTCGAAGCTAAGCATCTTAATAATGACATTAAATAGTGGATAGAATGACAACAAGGAAGGAAGTGGCAAGATGACGGAATATAATGTCCAATGTGCTTATAATATGAAATCGGATATTCATTCATTGATAATGGCAAGAAGGATAATTGTCATGCTCAATAACAATAACTATTAATTATAGTAATTATTATTATTTATTAGCACGCTGTGAAAATCATGTGAAATGCAGATAAAACCTATTGTTTGCCAGTGCTGCAAATTGTAAGCCAAGTCTGCTGATTGTATGTTGACAATTGTAACAACATTAGGATAAAAGTTAACTCACAAACATGTACAGGTATACAGAATACTCAGGAAGGATTGTTTATGTAAATGTGGAAGTAATGTCTAACTATAACATCATGAAATGCAAATGTAATTAAATGAACAAGGGGTAGACACTTATAAGCTTTTTGCTTCAGTCTAGTCTCTTTTCAGCTTCCATAAACCGTATGATTGTGACATTTTGGAGAAAGAGAAAAATGTTAACTGCTCAAATAAAACTAAACTACTACTAAGCAGGGAAGGGCCTGGTTGGTACTTGGATGGGAGACTGTTTGGGAAACACAAGGAAGCCTGGGGGAATGTTGTGAGTGAGTGAGTGAGTGAGTGGTTGGTGGTGGTCGGAGGGGCCGATGGTGCAAATTGGCAGCCTCGCTTGCGTCAGTCTAACCCAGGGCAGCTGTGGCTACAATAATAGTAATAATGCAATGTAGCGTCATTGAGTGTCCAGAAAAAAACAAAAAACAATACATTATTATTACAGTATGTCCACACACTGTGACACATCCACTGATAATCTATCCATTTATTATACGCCAAATGATGGTAATAATGACTTTTAAGGACAAAGAATAAATGTTTTTTTCAAGATATTTTCAGTATAGTTGCACAAAGAGCGCATAAGTATAGAAGTCAAATGAAAACAGTCAAAATAAATAACGAGTAGATTCTCATTATGTGTTCTTGAGTAGAATTCACCATCACAATATGGTTGCCGGAGCTGGATTTTAAGCTCTTTTGGCTGACTGTGGCGTCATACCATGCAGAATGATATGTCTGTGTTTGAGAACACGTAAGCTCCGCGGAGAAAGGCCCAGGGAATGAAACCCGTGCTGCTTTAAATAATGCATAAGTTAGTCCATGCGACTCCCCACCTCTGCGGCCAACTGCGGCTTTAACATATACAATTAAACCTCCTAATGAGAGTGATTAATTCGGGCCGGGCGGAGGTCTTTCGGAAGGGTCTCTAATCCTCCTTAGACAAAAGCACAGGAGAAAGCACAAAGCTCTGCGCGCTTCCACACATGCCTTGCCCTCATTAGCGCCGCTGTGTGCGTGCTAGCACCCACAAACCGCCAGCAAAAAAAAAAAGACGCGTCCGTGCCGTGCCAGAAGTGAGCTGTTCAGGGCGGGATAATGAACCAAAACACGGAACTAATTCTCCCGCTCCTGGCTTCATTAACGCGGCAGGATGAGATGTGACTGCCAGGCTAGCTGAGAAAAGGCATGCTAGGCTAATGCTTGGCTGCTAGCTTTAGTTGGCCAGTAGATATAGGTTAATAGAATTCAGGATTGAATGTTATAAATGGAACTTTACTAGAAAAAAATTGCCATTTCAGAGAGGGAACCACTAGGATAGCAAACACTGTCCACAGGCTAACATTAGCTCAAAACAATATAACACAGCAGGAGGAAAATAATCTTTGTTTTGGAATTCAAAGTTATGTCCGCCATTTTAGGGGGAAACTAGCAAGCATTCCATTAGCTTAACACAATATAACAAAAGAGATTCGAAAAACATTGTAGTAGTCCAAATATTGTTAATGAGCGATAACTTGAGTAGGCCTAATTTATTATTTAAAATATCCCTTAGTATATGATTAAGGAAAGTGCTAATAATCCCAGAAATGTTAGCAATGTTAACAACACACCCAAAGGCTCTATTGCTAAGGAAATACTGAAAAAATATCTATTTACAATTGCGATTAGATTTGCAATTCATGTTTTAACATCTGGATTAATTTCAGTTGTGCTGTCCAGTTAAATTGTTAGAAACTGAATGTGATACATTTAAAGTTACTTTGGAAATCCGCTGTTTTAGGGGGAACTAGCTACATAAGCATTACGTTAGCTAAAAATAATATGTGAAAGGTACTGCTGCAGAACAAGGTCACTACTGGTAAATACATCTATCACACTGTAGCGTCCAAATGTGAACGATAACCCGCAGTATTTTACATTTTAAAATATCCATTGGTTTATCATTATGGAATGAGCCAAGAAGTATAGAATACTTTAAACGGTTTTGACGACACAACCTGACAGTGGTAAAACTATCTACAAATAATAATGATAAAGAAAGGTAGTTCTGTTTAGTAGCTGAAATGCCAGCTACTAAACTATCACAAGAATCAAACATTTTTAGAGGTAAAATCTACAGAGTTAGCAGGTTCTATACGTAAAAAGAAGACTCCATGGAGATAAGATGTCTAAAAGTATAGCCTTTTGCTAACGGCTAAAATCTTTCAAAATGCTAATTCGACGGGTTCGGTCACGGTTTATGGGCTTTAAAAATGCAGAGAACACTTCCGGGTTTTATCTATTACGTAACAAATGGCTGTAGAAGAAGAAACAACCAAAGCAAACAGGACACTGATAACTGCAGGAACGAAGTGAAGTACTATACTCCAGGTTTGCGAGAGCACCCAAAAGAAACCCACACAGACATGAGGAGAATGGAACCAGGGACCTTCACTTTATAGTCATTTGAATTTAGTATAAAGTTATAGTTAGCCACAGCAGAGGAGGGCGGGCAGGAAGAGTCGAGCCATTTGCAGAGAGCCCTGGCCCTCGCTGAATTAATTACTCTCATTAGCCTCTTAATTGCATACATTACTGCATTGTTTGGCGGGGGCTGGGACTGCGGCAGCTCAAGATGGGGAAGAACAAAAGAGCAAGGCCCCCACGCACCCACACAAGGGCTGCAGCCAATTTGGAACTGCAATGTTTCTGACTTATTATCACAGTGCACATTTTAAACACGTCCGGGCAGCATCACCGTTCGAGAGATTGCAAATTATTTTGAAACTAGTGCAGGAATGATTTCCAAACATTTGTTTGTAGATTTATAGGGTTAGCAGCATTCGATTGTCTACAGAGGACATTAGCGAGAGGCTGGATTCAAAAAAAGAATACTTGAAACCGTGGTTCAGTGGTACAGTTATGAGAATACTGGCAAAAGAATCAAAGTTGGCGCCATTGGCAACTCGCAAAGGTAGCTGTTGTATAAAGTTTTTTTTTTTTTTTAAGCATCCACATGGATGTGTGGTCGCCGCAGATGGTCAGGCTGAGGTTCAGCAACATTATGAAGCCAAAGAATACCTGGATATACTGAATGACCAAGTTATTCCATCTTTTTCCTTCGTAATGGTACAGGTGTATTCCGGGATAACAACATCAGAATTCATGCCATGACTGAAACTACGAGAAAAAAGCAGCTAAAAGACGACCTATGAAGGTAAGCTACACACAGATGTTGTGCTAACTCCAGCTAAAGTTGTGCTAACAGCGGCTAAATGCTATCATTGGCAAAATCACCGTTTTCAACAGTGGTCTGATGTTGTGAAATGTTAAATCTTGTATGACCTGCATGTTAATAGTGAGGGCGGTCGTCTCTCATCTTAATTTCAGGATTGTTCCAACAAGTTAAAAGCTACAATATTAAAGTAGTGAGTTCTGTGAGGCGTTAGCTTGGATTCAGTAGTAACAACATGCAGCTCTAGTCCTGTGTTTTGTCGCCTGTATTGTTTGTGTACAAAAGTCTATTGTTTTGCTAATGAGAGATGGGGGGGTTTGAATAGTTGCTTCACACCTCGCCTAAATCCTGATACTAAGCTACACTATTTGTGGAATAATACAGTATTAATAGTACGAAATCACGGATTTATGATGGAATTAGTATCGATTGTAATGGCCTACCTCAGTGGTTCTCAACTGTTATGGCGTCGAGACCCACAATCACCCTGGGATGACAAGCTACGACTCAAATACTAAGACTAACTAGACTTGTTAACTATAATGTAATATCATTTTTTCCTAAAAAAAATTTTTTTGAATAAGCATTAAATAAGCCAAAAAAGCTGAAATTATGATCAAAATAGTCATTTTAACAGACTCAAGAAGTGGATCTAAACTTTTCCTGTGCATAAATATTCAAAGAAATGTTTTCTGGGAAAGGCTGAAAACTGATTCCGTGACCCACTTTTGGGTCCCGACCCACCAGTTGAGAACCACTGGCCTGCATTTAGTGTTGGGCAAGTTACATCCTTGCTACGGTACTGGAGAGCACCACAGAGTCCAGAACTTAAAGGGTTAGATGTTCCAGCCATGTCCTAATGTGCAGAATGAGCCCAGACCTGTTCACCACAGTTCACCATATAGAGACTGCAGTTACGCGCAAGACCTGATGTGGCAGTAGTGAGTTTTAAAATGACCAATTTGCATCTAGTCCCTTTAACCCCATCGAGAACCCCATCCGTGACATTGCAGAGGCTTCCCTCACTTCTGCAAATCTTCACAGAAATAAAACAAAAACACGTCTCACACTTGTCAGAATTGTTCAGTCAGTGGCTTCATGCGAGCGAGAGATTATGAACTGTGGAATAATGTTCCTATGTCTGTAGTCTGTGTACTTGGTATCACATTTTGCGTGCCAGAGATTGAACAAAATGTGCCTGGGTCTCCACAGGGTGTAGGTTAGATTTACAAACAGGTTCTGAAAGGCATGGCATTCTGGTGTTAGTCAAGCTGTTCATATTTCAGACTTCAGGACATGTTTATGCACTGCGAAATCAACCGCCAATCTAATCGGCAAAAGAAATTGGATTTAGATCTTACTCCATCCCGCAGCCTTCGAGGTGAACGACATTTTGAGAGTCGCTGTTAGTTTTATTCCACAAACTGACACCTAAACACATGTATTGTTATCGAAATGTGATGAAATTTGATGAGTCTTTTTCGCACGGAGTCACACGCCAAACAAAGACGCCCACTCTCTCCCTCCCCCGTCCCCCTCTCCACTCGAAATCCCCACGGCCCCATCAATAACTCATAACTCAGATGTGAGCCTTTAATATGAAGCATAAGCCTCCCACAGGGACCCCTACAGCGGATTACCCCCCGGGCAACTGAGGGGTCACAGGGGGCCGCCACACAGCCTTTGTCCCGTTCAGGCCGGGGACCGAAAAGGCCGTAAGGAAGGTAATTTAACAAGAGAGGACAAACGCCAGACATGGGCGGGACACTGCAGGAGAATGGGAAAGAGGAGTACATTGAGAGGTATTTGATTAGTGACGTGAACATTTGGATTGCAATTTTTAAAAAATTTACAAGGAAACTCAATCAGAATAAAGGATAGAGACAGTAAATCTGGCTTGGAATTGGGTATCAACAAATCCTCCTGGGAAAAGAAAAGGTCAAAATATTGAATGTATAGCACTGGAGAATGTAGCGTCTGTGCTAGTTTAAGTGACAAAAAACGAGTTTTGAGAAAACGGCCTTTGAAGTTGTCATTTCCCTTCAAATCTTCGGTGTCAAAGTCGCCTCAGGAAAATTCGAGCACTGTTTAGATTAGACCGTTTCTTTGTTTCCAGGTGAAAGCGCATGTTTAGAGGGAGTCAATGAACGGAGGGGAAAAAAAGGCAGAGATGAAAACAAAAAGCTGCTTTGTCAGGCATAAACTGATTAGAACTGGAATGCCTTGACAGCGTTTTATACTTTTGAGCTCTTTAGCCTTGGCATGTCATGTTAGAATATGGTATAGAAAAGTATGTAGAACATGACTGAAACGAAAGAGAAATGATTACATCAACCATTAAAAACAGAAAAACTGAACATTCTCCGTCATTTACGCAATATTTTTAGCTTTGATTGAAAATGTTGAAGGCTGTCCGTTATGTTGACGTATTAAAAATGGCGCCGTAATGAAAGTCTCTGCTCAGTCTCCCTAAAGCAGCCACATCAGGGTGGAAGGCAGCGTGGTTTCACTTTGCATTTCGCACGGAATCGAAACACAAAGCATGTTCACATCGGAGCTGAGAACACTGACTTTGTATTAATCCGCAAAGGACAACGAGAGGGGGCACTGGGACGTTTTAGGGACGTTTCCGCGGAGAGTTCTGTCGCAGTGACATGGACTTGGGTCAAACACACAAACTGCACTCAAAGCCTGACCTCATTCTCTCTCATGTCTTAACTGTTTTCTGCCCAACAGTCACTTCGGATCAACTCACACAGCTCGGTTAGACTGCAGCCACCACTCAGCAAACAGGGCAGTCCACTCTGGGCCAAACACATTTTTGAGACCAGAACGCTGCAGGTGGACAGGGGCAAACATTTGAATTTGAATCAACTATCAAACGGTCGATTACTGGCATGAATATGAGAAACACATTGATGGCGGGTTTTCACAGGAGCTTGTTATTGACTTTAGGAAATGGAAGAACCGCCGCCGCACTGGTCTGAGGATAAACGGTGAGGAGCTTCAAATATCTTGGTGTCCATCTCTTCGAGGACCTGAGGGCTGGCGAGGAAAGGTCAACGGAGGCTCTTCTTCCTGTGGTCCATCGGGAAGGGCACTCTACCACAGAGCCTCCTCGCCATCTTTCTACCACAGCACTATCGAAAGTATGGTTCTCTAGTCCACTGGTTCCCAAAGTAGGGTCCCGAGGCATTGGGTGGGGGTCCTCGGAAGATTTTAAGATGAAACAAAAAGAAAAAGGCTCCTGTTTGTAGTATATTGGGGCAGACCGGTAGAGCAGCGGTTAGCGCCTCCGCTCCACAGCTAGAAGGTCCCGGGTTCGATTGCCTTTCTGTGTGGAGTTTGCATGTTGTCCCCGTGTCTGTGTAGGTTTTCTCCGGGTACTCTGGTTTCCTAACTAAAAACATGTGAAATTGGGGAATCCTCCAGCCAGGTGATTCTGACCATCAGCCTGGCTCCACATCATGGAGATGGGTCCCTGGGCGCGGCACTGCCGTCGACCACTGCTCCTTACGGGTTGCCTCAGGCATCGAAGGATGGGTTAGATGCAGAGGACAAATTTCCCTACGGGGACAATAAAGTATACAAACAAACAAACAAATATTGTGTAAAACAGCCTATAATTTGTGAAATCCATTCAATTATTTTAAATAAAATGTTTAAATACATCTTAACTATTTTCTAAAATGTTTTTCTGCCCTAAAGTAGCATAAGAGGCAATAACTTTATTATGCAATGGAGTTGTTTAAATGTCAACTTTCCCAAAAAAGTTTGGAGAACCCCTGCTCTAGTCGCTCCTCGGAGGACAGGACGGGCCCGCATTGAGTAGTCAAGTCTGCAGAGAGGATTATGGGCAGTCTACACGCGAGCGTCACGTGACTCCAAGAGGATTCTCAGGAGGCGCTGCTCTTCCTGTCCCGTTATTTCCATACGAGTTCGTAGAGGTGTCTCGTCCAAATAACAAATAAATAGCTCAAGATCACAGACAAGACACTCACAGCATCAGGCTAAAAACATCCCGTCTGGAGCAAAGACTTCACTGGAGGAAACTTCCTGCTCATCACAGTGTTTTTGTCTTTAAGCTAACACTAAATAAAAAACAGCACTAAGATCTTGAACGAGCCGCTCAAAAACAATGGGCCTGTCTTAAGTATAAATAAGTTTTAGCTGTTTCATTTCTATGGTGTTGTTTATTGATACTCGCTGTTAGCTCTGAGAGAAAGGGAACACAGACGTTTCCTGCAGTCAAGAATTTACCTTCGACGTAATGTTTTTAATGCATAGCCATCAGTATCTCTGTCTGTGATGTCACGTGTCACTCGCGTGTGCATCGAGCCTATTGACGCTCCTCTACCTTCTCTGGAGCAGATTCATTCCACCCGCCCCGAGAACGGGCTCGGGACATTATCTGTTCTGACAGCACTCACCCTTTCTGAAAACCCTTCCCTCTGGCCGTCGAACAGTTAGAGTTTACACGAGTCCGAGTTCTGCGGTTCATATTTCAGTCCTCTCTCAAATGTCCGTGCTTTAGACGCGTTCGGAATGTGCTCTGCCGACGGAACCTTCGCTTTCGCAAAATCTCAAATCGCAACAAAAAAATTGCCGAAGCCCTAACCGACGCCAACGCCGGCCTCACAGCGGGCTCCACGCTGGGGCGGCGCGAGAGACTTCTTGTCCCAGTTTCTCCGCTGCACCCGTGCTCCGAATTCTTCCAAAAGTACTCGTGCCCGCCCCCCCCCCCCCCCACCATCCACGAAGCGCGCACAGCCACAAAAACAAAAAGGGAGATGCGCAGTGGGAAACGAGAGGGAAAAGGTGATTGCGGTGGATGGGAGGCAACAAATACGGCGTAGAGAATAGTGACGATCGCTGTGTTCCACGTCTCTGAGAAGATGAGACGCTTTGAGAAACACTGGCCTAGATCACGGAACCAACGCCGGAATGTGTGCAGGTTCCTGTCATCGTGAACAGCTTCACTATTGGCAGCAGCAATGTTGAGATTTTTAGCTAGTTTACCCCCATAATAACTTACTTTTAGAGTCAGATTATAAAAAGACAGGACTTGCCCTTTATGATGCTTATTTTAAGACATTTCCCACTCTTATTCATTCACAAATACTGACATGTTTGGTATCCATGTGTAGCACGAAAGGCTGTGAGCGAGAATATTACATGAACCCCTTAACTGCCGTCTCCCCTGATCAGGGGGTTAGGGTTAGTTAACCCTAATCAGGATATAATTAGGGTTAAGAACGGCAACTGTAACGTAAGTTGTGTTTCACTCACACAGATCTCACACATATTTTTAGAAACTAGAAGGTCTTGGCTTTCACACTGGCATCTAGACTGTAAGCTCTCCATTCAATACGCTTTGAGACTTGGATGTTAACCCTAACCCTAATCCTTAACCTTAACCCTAACCCTTGGGTGGCAGTTAAGTGGTTAACTTAATAAAACGATACATTTAAACCTGGCTCTGTTGAGATTTTGTCACTGAAAATATAGGCAATTTTGGTCATCTTTATTCACAAAATGTCTTACTTATCACTGAAAACTTGCAATACATTTTTTTCTCATGTTTATATCAGTAATGTTCGGCAAAAGTTTCAAACGCAATTTCTTTTCCGTATTCAGTTGCAGCGTCTCGTCTTAAAAGGAAGAGTAAAATTGTGTCTACGGTCAATATGTTCAAATACAATATTCACATCCATCCAAAAATCTGTTTACATGAAGGAAAATATATTTTTTGGTCCATCCAACACTCGGGCTTGCCAGATCCTAAGGCTCAGGGTAAAGCCTTTATTTTGACAGACCATAAATCAAGTGTTGGCAGTTCTCCGTTATTGTGTGAGCTGAAAGTATACTGTACGTTACGGTATGTAGGGGAAAACAAAATCCCTGGCTCTTTCTGTCTGTGCACCTGACCGAACCCAGGTGTCCGGTTTCCTGGTAGGAATGTGCTCAGAGTGCGGCCAGAACACCTGTTTTCACATTCTGTCAACGAAAAGCTAACAGTTTGGCTAATGCTGATACGTGTGGAGAACTTCGTAGTAGCTGTAATGCTAATTATCGATTCCAAATAAACAAAAAGACGCTATGAATTATTTATGTGCATGCTTCTTGAAGTTTTTATTCAAACAGGGCTTATAAATGGTCTCTTTTGACATAAACTTCCTTATACAGAGCATTTAAATTCAACAAATTCAGCCAGTGCTGACAATGGTGCGCAGAGGAGCAACATTGAGCACATAAACAGGTTGTTAGTGATTTTCAATACTGAACTCTCCCTTCCCCTGTTGTTATGAACCAAGGTCGAAGTAGCTTCATGGCCCGGTAGTTTCTGAATGATGCCGTACGACCAGAGCCAGTGCTGGTCACTAACAGTTCTTACTGTCAGACTGGGGTGTAGGACAACACTTTTTAAAATGGCAAATTCTGTCACCTCTGGTCCCTGACCCACAGTTTAGGAACCACTAATTAAAAAAAAAAGTGAAACCTGCGCCTGACAGTTATTTCTGTCACCACTGAGAATTAGCCTGGCGGTGACTCGTTTTGGACCATGCACATTCAGAGAACTACAGTTACTGACAGTAACTTACTGCACCTATGAGAGCCGTGTGGATTCAACTCCCCTTTGAGACAAATACAATGGTTCACTTCTATTCGCCAAACGGAGAGCGAGGGAGCCTGTCGCCGTAACAACGCGTTTATTAAAGGACCAGGCCACCGTTTTTCCATACTGAGATCTGTTCTTATCTGAGCTTAGACGAGTTGATGCGTACCTGTCTGGTCTTTGTGCGTGCGCTCAGTCACGCTAATGTTGTTAGCATTTAGCCTCTCCCAGCAAAGGTATAGCTCCACACTGGGGTGAAGTAGGGAAAACGTGGAACAGCTTGGTAGCTTCTAACTTCACCCCAGTTTGGAGCTATACCTTTGCTCATTTGACTGAGATACAGGGCCCTTGCGTAGTCTGCGTGTAGAGAAAACATGTTTCAGCACGTGCTCATTGTTTTTGTTCTTCCGTTCGTAGCAGTTCGTTATAAAACAGCGCAGACTTTAATTTGTGATGAAGTGAAAGCAGTGGGGTGGGAATTTGCAGTCGTAGATCTGCAGCGGTTTATAATATAAAGAGGCTGCAAAACGGCATGGATAAGAGGCCTCGTTAATGAAGACATACAGTTCCAATAGCAAAACAAAAGCGAAGGCAATTGCACCTGCTTTTTCCCCATTTGCAAATAGATTTTCATTTATCATCCAATATGTGCACTTGTCGTATAGTATACGGTGCGTTATTCTTCTTCGTATTCTTAGTGATCGTAAACCTGTAAGTAGCACTGACGCTAAAAACAATTAGCCAGATGCAGTCCGGTTTCGGACATTCAGGGTTTATTCAGCAGGACATGAGCCCTTTAAGTGCACATGGCAGGCGGAACATTCCAATCAGACGTCGTGAAATATTCAGGAGATATGGATTTCTCTGGCTCTTTCCCATCACTCCACACAATTCCGTTTGCAAAGTGAGCGCGCGGTGACGCAAACACACACGTGCACCGAAGCGCCGCAGTTGCAGTCGGATCAAAACGGCTCGTGCGGTCCCAATCAAACAAAAAAACTCTTTTGTTTGTGCTCTCGTTTCGTCATATTGTGACCTCAAAGACATCAAACTTTTTCTATAAACACAATTTCATTTCTTAAGATTTCCAAACATTTCATCAGACAGAGGAAAGAGAATTGAGCAAAAGGGGGAACTTCCGGGCGAAAAAAATTAGTTTTAATTTGGGTATTTTCAGTGAATTTAGACAGGGAAAATCGCAATGTCTTCATTTTCCAATAAATTTAGAGTTAATGCCAGTTTGAATCTATTGTCGTGCTTTTTAATGGCATTCAAGGCCTCCATTTTGGCACATTTTATTTGATGACATTTTAATGCCCCGCTAAAACCCTGCACTAACGCAAATTGAGACAGATTAGTGAAGAAACGGGTCTATTGTGTCTAGAGAGAAAATGAAGTGTGATGTCTTTGAGTTCGCCCCATAAAGAATGAGCGCAAAAACAAAAGTGTTGCATAAGTTTGTCCCGAACCGGTTTCATCGTACGTGTTGGGAGTTCAAAAACGTCACTCCCACCAATGCTTGGAAACGTTCATAACTGACGGATAAGTGCCACGTTTGTGTGGAACGCTCTGATTTGACTCAGAAAAGTTAGTGTTTACCTATGAAATTTGTCAAAAAATACAAACACCAGACACAAGGGAATTACTATTGTCATCATCTCCGGATATTTAGTATGGATGTTTATTCTTGCGTGGCATCGTCTTCAGTAATTGTTCATTATTATGAGTTTGTATTGCACAGAGGTCAACTCTAAATAAATGATAGAACAGATAGAACAGAACAAATACAGGGTCTATCGAGGTCTTTGGAAACCCTTCAAAGACCTCGATCGCTACAAACATTCTCTTCCATAATGTAGCAGTTCATGTTTCCGTCTCCTAAACGTGTTTTGTATATATGCATAGTCAACGAAATCTCGCTGTGTGCGTTCTAACGGCGTCCCCCCCCCCCGAGCTGCTCTTTGTAAAGGACGTGTTTCCGCGGCATGTTGTCGGACCCTCCCCTCCGCGCCGCCCGTGTTTATGTCCTCTTAACCCTGATAAATAAACCAACAGCTGGGCCGTGCATTATTGAACACTCGGATTGAGCTGCCGGGACTCGCCTGCAAACGCGGAGCTTCGCGGCGGCGCCGACGGGGAGTCCGATCTTTGGGGTCCTGATGATTCGGAACCGAGTGGATCCTTTCGAAGAACGCGGGCCTGTTCTTTCATTTCAAGCCTATTTACATTGAGTTATTTCATAATCCCATGTGTATATTCATAGTTTAATGTCTTCAATGAGAATCACAGAAATCGCCAAAATCAAGCACTGTGACTCGCGCTGCTTGGTCCGCCGCTGTTCTGCTCCCACTCTAAACACTAAATGAAAGCATCAAAAACATCACACTAATGCATACTATGTGATTATTAGAGTTTGTAGTGGGGTCAAAGCCCAGAAAAGGATTGTTCAGGTACTCACTGATAGCTAAAAACCTGTGGCATTGTTGGCATGGAAACAACCCAGAATGGAAGTGGGTTGCGGGCGACGGGGCTAAAACGTCACCATTCAAGTATAATAAGCACCATAATATTGACATGCGCTGCTTCTGAAAGTTCACACTTCACTGTGATTGGTTAAAGGCTCCTGTCACTCACTTAGGGGCGGGGCAGAGGTTGACCAATGGGAGCAGTGAGTGGGAAACACTGCAGTAGATGGAAAATGTGACGATCCCTCTGAACACGTCATATCATCCATTCCAGTCGACGGTGTTTGAAAATCTCTTCTCTTCTATTGTTCATTCCTGGATGACTGAGAGCCGACATAAATCGTGTAACTTTAAGTTGTTTGGGTTGTATTTTAATGCTCCTGAAGTGTCCCCCATTAAGAGAGGCAGAACCTTCCGGAGAAAGCTTCAGCAGGAGGCTCCTCTATTATTCATACGTTGTTTATTCCAGCCATTGTACAAAGGAGGCACCGGGCTCCCCACAAATCCCCGGGGGCCCTAATCCTTAAAAACACCGCGGGGAGTGGGACAGGACAACATGTTCAACACAAGCACACAGCCAGGTCTGGGCCTATACGTGGGTTTCAGTCACGTGACACTACCCGGTTTTTGGAGACAGTTCATTTTGTTTGGAGTTCGTCTCATTTTACGTCACGGCTGATCAAACTGGGTTGAAGAGAAATCCCTTTTAAATCAGAAAACACACGACACGTAGACCGGCCGTAGTGACCATAGTACCAAATGAAATGAAGAGGGAGCGTGTTTATCCTCCCTGCATCCAGGCTCTGTGATGGTGTGGCCGCTGCATGAACCTGAGCTGTATCTTCACTCATCAGCCTCTCTGCCCGTCCTTCACACCTGCTCCACCTCGCAGTGCCCCGGCCACTTCACATCTCTCAAACTCAGAGCTCTCAACAAAATCTCCCAGGAGAGCCCTGCTAAAAGAGCGGTTAACGCCACGCCGAGCCTCGGGGAAGGGCTCAGCAACCCGGACAGGTTTAACTAACTTCATCTCATGTTTTCAGACATTTCTGGTGTGGCACTACTGCATGTTTGACCAAATCTGGACAATGAGGAAAGCCCGGTTTAACCAAGTGCATTTTCTCCAGTTCAGCTTTACCCTTTTTGTTGGGTTTTTGTAACATTTTCATCCTCGTTTTCGCAAAGGAAATAACCATGTTTGGATAGCATAGCGTTATGATGGAGGTAACCGGGGTTAAACCAAGCCCAACCCAGCCCAGTGCCTGGTTTACCCCCATCTTTGCCCATTTACTTTTTCAACATTTTTTCAACTCGACATGGGTTGTCAAGCTGCAACTTGATCTCGTGATGCGTGAACAGGCAATGGCTCATTTGAAAGCTCAGTACCTCCAGAGTCCAGTCCCTAAAGGAGATGGACTGACCATGCAGCATTACTCACACACGCTTCCATGAAACCCAAACCCCTCCAGTCTGGGTTTTTTTTTCATGGGAGAACGACACGACCACACAGTTAACAGCTTTGAAAACGTGGCTCCGTCACATGATGAGACCTTTAACACGCTGACATCGTGACATGGCCATGAAATGAGGCATTAAAGGCCGCTGCTCCGGATGAGTGCTGACAGTGGCCCTTCTGTAGTGTGGTCATTGAGAACTCACGCACTGACCGCGCAGAGTACTGGGAGTCAAAGCCCTCATTTAGAGGGGGCCGAAGAGGGGCCCGAACGGAGCCCCGCACACAAAAGAAGCCAAGCATGTCCCAAGGAAAGCAGCTCTACGTACACTCTGACCCCGTGTTAGGGGCCAAAACATCTTCGAAACACTCCCTGGTTCGAGATCAACGGTGCCTAGAGTGCGGCCCTCAAACTAAGATAACAATCATGAAGCAATATTTGTGCAAACCATCAGAAATATGCAAAAATGCGCCGTCAAACAGGTACATTTACGGCACTTTGTAGCTCAAAAAGATAATGGTCCTGAACAGACGACAAAAGGGCAGAAAATGTACAAATTTTTCCCAGAAAATGTCCTCTATTTTTAACAATTGATTCACACATTTTCCTCCATTAAAACCTTTCATGAAAACCATTTTCCCACGCTTTCCCCCCTAATTCTCAAAAAAAAACATTTTCCAAAATGTTTACAATTTTCCCCCCATTTCTTTTTAAATATTGTAATAAGTAGTAAAGTTTATTTCTAAAGCGCTTTTCACAAAGAAAGTAGGTAAAAACAAAACATAAAACATACAGTATGTAAAATTGTCCCATTCAATTTGTCCCCATTTATTCCCTATTCTTGCAGATTCTTTGACTTTGGAGATAAACTCGATATCTTGTAGAATATATATTACCCTCCTCAAGTTCTGAGCCTGAACAAAGATGGAAAACGGTTAAATAGACCAAATGCTAGACCCTTCAGTAAGAGGGCCTTGATGGAAAACGTTTGGACGCCCCTGGGCCGGTATTGTAAACCAAGCACCGGTAAAGTACTGGTCTCAAAAAAGCGAGAGTATGTTAAAGATAAGACGTGTAGCGTGTAGATTAAATGACTTGAAATGGCACAACTAAAATAAAAGCAAGCTTCCAAGCTTAAGTTTCTTTAAACGGTTTTCACTTCTGATTGGACTGTAATCCAAGGCTGGCATTGACAAAACCAACCAACCGCTGACGTCGATGTAACAAATAAACACTATATAGTGAATGTTATTTCCTGAAGCAACAGAACTGGGAGAATAGGTTGCGTACACGTGACATGACCACATTCTAAAGAGCCTATGGTTTAAAATTGAGGTGCAGGGTGGCTGAAAATTAACATGGCGGTAACTGTGGTAACTGTCAGAATGCAGAAGTCTTAGTTTGTTGCTAATTTCTCTGAAATTCCTGGGCTATTTAGTCCAAAAGTGGAGACAATATTCAAAAACATGTGGGTGATGTTGGTCAGTAGGAAGGACTTTCAGCCAGCTTTCAAAACCAGTTTCTCTCCCATAGGCACCTGCTCCAACTGAAATAGAATTCTAAAACGTGCGCGTGACCTATTGGACGGAACGTTTGCGCTTTCTGTGGCGACCGTTCAAAGAGTCTTGGCGCTTCATTTCCCCCTGAGCTCCTTCCCGTGGCCCTATGTAACCAGGAAGTTCGTTTCCACCTTCCGGCCAGATTCCAGATTCTCCCAATAGCACAGCTCACTTTACCTTTGCAGCGACATCGCAGCAAGAGGCAAAACATCCACCAGAGCTTCGTCACCACTAAACAACACGCCGTACTAGTTCTGATTCTCGCACCGATGTCTGAAACGAGACTTCAAGAACACCCGCGATACGAGCCTCCGCGAACACAACCCCCCCCCCTCACTCACCGATGATGTAGTAGTCGTGCATGCTCTTGAACTCGTGGCCCCACAGGTTCGGAGAGAACTCCTGGAACTTGATGGTGAAGCGGCGCTCGCGGGCGGGCTCGTCGCACGTCAGCACGATGTTGGGCGTGCCCATCACCTCGCAGCGGTCCGCCTGCTCCCGCGTGGACACCAGGTACAGCTTGTAGAACTCGTACTCCGGAGTGGACCGGGGGGTGTCCTGCGGTGGGCAGATCAAGTCCAGCCTGTCCCCGATCTGAGGGTACAGCACGTAGCCCTTGGCGTCAAGGAACCTGGAAGACAAGCAACAAAAAGGACAACGTTTAGTTTGTCTCAGTCGAACACAAAAGCTAATAAGCTAAGTCTGGAGATGAACCCGATGTTGTAAATTTGCAGATTTTCCAAACATTATTGCTCTGTTTGCTGGTTCTCAATAACAAATAACACATTTTAGTAGGCTATAGGTATGGAAAAAAAAGTATCCTTCAGATATCGGTATCGCAAACCAAGTATCATTAAAGTACCAGCATGGTAGGTTAAGCGCTGCGGACGTTTCACCTCGAGAAGCTTCGTCAGCGACTAACGTGCTTTTAGCAACAGGTGGAATATATACCAATCCACAAGGACGTGAGGGTTTGACAAAGCTGCTTGGCTGAGAGGCAAAACGTCATTAGCTCCCTAGTACAGATGACGGGTGGTGAACTTTTGGCAACGCTAGAAAATTAGCTTCACGGTAAGATGTTTTCTGTGTGGAATGTGCGCGTTCTCCCCCCAAGTCTGGGTGGGGTTTTTTTCTCACCCGAGGACTCACCCAACTACAGGAGATTCACACGAGGCTAATCCTCCAAGTAGGTACGCTAAAAACAACATTATTAGCCAGGCGTGCTATGTGGCGAAGGCAATCTGAGCGCTGACACCGTATGACGAGGTGAAGGCAAACGGACTACCTATATTTTCTTGTGGATTCATAAACACGCTTCACAACTTTCAGGAGGCAAAGCAAAGCTGTACCGCTGATGCTAATGCTAACAACAACAATAACAACAACCAGGTAAGTGTGCTAACAGTGGTCTTACCGACAACACTAAAAATAGGACATTTCAGCCATTGGTAATACAGTCGCCATCTTGTGATTGTCCATTTAGCTAAATCCACCTTTAAAGAGGGAGGCAGAAAATCATGAATAAAAGTAAAAGAAATCAGCGTACAATAAAGCGGGCTTATTTCACGACATCATTCATTTGGTTTCCCCATCATCAACATATGAAAAGAGGAGCTTCGGTGACCAACAGATACACATATGACCCCACGGAATCAGTCAAGCTAAGCCAATACTGTTCAGAAATGTGTTTAAGATCTCCAAACGTCTATGTACAGAGTGTGCTCGTGCTTCACAGCAAGAAGGTCCCGTGTTCGCTTCCCACCTGGACGGGGCCTTTCTGTGTGGAGTTTGCATGTTCTCCCCGTAGGCGTCTAGCCGTCTACCCCTTATTCCGACAACCCTCCATTTAGACAGCCCTCCGAACCCAAACCCCACCATTCTGACAACCCTCCATTGTGAAGTCCCCCCATTCCGACAATAGTTAGGGTTAGGGTTATCCGCTCCTTGTACTCTTGTGATTGTGACTCTTCATTTTCGAAATCTTCTGTCTCGTGTGAGTGGATGTGAGGGTAAATATAGGTCATTCTAGTGGCACATGTACAATAGGCCAGAATGAATGAGAGTGTGCGCGTGAATGAATGATGGTGGTCAGAGTTGGTGCAAATGCGTGCAGTCTCCCTCAGGAGAAACTGAAGTTACCACCACCAAGTAATGGAGTGAATGTAAAATTGTCTCGTGTAAAGCGCTTTGTGGCCATGTCTGCTCTTCTTCTTCTTCTTATGTTCAGAAATGATCTCTAACCCAGCTTTGACAGCACCGAAATGTGGCTGCAACGGCCGAAAACCTATTAACGTCTGCAGGTAAAATAGTTCAAAGATCGAATCCCGCTTTTCCTTCTAATTTCTACGGGGCCAGATGGGTTTCATCCTGGAAAGATAAAGAAAATGGATGCTTAAAATGCAAACGTAAAAAAAACTTAGCTACATGAATGACACAAGACTCCAAGGATTTAGCACAACTCAGGCACCTCAAGAGCATGAACAGCCCACACTTTTGTTTTCTTTTTTTTTACCGCAGTCCCTGGGGTCTGACTCGCAAAAACAGAACAGACAGGTCTTCACTTCCCATAACAGTCAGGAGGATGAGAGGTGCAGTACGGCGGAGTCCGGAGGAGAGCGGAAGGGAAACTTTGTAAGACGCCACGAGACCAAGACGTTTGTTCACGTCGAAGAGCAAATCCATCAGTGTTACCTTTATTAATGGCCATTTGCTTTTAATTACAAACACCTTTCACATGAGCTAAAGGTTTAGGTTCCCGGGTCGTTTATCATGTCGGACAGCAGAATGAGGCCCACACTCCAGAAGTCGAAACCAGGATTCATTTTAGCCTTTGAAACGCATGTCAACTAAGTTTTATGATTGTGAAGAGGCTTCAGCTGTCTATGTTTTTGTCGGGGTTTCTGCTCTGCTCTTATGACGTTTTACTGTTTGCTCGGTTACAGGGTTTCCACAGGCAGAAGCAATTCAAATGTTTTTTAATGCCATTTCAATACCCAAATACAATATTTCAATGCCACAATCGCAAAAAAATCGGTGCATGTTTTATTTATAGAACATGTCTACCTTTGAGAATGTGTCCACTATTACTCTCAGTGAAACGCCGACTTGAGCAATGGTCACGCTTCTTTCTACACACGCAGCTCCGTTACCGCCGATCTCACGCATCACTTTATATTTATATTTAGACACTTTGAACGTGCTAATCTTTTCCCATGTCAGTGAGCGGCTGGTGCCACCGTGACCAGAGCTTAAAATACTAAACGACCACTCAACAAAGTCAGATAAGATTAACCGAGTCAAGACGCTATTCTTGGGCAGAGATAAGGAGCTGACCTCATATACTGTCAGAGCCCATGTTGCACATAAGTCACAACTGAACTCAAATCTTAAAGGTTCAGTGCTTCATTGTTTTGTTTTGTTTTCAACTTTGACACCAGGGCTGCACAATGTATCGCAAACATGAGGAGATGCAAGAGACGAAGCCATTATGCTTCGTTAAATCGCTAAAGTCTTCTTCGGATTCAGACTGACACATGTTTTGCAGACTTATGTCCGGTGTACACTGCACGATTTATTGTGTCTGTGCGATAGTTCAAAGAGAGAATTAGTGCGACTTCCAGGCTCGCAGTAAAATGCGGTCCTGCTCATGCCTGGCCTGTGTCGTTTATGACTCTGAGGTGTTGACGGGAGACTGACAGAGATCCTCACTGCAGCAAGAGGAGGCTCACTCTGCGACTAGCCTTCCAAAATATCAGACGCCGCCTGATGTCGGTCGCAGCTCGTCTTTGGTCGTATAACGGTTATATTTGAAATCTTTGTACCTGCCTCACTGGATGATCTAAGACCTGCGATTTTCAGCTACGACCTCAAATTTTCCCCACGACGAGCCATCGCTCATCCCAGACGGTTAAAGTTGTACAGTGTACACCTGGCTTTAACAGAAAAAATACTTGGAACTTATACATGCGCTTAAGTTCAGTTTTAATTGTTTTGATACGTACCTATGATTATGAGATTTGGGTAATGACCAAAAGGACAAGATCGCAAATACAAGCGGCCGAAATGAGTTTCCTTCGCAGGGTGGCTGGGCGCACCCTCCGAGATCGGGTGAGGAGCTCAGTTACCCGGGAGGAGCTCGGACTCGAGTCGCTGCTCCTCCACGTCGAAAGGAGCCAGCTGAGGTGGCTAGGGCATCTGTTCCGGATGCCTCCTGGTCGCCTCCCTCGGGAGGTGTTCCAGGCATGTCCTATTGGGAGGAGGCCTCGTGGAAGGCCCAGGACACGCTGGTGGGACTATGTCTCCGAGCTGGCCTGGTGTCGCCTCGGGGTCCCCCCAGAACAGCTGGAGGAGGTGTGCGTGGATCGGGAAGTCTGGGCATCTCTGCTGAGACTGCTGCCCCCGCCCCGGATAAAGCGGAAGAAAATGGATGGATGGAGTTTTGATTCAGCCTTGCTTTGGCCCTGTGTCAAAGTCCCATCACAATTTTCAGCACAATTTGCTGAAAAGCAAACTACCGATGACTTGGGGCTGGGACAAAATATCGGATCGGATCGCAATACTTTTGCTGCAATACCAAGTATCGATACTTTATCAAGTATAGCAACTTTTAATACTTGTGTTTGGAGGAATTTTTATCATCACTCCTTTGTTTTCCAGTAACAGTTACACAGCACTTTGTTACATTTTGTGCTAATGTACTTTTCAATCGAAACACAGTAACTGTCAAATGGCATTTGGTTTATAAACTTTGGACACATTTTTTTTTTTACACATATTAAGGTAAACATATTACTTAATTATTACTTAAATTACATAATTACTGATTATCGGATCGGCCCTGAGTATCGTGATACGTATCGAATCGGCCCTGAGTATCGCGATACGTATCGGATCGTGACAAAAGTGTATCGTCCCAGCCCTAGTATGACTTGTGTTTGAATTGAATGCAAAGACCTTAACCATCACCTCCTCATGCTGTTGTTCCAAAAACAGACTTAACAATACACAAGTGCAGGAAAATTCACATGACCAATATCAATTACACTGACATGTTTCCTCCTGTCACATCATGAAGGATATGGTTGATATTGTAGTGTTGCACATCATCCTTTGGTCCAGCTCATTGTGGGGGCCTCTCAGCTCCAGCAGCAGCCGCTCTCCTCGCCTCATGTCTAATGACTTGTAGAAGCACACACTGTTTGCAGGTGAGAGCAGCTACGCGCCGCACGCTCTCATTACTACAGCAGCCGCTCAGATGGCGGGGTGCGGGGGTGTGGGGGGGGGGGGGGGTCCGTGGGCGTCGCCGGGGGAACGCAAGTCTGCAAATACCTTGAAAAAAAAAAAAGTTTGCCTAAATCCACCCACCCACATCCAGAAAAACACCGGCTCCGTTTCCCCTCAGTCGTAACCAACCGCCGCGCAAAAAGAAACAAACAAACGAGCAACCTTTGGCTCCCACCGTGACGCATTCGGAGCGCCGCTATCTGATGGTGCCCTGAGTCACACCGGAGCTGCAATGCAGAACGGAGGGGAGAACACAAAAGCGAGAGGAGAGGAGGGAGGGGGGAGGAGGCCCGAAAACAAGCGCCACTGGGCAGGTGCACAGCCACTCCGAAACGCTGGTGGAAGTGGACCGGAGGAGCCACAACAAAAAAGAGGAGGCTGCGGGATACGCGGCATATGTAGGTGTTTTTTGTTGTTTTTTTCCTCCTGTAAGGCTCGAAGCAACGGTTAGTAAAAGACAACAACACAGGGACGGAGGAGGGATATCGTCCCAATCGGAATGAGGTAAAATAAAAACCAGAGGAGATGGTGCGGCTCGTACAAACGCACATAAACAATTAGTCGATTCAGGCTCTTCCAGTGTTAAAGGGATATTTCAGGATTTTTGACATTGGGCCTCATTTCCTAGTCATTAGAGTGTTGTTGATGTCTGGAGATATAAATTCATGCAGTTCTTATATTTGAAGAGTCTAGTGGCGCTAGGGTAGGGCAAGCATTTCTATGGTAACAGTTAGCCTGCATTAAAAACAGTCTGACCCACTCCACAGTGCACCTGAGGTAAATCACCTATAACGCCAGACTAACCATATAAATGTCTGTGCTAATAGAACTATTTTTGAAATATAACTGACCTTGTTTCACATGAATTTCCGCATTTTGAGGGACTATTTTCTTGCAGATCAATCCACCGCTGCGTTAGCTTACAGCCACGAAGCTGATGCTTCTCAAAAAATAAGTTATTTTAAATGCAAAATGGTTAAAATTATTCGATCGACACAGACATTTATATTATTAGTCTGGCGTTATAGGTGATTTACCTCAGGTGCACTGTGGAGCGGGTCAGACTGTTTTTAATGCAGGCTAACTGATACCATAGCCTAGCGCCACTAGACTCTTCAAATATAAGAACTGCATGAATTTAAGAAAATTACTTGGACACTCTGGATAACTAGGAAATGAGGCCCTATGTCAAAAATCCTGAAATATCCCTTTAAGAATAAGAGTTCAGAAATGACAAGGTCTTAGCTTTCAACTGGGGCATTGCACTGGCCTACAGACTGCCGCAACAAAGCAGGGAATAAGCAATAAAAACACGACAAAAAAACGTTGAAAAACACAATAATGTAGTGACAGAAACGCAATGCAAACATGACAACAAAAGAGACAAAAAAACAACAAAAAAGTGTCACAAAAACAGAGAAAAAATTAGACAAAAACATGCCGGAAAAGCAATAATAAAAAAGCTAAAAAGTGATGAAAGTGAGTGACGAAGTCTTAGCTTTCAAATGAGGCATTATGACTGTAAGCTTTACAGAGGAGAAGCTCTTACATTTGGGTAAAGCTGAACTGGAGGAAATGTGCTCGGATAAGGCGGGGGTTAAGAGCTGTAGAGACAATCATCTCAAAGGACATTCCCAAAAATCCTACACTTTTCCTCTTAGGAATTTCTCCTTGGAAACATACGTTTACAAGAGTGAGCAGATAATGGAAGTTCACTGTCAATGTGCTCATGCTTCACAGCTAGAAGGTCCCGGGTTCGATTCCCACCTGGACGGGGCCCTTCTCTTCTGTGTGGCGTTTGCATGTTCTCCTCGAGTCTGCGTAGGTTTCCTACGGGCACTCCTGTTTCCCCTACCAATAAAAACATGTACAATAGGTCCCCCCCTGTCTGGGGCCAAGACTACCCTGAAAAAGAGATTCTTAATCTCAATGGGACTATCCTGGTTAAATAAAGGTCAATAAATCGAAGAGTAGTGTGTAATAGAGGGCGACCGATATGGGTTTTCCAAGGCTTTTTTATTGGCTGATGCCGATAAGCTGGGCCCATATTTTTGACCAATATTTCTCCAAATGTCTGGTCTATAATCCTGTATTAACATAAATACTTGGGCACTCCAGCAGTGGCCGATTCTATTTTATTACTTTAAGTGATACTTTAGCTTATGTCCCAGCTATGATTAGTTAGCATTAGCATACTGTTGCTAGACACTGCATTTTGCATCGTGATCAAAAATACAATTGCAGAGGTTAAAATGAACTCAGTGATTGAATTCTTCAGGTTATGTGCTTCAAAATGACATACAGCATGTCTATATTGACGGAGGTTTAGTGAAAATTGTATTTAACAAACTTATAGCTAACCAATTTTCATTACAATGTTTCTCTGCTCCCCTGAGGCCTGTGGGTGGACTCGTATTAAAGCCCTGACTTCGCTCTTTCAATGTACAAAACGGGAGGTCTCTATCACTTTCTGTCCCAGAGATATAAACTCCCCAAATATCGGCCCGGCATCGGCCTTGAAAAACCCATATCGGTCGACCTCCAGTCCAGAGTCACCTCCAGAGATGGGCCAAAGTCCTCCACCGTCAGCTCACATCAGGGGAAAACCTGGACACTGCTTTTGTCCCTTTGCAGAACCACTCTCTCCTTCCTCCTCCTCCATCCCGGGACAATGGGGCCTTTATGCAGTCACACTCTGAAAGCAGAGGGGGCCGGGTCAGCAGGGGGCAGGGTGACCCCACAGGAGAGGCTCGGTAAAGGGGTCATTCACCCAGCCTTAAGCGCCGCGGCCTGGGTGACCCCTACACGCCTTCAGTGTCCGTCCAGGCGACCTCTCCCCCGTCTCCTCCGTCTCCCCGCTCACCCCAACGTCCCGCACCGGCCAGGCCCTCTTAAACCGATACTACTCACGACAAAGTGTTTCGCCCACACGGCAATGATATGGTTCTATTAAGCTCTTTTAACCCCTGACCTTCAAAAACAGTCTATCAGGGTCGCAATTATTTAGACATTATGAAATCATCTGGAAATAACAAATCATTCAGATTATGAAGTTGTTTTTTGTATTGGAATGATTTCAGACTAAAAAAGAAAGTGAAACTGAGTGAAATTTCAAGTTAGTTTTAATGTTTTTCAGTAAAAGGTTGATTGTGAGAGGATTTTAGCTTCATTTTGAACGCAACACATTATCAAATAGTGAATAATCTTAGTTTAGTTGATCACTTTGTCATAACATTGGCAAGATCCTCGAGGTAAGGGGTACTCGGAGTGTAAATGAACGACTCAAGGGGTACGCGAAACACTAACCACTGACTAACAGTAGAAATTACCTGGATGGGTTTCTAACGCTGCGGTAATGGCAACATGCACAAAACATGGACTGGATTTCCCAAATACCGTGGACTGGATTAGGTAGGAAAAATGAAACAATAATAATTGCTGATTAACATGGCATTATAACAGGCAGAGCCTGTGTATGTCTTTCTGAGGCCCCAAGCAAAGATTTCTCTCACCTCTGGTCCCTGACCCACAGTTTGGGAACCACTCACGTGGAAGTTATTTCTGTCTTACCGCTGACTGAGATGTTATTCACTTTAGACCATACACATTCAGAGAACTAGAGTTACTGAAAGTAACTGCACCAATGAGAGCCGTGTGGACTCAACTCCCTTATGTCGATCATATCAGTGACATGGAATGCTTTTTAATGCCATTTTGAGGAGAAACATTTCCTAATTGCCGATAGTTTCAGCCACGAAATCTAAATGAGTAAGTTAATAAAACTAATTTTGCCTTATTATTATTTTTTTTGTGTGTTCAAGGAGCAAAAAATAAGGCTAAGAATTAGATATTTAAAAATCCCTCAAAAAAAACCTTCAAAATCGTGTCCAAGCCTGTAAAGTTTTGAGCTCTTAAAGTGGTGCTTGTTGCATGAGTGGGGCAATAAGCTAATTTTGAGAAAAGCGTCCCTGAAGTTTTCCAACGTGTGCACGAGAACATTTCTCCGGTCTTTCGTACGAGTGGCTCCCAGAAAGGAAATGACCATATTTGGATTATGGCGTCACCTCGGGGAGCCTTCAGGACACGAGGATATAAAATATGTCAATATTTGTGAATGAATGCGCGAGAGGAAGACTTTGTGAAGCACTGTTGTAGCTACAGTACTTCCGGGATATCTCCGCCTCGCTGGCGACAAAACATCATGACATGAAAACTAAGATGCTAATGGAGAAACCTAGCTAAAAATCTCCACATTGACCACTGCGGGATGTTTTCACCTGCCTTGTCTCCCCTTAATGCCTGAACTGAATATTCTGAATGCTGCAAATGCACTAGATCTTGGCCTATTTCCCTCCGTGAGATTAGTGAACATTCAACCAAACGGAAGAATGAGGGGGAGTGTTGATATCGAACACTAATTCGGACCCGACAGGCGACTCTGGAGCAGAGAGATTGTTTCAAATGATTGGAGACTGAGTACGAAGACTGTTCGAGCCGTTCATGTGTAACTCGCTCCTCGTCCGTGAACAACCGCAAACATGCCGACGGAATCCAGAGGAGAGTGGAAACAGCTGGACTTCCACTCCGGGCACTACAGCGCATGACGGAGCGCTGCTCGCTGCTCCAGAGAGGGGGGGGACCGTCCAAATCTTCCACTCAGGCAGAAGTTAAACAGAAAGAAAAGCAGGAGTAGAAAAAGTATGTACCGAGCAACTGTTGGTGCGTAGAAGTCTGATTTATGTTTTAGTGGCGACATAACCCGACTGAAATATGTCCCGCTAATAGCACATGAACGCTCGCTCTAGTGGGGGGAAACAACGACTAGAGAACTCGGGTTAAAACGAACGTCCTGACTTTCGCACCTGAAATCCACTGTCAGGTGTAAACTGTCGTTGGTCGTTGTCCTCAGAGTGACAAAACTGCGAGAGAAATGCCTTTATTACATTTGTGCTAGCATGATACTTTCTAAAATTAGCAAACCAAAGTGTAGCTTTAGAGATGCTAACGTCAAATTGAAATGGCTAGCCCCGGTAAACGCTAATCAGTGATAAAAGACTGTTTCAAAATCCCCACTTTCCCACATAAAAAGCGCATGACACAAACCAACTGGGCACAATGACTTCACCAGCTCCCCAGTTCACATGAATGCAGCAATAGACACAGAGAAATTGCGGATTATTGGAATAATTGCGGGAAAGTTTGCTTGTTTGACTTTAGCTCAATCTTACGGTTTAACTGCATTTGATGTATCATTAAAAATATGCATATTATTTAGCATAAACTAAGGGGGATAAACTATAATATGTAATACAGATATAATTGAATATAATAATATATATAATGTAGCCTTTAACTGTCAGTTGTGGTCCAAACTCATAACCTTTGACTGATTTAAGCACGTTTCACCACCTTCAGGGAGCAAAGCGGGATTTTACTGCTGGTTCATGAAAAAAGCTTTACAATTAGATGCACAGCAGGTCATTGCTCTGCAGAAGAAAGAGTTAGGTACAGAGAAGTTAAAGCTGTATTCAAAAGAAATAGTGAAAGAACAACACTCTGCAATAAATGCAAAAACAAAACAAAAAAACAACTAACACTCAACCAAACAGCTTTTTCTGAAAAACAAAGCAGGAGTAGTATTTCCATAAAGGCTCGCTGTTAGCAAAGTTTCTGGGTGAGGGCCTGAGCGCGGAGCTGCGCGAGGGGCCTCGCATGTTTAATCCAAGCGTTTGAAATGGGACCTGCTCTCCCTGGCTCTGCCCAAAAGGCCCACTCTGCGAGTGCTGTGGAACGCATCTGCAAGTGATTTGTGGGGTTCGGCTCGTCTCCCCTCCTCCACCCACTGCTTCTCTCCCCGTCAGGCTGAAGCTGGCCAGGGCTCAGGGGCTCGGGGAAAAGCACTGAGGCTCCAAGAGGATCAATGGAGGGTAGAGGCGCTTGTTTGGAGTTATGGCTGCATGTTTTTTAAGTAGTCTATGGGCCATCAACTTTTTATATCCACAATCTTTAAGGAGACAATTACCCAAATCAGCCTACCGTATCATCAATACTGGTGAAACAGGAAAATCTGTGCCCCCTTTATTCACAAATGTACAACCTCAGTCGTTATTAACCCTGTCAGCGCATGATTAGCAGCTAGCTGGAACGCGTGTTGTATTACTTTACTTGCCATTTAAAGCACTATATACACTAAACACACTCCTCACTTTGCAAGCTTTGATATGTAGCACCATTGTTGATCCAAAAAGAACTCAATTCCACATTTCGATCACGTCTATTGCCTTTGCCTCTCAGCCAATCCATATTAATGCCGTCTCTCTGCTACGTCTTATTTAAAGTTGAGCCTTCACTGAGCGAGTTTCGGCTGAATTTTTTATACATTTTAGCTTGCAGTTTTCGACTTGCGACGACTTTCTGTTTTGCCGTCCGTCTGGGTCGTGAAGTGGGCCACAGCGACCTGCTCAGGACCAACGTGCGACGGGAGGCCGTATGACGCGTTTGATATTTGTGGTGAGGATCCCGGCCCCGCTGAAGCCGACAGAAAGCAGCGTGGACACAGTTCAAACGGAGCCCGGGCTTTCCTCGTACGAGATCCAACTGCTCAGCGTGTGTGTTAATGATTCATTTTGCACGCTCAAAATCGCCCCGATAATCACACCGTGTCTGTCCAGCTCAGCCCACAGTCGGGGGTCACCTCAGCCTTTCCCGTGTCCTCCTCTCCACTGCTACTACTATCACCATCCTCTGGGCCGGGAAGAAGGCTACACCACATTCCTGGTGGGCAATGTATCCAATGTCCAAACTGCAGTTTGGAAGACCTGCAAATTTAGAGCATTGAGTTCATCTTCAATGTCAAGGAATGTGGGGAAAATATGGGGGAAAATTGGAAGAAAATACCCCCTCCTGGAACCGCCACCTTAACTTGGTGGAGGGGTTTGAGCCCGAATGATCCTGGGGGCTCTGTTGTCGGAGATTTCGTGCCCCTGGTAGGGTCTCCCATGGCAAACAGGTCCTAGGTGACGGGTCAGACAAAGAGCGGTTCAGAAGCCCCTTATGAGAGACCAACAGGCCCGGTTAGAACCATGAGGCCGTCCTTCTGTGGACCCACCACCTGCAGGGGGCGCTATAGGGGCTGGTGCAATGTGACCCGGCAACGGACAAGTGGAAGAAGATGGATGGATGGATGGGAAGAAAATAGGGGGAAATAAAAAATTTGAATTTTCTGGTGATAGTTACAGAGTGAAGAAAAAAACTGGGTCTATAAACTGATGTTGTGTCTAGCTTTGGGACAGTCCTTTGTTAGAAGTACTTTATTCAGTAGTTCTAACAAAGGACTACTGTGTAAAGTAGGGGACAGGCCAATGGCCGCTGGCTGCTCTGCGACGACGACACCGGAGGCCGCCATTGCTGTAGTACCGCCATATATAGCCACTAGTCCCCCATTGGAATCCATTGCACTTTACACACGTTAAAAACAACTTTAATGCCCGGTGCCTAATTTTTTGGAACTGTCTACAGATAGATATTCCTCCTGTGATTACGCTGGGTTAGACACAATCAGAGGCACCGGGCTGGTTATCGTAGGATACATTTTAGAAATCTCGTAATTAACGAGGGTCGGACTGTTAGCATTGGAGCTGAGCGAGCTACACGTCACGCAAGGGCCAGGTCTACAGTGAAGATCCCGCCCATATGCCCTTATTAGGAACATGCTATGTCAGAGCTGGGGAGGAGGAGTCTGTAAATCCGCCATGATTTCCCCCTCGAACGTAGTCATGACGGTAAACGGGGAGGGGTGAGTAATGACGGTCTATTAATAATATGTCTATGGGACAGGCTAGCGATTCTCGGTCCTGGTTTAGGCCTGATTCTAGTAGAACTCACAGCGAAACGTACTTGGTAAGGGCTGGGACATAATAATTGAAATGTCACCAATTTCTTCTTTGGTCAATCTTAGTAATCGTCATGGGTCTTTGTAATCATATCTTTGGCATAAACAGAACCTAGTTTAGCAGTTTGGACGAGACAATGGGAGATTTGTGTGTTTTTGATTAATAATAATAATAATAATGCATCAGTTTTATATAGCGCTTTTCTGGACACTCAAAGACGCTTCACATTGCACTATTCATTCACTCCATACTTGGTGGTGGTAAGCTACTATTGTAGCCACAGCTGCCCTGGGGTAGACTGACGGAAGCGAGGCAGCCAATCTGCGCCATCGGCCCCTCCGACCACCACCAACCACTCACTCACATCATTCATCCCGGCCTATTGTACATGTTTTTGGTGGTAGGGGAAACCGGAGTACCCGGAGGAAACCTACGCAGACACGGGGAGAACATGCAAACTCCACACAGAAAGGCCCCCGTCCAGGTGGGAATCGAACCTGGGACCTTCTAGCTGTGAAGCACAAGCGCTAACCGCTGTACTACCGTGCTGCCATTAAGCTGCCATTAAGCTGCCATTAAGCTGAGGTTTGTAAAAGTTATGTCTAAGTTTATGAATCAGCTGTACGTGACCCCATTGTTATATCCATTTTCGTAATTCTCATATTACGTTAACTATTTATATTCCAGCTGTCTGTCGGATGTTACTGCTCGTAAACGTGTCAAAATATGCACATTGAACCAAATCTTAACGAAATAAGAGATCGGAAATGGCAATTCAATATCATTACCAAAAGCATTCCGCGCTCGTCCTCTTTCCGACTGCCTGTTGAAAAAGAGTCACCTTACCGCGTCTGTCGCATACCTTTCCTCCAACAAAATACAATTGTTTTCAAAGCGCGTTTTAAGTCGCGGCGTTTACCTGTGGGGCCCGGCCAACGCCGCGGCTCGGAATGAATTATCAACTTCAATGCTACACTCTCTCTCTCTTTTCATCCCAACCCCTTTGTCCTTGGCCGGCGCTCCCCGTTGCACCTGGCTCTCCAGCAGCTCCTCGCGCTCCTCGCTCTTTCTTGCAGCGCCCTCTCGGTGGCGTTTGAAGCGCACAGTTTGTCTCCCGGGCCGGATGATTGACAGCGGAGCGCGGCAGGCGGCTCTCGTGGCGACAGATAAGGACTTTGGCTCCATTACTCACTCCGTCAGGCACACAGGCGCACACGCACACACACACACACACACACACGCATGGTTTATGAGACTGGTGGGGACAGGCTAGTGATTATTTTTTAAATTTGTTTCAATGTTATTCATATTTTAAATTTGAACCATGTAGTAATGTTTTGGAGCCACAGTGTTTTTCAATTCTTCCTTAAATTGCCTTCAGTACACAATACATGCTGTTTCTACTACTATTTCTGCTTCCTGCTCCTTACTACTACTGCTACTACTACAACTAAACCAACAACTAATACTACCACTACTACAATAAACCAACAACTACTACTACTAAACCAACAACTAATACTACTACTACTCCTACAACTAAACCAACAACTAATACTACTACTAAACCAACAACTAATACTACTACTACTAAACCAACAACTACTACTACTACTACTACTACTACTAAACCAACAACTAATACTACTACTACTACAATAAACCTTTTGTGGAGGTTAGGTGGATTTGTTTACTAGTCTAAAATAGTCCTGAAGAAAGCAGCTTTTTAAAGGTAAACAAAATGCTAGCTTATCAGCTAAACCCATTTGAGACCTACACATTTCTTCTTCTGAGACACTGAAGAGGCACCAAGAGTCTCCACAGCTGCAGCACAGAGGAGGCGTCACAAGAGGAGCTACAGGAAACAAAAAAGGACAAACGAGCGAAGCGGAGGGAGGAAGAGGAATAGGAAGTAGGAGGTGGAGCTGACCAGTGCAGGACACCACGCTCTGAAACAGGGACAAACCCAGGAGGCGCGGCACAATTTCAGAGGATCAGAGGAGACAGAGGGCAGCCAGACAGGTTTCTTCCGAGTGCTACAGTTTCCCCGACCTCCAAGGTCATGCGGGTCAGGTTGACACACAATGGCAGCGTGGCTCAGCCGCAGCAGCTCAGGACTAACACCTGAACACTATTTCGTTTGTACAATGACAATAAAGCACTTACTTACTTAATACTACTACTACAACTACGACTACTACAACTACTAAACCAACTACTACAACTACTACAACTACTACTACTAAACCAACAACTACAACTACTATTGGTACTACTACTACTACTATTCACTCTTAATGCTATGCAAAAAGTACTACTAGCTACTACTCCCTACTTGTAGTACTAATCCCTACTACTTCCCTACTACTTCTCCCTATTACTACGGCTACTCCGAATACTCCTTACTACTCCAAATACAACCATAACTACTCATCCTACTATTCCTGCTCCTAATCCGCCCACTGCAACTGCTGCTGCTACTACAACTCCAACAACTAATACTGCTACCACTGCTGAGGCCTCCTCCTACAACGATCACTACTACTCCTTCGACTACCACTGCTGAGGCCTCCTCCTACAACGATCACTACTACTCCTTCGACTACCACTGCTGAGGCCTCCTCCTACAACGATCACTACTACTCCTTCGACTACCACTGCTGAGGCCTCCTCCTACAACTATCACTACTACTCCTTCGACTACCACTGTTGTGTATTAACCCAGAGAGCTCTCTTAAGTCTTACACCATACCTGTCCATGTAACTTCGAGTCCAGGACTTGGTAAACAGCACTGTCCTCACACATTCTGCATTAGCATCAGGAGCTAAAGTGTCAAATACATAAGATGTAGCACAAAAGGAGCATAAAAATACACCAGCGAGCACATTATGGAAATACAGGACGGATAAGGCGCTAAATTCAAGTGTTTCATGCCTGACTTCTCTGCAATTACAGTCCGATACTACCATTATACATTTATTAGGAACAAATTCATTTTTGTAGTTCTGTAGACTAAGACAAGAATACAAGACTGAAAAAGAATTGATATGACTCAAACTAAATGACTCTTTTGTTAAATTGAGAAGAATTAAAACTAGAGTGATGCAGGTGTGCAATGCTGCAAACTGTAGGTGATTTGTTTTCCAGTAAACTGTGTTAAATTATTAAATCAGATATCAAGAGAGGT
This sequence comes from Proterorhinus semilunaris, assembly GCA_021464625.1. NCBI lineage: Eukaryota > Metazoa > Chordata > Actinopteri > Gobiiformes > Gobiidae > Proterorhinus > Proterorhinus semilunaris. The sequence goes on from CM038364.1 coordinate 2,809,393, forward strand.
CTAAAACTGAACTAAATTGGAAGAATTAACTAAGCTTTTCCATATTTACAAATTCATTAAATAATAGTGTATTTGAGCTGAATGGATGTGCCAAGTGGAGTCATGTATGTATGTGTACTTGCATGTATGTGTGTATGCACATGTGCATATTGGGGCTGGGCTATATGGACCAAAAGTCATATGTATTTAGGTTGAATATCGATATATCGGCATTTATTTATGCCGATATTATTTAAGGGAAAGCTGTGAAATGAAATGTTAAGTCAAAGTCACGAGTAGTTTTGTTGAAACTCACTATAAAATGTACAACATAAACACTGTATAACAAAGCTCCGTAAAGGGGCACATTTAAATATCTTAGATAAAAATAGCCTATGAAATAAAATAGGTCAATCTTTTTCTGAGGGCAGCATTTATAAGAGATAACAAAATAAAGTGCTGAGTTTAAGATAAACTTTTTTAAACATCAGCTTGAGATTATTTTTGTTAACTTAATAGCTTATCTGAATTTGAACTATATCGATATATGCAATATGGTCTAATTCCATATCTCATTTAAAAATATATCGATATATTGCCTAGTGCTATATGGTGCAGCCCTACTTAAACATTAAAACCATGTTGACAAGATGAGCATTTTTTTAAATTATGTATATACATTGTATATTCATATCCTTCATATATATATGGAGGATATGAATATTTATGTTTGACTTATCTTATATTGTTGTATTTATCATTTTCATTACTGTTGTTATTGTTTTGTAAACGCACAGTGTGTGTGTGAGTGGAGTGTTCAGAGAGTGTGGTTTACTTCAGTTACGCCCTTCCTCCTTGCCAAGCAAACACTTCCCTGATGTGTTTTTGTTCATTACAACGTGCCCTCTGCTGCTGTTTGTCGAAGTCTAAACTGTTTTTTTAGAGCCCCGGCCGACACCCGCCTGTCAGAGGACATGCCGCAGTAAAACGCACATTTGCAGGGGAAACATTTGAGACCGCTCTCATTCTGCGACGCTGCAGCGAACCCTCTTCCTGTCTCTCCATCTTCCTGACACCGCCTCCCCCCGCGCTCTCTCAAACACCTCCATGATTTTCAGAAGCGGCACCTGCTCGCTCGCCCGCCTCGCACCTCCTCTCTCTCTCTCGCCTCCTCCCTGTCACTCATCCGCAGGTTTCTGTCACTTCTGCCAAGAACATAAACAGACTGAGCCGTCAGCGCAGCTTTGACGGCACACGGCGTCTCCAAAAACCTGCAACACCGAGCCGCTTCCAGCTGGGAGAGGCTTCCTTTCAAATGGTGCAAATGCGCAACAGAGCAGTTAGCGGTTAGCGCTCGTGCTTCACGGCTAGAAGGTCCCGGGTTCGATTCCCGGCCGGGCAGAGTCTTTCTGTGGAGTTTGTATGTTCTCCCCGTTTCTGCGTAGGTTTCTCTTACCTCTAAAAACATGTACAATAGGCCAGTGAGAGTGTGGGACAGTGTATAGATTTGTTTTCATTTAGAAGATCCTGTTAAGCCACTTTAGCGAAGTCCAAACCTGTCCTGAAAAAACGGTTCTTCAACGAGACATTTAATACTCAATGGCTCAAGCAGTTCATCTTCTATAACCCATAACATTTTACACAAAAAAATAATAGTTATAATAATTATAATTTTAAAAATTCCACAGCTCTCGGGAATGAATAATGTTACATAGAACTGTCAGTAATGTTCCTAAAACATTATTTTAGAGAAAGGGCGAGATAAAATGAATGTAAGAAGATTTATCAAATTTGTTAAAAAGACACAGTAAGGTTAATTTCACAAAACAGCAGTTTTTAAAAAGCTGCCCGTACGTTAAAGATAAAAAAGTGAGAGCCAGGTGAGACCGTTTGGATTTCAATGGAGACATATGTCATTAATATCAAATGGCAATTCTTTTTTAAGCTTAAACCAGTTTATAACATTGTTCCCTTGTCTAAAAACAGACCTGGGGTGGTATTAGCTTCACTCCATTTTTCCTGGTTACTATTGTGTCAATGGTAAAATACAATACATAGGGCTGGGCAATTCATCGAAATCGCAATCCCTACTTTGGTCAAGCTCAGTAATCGTCATGGGACTTTACAATCGACAGGGGTACAGCCGTTCCTTTGGCCAGACGGTGGAAGATATTTCTGTGTGAAAGGAATCTAGAGGAAAGCATTTGTCATTTGTGAGCTGAGGTTTGTATAAAAGGTATGTCAAAGTAAACCGAGAAATAAAATCAAATAAGAGAAATAAAATCGGGATCGTCCAGCCCTAGGTCACACACACTTATACTGTGTTGGACTAACACTGGCTTCCCTTTGTTTATCTTCTTAATACATGCAGACTTGTAATCCCTTTTTATGAACTAATCAGAAAAAATTAACATGCCATAGACTTTTCCTTTTTTAATTAGAGTACAACAACGCATTAAGTTGGTGCACGCGGTGTGACTCTGCCCGGGTCCCTCTGCCAGCCCTGAGCGCCGCACTCCTCCGGCGTAGACTTATCTAAGACGGGCCCCGCCTCAGCTCTCAGCCCCGTCACACTGTAGAGGCATTAATCACACTGGCGCGGTATCTGTGCACCGTCCGGCTAATTAACACATCAGCTGGAGCAGAACTAACGCGGCGTGCTAGCTCTCCTCCCACGCAGCCCGCACTCGCGTTAGCTTCCAGCGACACCTGAAGCTCGCCCTTCTGTTCGCGCGCAGGAGAGAGCGTCGGCGCCGCTCCCTTTGACGACTCACTTTAAAAGGAGTTTCAGTCGACGTCTTTCGGTTGGAATGTTTTTTGCTTTTTGCTTTTGGTCGAGGTTTTTGTCAAATACTTCTACATCGATAATAATAGTCAATAGGTTACTTGTAGGGCTTGGAACTTTCTATTTATTTGGTTCCTGCTTTAACATAGACCTGAACTACATTGGGCAACTATGCTGCATTCATCACTGTCTACGGTCATTTGTGTGAGCTGGGGAACTTTCTTTACTGCTGTCTCAGGAGCCCCCCAGGCGTCAAAACTCTGATGAAAATAGCGGAAGTGGGCTATTCATGTTGGATTCAAATGTTTAGAGTTGCCAACAGTTCCTTAAAATAAAGACGTTCCTGATTAACTTTGAATTGAAAAAGAACATTGTATGTTCCTGATCTGGCAACATCTAGTGGTCAAACAATAGGACATGTATGCAACAGTTTGAGTGGTTTTGGCGTTTTCAGATAATGTACGTTAATCTGGGTCTGCTTTGTGCCTGTGTCTTTCTTTATTTTCCAAAAATGGTCAACCTCAGACCAGACTTGAATTTGTGTGGTTTGGGGTATTGATGCAGAGATCCGATACTGGTATCGGATTTTGGAGCCGATACTAGAAAAAAAATATGATATGGGGTACCGGAAACAAATATCTGATGCTGAACTGATGCCTGTTTTGGCTCTCAACGTTTTAAAAACACCGACTAAAGCTAAGTGAATATGGACATGCTCTTCTACACTTTGAAGGGCAGAACCTGGAGAATTAAATCGTCATAAATTACTTTCCATTGTTTTTCGGATTTCTGGTAGGTTTTCACTGCTGATGGAACTATCTCTCTACCAGAAGCCCTACCAAACAAGAAGCAACTGTGATGGAAAGTAAAGGTGTTTTTTTTTTGCATAAAAAGTTACATAATGCAATTTTTAATCTCTAGCTGCTAGCAAGATGTGAGCTAAAATCTTAAAAGCAAAATAAAAATAAAAACTCAAAATAAAAATGTATTATGAGAAAGTTCTTGCTTAAACACATCATCTACAACAAACTAGCTAAAGAATAAGACTATCTGCTTATGGACGGCCACTTCCTCAGCCGCTATGCTAATGTCACGCCACTCTGCTGCGCCAGCTAGCATGAAGCAATTATAATTCATGTGCATGCTAATTTACGCACGTCTCCAGCTAATGGCATGTTTTAGCTTTAATTAGCTTCTCAATTATACAGCCATAGCAAATGGCCACCGCCATTCATAATGTTAGGCGCAACAAGTACGAGGAGGGTTACTAGCACTTTAGAACTGAGTGCGACACACACTCGGGAAAGACTTTCAGGTCTGCCCTCAATAAGAGATTATGCTTTTGATTAAATTCAACACAGGCAACTATACGGGTAGATAACAAGCCATAAAAAACGTGGAGCAGAGATTTTTAAGACATTTTACGGTACTACAAGGCTTAGATCAACATCAGAACAATGACTTTATTGTCCACCAAGGTGGAAATGTGTCTTTGGTATCACCTTAAAACACATAAAACACATCAACATCCAGCATCCAAAACATGGTATTTCACGAGGCACTATATTTCTTGTATTATCCCTGCTAAAGTCATTTGTGCTCTTTAATTATTGGATATAACTATATATCTCCATCCTGACAACAGTAGTTCAAACTCATCAGTTCGCAGGTGGGAAGAGTCATTTATGATGCACACTGCCTTCTGTCCCAACCGCGCAATTTAAAGCCTTGAATAAATCATAATAGTTCTATGATAGGCAAAAACTATTTTCACAAACAGGCAGGGCTGGGTGTCATTAGATTTTTTTTCAATACCAGTACTTTAACGATACTTGGTTTACGTTACCGAGTCTAACGACACCTGAACAATACTTTTGCTGATACCTATACTAAAATATGTCATCTAGAACCAGAAACAAGAGCATTAATGTTATTTTTGTTTCCATAAAAGACTATTTCTAATTTCTAATTTATCTGGAGGGAGAACGCTCAGATGGTCTATTGAGTAAAAATGAAAAAAGAATACAATTATTAGCATGTTTTCTGCAGAATAAGTCCCTGTAGACACAGACCTTTAGTTCTCCACAGAGTATTGCAACATGATTTCGGATAGATCTAATTAACCCTAAGACATGAGAAAACTGTATTGGCTAATTACAAGAAATTGAACTATGTTGCTCGCGTTCCCCTGGTTGGAGATTGGTGGGTTGATGGCAGGGGAGAGAGTTCAGCTTCCTTACAGTATCATTAATAGTTTATGTTTACTGTATTACATCTCTATTCTATATTTTATTCTATACAGATTTGTATGGAGTTTCACAGTTAGATAATCTGTTAAAGATATGATATACATGCCTCAAGTCTCGACACTTGCTTAGTTCATACCAATGAAGATAAACCGGAAGTGTGGACATTACAAGAGGATGGTGTAACAGACAATCTGTTCCAGGTCAATGATCTCCATCAAACATAAGGACAGTACCATAATCTTTGTAGACATTTCCAATGTGTCTAGCCTTCATTCCATTTCATTGTATTTATTCTTTTTTCATGGTAATACAACATAAAATACCACAACAACAATCCGGCAAACAAAACAATAATACATTCTTCTGTCTGAAGTATCTGTCAATAAAGTTGAAGTGAGTCGACTAGTCGTATGATGACGTACTGACAACAGAGGACGCAGTGTTTAAAAATGAACGTATTAAAGTGTATTAAAGTTCACAGTAACATTAGCGATGTAAAGTACAGTGTAAAAAACTTCAAGAAACGAGCATCAACTTCACAACATATAGACAAAGGCGTCGAAGTGACCCAAAAAAAAGCCACAAGAATCCCACACATTTCAGAACCGATCTAAACCACAGCGTTGGCAGCTTTTAAGAGAACCCAGAGTATTGTCTGCTGTGTAATCTGATGAGAACTTCAATTATTTTTATAATTGAGGCAATTTCTCCACTCGAGGCCACAGTATAAACCAGGGGCATGCAACGTCAGGCAAAGAGATATAATGCAAACAAGAGTTCAAGAATGTTAGTACTCATACTGACAGAACATCCCACAAGGTCATATAGAATGGCATTTGCAGAAAATGGTTCATTACAATGTTCGTCCCTTGGTGTTTTGGCAGTGATGTAAATCGGCCCTCCACAACGCAAACTACCCCTGCTATAAAACGACCCTTGATAAGGTGACGGCGCACAGAAAAGTCCCCAGACTTAACTTGTACGACTCACGCACAGTACAAGTGTCGAGCGGCGGGATTAGCGGCGGCTGCATACCGCGAGGAGGATGAAGTAACAACAGGGGGACGGGCGGGGAGTACGCACACACCCGACGAGGGGAAAATGAGAGAACTCAACATGCCCCGGCTACGAAGGAGTTAACTCCGTGGATAATCTCTACCTCTCCGTGCTTCAATCTACCCATTGTTCAATGCGATGGAAGCCGGCGTGCGTAGGGGGTATTTTCCTCTTTCGATGGCTAAATTAATAATACGCCAGCTCTCCACGATCCCTCTCCAAGCGGCTTTATCTCTTCATTCAAACGGACCACCCCTCCCTCGCTCCCCTCCTTCCCCACCTTCGCCTCTCCCTCGCTGCTCGCTGGATTCCTTGGTGCTATTGTGCCTTTTGGTGGTGCGGGCACAATGCAACGCGGCGGCGGCGAAGGGGAATTCAAAAGGCGAGCCAGGCAACGGGCTAGCGCAGCGGAGAGGCTGAGGAATGGAGAGCGGGATGAAACGTGAGGAGGAGAGCGAGAAGGTTGATGAGAAGGTAGATGAGAACCGGAGGTAGCAGGAGGAAAGCTTTTGATACATTTGGAATTTGCATAACAGGAGAGAATGTATGTATGTGTGCGCTATACATAGAGACCATACAAAGGGGCTAGAGATAAAAGGTGATAGGAATAGAACAGTTATGTTGTGTAAAAAAGAAACAAATCCCATTGCCTTTTTTCTGAGCTGTCTTGTCTAATAAAGCTTATGGACCAGCGAAATCAAGACGATTTCTCTCTCTGATTTTGGTTCAATCTGTCAGAGCTCGGGCGGATGTTCCCCAGTACTGCTGTTTCCCAGAACCACTCGGGAACAATGAACAGGGGGAACTGTGGCCTTTAATATGGATAAATCTCCAGTCATATTTTTGTAAGAGACTTAAATGGGTCTTTTTAAATTGTTTTTAAACAAGTACATTTTGCAAGTTTATTTTCTGTGGGGTTTTTTGTACCCAAAAAATACCGAATCCTGTCCAAGTAGTCGAACAGAACCGACATGTCATTTTAGTGTACCGTTACACCCCACTCCCGTGACTGAAGAGGTACTGGGGGGGTTCTCAGGGACTGTCCCCATGAACTGTTTGTACAAAAACGCCATGTGTTCCCCAGCTTGCGAACAGAAAATGCCACTGTGCCCTCACAGTTTCCTCATCGGACTTAAGGTTATGGCGACAAGTAGGGCCAGAGCCGTCGCTGAGCAGCCGGAGTCTGGAGTGGGGGGAACAGCAGTGCCGGGGAACATACGTACGGAACATCTACCAAGTGTAGATGCCGTCCACCCCGTTTCCCATGATCCCTGTCTGTAGCCAATTATTACTAACCCCCCCCCATTCCCATGTGTAGGTCACTCATTGGCTCCTACCCCTGACCTCTCGGCTTTGTGTTCTCTGAGCTCCATGAGAAGTGTGGACGAGATGAGGACATGCTTAATCCAGGTCAGAGGCGCCAGATGTTTCAGCCGCTTCGTCTAATCCCACTTCTCATTGTGAACTGCAATAAAAATGACCGATTTCTTTCTACCCACATTATAGTTTTCTCCGAGGTTCTCTAAATTGTAGTGATTGAAAAAGGAAAATTGAAGAGGTCTGCATCGTTCTCATCCAGACAGAATCGCTAATGCTGATCCGCAGCTCCTCTCCAGCTTTAGCCTGCACTCGTTATTATGGTAAACGGGTGTTGTCATGTGACCTGCTTTGTTTTTCTGTGACAGAGATTATTTCATTAAAGCTGAGGTGGGAAAGGGATAATGACACTCGCTAACAGCGCATCCATCAGACAGTACTGCTCGGAGTTAGCGACGCTTTGTGCTAACAACTTAGCGCGAGAGAGAGAGCGGGAAAACAAACAGTCAGAGCTGCGGCTCAGTTAACACAGGAACATGAAGTTTACATGCTCATTCTGATCAATTCTACATTACATGCTATGAGCAAAATTCATCATGTTGGTTGTGAGTAGCTAGCCAGGAAACATCTTCAAATGCTAACTACTGATGATTAGCTAATAACACACTACACTACCGGTCAAATGTGTATTGTTTTTTTTCTTTTATTTCCAGATTATTTACATTGAAGGCATTTATTTATGAATGAACACATATGGAATTATGCTTTAAACAAAAATAGGTTGGTAAGAATGATAAGCCATTTCTTATGAAGCTCAGTGAGAAAATGCCAAAAAATAAATGGTGGCAATTTTACTGAATTAAAAAAATAAAACATAGCCTATTTCGAGTTGTTTCACTTGTGTTTGTTTCTTCCATGATCCCACATGTTCTTTCATAGTTTGACGTCTTCAATGTGAATCACACCATGGAAATAGTGTTGAAAATACAGAAAAGCCAAAACATGCAAAATGTTTCCAAACCGGTACTGTATATGGTGTCCAAATACTTGTAATAAATAACTCCAGCACTGAAATCCATGAGCTCCTCTATGTTTAAAAGGTCTGCTACGACTTACTCATGTCCTGTTCATGTACCTTTAGCTGAGTTTGGGCTTAGCTTGTTCCAAACCTTTTCCCTTTGTACTGCGCTTTTAGATGAAGACCAGCATTTTACATCTGCAACACAAACTCTTTAAGGTAAGGTATTTTCTAGATACGTGCATCATTCTTATGTTTTATGTTCATTTGAAAGGCTGCAATGTAAAATCTGCTAACCCTGTAGTTTAGAGCGCTACATACGTACTTTGAAAATGCATAATCCCTGTACTTAGCAGTTTATTTTTCAGTATTAGCTAGTGAGCAATAGGTTTATACAAAAACAAATTATTCATTCATTATTGTTAAATAAGGCGAGACACGTCAAGTGTCCTAGACTTTTCACACTGTGTTTAATGATGAGATTTTTCGCTAGTTTTCTCCCTCAACATTGCGCCACAAAAGCCAGCTTTCCAAGCGGTCGCAGTCACATATATTTATATATTTTGTATCAACGTGTCCCGCGGAAGGTGCTCGCGATGACGCTGCAATCCAAATATGGTCATTTCCTTTCTGGATGACAGACAGCGAGAAATTGTTGCTGAAAATATTGGCAATTTTAATGCATACGTTTTATTTTTATATGAAAATATACAATGACAGAACAGAATAAATTGTTTTCTCATATTCATATCTGTAATGTTCAGCAAAAGTTTTAAATTGATATCCTTGCATTAAATGTTTTCTCCATTAAACTGCAGCGTCTCGCCTTAAAAGGTAATTCTCGCTGACACACTGACGCAGTGGCAACTTTCAGTGTGCGGGCTAATCCTGGTGCAGACAGCCCTATGCACTGAGTGACAGCTCAGCGCGCCGCGTATAGGGCCTCAAAGTCAGGGGCCCGGGGGATTATCTCTCCCCTGTGACCGGCCCGACCCCCACCCACCACCATCGCTTCCCCGACACACCAAAGCACCGCCCTCCATCAGACGGGTCAAGTGCTACAGGCCGCTCTCTCTGTGTTCCCAGTCGCTTGGGCCGCCCGCAGACCATCCCCCCGAGGGTCGCTGCAGAAAAAAAACCCACGCAGCGGTGTAAGTCTCGCCCACTCACGACGCATGCCAGGCTGAACATGTCGCCGCAGCTTTCAGGGGCCGTCACCGTTTTGGGGGAAAGCCCAAAACAAGAGCGGAAGGATATTAGCAAGAAAGACTTGGAGGGAGGGGGACAAACTGACATTAGCAAAAGCCCCGCCCCCTTAGCTAATGTTTGCTAGCTCCGGAAAGAAGTGGGGTTTATCACGTATCATAACGGGGCAGAAATGTGGCTCAGTACCAGCACGATATCCTCCATATCAAGGCGAAATGATGAACGTAGCCTGCGACGGTGGCGCAGATGGTAGAGCGGGTCGTCTCATGATCGGAAGGTCGGGGGTTCGAATCCCGCCTCCTGAAGGTGCACATTGTCGTTGTGTCCTTGGGCAAGACACTTCACCCACCTTGCCTCCAGTGTCTGCGTACACTGGTGTATGAATGGGTGAGAGGATCCTTGCTGTAAAGCGCTTTGAGTGCCTAATGAAGGTAGAAAAGCGCTATATAAGTTGAGACCATTTATCAGGCTAATAGCAGGTTGAGCAGCCAAATATTAGCAAGAAAAGATTTGTAGCGGTGGCATTTTGAGAGCAAAAATGATAAACAAAATTCCGGTGGAGTTTAAACAGTTTAAAGAACGCTTTAAACAATATCTGCAACTTTGACAGGCTTAGTCAAAGCAATTGGAGCGACTTTCAAAACAACGCAATGTGACATCAGCAGGTGGGCGCAAGTGTTTTGAACTCCTTTAGAAGGACACCAAGATAACAACAAATAACTCAAACATGCACAAAACAAAAGAGAACTCTTCTGTTTTGGTCTGTCTTTAAGAAAAAAAAAACTAATAACTTTGGCATGGTTTGAAAGCCAGGTCAAAGGGTGGCACGCTATCTAGGATTAGAACAAGGTTAAATGCAAAAAGAAAAGTCAGTTTAGCTAGAGGGTTGGCCCCAACACTCGGTACTGATGTGACAGACTACTTTTGAATAATAATCAATATCTTGACTCACTGAGCTACTCAAATTTGTATTTAGAAATTGCTGATTCAAAGTTGACCACTTTTCCCCCCGATAGACATAATGTAGTAAGTGCCTCTGAACGAGCCACAGAGTCTCGCGGACGCCACGAGTGCACTTATGTTTGTCTGAAAAGCTCTTCAGGAACTTTCAGACATTCTTCTTTTTGAAAGGGCCGAGGCAGAACCAGGGTTATGTGTGCTTGCCTTCAGTGTCTCCTCAGATATTTCACATTATAATGGTTAACTACCCGAAACGTAACATTTTATGTAAGAAAATAAGTCTACAAGTGTTATGGTGCACGGTGAAACCATTTATAACAAGCTAAACACGCTAACGCGGCTAAGTCGTAGCACAGGTGAGCACTGCCATGCTTTGACGTCCGACTGTTCAAGGTGTGTGGACTTTAAAAACACAGAGGAGCAACACAACAGGTACCGCTACGGGTACGGGGGATGTGACACAGTAATCCGAGTGCAAGTTGTTTTGCCATCGCTGCGGACAAAGGAGACCCCCCACACGCAGCAGCAGCACCGCAGAGGGCGAGCGGCGGCGAGGTGGACGAACAGACGCGGCGTGTAAACACACCGACACGCAGGCTGCACATGTGCGCCGCCATCCATCAATCAGCAGCTTTTGTCCCAGGGTACGGAGAGCGGGGGTGAGCACAATAAAGCCCCATCTGCACTTGTCCAAATCAGGGTTGTTTTTGGCAGCCATCTTACTTTTAGTCTTTTGGACAATACTGCTTACTTGTTTCGGACGCATTTTAGTCATTCTATTGTTGAAGTCCGGTTTCGGTTGACGAAAACTCAAAACACTTTTAGTCAAGTTTTATTCAACTGTTATTCTTTGAACAAATTAATTTAGGTAATAAAGTATTTGAAATTGGACGGCGGTAAATGCGGCCACAAACTAACATCAGGCAGAAAGAAAACCACCAATCTCACACGGCCCCTGAAGGCTAACCACCACGCTATAGCAAGTTATAACAAGTCCTGTTAACACATCATATTATATACATACACTTTTACTCCAAATCGGCTCGTGATCAATGTTATAGTAAGGGTAATGTTTTCTACAGGCATTTTGAGCTGCTAAAGTTAGGAAATGAGCTGCTAACTTCAAGCTAATATTAGTTTGTAATAATGCAATAATAATGCATCAGTTTTATATAGCGCTTTTCTGGACACTCAAAGACGCTTTACACTGCATTATTCATTCAATCCATACTCGGTGGTGGTAAGGTACTGTTGTAGCCACAGCTGCCCTGGGGTAGACTGATGGAAGCGAGGCAACCAGTCTGTGCCATTGGTCCCTCCGACCACCACCAACCACTCACTCAACCACTTGTCTCCCTGGGCATTAGAGGGGGAGATAAACTTAAAACCCTTGCCCAAAGGGAAACCTATTGGATTGAGACCCTGAAGGCCACTACTTTTCCAGGGTTAAATGATGAGCTTGATTTTTCTGTGTTTTTGTAGGACTGGGGCCCCGGCCTTTTTAACTGTTTTAATATATTTCCACTGTAGCTGTGGTCCTGTTTCTTGTGTGTGTTTCACGGTCACGCCCACGTTTACATACTGTGACTTTTACATACTGTGACTTGGTATGATATATGTCATGTGGGTGTTCTCTGTCACACTTATACGCCTGATTTGTGCCACGTCTCCAGTGTGTAATGTATATTATGCTTTTTTGTTATTTTTTCTTGTGGTCAGCACACGTGACTGATCACGTGATGCTCAAATTAGGTATTTATAATACCTGTGTTTCTATTTTTCTCATTGCTCTGAAAAAGACCAGTTTGTTGTCGAAACGCGTTGGCGTGTCCCTCTCAATAAAGGACTTTTTATCAGAGTGCCTCGGATTTTTTGCCACACGCACACCACCATTTAAGGCAAGTTCTTTCCTCACTCACTCACTACTTTTGCCAGGCTTCCTGGTGTTACCAAACGGTCTCACATCCAAGTACTGACCAGGCCCTTCACTGCTTAGCTTCTAAGGTCTGACGGGATCGGGCGTAGCAAAGGCGGTATGGTGGTATGTTTGTGCTACTAACTTCAAGCTAATATTAGTTTGTTTATGTTGCTAACCTCAAGCTTATATGAGCTTGTTCGTGCTACTAACTTCAAGCTAAAATGTGCTTGTTTGTGTCGTAGCTTTAAAATGAGATCATTCTTTGTGCACAACAGAAAGTCTCTACAAGGTTCTGCAAAGGCTCAAGAAACTTGTTCTGAAATTCGTGTGATTCTGTGCATTAGTTCACAGTTTTATTTAAACAAATTGAATGCAGTCGTTCTGAAAACAAAACAAATTCCAAAATGGTGCGGCCCTGGTTCCGCGCAGAACTGGTTTTGCAGGAGTTTGAGAGGGGAGATCCAGTGAAGAGCGCTGTAAGGCTTCCAGGCACATGGGGCAGGAGGAGCGGAGGAGGAGGAGGAGGAAGTGGTGGTGGGGGGTGCACATAGAAGAAACCCTACCCAACAGTTGGAGCGCTTCCAAGGCCGGCAGCAGCAACATTGTTCAGAGCATGCATTAGTGAGTAAATACAAGAGCGCTAATGTGTGTGGCAGACAGGGAAAGAGAGGGGAGAGAGGGTGAGTGAGAGATGGAGAGAGAGAGAGAGAGAGGGAGAGAGGGGAGAGGGACAAAGAGGGAAAGAGAGAAGGTAGAGAATGAGAAAAAGATGGGAGAGGAGAGGGAGAGACAGAGGGGACAGAGAGAGATAAGAGAGAGGGGGGGAGGGAGTGAGAAGGAGAGAAAGAGAAAGGAAGAGAGGGGAGAGGAAATAGAGACAGAAAGAGAGACCTTGAGGGAGAGAGTGGAAGAAGAGAAGGAGAGAGAAGCCACACAAAGTACTACTACACACTGTATGTACGTAATGTGGAGGGACTAACTAAACTGTAATCTAATCTCATTTGAATGACGGTCATTTGCATATCGTAACGTCCTGCAGTCATTTCGTCACATCCGTCCTCTGCAAAGTCTTATCATGTGACCCTGGAGTTCAGACCTCTACAAACACGCTCTACAAACTGTGTAGCGCCTCTGTCTTTGGATTGAAGAAGACGAAGGACAGTGAGGGCCTACACGGGAATATTCATTCAGAGAAACCTCGCGATACACTTTCGTCTTTGTCGTGTGTTTCTCTCTGTTCAGTCTCATGCCTTGATTTGGCAACACAATCCGAATAACAATGAAACGCCGTACTGTGAAATGAAACTAAAGGTTTCCCCCAAAGTCACGCCGCGCTCCTCGGAAACCGGCGGATCGACACGCTCGAAGAAAACAAAATCCGAGATAAAGTGAAGTCTCCGATTGTGGAGGAGCGGACTTTTCAGTCACAGCATTGTCTGGGCCGGGAGCCTCACGCGGCGGAGACTTTCCAGAGATTTCTGGCCTACTTACGCCGTCTTTTATGCACTGCCAATTAGCCGCGTTTAATGAATAATTGAGTAAAGGGAAAACGAAGGATTAAAATTTAACGAGGATCTTAGAAGGAGGAGTTGTTGGACAAGTCATGGTGAGCGGGATCGCGCAGGAGAGAGAAGCGGGGGGTCCGGCGAGAGGAGGGGCACCGCTGCGGTACAACTACTTCATATGGGCTTTAGGCCCTGGGCTGTCCCGGGATGGTCCAAGGTCTGGTTCGGACGTGTGTTAGTCACATAGTCCTGGTTTAGACCTGATTTGGAAATAATTTAGTCCCAGGAAATTCCTAGATCAGGTTTAGTTAATAACAGTTAAAACCAATATAACAATAATAATGAAGTTTCTCCAAAGGGTAATGTCCGCATAGATCTTCTGCCCCAGCGATGATTTAGAGCAGTGGTTCTCAACCTTTTGAAGCCACGGCCCCCATTATTACAGTTAAAGGGGTTCGTGACCCCCGCCCGGGTTACACTGTTGTTAATCTCACTCCTCACTCCTTTTGAGTGTTTGCTGCTCAAATAAACAAATAAACTAAACTAAACTTAATCAAATTAAGAACAAATAATGGCACTCTGGTCAAATAGCACACACACGCTACAACAAAATATTATATTATATGCACTTTTTTTTTATTTTTTATTGATCAACAAGATCTGGTGGCCCCCCAAATTTGTCTCACGACCCCTAGGTTGTGAACCACTGATTTAGAGAACTATGATCGAGCACAACACCGATATAAGTACCTGTTAACCTGTGACCTGCCACCTTAGGGTTACGGTTAGGGTTAGCCATTATGCATCCAAGTCTCTGGAGAGCTCACAGCCGATATGCCAGTGTGATACCTCATTTGAAAGCCAAGACCTTCTAGTTTCTTAAAATATGGGTAAGATCTGTGTAGGTGAAGCAAAACTTACATCACATTTGCCGTTCCTAATGCTAATCCCTAACCCTAAAATGCAGACCATATGGTCAGTCTCTTTTGAGGAGGACCCCAGGAGCCGCTTGTTGTTTTAAATAAATAAATAAACTTGAGTTTGGAAAGTTTCCACACCACCAACCTCTTGGTTATTGGACAACCCGCTCCACCAACTGAGCCACTGCCACCTCAATGTTTTAAGTCCCAGCTCGGTCCCTGTTCCGTCCGCTAACTTAACATAATATCCTTATTGACATGAGCGCGTGCATCATTTTAAATTATTCTTTTCACTCAGGCCCTGTCTCCGCCACAGGGACGTACCCCGAGGTCATACTGTGGCGTTTACTGTCCATATGCTGCTGCCTTCAGGGACCTGTTGAGCCTGGCCCCCAGCCAAACCACAGACACGAGCGAGGAGGGCCCCCGAGCACGTCGCATTTACAACACCTGGCCCCGTCCCTGCGACCCTCTACAGGCGGGTGTTTACCGACAAAATGGACAAGCTGCAAGGCCATGGCAAACAACAAATCAAATTGGTCTTTGTGAAGAAAATAAAGCTGCTGACCCTGTAGTCGTTCAAGATCCTGTACCTTTAAAAAAAATAAAAAATAAGTTTCATTGCAGTGGAAAACGAAGCTGGTAACGTTGGTTCATTTTGCAGCTTTGTTTACGAGTGTGGTCGGCGTCTGTGCACGCGAGCGTCACGTGACTCCGAGTGGATTTATCTATAAATAAAAAGTGACTGACGGACACTCACCGCGTCAGGTGAAAAACAGCCCGTCAGGAGCAAAGGCTTCACTGGAGGAAACTTCCTGCTCATCGCGGTGTTTCTGTCTCGACGGCTAACGGCTAACGCTAAATAAACATTACGATAGAAACAAGATTTTGAACGAGCCGCTCAAAAAATGATTAGCCTGTCTCGCTAACTCGCCATTAGCTCTGAGAGGAAAACGTCCTCCTCGATGAACACAGACGTTTCCTGCAGTCAAGAATTCACATCCAACGTAATGTTTCGTTTGGCTGGAGGATTCACCTGTTGTACATGTTTTTAGTGGTAGGGGAAACCAGAGCGCACCTATGCAGACTCCACACAGGAAGGCCCCGTCCAGGTGGGAATCGAACGTGGGACCTTCTAGCTGTGGGGCAGGAGCGCTAACCACCGCTGTGCCACCGTGCCGCAGTAGCTCCCTAACACGTAGGGTTCAGTATCTCTCTGCCCGTGATGTTTTTTTGAACAATTTAGTGAATATATATTGAATATATATCCAAATGTACAAGGTTCTGAGATTTCCCTTTTTTTTCCCGTTAGTTACTCGTTAGCCTGTCCCGACGCCATTGTGTCCTATAGTGGGATTCATTTACTGTTGCTACTTCTGTGACATCTGTAGTTCTCACGGCTCAGCTGCGTTAGCGTAGCCCTTTTTGATGATGTCATGTTCATGTTGTAGGACTGGATTTGGAAATGAACAGAGCGCTAAATCTGATGCAGACACATTTTTAAATGTAACTGCACGCTGTCCTTTCAGTAAACTAAACTAAACCTTTGGAGATCAGAGTTCACGTTTCGCTTCCATATGTTTGGACGGCCCTGTGTACAATGAGTCACAGGATTATTCAGGTCCTAATTTGTCATTTTCAGGTCTAATTTGAACACAAATAAAAAACAATGCGATGATATAAACAGTCAGTTTAAGATGGTGGCTTAAACCGAATGGAACGTGTTGAAATGGGTCCGAGCTGGTTTCATAATAAAACATACCCATAAACGTAGCAGTAAGTGACACACAGACAAGCGGGTGTCCCACTCCATCACGCTTTATTTATTTTTTTTTTTATCATGTTATCCACATTTCTGTAGTTACTCGTGTGCAATGAATCAATAAATAAATAACAAATGACCGGGAGGAGTGCGTGACCACGAGCACAGGCCCAGTCTAAGCTGGAGTTTCAATTTCCAAATGTCTCACCCCCATTTTCACCGGATGAAACAGTGGTTCTCAAGCAGCGGAACGCGTCCCACTGACGGCACTTGGGCCTCTTTAGTATTTTGTATTTCACACTCCCGTCGTTTTAACCTCTTACCCCCCGCCTTAACCGAGTGTGTTTCTTCTCCAGTTCACAGGCCAGTGTCCTGCTCGTTTGAAAGCTAAGACCTACAAAACGGATCCTTTTCCACGCGTTGTTGCCATCCCTTTTTTTTTTTACTTTCTTTTCATCGAATTTCCGCCACTATTTGGTGGAGTTTTAGCCACTTATTTTTTTGCTTAACCTTCATCATTTTTTTGGTCAGATTTTTGTTACTTTGGTTTCTCTTTTTTTTTATTGTGTTTTGTCACATTTTAGTCGCTCTTTTGCAGCTTTTCATGGTCATTTTATGATCCTTTTCCTGTTTGCGTTTTCATCCTTGTTTTTGCTGCTATTTTGAGGCTTTGTTCCAGAGAAAATGTGCTCGGTTCAGGCGGGGGTTAAGAGGTTAATAAGAGATCCTTTAATGCTATAGGTGTTTTTTTTTTTTACACCAGTCATTTGGATATGTGTAGACCGTCTTCAGACCCGGGTCAGTCCTGATAAGAGCTGCGAGGCCTGCCCTGATGGCACTAGGAAGGTCATAGACAGCCGTTTAGAGACTGTGTGTGGTGTGAAAACTTGGTTTAGATCCTATGAACATGTCTTTGCTCCTAAAGGTTTTGTCAGAGGAGATCACAACATTGTAATCGGTATAACAAGGAAAACACATCCTGCTGCTTATCAGTACTAAACAATCAGGCCTGTTTTAGATCAGTCCCTTTTAATTTTGTTCCCCCTGAATGTAGCTTACCCGTTACCCAGGCCCGTTTTTTCAGTCAGAACAACAGCTTGATATAGCGCCTTTAACATTGTCCTATAAAAAAAAAAAAAACCTGTGCGTAATGCTTCATTAATAATCATTTATCCAAGTTCGAAGTCTGGCGAGTACAGGCTGTTCACAGTAATGAATATACTAAACCACGCAGGGCCAATAGGGTTAGACCAGCTCTAAAACAAGTACGAACTCACTAAACCAGGACTAAGTAAATTAGGTCTAAAGCCAAAGAACATTGGGTGCTGCTCTTCACAGAAATGCAGTGTAGCTGGAGCCCAAAAGGTCGCAGCAGAAACTAATCTAAACTAATACTGGGCCTATCAAGGAACATTCGCGGCCGCACTCTAAATGCAAATGTTTTGGATAAATGAGTTGTATTTATTTTTAGACGGTCGCCTTTGGAAGGAAAACGCAAAGCTGCTTTTCCCATCGCACCGTGTGTTGTCTGGTTCGGGCCCCGCGCGTAAAAACCCCACGGCAACACGAGCGATTTTTATTATTTTTTATTTTTAACGAAGTGAGAAGTTTTGTGCTGCTTTTGTTTCGCTCCGTGTCCGCGAAACAACGAGTTGCCTTTGCTTTGCGCGCGTGTGCGTGCGTGCGTTGCCTGGCCCCTTACCTTTCGTTCGCCGAGTTCCAGTAGATGGGCTCCATGCTGCTGGCCGTCGTGCCCACTAAATCCAGCAGGAAAACCAAGAGGATGACGGCTCCGTTCCCGCTCCCTCGCCTCCGTCTCCTCGCCATTTCCATCCCGACACCCACAAAGTGCAACTCCATCTGACCCTCGCGTGGCAAATCCCCAGAAGCCTCTGAGCGCTTGCTGTTTTTTTTTTTTGTGTGTGGTTTTTTTACGCACGGTCTCTCTCTCTCGCAGTGAGTGATTCGAGTGGCACAATTACAGCGTGGCGCGCGGCTAGATCATCCCCATGACGTTCCAGCAGTCATTTCTTTCATCAGCTCCGGCAAGAACCGTGTTTACAAACGCGGCGACCCCGCTCTCAGCCAGCTGCAGTGTTCCCTTGTGCGCGCTCGATCGCTGTTCCATTACCTGCCCTTTGAGAAAACGAGCATCCTCCACGCACACACACGCGCGCGCGCACACACACACACACGCACGCACACACTAAACTGTCTAACAAGTGCTTTTAGTCAAGGTTTCACTCGCGGTTTCATCCCTCCGGTCCCGGGAGCGTTGGCGAGTACGATCCCGACTTACGAAGAAAGAAAGGGGGAAAAAAAGAGAGGCAGGAGGTTGTTGTAAATCCGTCAACCAAACCGCGGGTAAATGCGTAAAGACATCCAGAATCCCGAGTAGCTACGATCCAGTGTTCCAACAGGGAAAAGGGGGGGATATGGTAGCATCCACGGCGGGGAACAAAGGCCGGTTTTGGGGGTAGAACGTCTGGCTTGTGTCGCCGCTCTCCTCGTTCCAGCGCTGCAGCTTTGCCTCATCCGTGCCTCTCTCTCTCTCTCTCTCTCTCTCTCTCTCTCTCTCTCTCTCTCTCTCTCTCTCTCCCTCTCTCTCTCGACTCACCATCTCACCGCTTTGTCGAAGGAGGAGGAGGAAGAGCGGAGGGGAAGGGGATGAATGGTGGAAGAAGGCTCGACGTGCTCGACACGGACAGGGGCGTTCTCACCCATCTTTTTGGGAGGCAGACAGGACTTTATAGGCCCCCCCCCCCCCCCCCCCCCAGCGCTCTCTCCGATCTGTATGAATGAGTGTAAATAAATAAATGCATACATTTAAAACAATAAAAAGTACATCGATAAATACGAATACATGAATGTGTCAAAATAAAATTAAAGTAAATAAATAGGCTCCATGGATAAAAAATGAAATGTCCAAATAAATAGGAAATATGCAATATGTTACTACAAATAGGTATAAAAGTACAAACATTTTGGCTCTTTATGTACTTGCAATATCCTTGTGGGCAAAATGCTAGCAAACTCAACAGGTTCCTGCTCCTGCATTGTCTGAAGCACTGTTTGCTCCAGTCTAAACCAAAGTCCAGGCTCCATTTTTACGCTCTTCTCATCGGAAAGAACTGACAGGGAAATATGGTAAAAGTGTCAGCTGATGTGTTGAGTTGTATAAACCCCCCTGGAAATGTACACACGCTGCAGTTAGCCAAGTGGAGCTAGCATCTGTCGCACTCACTTTTATGCACACAGAGCAATGTAGTTTCTCCTTGTATTACGTCTGGAGTTGGAGCGTATTATAATAACATATTATAATATCATATTATATTAACATATTAAGGTTATTGTAAATGTATTGTCCAGTTTAGTTAAGTCATTTCTCTTTTAAAAGCCCTTCTAGGGATGTACATTGTAGCCTTAGCTATTAATGTAGTATGTTAGGTGTTAATTGTAGCTAACTTGTACCTGTCAAAATAAAGCTAGTTGTTATGTTATGTAGCTAATGTTATGTAGCCAATGTGTTATTTTTTTGTTATGTTGTTAATTAGCTAATGTTATGTGGCTAATGTTGTTGATTTGCTAATGTTTACAGTATCTCACCATGCTGCCCTTCCATGGTGTTAATTAAAACGATGCATTTATTTATTCTTTTACATTCTTACTCTTACCGTTTTACAGATTTGTATTTCTGGTTGGAAGTCATTTCTATTCCTCCGTAGTGGCAGGCGTGCTTGCTTGAGAGAGGTATAAAACACATTGGTGAGCTCCGAGTGGATCACAGTGGATCGGTGAAGAGGCGGACAGGGGAAAGTGGAGTAAGAGCGCCCCCACTGGATAAGACGGGGAGTGCATAGACAGAGTGAGGAGGGGTAAGAGGGTTAGTGCCGGGTCACTGGAGATGAGAGGCAGAAGGCTGCAGGGCCATAGAGAAGAAGAGGGAAATGGAGGACACATTTCTCAAGTACGAATAAACAAGTAGGCTATTTGGTGAAAAAAATATACTTGAGTACAGTGACTATTGATAAATGCACCTGTTTTCTTCTTCTTCTTTTTTTTTTCTTACAAGCAAAAGTCGAATTAATTGTTTTAGTGTTTATTTAATCTGACAAAAACACATCATGTTGGATGTGAATCTTGCCCCGGAGGAAACGCCTGTGGTCGTTGAGGTCAGAGCTTTTATCTTTGAGCTAAAGGCTAATGCTAAATTATCAATCAATCAATCAAATGTTATCTGTATAGCACCTTACAACACAAATAAATAAAAACACAAATCTACATAAAAATACAGCAGTCGAGTCGGAGGTTATGTGTTGAAAGCGTGTCTGAACAGATAATATAACATGTAAACCACTCAATCAAACTTAAACTACTTTACTGCAGGCACGTTCAAAAAGATGACATTTTATTTTGTGTTAGACAAAAACACCCACGTGTTCCAGTCACATCCTAACTCTTACTCGCCGTCTTTTACCAAATCTAGAGCCATCTCTTTATTTGTGTGGGACAAGGTGGGTGAAGCAGTTGGTCGAGCAGGTCGTCTCATGATCGATAGTTGGGGGTTCAAATCCCAGCAATGAATGGGTGAGGGGTTTCTTGCTGTAAAAGCGCTTTGGGCCTAAAGAAGGTAGAAAAGTGCTATATAGGTTGAGACCATTTACCATACTCAAAGAAATAATGTTATAATCAAATTTTGTATCCTTCACTCAAAAACATAATTTGTCTTTTTTAGGCAATCGACTAATTTTTCAGTTTATATTTTTTTGTATTTAAAGCCACTCTGGAAAGAGTTATAGACGAGGCTTTGAATTGAGCTTTCAAGCTAAAGCTAAAGTTTATTTTATTTGTCCTCTGTGTATGACCCCATCCTTCCACATTCGAACCAGCTCAAGTTGTCTGTTAGGGATGGTTGTCTCAGTGGGTCAGGGGTTGGTTATAAGTGAGTGCTTTATTGTCATTGTACAAGCGTACACGAAATAGTGTTCAGGTGTTAGTCCTGAGCCAACCTTGGAGGACGTGGGAAACTGCAGCACCCGGGAATAAGTTATAAGGTATATAAATAATGGAGACAGTTATGTGTCTGTTTTTATGATCATTTTATGTTTTCAAAACTGTGTTTGTAATACAGTTTTGTAATACAGTTTTAACACACACAAAAACAAAACATGAATAATAGGGAAAACCAACCCCAAGCATCGTGACAACCTGCCCCACACAGGCAATTTTGCTATTTTTCATGGTAACTTTCTATTGCAGTAAGATACAAAAAGGAAGAGCTACCTACTTCAAGTCAAGGGTTTAAGAGTGTGTGACTCCAGTGGGACATTCCATCAACGAGCAGTAGTCTCTACAATAAAATGTGTGCGACAACTAGCCCCAGTGTCTCCTACAATGTGTGCAGTTCACATGGCGGACCCCACCTCTGCTCAGTGCTGCGGTAATCTTTACCTTTCACCCCAGTCATTCTAAACAAAGTGTGAGGCCCAGGATGAGGGCCCCCAGGACAGGGCTACTACCTAGCCTCTTCACAGAACACATGGGACTAAAATGAGCCAGCACTGCCCTCATGTGGAGGGTCTGAGTACAGCACACAGGCCCACACAGAAGTATAATACTAAACACCAAAGCCTTAAGTCCTTTAATGCAACAAATCCTCACTATGAGAGTGGGGAATGGGGATACGTGATTCTGGGGGAAAATAATGTATATTTCTCAGACAAGTATTGTGATTGCAATTAGAGGTTTTTAAATCAAGATGCCCATTTTTCAATAATAGTGGTTGTAGGAGTAAAAAGCAGGGTTTACACAAGGAGAAGCAAGTCAAATGTCATCTTTTTTTAATGCCACAATGGCAGAAATAATCAGCACTTAATTCATTTAAGATTCAAACAGAGGAAAGAGTTGAACAAAACGAGCAACGTTTAGGCAAAAAAAAAAGATGAACATGTTATAGATTCAGATTTAATCCTAGTTTGAATCCAATTTAATTATTTTTGGCACAATTCACGTAACGACTTTTAAATAGAAATAACATTAAAATAATTAATGGTTTTATTTTTCTGTCATTTTCTTTTCAGAGGGGACTTTGTATATCTTTTTTCAACACGATAGCCATTAAAACAAATTAACAAAAATAAAAAATAAACAATTTAAAAGCCCAATTTATCAGACAAGGAGTGGATTAGAGGATGGCAGGTTGATCTTAGAGTAAAAACATCAAAAATAAACTACAAATCCAGGCACTGAAATTAATATTGAAATCAAGATATTGAGAAGTCAACTTGGAAAACCTTCAAACTATTATGTCCAAAACGGGAAAGTTTGGAGTCTGAAGGAGCTACAAAAGTGGAGATGATGTTACACGAGTGGAATAATAATCGAATGGAGAAAACGGGCTTTAAAGTTTTGCAATGTTATGCGTTTTCTGCCGTTTTCTGGGGGTTCGAAGGTTCCATGGCTACACTAGTTAATATGTCCTGTGGCCCAGATGTGAAGTGAGAACGCTCCTCTCAAGTAAAAGTAAAAAATGTATTGAAACAAATACTAATTAACTGTTTAGTGCAGCTATCCAGACAGACACATGGTGACATTTGAAGTCCATTTATTGGGGTCAATGATGGAGTCAGAGCTGTATTTGTGATCATCTTCTCTGGTCGGTAGCCTCGTACACCCTCCGAGTGCGGGCCGTCGTGGCACGGACACAGTTAAGGCACTGAAGAGTTATTTGTCCACAGTAGCAGGCGCTGGCTTCGGATTTTCACAAAACAAACATTTCATTTGTTCTACAGTGTTTGGCAGATCCAGCACGCACTTTGCTCTGGCACAACCCATTCCATTCGGGGGGTTCCACTTAGACCGCGAAAAACAAAGCGGCAAACGGGCCGAGTTAAAAGGCCTGTATAATGCCTCAACCAAGCCTTTGAGCCTTTATCCATTTTAGAACGTTACATCCTTATCAAAAACAGACACTGCCAAGAAACAAGTCGGCGAAGTAGCCATGGCTTTACAAGAGTGTTCACTAAATGATATTTTTCATAGAGGCCCGACCA
This sequence comes from Proterorhinus semilunaris, assembly GCA_021464625.1. Classification (NCBI taxonomy): domain Eukaryota; kingdom Metazoa; phylum Chordata; class Actinopteri; order Gobiiformes; family Gobiidae; genus Proterorhinus; species Proterorhinus semilunaris. Next base: position 2,833,120 of record CM038364.1, read on the forward strand.
AGTTACTGCAGTTAAATCACAAAAAAACACAGCTTTACAAAAATATACACTTTGGGCTGTGCGACTGAATACGAAGAAAATAATGCTAAAAACAAGATGAGGCGAAGCAAAGGGCACTTGACCAGAGCGGGGTCCTACTGCAGCGCCGACACAACCCGCTACTTAAAGCAGGGCTCCAGAGTACCACCTCAGTCAGACCAGAGACCCTCGGGGGGGGGGGTCCCGGCACCATTCATAAAACACAAACAAGTCAATCATCTGTTGGAAATGGCACTTGAGTACAAAGCACACATTTTATAAATCCAACTTTTTGGCAGTGTATGCAAACGTTTACAATATATTTATGAATCCAGATGAATTTATATCCACAAGTATAAAACAGTATTTTAATTGATATTAAGGGTGAATTATGCAACTTTTTGTGCGGAAAAAAAGTAGATTTTTGTGTATTTGACCATGTAGTGAGCCGGCGGCTGTACGAGTGGTCAGCATGGCACCTTAGGAGAAAACCTTCCAAACACTTGATCCTGGAGCGTCCTAGAGACCACCGTGAGTAGAGGTCGACCGCTATATTGGCTGGCCGATATTTGTGGATTTTATAATATCGGCTATTGGCCGGCCTAGTGCTGATAAAAGCCGATATCACTTCCCGTTTTTTGCATTGGAAACAGGTAAGTCAGGGCTTTAAAACGAGTCCTCCCACAACTCCCTAGGCCTCAGGGGAACAGAAAAACATTACAATGAAAACTGGTTCGCCACAAGTATGTTAAATACAAGTTTCACTAAACCTCCATCAATATGACCATGCTGTATGCCATTTTGGAAGCACCTGGAGAATTCAATCGCCGAGTTAGTTTTAACCTCCAGTGTTGCATTTTTGATCACTGTCAAAATGCCGCAGCTAGGACAACAGTGCGTTAATGCTAACGGCAGCTAATCAAAGCTGGGAGCGAAACTATGGTTGAATCAAATTAAGTAAAATTGGCCACTGCTGGAGTGCCCAAGTATTTATGTGTTACATGATTATAGATAGACCAGACATTTGGAAAATGTACCAAAAATATTGGTCAAAAGTATCGGCCATGCATACTGGCATCGGCCTTGGAAAAACCTCTAACTGATCAAAAGTGAAGGTGCCATGCTGACCACTCACAGTCGCGGGTCACTACAAGGTCAAACACGCATAAATATTAACTTTTTTTTCCACATAAAAAGTTACATCACGCGCCTCTAAAAGGGAGATATGTAAAAATGGACTTCTTTACACTTTTAACCATGTTGTAACAGGGCTGGGATGAGAAACATTTGTTGCTATCCAACACATTTATGATTTTTCATAACAAACTGATATTCTACCAACTACTAATTAAGAAAGCACAAGTTGAGTTTCCAAATTGTCTGAATTAAATATAAATTAATGTTTTAAATAAAACATTTTGAAAAGCACAAATGGCTAAAGCATTTTAAGTCTTTTGTTTGTCTTAACAAAATAATTTTTAAATCAAAAAGATTTGTGTATTTTTTCTATAAACTAGAGTATCAAAAGTATTGAGATATATTGAAAAATAATATTGTGTCCCAGCCCTAGCTGTAATGTTGTTCCCTCATTAAAAACAGACCTAGAGTAATATTTTTTCCGTTGAGTAATCTTTTCTCCTTTAGTCGAGGTGCTTTGTCAGTTCTATTACCTAACAGACCTGCCCTCCACATTTTTAAAGGTTGTGAAATAACAGAGTTACTAATCACGCTGTTCGATCAAAGTAGTGGTTTGTTCCCACCGCTGCCTGTGGGGGGGAGCTTCAGGCAAACGTGACCTCTGTGTTTTAGAGCCACCGTCTAATCCTTACATTGTTTCAATTTATAAAACGGAGAACGTCAAAGCTCAGATCCCCAAAAGAATGTCGTTAAGCCCCGTGTGCAGGATATGTCCATTGTAACGTCCTACTTCATGGTTATGACCAGCTCTTCTTGCTTTTGTAGTCAAACTAGAAGATCAAGTCAACCATAATATGAAAACCTGGACAGAAAGCAAACAAAGTGTGTTGAAATAAAACAGTTCACATTAATCGTTACTATTGTGTAGGGTGTGGCACATTTCATTATCTCCTGATGCCTCCAACCCAAGTGTGAGTCTGGAGCCCCCCCTTAAAGTGTTCAAAAGTCCTTAGAGCGGCTCTGCACTCGAACCCCTGACGTCGGGCCCCTCAGCAGCAGCTCCCGGGGGCCCCGACCACCACACGCACACACAGTTCTCCTCCCTGCGCTCCTGAGGTACCGGCAGGTCCGTGTCCGAGCCCGAGTCGCCTTCACTGTCGCTGGGCCACGAGAACTGCCGCTGCCCACTGGAGGTGGCCAGGAGAGGCAGGAACGGGTGCACGCTGCAACACAAGAGGAGAGCTTCATACGTGTACCTTAACATGTCAGACATACCCTGTATGTATCTCAACATGTCAGACATACCCTGTATGTATCTCAACATGTCAGACATACCCTGTATGTATCTCAACATGTCAGACATACCCTGTAAGTATCTCAACATGTCAGACATACCCTGTAAGTATCTCAACATGTCACTGTCAGACATACCCTGTATGTATCTCAACATGTCACTGTCAGACATACCCTGTAAGTATCTCAACATGTCAGACATACCCTGTAAGTATCTCAACATGTCAGACATACCCTGTATGTATCTCAACATGTCAGACATACCCTGTATGTATCTCAACATGTCAGACATACCCTGTAAGTATCTCAACATGTCAGACATACCCTGTAAGTATCTCAACATGTCACTGTCAGACATACCCTGTATGTATCTCAACATGTCACTGTCAGACATACCCTGTAAGTATCTCAACATGTCAGACATACCCTGTAAGTATCTCAACATGTCAGACATACCCTGTATGTATCTCAACATGTCAGACATACCCTGCATGTATCTCAACATGTCAGACATACCCTGTAAGTATCTCAACATGTCAGACATACCCTGTATGTATCTCAACATGTCAGACATACCCTGTAAGTATATCAACATGTCAGACATACCCTGTATGTATCTCAACATGTCAGACATACCCTGTAAGTATCTCAACATGTCAGACATACCCTGTATGTATCTCAACATGTCAGACATACCCTGTAAGTATCTCAACATGTCAGACATACCCTGTAAGTATCTCAACATGTCACTGTCAGACATACCCTGTATGTATCTCAACATGTCACTGTCAGACATACCCTGTAAGTATCTCAACATGTCAGACATACCCTGTAAGTATCTCAACATGTCAGACATACCCTGTATGTATCTCAACATGTCAGACATACCCTGCATGTATCTCAACATGTCAGACATACCCTGTAAGTATCTCAACATGTCAGACATACCCTGTATGTATCTCAACATGTCAGACATACCCTGTAAGTATATCAACATGTCAGACATACCCTGTATGTATCTCAACATGTCAGACATACCCTGTAAGTATCTCAACATGTCAGACATACCCTGTATGTATCTCAACATGTCAGACATACCCTGTAAGTATCTCAACATGTCAGACATACCCTGTATGTATCTCAACATGTCAGACGTACCCTGTATGTATCTCAACATGTCAGACGTACCCTGTATGCATCTCAACATGTCAGACATACCCTGTAAGTATCTCAACATGTCAGACATACCCTGTATGTATCTCAACATGTCAGACATACCCTGTATGCATCTCAACATGTCAGACGTACCCTGTATGTATCTCAACATGTCAGACATACCCTCTATGTATCTCAACATGTCAGACGTACCCTGTAAGTATCTCAACATGTCAGACATACCCTCTATGTATCTCAACATGTCAGACGTACCCTGTAAGTATCTCAACATGTCAGACATACCCTGTATGTATCTCAACATGTCAGACATACCCTGTAAGTATCTCAACATGTCAGACATACCCTGTAAGTATCTCAACATGTCAGACATACCCTGTAAGTATCTCAACATGTCAGACATACCCTGTATGTATCTCAACATGTCACTGTCAGACATACCCTGTAAGTATCTTAACATGTCAGACATACCCTGTATGTATCTTAACATGTCAGACATACCCTGTATGTATCTCAACATGTCAGACATACCCTGTATGTATCTCAACATGTCAGACATACCCTGTATGTATCTCAACATGTCAGACATGCCCTGTATGTATCTTAACATGTCAGATATACCCTGCACATGAAGCTAATGTGCAGGGTAACTCAACTGGACTACATTAGCGGTTTACCTGACGCCATTGGTACAGTCCCAGTGGGCCTGGAAGGTCAGATGTGCTGGCTGCAGTTCCTCTGTGCTCCCATAGGTGATGCAGTGAGTGTCCAGCACAGACACCAGGCCGTCTGTACCTCCGCTCAACAAGAACCTGCCCGACCTGAGCACACGTAGGAGGGGTGTAAATCACAATCCGATTTCTGCACACTGTCCCACACTCGCATTCACAAACCCTGGCCCCAGAGAGGACCCTATTGTGCATGCTTTGTAAAGGGGAAACCAGACAGGCACGGGGAGAACACACGGAAAGGACTAGAACCCGAGCCACTTCACAGGAGTCTCCTCTTATAGGACAGTAGGAGGACAGGGACATCAGACCTATGGGTCCAGGTCAAAGTAGATGCGTTGGTTGATGGATCGGGGTGTCCCGATCCAATGTTCGGTATCGGTAGCCCAAGCATTTGGATCTAATAAAATATATTATTCAATATATACACTATACAATATATATTATATAAAAATAAATTTAAAAAAAAAGATTGTATCGAATCGGTATCAGCTAGCATGATAACTATTGGTGGAGTATAGGGGACAGTAGGGGGGACATCAGACTTACGGGTCCAGGTCAAAGTAGATGCGTTGGTTGGTGGCCACGTTCCTCTTCAGTGAGAACAGCACTTTGCCTGGCTCCCTCAGGTCCCAGCACACAATCTCTGGGTCCTTTGGGGTTTCAACACAAGGTACAGATTAACATTTATTTACCAATATAATAACGGTCTAATGAAACACATGCAAAAAAGAATATAGTACAAAAAAAATGATTTTAGCAAGTTCTCGGGACTCGTGTTTGTTGGGACACACACACACACACACACACACACACACACACACACACACGTAAGTGCTTTATTTGTCATTGTACAACAAAAGTGTGTTCAGGTGTTAGTCCTGAGCGCGCTGCCACTGTGGGCCAACCTGACCAGCATGTTTTTGGAGATAGGGGAAACCGGAGCACCCTGAGGAAACCTGGCTGGCTGCATTCAGTGCCCCTTTGATCCTCTGAAACAGTGCCCCTCCTCCTTGGATTGTCACCGTTTCAGAGCGTGGTGTCCTGCACTGGTCGGCTCCTCCTCTACCTCCTTCCTCTGCTCCACAACAGCCTTTCACCATCTTCTCATTTGTCCCTTCCTGGTTTCCTGTAGCTCCTCTTGTGACGCCTCCACTGTGCTGCAGGTGTGGGGGCTCTTGTATGTCTCAAATGTCTTCTTGTAGCTCATAAGCTAGCTGTTTGTTTACTTTTAAAAAGCTGCTTTCTTGAGGACCAATATGGTCTGCAGTAAAAATCTGTCAAACTCCACAAAAACGTACAAAAGCATCCAGCAAAACAGTGTGGAACACAGAAACCGTGAATGCAGTTCGCAGAAGGCGGCAAAAACGCTTCTATACCAAAAGAGGGAGAAGTTGCTGCTTGTTAGGATGCAGTACACGGCTAATCTCTACTCTAGCTTAGTAACACACACATCGAAAAGATTACAATACACACTATGGACAATTACTACCTTTTAAAGGGGTTTATGAAATTATTCTCAAGGGCCAGGCCAAAAACTAGAGGAAAAGAACAGCTAAAAAAAAAAAAAAAATATGGGTGAGCTAAGCCAACATGGCTAATGTTACGCTAACAGCAAGTAGTGCAGGTAGATAGGCAGCATGCCATGCTGGTTTGGCCAGTGGAAAAGTGCACTTTTTTCAAGTACAATTTTCCAGACTGTTTGACAAAAGATTTTTTTTTTTACTGTAATAGTCTCACACAAAGCCAACATGGCAGACTCAGCCGTGAACGTTTCATTTATTGAGTGTTTTTGTTGGTAGTGTTGTGGAGCTCACCTTGCGCCCGCCCGTGTACAAGTAGTTGCCGTCGGGGGAGAACATGAGGTGGGTGAGCCCCCCCTGGTGGCGGGAGGGTAGTAGGGCCACAGGGCTGCCGTCCTCACAGCAGTACAGAGCGGCGCCGCGGGAGTATGAGCCACATGCGTACAGAGCCCGAGACGGACTGAAGGACAGGCAGGAGATGATCCCGCTCACGCCCTGCTTCTTCACTACAATAAAGAACAGAGGCGACACGTCACCACCAGGGGGCACACTGCTCACCGGGTTTAGGCTTTTGTTTTTGGTCAACTATAAGTCAAATCATGCCAATTTAGGCCCAATCCCCTTTTCTACCCCTCGGCCTTAAAACAGAGGGCTGAAAAGACAGCCCTAAGAAATGGGACAGCCCTTGAGCAAAGATATGGAGGAGATGATCTAGTTTTCTGTGATTTTGGGTCAACAACATTGAATACAATTATAAAAAGCCTCTACTCAAAAGCAACTAAAGGGGGTTTGGACTAAATTGCATTAGCACCTAAATTAAAAAAGGTGCATAATGCAACTCTTTATTTGGGTAAAAAATATATTTATTGTTATTATTAGTGCCTATGTGGCCTTTCAGTGACCCAGTGGCTGTCTGGGTGATCAACATGACGCCTTTACTTTCCATCCCGGTGCCCTCTAAGGTAAGTAAGCAAGTGCTTTATTTGTCATTGTACAATTGTACAAAAAAAAGTAGTGTTCAGGTGTTGAATTAGTGTTCCAAGACTAATTTGATTTCAGGTTTTGTTTTAGGGTTCCTGGATGGAATGTATACGTAACCATGGAGACAGTTCCATCAGCAGTGAAAACCTACCAGGAACCTAAAAAAATAATTGATCCTGGAGTGTCCTAGAGGCCACCGGGATGGAAAGTCAAGACAACATGTTAATCACCAAGACAGCCGCTGGGTCACTGAAAGGTCACATACGCATAATAATTTATTTTCCATAAAACGTTGCTTCATGGACGTATAACAACACGGTGACAACGGGAAAACACAAGGTGCTGCTAAAAATCTCTCTCAAACTATTGAAGCCTGTGCTATCCGGTGCGTCAGTGTAATGTTATTGGTGCTCTAATATCAATCTGACTCCTGCCAGGTTCGTCCTCTACACAGGAAGGGGAAAACGTATGGCCTTGAATTTCACGATATCTCGGCCTATCCCTAGAGGACAGGCCTTTCCTGTTCACTTTTGTGCAAATAACCACTGCTAACAAACTCATTCAGATAAAGACACGCCACGGGACGCAAGACAAGTGGAGGCGATGGGACATCAGTGTTGGGAACGTTACTTTAAAAAAGTAATTAGTTCTAGTTACTCACTACTTGTTCCAAAAAGTAACTGAATTACTCTAATGAAAGTAACTTGTTACCAGGGAAAGTTAACCATTTGAGTTACTATAAAACAGTTTTCACAAGTCAGTGTAAATGAGTAGAACAGACAGGTGTTTGTATTAGGGATGGGACAAATAACCGATTTGTATCGATACACTTATTTGCACACGAGAGATGCGAGTGCATCGGCAGAGAAGCCACAGATCGATGCAGTTCAAAGGATAAACACAAGATGCATCGGATTTTACGCGCTCATATCGATTTAATCTAGATACGTTACGGCTGCAAAGCCCCTCGGGCCACTGCGCGCGTCATTTGCGTGCGTGTGTGACGCTCGTGTGTTTTACCGGTAACTTCAGGCTGAGAGCGACAGAAACACCTCCGCGGCGGTGGAGTTGGGTTGGCCGCAGCGCTGTGGTGAATCAAGGACGTCTTGTGTGCAGAACGCGATGAAAAGTAGCAGGAAGCCAAACGCAGATAAATATTCCAAACATCGCCATGATTTGACTGCCCACGTCATTGTGTCCACTTACAAGCGTAAAGAGTCCAGAAAGAGTTAAAAAATCCACTTTACTGCACTGCATTTGAGTCAGGTGGGAGTACACGTGCGACTGCGCTGAGGCAAAGGAAGCCCCGCCCATTCATTAGCATAACCATGTGAGCTTTTCTGTGTGTGTGTTATTAATGTGGAAATAATTCACACAATCGCCTGTTCATAGATTAATAATAATTGTCCCTCCAAAAATGTTGAAAAAACAAAAAAATAGGTGGATAAACTCATAGAATATATAGGATACAAAACATTAAAAAAGATATCAATTCAAGGCCTCAATAATTGTGACTATTTGTCAAATCTTAATTTATTTGAGCTGGTTCTATTGAGTCATTGCATCAAGCATAGAGTGGATGGCGAAACATCGAGATGCATCGTGATAATTGTCCTAAATCGAATCGTATTGGGCTGGTGGTTGTCACAGATGTGTGGATCGAGATGCATCGTGATAATTGTCCTAAATCGAATCGCATCGCAGCTCTGGTGTCGCAAGATGTATCTTAAATGAATCGGATCGTGGCAGGTGTATCGAGATGCGAATCGTATCGGACAGAGGCCCAAGATTCCCATCCCCAGTTTGTATGTATGTACCATCATTCAAACAGGTTCATAGTAACTGAATGGGGGAGACCCCTGTGACTGAATGGTATTGACCAGTATTTGTTTTATTAATGTAGGAATACGTCCGTATTCAAAGAGAATGAGGAGTAAAAGAAACATGTGCCAACACGGCCAACGATCAGGGCAGACTTTACGCACAGGCATTGAGCAAGTCTCTCCGTTCATTCATCAGCAAATATAAGTTTAGAAACCCTAACAGAAAGTTAGCAGCCTGCAGTGTCTCTGGAGCGGAGAGAGAGGAAGAAGAAAAGGCGCTGAGAGAGAGGGAGGGGGGCAAAAACGCATCTCCACCGATTCTGCGTCTTCGGGTTAAAAATAAGTTCCAGCACTATCGATCAATGATCACCAACTCGATTGTCCCCGTGGCCGCACAGCCCTGTGTGGATGACAGGTCGGGGAAACAGTTTTTTGGAGCAGAGAGCACGATGCAACACTCTGCACAGGCAGCATGAGTACTCCGTGAGACTCCGCCCACCCACTCTGCGGCGTGAGCCGACACCGCGGCGATTCATTCAGTCCAATTGTAACGTGCCACTTTGTTTATCCCGCAACAATAACGGCGTTGTAACGATTAGAATACTTAGTTACTGAAAAAACGACGTCGTTACCGGAGCTCTGCATGTGTGACGTGTGAGGGGTTATGGCTGACCTACGGTGGGCCTCTCCTCACAGTCCCTCCCGGGACGCTCCGTGTGGAAGACGCGCACCGTTTTGTCGAAGCCGCAGTAGAGCTGGGAGCCGTCGGGGCTGAAGCACAGGCAGTGGGCCGCCGTCAGCTCGTCCAGGTGGTTGTACGGGCGGAAACTGGCTCGCACCTCCCCATAAAACGCGTCCCACACGTGCACCGGGTTGTCCCGGCTACTGCTGGCCAGGCTGCACAAACACACGAGAGGGCCCGATTCACTAACACGTTATGTCAATATTATCATCATACAATAATTAAAAAGGTCCTGTACCTGATTTTTCTGATATAAACATCAATATCAATATAAACAATGTCCTTCCTGTGTAGAGGACTAACCTAGCAGGATTCAGATTGATATTATAGCACCAATATCATTACACTGACCACAGGATAGCACACGCTTAAATCGTTTGAGAGAGACTTTTAGCAACAAGTTTCTGATATTGTTTTTGATATAAACAATTAAAGACGAAGCCACTGAATTAAAATGTTGGTTGTGGTTTAAATTAATTCCTAACATCATTCCTAGCGTCCCAATTCTTCACAGGGACAAGTTTATCGGCACAATTCACAAGTTGCAGGGACACTGTCACAGAAATGCTAGAAAAAGTTCCTTTGCTTAAAAAAAAATATAAAAATCAGGTATAGTGCCATTAAGTATCTTGTTTGAAAATACATAAAAACACAATGGATTTTTATATATTTTCAACACGGTTTCCATTGTGTGATTATCATTAAAGACTTTAAACTATGAATGAACACATGTAATTATGGAGCAAACAAAAAAGGGTGAAATAACTCTAAATATGTCTTATATTTTAAATCCTCCCCTTTTCTCCATGAGCTTGATCTGAAATGGTTTAATAGTTAAAACCACTTCTGTAATGACATCGTGAAGCTCAATAAGAAAAACTCAAAAGTGCAAAGCAGTGATCAAAGCAAAAGGCGTCGATTTAGAAAAATATTTAAACGTTTTTTTTGTTTGAAACATAATTTCATATGTGTTCATTCAGAAACGAACGCCTTCAGTGAGAATCAACAATGGAAATAAAAAAGAAAAACACTACATAAAATAAAGCATTTCCAAACTTTTGACCGGTACTGTATATCCGTTTTTGTTTGTAGATATTATCAAGTATCACCCACGATTCTAATTTCTACTGCGTCCTTTTATAAGCGTGGTGGTCCTAAAACCTGTTAATCTTGACATCCCTACTCACAAGCACGTGTCCGGGTCCAGGGAGTTCATGTGAGGGTACCAGCAGTAGTCATAAATGGTATCTCCCTCAGCCATCCGCAGGACGGGGCTCTGAAACAGAACTTTATTGAAAACAAAACTCCAAATCTAACTTTACAAGTCCCCCTGTCCCGTGTCCTCACCATCTCCGGGATGAGGTCCCCACTGGAGGAGTACAGCTCTGGAGGCAGGTTGTACACGCGCAGCACGTTGTCTGCACTGTTGGTGAGGAGGCACGCGCCGTCCGGAGCCCTGGGACACAACACATGCTCAGGTCATGGAGGGTAACGCTGCATTTGAAAAAAATAAAAACTCTGTGCGATTTTTCAGACAGATTTTAATATTTTATATATAGCCTGTATTTCATTCTTCATAGAATTGAGCTGCATATATATACACACAATTAAAACTACAATTAATCATAATGGAACTCAGTTATTACATTTCAGCTTCATCAGCAACAAGATACAGTACACATCTGCGAGAGGCATTTTATGGAGATGTCCTTTATTAGAGAATGATTCAAATTAACGTTACTCACTCTATTCAGCTGCATAAAAGCGCTCTCTGAATCACAAACTGCAAAACACTGATGAGATGTTGCAATCACACATGGCTTAATCAGGCATCTGCAGGAATCCCAAAGTCAAATTTAATACCTTTTAAAAACTTTAACAGGTTTAAATTCTTCAGCTTATAGATATAAATTTTTTAGGTTGCAACCCAGCTACAGTCCGTTTATAGAGCTTAAAAAATATATACCTATATTTTAGTATAATAGGGCTACATACTGTATTTCACTTTGCTTTTACATATTTTATTTTTGTAAAAGGTGTATCTAAATAAATCCAATTTCTCAGTAAAGCCACAAGTGTAAGCTCTCAAATACTTTTTGAATTGTGTTCCCATCTGCTACAGAGGCTGAGAAATCAATCATTTAGTAGGCGTTGACACTATTGAATACTTCTGGAACTTCAGGTTTTCTGGAACTTCAGGTTTTCGGGGTCTCTTCTGAAATTGCCCATAGGTTTTCACAGGGCTTTTTTCCAGGCGCTTTAGGCCTAAATGGGTTTTAAGGGTAGTTTCACAGAATGGTGGTTAGCAGCCACGGAGGAGCATGCAACTTTAGGCAGGCTACGTCACGTCTGCACATGGAAAAAGCAAATATAGGAGGGAAAAAAGTAACTACACCCCGTTCGCAAATTATTAAGCAAATCAGAAATGATTATTTCTATGCTAGCTGCTTAGCAGCAAACAGCTAGCTCGCATCGATCCCGTGAAAACAACAATTAAGCACCAATAACATCAATAAAGCCGGCAACTACATAAAGCAGCCTTATGATGATCACCAGTGTTTGGAATAACGCCGTTTAAAAGAACAGCGTTACGTAACGGCGTTATTTTTTCAGTAACGGAGTAATCTAATTCATTACTATCCCCGTCTTTATAATGCCGTTATCGTTACTGGGTAAACAAAGTGGCTCGTTACAATTGGACTGAATGAGCGCCGCGGGGTCAGCTCATGCAACAGGAGCAGTGGAGAGGGTGGGCGGAGTCTCACGGAGACTCACGCTGCCTGTGTGCGCAGAGCTCGTGCTCTCTGCTCCAAAAACTACTTGTGTCCCCGACCCGCGGCTCGTCATCCCCACAGCGCGGTGCAGCCGCGGGGGAGAATCGAGTTGGTGAACATTGATCTGTTGTGTTGAACTTATTTTTAACGAAAAGATGCAGAATCGGTGGAGACGCGTCTTCCCCCGCTCCCTCTCGCTCTCTCAGCTCTCTCCACTCCAGAGAGACAGCAGGCCGATAACTTTCTGTTAGGACATTAACCTTATATTTGCTGATTGTTTTACGTTTTGCCTGAAAAATTAACGGAGAGACTTGCACAATGCCTGTGCGTAAAGTCTACCCTGATGGTTGGCTGCATTAGCACATGTTTCTTTTACTCCTGTTCCTCCCCATTCTCTTTGAATACGGCCGTATTCCTACATTAATAAAACAGCGGCGCAAATACTGGTCAATACCATTCTGTCACAGAGGCTTTCTACCCCCCATTCAGTTACTATGAACATCTTTTACATGATAGTACATAAATACAAACACCTGTCTGTTCTACTCAGTTCAACTGACTATTGAAAACTGTAAAAAAAAAAAATAGTTTGATATAAAGCCTTTTTTTTTTAAACGGTAACGCAAATAGTTACTTTCCCTGGTAATGAGTTACTTTCATTATAGAGTAATTCAGTTACTAACTCAGTTACTTTTTGGAATAAGTAGTGAGTAACTATAACTAATTACTTTTTTAAAGTAACGTTCCCAACACTGATGATCACACACTGAGGGTAGGGCGATATGACGATATTAGACCGTCTTACGATCTCCAGAGCTGATGATCTGTCATTTTTGTGGGATCGTTTTATCAAGGTTCTAAGCACTTCTGCACAGTTGCCTCTTTTCACCGTTAGTGAAGCAAAGCCAAGCCGCGCACTTACTGCTACGCAATGTCGGATGCTAATGCGAGCCGCTCCTCTACAGTCACATACAGGACCAGACTCCTCAATGTGGAGCTTTAAACCCAGCATTCTTTTTCTATTTCAGAGGTATTTATGTCAGTGTGTTTCCCCTGTAACGCTGCTGCTCTGCTCAGATCGCAGCGTGTGTTTGTTTATTTACCTGCGACACATGTGTGAAGAAGTGAGTGTGTCCTTCATCCATTCTGTAGGCGCCGCATCTTCTCATTTGTTTAATTTAAATCCTGAGACGTGTCCAACTTTGGTGAATGACTTGGTCAAGTAATAACTTATGGTAACCATCTGCTTCCGGGTTAGCCTTTTACACAATAAAAGACACAGTATGTTATTGCTTTAGTAAGACTCTTATTGTGTTTATTAATGTATAGAGTTAGTTTGCTGGAGTTCTAAGTCTAGTCAAAGTTCAAAGTCTATTTTTGCTGTGTTGATAATCACAAAGTTGAATAAATTAGTATATTAATTCCATCTTTTTCTTCTTCAGTGTGTAATTTAAGTTATTTTAGTTACTATACAAAAATCGTGATAAAATCGAAATCGGGAGTTTATAATTCAAAAATTTTGATATTCTATTTGTGTCATACCGCCCACCCCTAACTGAGGGCTTGACGCGTGGTTTACTTTTCATCAACAATGAGCTGTAGGCGATTGTAACAAGCTAACCGGGGTAGCCTAGCCACTCGCCACAGGCACAAATAATGTCCCTCTATTCAAGCGTATGGGCTGGATATTGGCTTAAATACTGGGGAGATCCTGGCGTAGACCATGGGGGTATAGTTAAAGATCCATAGGAGATGGCAGTAGCAAAGAGACCCAAAAGCAGTTATTTTCCAGGCAAGAGCTCCTTCCAAGATGTGGCTGCACTTCAGAACACACTCTGAGCTGATGCGCCTCCAGAGCATGTTGACATTGTGACAAGTGTAAGAAAGTGGTCAGTCACAAACTCCACATATTTTTCACACCTTCAAGGAGCCTACAGGGGCCGACCAGCTCTCTCCCCATGATTCTGGCCCAAAACATGACTCCGCCCCTCCTTGCTGACGTCACAGCCTTGTTGGGACATGGTGACCATTCACTACTCCATCCATCTGATCATCCAGGGTTACACGGCACTCATCAGAGAACAAGACTTCGATTAGATTCATTAGGTCTTCTAAGAATTATTTAAGCTTTTTTTTTTTTTTCTTATAGACAGACCAAGTGTTGGTTTTCGTACCTGACGGTTTCGGCTACAACTGCGGCCTTCCTCAGAGGTTGTCACGTGACAACTTAAAGAGAACAAGACTGTTTGAAAATGAGTCTTCATGTATTTCTGGGCCACTGCAGCCGTTTCTGCTCGTCAGCTTCAATGAACAGTTTAGTTGAGGCCGGATAGAAGGTTTATGCACAACTGCAGCCTCTGGAGGTCCTATACCTTGATGTTCGGGAGACTCCAGAGGCACCAGCAGCTTCAATTACCCGTTTGCTGCTTTGTAGCAGCTGTTCTCTTAATCTGATGCGTTTGTCTGGCAGAAACCGTCCTCATTGTGCCTTTATCTGCACAAACCCGTGTGTGCTCTGAATCAGACACAAATCTCTTAACAGTACGATGATCACGCTTCATTGTTCATGAAATATCAAACGTTTTCAAACCTAGTCCAAGGCATTCAACTATTTCACGCTTTTCATCACCAGAGAGATCCTTTTTCTTTCCCATATTGCTTGAAAATGGTTGTCTGCTTAATAATTGTGAACGAGGTGCAATAACATTTATATCATTTCAGTAAATTTTAAGGATAAAAGTAAAAAGTCAATACAAAAAATTAATACCGTAGAAAATCTCTTCAAGACTTTTCAATGCTTTTTAAAGTCTTGTGTATTAATTTATCTATAAATACTTTAAGATTTTTTAAGTGGAAACCCTCTTATTACAATGATGCACACGTCGATGAACAGAGGAGATGGGCTTTTTGGAACACCTTAGCCTGCTACGCAATTAAATGACAATTCAACCCGGCCTTCAGGTTGCGAGGCACTGGTTTTGTTACTAGCGCCGAGAATAGTCTCCCGCTTGCTCAGCGTCAGACAGACGTGGAGTTTGTTTATAGCGATGCTCGATCGTTTTGATTGGCCAACATTAAACGTCCAAGGTGCAGGCAGCTCAATTTCAATGCGCTAAAGGTTAATCGTGCTGCTCTAATGGAGGGGTCCTCTTTAATCTGTTTCTGTCTAGGGAAGGGCAACCTAATAGTTTTGCTGTTTTCCCCAGTATGAACGAGTAGGAGATGGATCGAACGACTGCTCCTCCGCCACAGACATTGTAATAGATGATATGTGAAACTGAGAATACCATTTGCAGCCTTTGAGGTAATTTTCGGGGTAAGCAGAGAATTCAGCCCAGGATCCGGTCAGCATCTGCGGGGCCTGTGTGAAGTCCAAGCTCACCCTGCAGCGAAAAAGGCAGATGCATCAACATTAGGCCTAACCTTATCACGGCCCAGTGGGGATGTCTTACTGTGGTCGAGCGCCGGAGCTGTCCTCAGGCTCCGCAGGGCCCTCCTCCTCCTTAGGGCTGTGCTCCTCTGGCCCCGCCACTCCGTCTGGGTAGTCCTCGGTCTCATCTTCAACCTGCACTTGGAGCTCTGCTGCGCTGTCCAACTCTGCTAAAGAAGATGATGCTCATTTTTTAATTACCATTTTTCTCCATTTCCCCCCCATTTTCCCCAAATTATTCACATTTTTCACACATTTCTTGAAATTGGAGAATGATCAAAAAAAGTTATGTTCAGGTATCGGTATTGAAAACCAAGCATCGTTAAAGCACTGGTATTGACAAAATATGTAACCAGCCCTAAATATAAGCAGAGCGGGTCACATGGCCACACATCTGACCTCTGATTAAATTGTGGCCATACCGTCTTTGCTCTGCCCAATCCCGTCAGATCTTGGAAGCCAAGCAGGGAAGGGCCTGCTCGGTACTTGGATGGGAGACCGTTTGGCAACACAGTGAGTGAGTGGTTGGTGGTGGTCGGAGGGGCCGATGGCACGGACTGGTTGCCTCGCTTCCGTCAGTCTACCCCAGGGCAGCTGTGGCTACAACAGTAGCTTACCACTACCGAGAATGGAGTGAATGAATAATGACAATGTAGCACTTGGTAATACAGGCTTGTAAAGCGCAATACAAGTGTAAGGCATTATTATTATTATTATTATTATAAATTATGTCCGTTCCAGCCGTCAGTGACAGCTGTAGTTTTCACATAGATCTCATAGTTGATCTATAGGACATAGAGCGGCTGACACTGAGCAAATTTGATAAAGTTCTCAAAGGTTAACGTTGCAAGTCATTTTAATCACACACACACAAAAAGCCTTCAAGTAGTTTGGACCGATATCCTGCTCCGTGTAGGTCATTACAAAAGTTAAGATTACTGTTATTTCAAATACAAGTCTGACGTTAGTTTGATTGGACAGAAGCATTAAGTCAGAGTCTATAACAGGGTTGCAAAGGGGCAGTAAATACGGAAACTAAGGATGTGTAGCCAACCCGATGACCTGACGTGCTTTCGAAGGTGGATCCTCTGAGAGACAGCTGCCTAAATGTTCAAAAGGATTGAGGCGATGCTAATCGTGGCTAACAGTGTTTATCTGAAAACAGATGTTTTCCAGGCGCTACACCCTCTGACCTTCGCCTCGTTATAAGCCAAACAGAAAATGCTTGCATTATTCATTTATTATAAATAACACGTTAGGAGGAGCTGGTCTTAGAACCACGCACTCCAAATATAAGACCTAAACCCATATTTTCAGCAAATGTAACACTTTTTAAAAGGTCTTAGATTCACTAAATCAAATTTAAGACTTTGAGGACAATTTAATACTACGCGGGAAAGCTGTCATGTCAAAACATAAATAAAACATTTCCTAAACATTCTGCTTAATTCTCTTTTTAATAAGACCTAAATTATAGAACAATCTCTACAGACTCTGTACTGAAGATGAAGGAGACCCCAGGCCGATTAGCTCAGGAGCTAATGGGGCTCTCACACATGTGGGGCGCAGACTTAAAACGATGTAATATTGTATTACTGCACACAAGGATCAAACAGTCTGATCCATTTTCAAAAGCCTTCCTATGACACGTCTCCTCCTCCACAACACAGTGTGTGTGGGCAGCACGAACTGTCCACCTCACTGAAGAAAAACTACAACTGATGAACTCCACAGAGCCGCGTAATGGTTGAATAGAATTCTACTGTGTCATCAACATATATATACACACAACTTTGTTTTAGTTTGCATTTGCTTTGATATGTTCTGTTTGAATTAGTTTTTTGTAAAATAACTTACAAAGAAGATTTTAGACATAATGAGACATGGTGCATACACATGTCTATGTGGTGAGTTGGCCTGGGTAACCTTTTTTGTCGATACTAGTACTTCAACGATACTTTTTCCCGATACCTATGCTAAAATATTTGTCTAGAACCAGAAAACAGAATAATGTGTGGAAGATCTGCACATTTACAATATCGGGTTCATCTCCAATGAAAAAGGGGGACAACTGGGAGAAATTGTGGCAAAAAATGAGGGTTGATAAGTGGAAGCTCTGCACACCTGAGTCGGCAACAGGTGCGTAGAAGAATAAAGTACTTAACTTGAAAAAAGGCTCCCGCATGTTAAGTTATGTTTCTCCTACAGCGCATGTGCGAGAGGTTCTCGAAGTATCTCGTTGTCTCTGTGTTCTTTTAGGCGGTTTAATGTGTCTCTGCTGTGTATGCACCCGTGTGTGTAATGATGCCAGTAAACTGAGTTATCACAAACTAAGTCTGGTTATTGAATTAACACCGCACACTGTCTCACTCTTTAACTTTTTAACTCTTTTATTGCAGCAACGTTTCGGTCACTCTGACCTTCAAACTTGCAAAAAATTAGGGAAAAAAATAGTAACTGAAAACTGGACTTATTTATTCATAAATTTGTAAAAATAAATAAAAAAATGGTATGTTGTAATTAGACATTCTTCTAAAAAACGGCAGGTAAAATACTTGAAACAGTTCTATGCTTCAAACAAACGCACAGATAATCCTACCTTGTGGTGCCTCACTCTCCAGCTGCTCTTGCTCTCCTCCTCCCACAGACAGTCTGGCTCTCTTGGCCAGTGAATGCTCCTCTTCTGCAGCTGAGACGAGGAGCTGAGAGGGTGGCTCTCCATCTGCCTCCGCTACAGCCACCTCTGCGCCGCTCGCTTCGTCCATGGCTCCTCTGACTGGTACTACGGGGATTTCAACATCCATTTAGAGACGCAATAATATGATACCGATACTTTTAATGTCGTAGGTCTGGGTGAGTTTGAAAAAATTTAATTAAATCACAATAATTTTCTACCATATTGATCTCTTTCGATTCGATATTTTTTGTTTTAAAGATTAAAACAATAAATGTGGCCTTTCCCGGGCTATAGCAAAATCCACATGGTCCAAATACAGCGATCGATAGTTTTCCTCTTCGAAGGTAAACTTTTGTCCGCATGTCCTGATCCTGTGACGTCTCCTTGCGTGTTTCCGTATTGCCCATTAGATCAGTTAGCGCGACTTGGCAGCTGATTCTACACTTAAAATCACCAGATCCTCTTTTGCGTCCTAATATTAGATCCATGCTTGCGTTGTGTGTGCCTTCCTGTTTGGCCATCGTCAGCTGCCAATTAAGGGACATTGCCAAACTCTACGGTCCAGTATACAACAAATGATTATAAGGTTCTTCTAACAAAAAAGTTAGTTTAAATACCTGACAATATTTAAATGTAAATGATACCAGAAGACTATACTACGAAGCGGGTTGAACTTAACCTGGATTAGTTGCTCCAACTTGGGCTGACAAACCTATACCTGGAGCTTCTGGATCAGTGGTAGCACAGAGCACATCAGTGGGTTTAGTTCACCCTAGGGCGTTCATGTGAAACAGGAGTCAGCGCCAAGCGGCCAATCACAGCAGAGACACAGACCATCTGAATATCAGAATCTCTGATCACTGAACTCATGACGAATGAACCGAGCCACTGTGTGTTCACGTTTGTTAACAATATTCATTAGTTTATTTGAGCAGTTAAAAATTACAACTGAAACAACATTCTGTGAACGAGAAATAAGCCTTTTCATGTCATCATCTGCAATCTGCCTCAGCCACATTTGTGGAGGAATCCATGTGCATCTCTTTAAGAAATTGCTTTCTCCTTGCCACTCTTCCATAAAGGCCAGAGTTGTGCAGTATACGACTGATTGTTGTCCTATGGACAGAGTCTCCCACCTCAGCTGTACATTTCTGCAGTTCCTCCAGAGTGATCATGGGCCTCTTGGCAGCATCTCTGATCAGTTTTCTCCTTGTATGAGCTGAAAGTTTAGAGGGTCGGCCGGGTCTTTGTAGATTTGCAGTGGTCTGATACTCCTTCCATTTCAGTATTACCGCTTGCACAGTGCTCCTTGGGATGTTTAAAGCTTGGGAAATCTTTTTGTATCCAAATTCGGCTTTAAACTTCTCCACAACAGTATCTCGGACCTGCCTGGTGTGTTCCTTGTTCTTCATGATGCTCTCTGCGCTTTAAACTGACCTCTGAGACTATCACAGAGCAGGTGCATTTATACGGAGACTTGTTTACACACAGGTGGATTCTATTTATCATCATTAGTCATTTAGGTCAACATTGGATCATTCAGAGATCCTCACTGAACTTCTGGAGAGAGTTTGCTGCACTGAAAGTAAAGGGGCTGAATAATTTTGCACGCCCAATTTTTCAGTGGTTTATTTGTTAAAAATGTTTGAAATATCCAATAAATTTCGTTTCACTTCATGATTGTGTCCCACTTGTTGTTGGTTCTTCACAAAAAAATTACAGTTTTATATCTTTATGTTTGAAGCCTGAAATGTGGCAAAAGGTTGAAAAGTTCAAGGGGGCTGAATACTTTCGCAAGGCACTGTATTGTGTCAAAACAAGATCTAAACAGGGCTGAAATGCAACTAACTTGGAAAAATCCTAATTCAAACTGAACTTGTTTTATAGTATTTGTTCAGGGCCTCTGTTCGTCAGTTTGCAAATCTGTCTGTCACTCTGTCTCTGTGTCTGAAACCCAACTCACCAGAGTGAAGAGGCGGTCGGTCAGATGTGGGTCTGGTAGGTGCTGCTGTGGTAGTGCTTCCTTCTGGACAGTTGCTGCAGAAGTCGATATGGGGACGATGACATCACAACACTCTGCCTGGTGTGATTCATCAGGGCAACAAAGATGACAATACTGTTTTTTGGACGGTTACACAGCCTGACAACTCCAAAATGTGAACAAAGCATCGCCTAAACCGAGCACATTTTCTCCAGTTTGGTTTAACCCAAATCTAAAAGTTTATTGAAAAAAAGTGTCAAAACAGCGACAAAAACAAAGAGAAAACGAGAATGAAAACACCACAAAGACATAAACAGAAATGAAAGGGCCCCGGACCCGATACTCCCGGAGCACCTCCCACAGGGCACCACGAGGGACACGGTCGAACGCTTTCTCCAGATCCACAAAACACATGTGGACTGGTTGGGCGAACTCCCACAAACCCTCGAGCACCCAATGAAGGGTATAGAGCTGGTCCAGTGTGAGTGATGAAAATGTGTGGCAAAAAAACAACAACAAAAGAGCAACATTAAAGTGACAAAAAAGCAACTGAAACGCAACAAAAACACCACATAAAGCAACTAAAACAGTAACAAAAAGTGGCAAAAATGTGATGAAAAAGATCCATTTAGAGTTATGTAGGTCTTAGCTTTCAAATGAGGCGCTACTTTGGCCTATAGGCTGTAAACAAGGAAACACGGATGCCAAAATTACTCTTTCCTTGACGTTCTACATTTCATGGCCAAATACAGTACATCTTTAGAGACTAACCAGGGACAGTGACCTGGATGTTTCAGCACAAATAAAAGATGTTGCCAACGTTTGCCCCATTTTTTTTCTTTCTTATTTTTGCCACCATTTCTCACATTTTCTCTCAAATTGTACACCATTTCTCAAATTTCATGACATTGGAGATTAACCTGATATTGTGCAGAGGAAAATAGTACATTAGGTATTGTGCGGTAAATAACAATTGTCTCCATCCCAGTAGGACTTTGACGCAAAAGTGACAAGATCTGACCAAAATAACAAAAGGAAGCTTAGATGAGTCTTGTAGGTCTTAGCTTTTAAATGAGGCGTTACTCTGGCCTGCAGGCTGTAAGCTCCAGTAGAGAAGCTTTTAGATTTGGGTCGGACCGAACTGAAGAATATGTGCTCGGGTAAGAGGTTAAAAACCGGCACATGCACAGGAGCTTTTTTGGAAATGCTAAAATGGCGACAGGGCTCGTGCAGTAACACCTGTTCACCAAAAACAAACTACTTTCCCCTGCAGCACATAGAAACGAACAAACATTTGCAATTGTAAACTAGGCATTTAGCTATCGGTTTGCATGTGTGTAAATATAGTCTGAGGTCCGCTTTCTCCTATTCTTTATATAAGGAAAGTAAAGGGGTTAACACTTGCTCCATGTTTGCCCACGTTAGCATTAGCCGCGTTAGCTCTCGGATGCATGAATGAAATACCTCGGTTAGCGTGGCTCTGCTGAGGTTTTACGGCCCGCTCGGGTTACTCTTCACACGCAGATACGTTTTGAGAGATAACGGCAGGCGAAAACAGTTCAGACGGGCTTTACTTCCAGCGCATTCGGCGACTTTCTGAAGCTTGTCACCAAGTTGTAAACACTCCCCACACGCCGCCACATGTCTGGAATTACCGCGAGAGTACGGGAATATATAAATAATTTACATAAAATAATAGAATTTGTACTGGAGTGAGTCGTGACTATAAAACACATAACTGCAATTTAATATTAATTAAGCAAATGTATAAGTATAAAAAATTATTTGGCATTTCTTCAACGATTAACCCATTGAAGTAAATTAAACCCAACTAACCCCTAGTTATACAAAAATACACCACTAGAAGGTGCTCAAATCACGTCCTTCGGTTCCGTTGGATTTTGTCTTCACTTCTACTTGAATAAAATGACTTCACCTCCTAACCACTTTAATTTTTTGGTCGTTTATGCTTTTTGGTCACCTTTTCATTATTTAAAATTTTGTGTTTAACTTTTTGTTGCTTCTAGGTCATGTTTTTGTAACTTTTTTGCTGCTTTTATCATTTTTTTTTTGCTTCCGTCATGTTTTTGTAATTTTTTTGTTGCTTTTGTTATGTTGTAACTTTTGTTGCTTTTATGTCATGTTATTGTCATGTGAATATATACATATTAAAATACCAAAAGGTGTTGTAGGAATAGAATCAACCACATAAATGCTAAACTATGCTTGAGAACAATGGAAGGGGTTTTCTAATAATCATGGAACACAGAGCTGGAGTTGAATTGACTGTTCCTGCGTATTCAACCCGTGGTCTTTCTCAAGACAGGTCTGCTCCACCTGATATCAAGTGGTGTCCTCCTCCCAGAAAGTATGCTTCATTTCTATCTTCAACTTAAACTGAAAAATTGAGATGTTAGAAAGACATTCCGAACGTTGGGAACGAGTTTGAACTGAAACTAGTTAAGTGTGTGCCCCATTTTATTGAAGGGCCTTTTAACCTCTTAATCCCCACCTAAACCGAGCACATTTTCTCCAGTGAGGCTTTCCCCAAATCTAAAACCGTCTTGGGAAATAAGCATAAAAATAGCAACAAAAACAAGAAAACAAGGATGAAAGAAAAACAAAAGCGTAAAGCCCCCCACAAAAGAGCAAATGACAAAACGGCAACAAAATGTGACAAAAACGCAAAAAAAAGCCACACAAAAACAAAGTAACATTTGACAAAAAAATAAAACACAAAAGAACTAGTGACCCAACAGCATAGAAAAAGTAGCAAAACGGCAACAAAAAAGTTGCACAAATTTGATGAAAACGCAATAAAAAAAAAGCCACACAAATGCAAGAAAAAAAAACACAACTGACAAAATGAGATAAAATAAAATACGGGAACACCACAAGGAAAACAGACCCATTTAGCTCAGTTTTGTAGGTCTTAGCTTTCAAATGAGGCGTTACACTGGCCTAGTCTGTAAGCCCTCCCAAGAAACCTTAATGCCACACTGGAGAAAATGCGCTCAGTTAAGAGGTTAAAGTTCTACATGTCCTCATAGTTACACCTGTGCTCGTATCCTCAATAAGCTGGGTATCCAAGTAGGATATGTAGCATGTGTACTAGTACTACAAAAATAAAGGCATGCTGGATTTTTTTTGTCATGTATTTAAGATTTATTGCAACTGAAAATGCAAAAACGGAAAATAAACGGACTCTGGACTTTCTGATCGGACAATGGGCAGTGGGTGTGGCCTCAAAGAACCAAAACCAAAAAAAAAAAACCGCAAACACGAACAGCTTACATCACGAGAAAATGTTTTTTTGAATACGTGAATCAATCATTACAATTGTTATCCATAAAGATCTCTCTTGTTTTTTGTGGATTTGATCATATTTACAGACACAGATAGGGCAATGCTTATGAAATGAAACCAGAAAAAAAAATCCTATATACCCTACACTTGGTAATCCAGGTTGATTTGTGATCGTAGTACCTTTTTCTAACCAGCAACAACGCATGCTACATACCCTGCCTTTAAAGGCCCAATACCTGATTTGTTTTCTAGTTGTGGTGAGATAAGTTTTGTCCTTTAAAGTTTTTGTGAGACCGTTGAAGCACTGCGGGTCGAATAAAACCCTTTCAAATTTAAATCGCAAAGCATTCAGCTGGTCATTTACATTTCAGGTCGTGAAAGAGGTTTGGGACGTTACAAATGGGTTTCGGAGAGTTGGGAGTGAGCTGGAACCACAACAAACAATTTAAAACTTCTTTCATTTAATAAAACAACAAAATCAGGTACAGGGCCTTTAAACTTATGGCACCATCTTGCTCTGTGGATACAAAAACACTGGTACTTGATAAAGGACACGCCTTCATTTTTATTAAAGACCATTAAATAAATACTATACAGAATCCAATGTAGAAAATCTGATACACCGCTTCTGTCCCAAAAGGTTAACAAGTTCATAAAGTCACTTAAAAATAGCAATCTCCAATAACAGTAGAGTCCCCCTCCTCTTCACTGATCAAATGTAGATAGATTTTTTTGTTTTTTTTTGTTTTTTGTTTTACACCGTCAAAACACCGGAGGAGGTAGAACTTAACCATAACTCCCATTTGGTCCGCGTTACAAAAACTCCTCCCAACAGTGTTGGGGAGGTAGCTTACAAAGTGACATCGGAGAGAGGAAAAAAAAAATGTAAAAAAATAAAGGAAAACCAAATGAAAACCCACACCAATTTTGTTTGTGGTGACCCAGAAAGGACCCAGAGCAAGAGCGCCCCCTGTCTAACTCCTGTCCACTAACACACCGGATAGCCACGCACATAATTTGTAAAAGGCCCTTGGGGAACAACATTATTGAATAACGAGGGCCTTGGGAGGTTATGAGAGTAAAAAAAAAAAAACTGCCACTACTGCCCTACTGCTATACCCACTGTGTTGGCTGTTTTGTATCGGAGGAATTCTGTCGTATAGTAAATCGTGTGCGTCTTTAATTCGAAATCTATGAAAAAGTATGGCCGACCCTCAACATGGCAGGCAGAGGAGCACGTCTTTTTATTTAATCAGAATGGCCCAGAGCATTTTTGAGAGAGAGAGACAAAAAAAAAAAAAAGAGAGACTAAAGGCCCAGGCCGCAGCCACACGTGCGGGAGGCTGGACTTGTCAAAGAGTTCCGTTAGATCAGGTCGGCCACGTTGGAGGGCATCTCCTCCACGGTGGTGTTGTAGAAGGTCTCGATGTCCCTCAGGGAGCGCTTGTCGTCCTCCGTCACCATGTTGATGGCCACGCCCTTACGGCCGAACCGACCCCCGCGGCCGATCCTGATGGGACAACACTATAGGTATTAGACTCAAAACACTTCACGATCATGCATTAGGTGTAGTTTTCTAAGCCCAATAATACAGGCCTATCCTACTTGGAGCCTGTTTTAGGATGCTATTAGGGTGTTTGTCAAGTGGACCGTCCCCTCCTGGCTTGGAACTGGCGGGTCCACAGCCACGCATTTACCTGTGGATGTAGTTTTCTCTGTTGGTGGGCAGGTCATAGTTGATGACCAGAGACACCTGCTGCACATCGATGCCCCGGGCCTGAGACACAGAAGAGCAGCAAATCAGACCCATGACAAAGCCCCCAAAGGCCCTCCCTTTAACAACATTAGGGTGATACATGTGGCTATTTTTGGGAGACTACGCGGGATGGGATAAAACTGTTCCTACTTGTGCTATAAAGAGACATTTAAGAGAGTTCAAAGATGATGTTATGTACTAAAACTTAGGGCTGGGTACCGTTACTAATCTAGGCACTCAAAGCGCTTTACAAGTTGAGACCATTACTGACCGTGGCATTTTGCGCGGCGATCAAAATGATTTTGCGAAGGTTGAAACTAACGCAGCGATTGAATTCTAGCCATAGTAGTCACTTAGATTTACAAATCTACCAAAACCGGTATTGGTTTAGCATCTGATATCTGTAGCTGGTACACGAGATCGTATTTTTTCAGTATCGGCTCCGATATTTGATACCAGTATTGGAGAATTTCTAGTTTTCAATACAGATACCTGGGGCACGATACACCCCTAATAGGTACTGGATTTGGTGCATCACGGTACAAGGGAGATATATAAATAGCTAATTAGTTTTACAATAAAATGTGACCCTGAGCTCACAATACGCAACGCTTTCCCAGAGAGATCAGCTTCATTGTAAAACCCCCAAATATTGGCCGGCCAATGTCCAGTACTGCAGTGTTGCTCTCAGATCCAGGCTAAGATCATGTCTGTGGGCACCGGATGTAGTGAGGACAGTGACAGACAAAACGTCTGACAGAGCCACACCACAGCAGGACAGCCGCAGTCAGTTGACACGCATGGGTTTCATCACCGCAACACTGACTAAACACGGGGTTTTAGGTACCTTTAGGTATTTTGGGATCATTCCATACACATTTTGATCACGGTCTTACATTTTGTTGGTTGTGATGGACATATCTACTCAAACCTGTCCATCTGGATCAATAAATGGCACAAATGAACCCTTTGAAAACGATTTTAACCAAAACAAATAGACAATGTTTGTACTGTACTTCGCAAGTTCACAGCTCAAACAGACAAACTACTTTAGTTCAAGTCCCATTGAATTCTGCTTTTTTGGAAATGCAGCTTTTGAGGAGGACTATGACCAGGAAAAAGCAAAGCAGATTTCAGGTGTCTTTTAAGAATGTAACTTTGCCTGTAGGCTTTCAAATTTAAATTGTGATAAATGAGGAAAAATTGTGTTAAAAATAATAAAAAGGAAAAGTGGAGAAAAAATGTGGGGATAATGAAAATAGGGAAAAGATATGCATTTGAGCTGAAACTACCAAGTCCTTTTGCTTTAATGCCGTCACTGGACCAACAGTATCAAAATTTGGATATAAAAGATGTTTTTTTTATACTTTCATTTTTTTATACCGGTCGTACCTAGTTTATTTCCCAATACCAGACTGGTATCTTATCAGTACCCAGCCCTGTAAAACTCACCAGGATGTCTGTGGTGATGAGCACTCTGCTGCTGCCAGAGCGGAACTCCTTCATGATGATCTCCCTCTCCTTCTGCTCCATGTCCCCGTGCTGTAATCACACACACGTCACTACTACACCTACATGCGACACTCAACTGACTTTCCTTTCTTTGGTAAAAACATTAGGGTTTCTGCCTGCCCATCACCGGCCCGCTTTCTATCTCCCGCTTCTACCACGGTCTGTCGCACAACTCAACCGGCAGCCACAAAACAAAAGCACATGTGGGTCGTGCCATTTGGACTTTTTAAGGGGTGGCATAAACCATTGTTTTTAGAGGCAAACTGTGTCAGAACGTCTTTTTTTAATACAGGGACATAAATGGTATAAAAATGTCATAATGCATTTACATAAACAGACTTTATAGGGCCCCTCCCTGCCTTGGGCCCTGGGTACTCAGTACACTTTACCCCCCCCAGTCTGACGCCCATGGCTCCAAGGCCCGTCAGTCACAAAATACGGAAAAATATTACGATTAAAGTTATTACTGAAAACACTTTGTCAGGACAAACTGACAGTTCAAGTGCCGTTTGTCTCACCAGCGCCGACACGGTGAACTCGCGGGCGGTCATCCTCTCGGTGAGCCAGTCCACTTTCCGGCGCGTGTTGAGGAAGATGACGGCCTGCGTGATGGTCAGGGTCTCGTACAGGTCGCACAGCGTGTCCAGCTTCCACTCCTGAGGGGACCAGCAAAGGCGGCGATCACACAAACTGCCAGATCGATACACAAGTCCCTCCAAATCCCCGCACCCACCTCTTTCTCCACATCGATGTAGAACTGCCGGATACCCTCCAGCGTCAGCTCCTCCTTCTTCACCAGGATCCTCACGGGGCTACGCATGAACTTTTTTGTGACCTCCAGGACGTCAGTGGGCATGGTGGCCGACAGCAGGACCACCTGGAGAGCAGAGATGTGGTTAGTCTCAAAGCAAACGGATGTGCTGCAATCGTCATCTTTATCACTTCTCAACACGGATATTTGACGTTTCATTCAATCAACTGGAACTAAATCTTCAAGTGTTTGCTAAACCCCACGGGTCGCAAGAAAATATGCAGTGTTTGTGTCAATAGATGAAGTTAATAGTATAGTATATCTACATTTTAACAACAAATCTGAGGGTACGAATAAAATGCATTTATACACTTAAACCCAAAAAGATTATTTGAGTAAATGAAAACCTTCCATCACTGGTGCCAAATTATTGAGTAATTTTTAAAGGTGCATTATGCAATAAAAGTTTATATTTGTGTGTATTTGACCTTGTAGTGACCCATCACAGTGGTCTCTACAATGCTCCAGGATCAATTGTTTTGTAGGTTTTATGGTGAGAGGCTCCGTCAGCGGTGAAAACCTTCAAACAATTGATCCTGGAATGTCCCATACAGCCGCTGGGTTATTACAAGGTCAAATAACTGTAGATTCTAAGTGGAATTAGGAGCAGCATTTTGGTTTTGGGACGCAACTTTGGACAATATGAAGAAAGAACATTGATGCAAGGAGACGGGACATAAGGCCAAACAGACACGTTTTACTTTCTTTGACTCGCAGCCATTTAGTGACATTTCAGCTTAAACAGCTCATTTCCTCTGCAAAATAAGACATGACACGGACTCCTGTCTCGGATCATAGTTTCCAACACTTTTCATACAGCAGTTTAGTGTTTATATCTAGCGTCTGGGAGCGCATATGCGGTAGATGCAAAGGTAAATAAAGGCACATGGCCTCCGCGGATACTTAATGGTCATGAACCGTCATTGAGCTTTGGAGACAAGTTCTTTATCCACAACATTCCAAAACATAAGCCTCCTAAACTGAGCCACAAACGGCTCTTTACAAGCAGCACAGGCTCACCTGTATCTCTGTGGAGGCAGAGACGTGTGAATCCGGAGGTGAGGGAGTTTCTGTGATCAGAGCGTGTAGTAGCAGCGAGGGAATGGCGTGATGAGCGCTGCGGCTAACGCAATGCTAACGGAGAAGAAAGCAATAGTCCGTGGTGGCTGCAGGATAAATGCTGATATTTTCACTGTACATCCACAATCTACCACGCACCTTAAAGAGCTACTAAAAACCCCTTCCAGAGCTTACTCCACCCACTCCCAAAATTAAAAAAAACTCAAAGAGGCGTGGCGGGACACTTTGGGGGGACACGGGGAGGGGGAGTGTGTGGGCGGTCTCTGCTCTGTTGACAGTCTCAGACCAAGGGCCAGAGTGACCAGGACTGACTGACTCTCGTTTGCCGCATTTAGACGATATGGCGCCACTGTCCCGGACTCTGGAGCCTGTCGTCCCGGCTACATGTCGAGCACACACGGCGGACATTTGGCGCTCGTATCTCCCCGTTCCCCCTCCTGGCTTTAGCGGACATTCAGTCACACACTGCCCCGCTCTGAGCCTCCAAGGCAGCCCGGGATGGCTAACCGCTGCCCCCGGTGTCTGTGAGCTCTCCCTGGGGGAGATTACAGTAAAAAGCCCTCAGCCCCATCAGCACTGACAGCCCTGATTATCTGTCTGCCGGATACAGCTTTATGTGTCTGTAGTTTCAACGTGAAAACATCCAGCCATGTCACTAAATAAGTGAATCTGGGTATTTTGGGGTTTGGTCTTTATTTAGTAGGAGAGGGGGGCATGTGAGTGCTGTGGTTCACACACAGAGCGGAGCCCGTGGAGCGGAGCCCGTGGATCAAATCCCCGTGTCGGGTCTTCTCTCCTCATCCTCCCGCTCCCTGGCTTCTGTGACCGGCATGTTGTGCTCACGTCACAAAACAGCTACTAAACTACCTGACTAAAGTAACTACACTAGAAACACTAAAGTAACTACACTAGAATAAATTGCCAACCTGAAAATCGATGTAAAACGCTCGCTCACTATTCCAACTCGCTACGGGGGCATGTGCGAGACTTGGCTTTTATACCCCGAGCAGCAGAGACGGACGTCACGCAGCACAAAGTGACGTCACACAGCTGGCAGAGCGAATGGGGAGGACAGGCACGAAATTCAAATGTAGTGCAGCCGAAAATGTAGAGGGCGCTACACAGACGGTTTTAGGCTCAAAAGTGAGATTTTAACTAATTTGCACAAAAATGTCAAAAAATTGACCAGGACATGTAGAGAGCACTATAAGAAACATTTATGCATTTATACATTTATTCCTCACATCTCGGCGAATGCGAATACATTTTTTCCCATCAGAATAAAAAAGGGACGTTGTGGTCATCGCTACGGTAACACCATGAAAAATATGGCATGGGTGTGTGTTTGCGAAAAAATGGCAATACGGACGGCATTGCTGTAATATTTTTTGCTCAACATGTCATGATGCACTTCTGTACCGATTTTTATGATTCTACGACAAACTTCATTTTTGTCCAAGTCCTATCACGCAATGTAAAAAAAAAAAAAACTGAGGTGGCGCTATCGTTTCGGATCAGGTTTGATTTTCGGGCCAAAATCTGACTTTGTCACTGGATGAAAATTGCGATGTGCGAAAGAAAATAATATTCCCATACGAAAATAATGTTCCCGCTTACGCAGGTACCATAAACTATATGTTCGTTTTCTGATACATGTGCACGACGAGAGGAGTGCGTTAGTGTATGTTTGAGAGGAGGCGAGCTCGTTTTGGGCTCCACGCACTCTATACGATTACAAGAGTCTCTTCAGCCTGAAGGGGAGACTGATAGAAGCGCTGACTTACAGCGCAAAAATGACTTCATTTTGTTTTTGCAGCTCTCAGGAACACTTGCGTCTTATGAAGTATGAGTGAGCCTTTAGCATGCTGCCATTAGCACACAGTTGCTAGTCGCGGCAATCAAAAATACAATTGTGGAGGTTAAAACTAACTCCGCGATTGGGTTCTCCAGGTTCTGTACTTCAGAATGGCATACAATGTATCGTCAACCTCTACCCGACCTTCTAGGTGTAAAGCACGAGTGCCAACCACTGTACCATTCTAACATGGTACTTAAAAGAGTAACAGTAAGGTCCAGTACTGCAGTGTTGCGCTCAGACCCAGGCTAAGATCATGTCTGTGGGCGCCTGATGTGGCGAGGACAGTGACAGACAAAACATCTGACAGAGCCACACCACAGCAGGACAGCCGCAGTCAGTTGACACGCATGGGTTTCATCACTGCAACACTGACTAAACACTGGGTTTTAGGTATCTTTAGGTATTTTGGGATCATTCCATACACATTTTGATCACGGTCTCACAGTATGAAACCACTCACCTGTATACTGGGAGGCAACTTTCGGAAAATGTCGTAGATCTGGTCCTTGAAGCCTCTGCTGAGCATCTCGTCGGCTTCATCAAGGACAAAATTCTTGATGGCCTTAGACACTGTAAAGTAACCAAGATGTTAATATCTCTGCGCAGATGTCCACTTCAGTTTTTTTTTTTATTATTGGTTCCGATACTTGTACCAGATCCAAATCCAGGCCTTACATATCACTAAAAAGCATTACATTTAAGTCAAACTGGCATTAAATCTAAATGTATTGGAAAATTATGACAAAACATTTGCGGTGTTTCCCACAGATTTCAAGGAGACTTGAAAAATAAGTAAAATAATATTACTTATTTTTGACTATTATGCTGCTATGAAAAGAATAATTTCTGGTTAATTTACATAGGGTACAGCTTTTTTTTAATAATGTAATGGATCAGTTTTCTTTCAAGGGCGCAGGCCCTTGATTCTTCTCTCAGCTTTGCTCCTGCAGCTCTCAGATACAGACTCTGAACCTCAGCCTGATGCTGCAGAGAGAAAACACTGACCAACATGAGCAGCTCTCACCTTGTGTAGGACAACAGCAAGAGAGAGGGAGGGGAGAGAACTAAAGTTTAGAACTGGTTGCTGAATTTAATTCCACTGCGATCCAAAAAAATTAAGTAGAATAATTATCAAGCAAAGGTCTGGAACATAATTTACCGTAATAATTTGTGTGCTTTGAAAACCATGCAAAATTAATTATAGTTTTGTTTTTACTCTAAAATTACATTTTGGGTTTCTAAATAACAGAATATATACACAATGTGCCAATGCAGTGCTCCTACTCTTTGCTCAGCTCAACAATGAGTCCAAGTTTAATCCAGGTTTAGTTCAGGTTTGGTCCAGGTTTGTTCCAGCTCGCTGCTCTTTTGGTTTAAACGAGCTAGAAACAGCCGTGCCGTTTGCACGCAACTCTCACGCGTGCATATTTAATTAGACGACAAGAGTCTTTTCGATTTTAAATCTTCAGCCGTATTTCAATCATACGGCCGTTTCTCAAAGTTTAAAGCGAGCACAGAGGCTGCAGTTTCTCTTTCTGTTCAGCTGGGTTAGTGAAGCGTGAGGGGGAGAGAGAGAGGGAGACAGCGGGTCTAAAGTTGGATCCAAGTTTCAGGTTCGGACGGGTTGGCGCGTGGGTCTGGAACCAGACTGAGGTCCGCCATTTCGTGACCTCTGGTTTCATTCATTACAGTGACAGCTGCATTAGCAGCACAGTAAAGAGGTTTACTATGCAAATTAGCCATGTGGTATTTTAATTTATAAGCGAAAACTATGCGAAGCTGCCTTCATTTTTTGTAATAATAATAATAATAATAAGCTACTTAAACAGTGAGACATTGTTCACTGCTCCTTATTTGTCCCGTTAAACCTGCGCCTCTGCTGCAGATGTTGGTGTTGGGTGAGAGACAGAGAAAAAGTGGGGAGATTGAGACTGTGGCGGATAAAAATAGACTATGGCGGGCCGCCACAGACTAATGTGGGAAACCCTGCACTTGACCTGCTTCTACCTGAATAAACCCTGTTTGGGCTCCAAACACAGTGTGCGCGGTTGCTCTCAGACCCAGGCTAAGATCATGTCTGTGGGCGCCTGATGCAGCGAGGACAGTGACAGACAAAACGTCTGACAGAGCCACACCACAGCAGGACAGCCGCAGTCAGTTGACACGCATGGGTTTCATCACCGCAACATCCGCTCTGTCTTGTTTCGTAATAGCCTCAAACCCTCAACTTTCAGACCTCCCATTTAACCAATACAGTGTTTTATAGAAGGCCTGGGCGATATGGCTAAAGAATTAATTCGATTTTTTTTTTACTCAGTAAGGACAATTACGATTTTGATCAATTTTATTGGAAATAAACTTAAAACTGATCTTTCAGATTATAACCTACAATTAGGCCCATTTAAAATGATTATATATTTGTTTTAAATATTCCTTGTCTGCTCTCAAAAGTAACACTTAATGTTTTTTCAAAGGTGTTCTCATCCTTGAGCTCTGCTGTGATTGACAGCCGTCTCCATGGAGACTCAAGGGGAAAGGGTGGAGTTAAATGCTGCAGCCATATTCGTCTCCGCTCTGAGTAGTAGCAGGGCAGTGGATCAGACCGGGGCAAACTTTAGCAGAAGAAAACTCCATCGCGTACTACGAAAACACACCGCTGCCTTTGTGGAGCAGCAGGGATCGTTAGAAAGTCGCTGGGTTCCGCTGGTGTCATTTTCAAAAACATTTGCTACAGAGCGGTCTGAAACGCTGCTAAACTCGCCTCACGCCACACGAGGGGGACATGGAGAGCATCTTCTTTCTTTAAAAGCATTAATTAGGCAGATCAATTGAATTATTGCCCAGCCCCACTACAGTCGCCATCTAGCATACCATCGTTGTCCTGACCACCACTTACCCAGAATGCCACGGGTCAACATGTCAAAGACTCGGCCTGGAGTGCCCACCACGATGTGGGGCACGTCAACTTGCAACTTCTGGGACTCTGTCCGGACATTAGTGCCTCCAATACAGGCGTAGCATCGGGCACCTAAATAATCCCCCAAGGCCACCACTACTTTCTGAATCTGTGGAGGAAAGCAAGCGTTAGCCCAGAAGCATCTCACTGGAGTGAGAACAGTACACGGGGAGGCACAAGCACCTGTAGAGCCAGCTCTCTGGTCGGGGCCAGGACCAGAGCTTGTGTGGCCTTGACATCCAGGTCCAGCTGCTGCAGGATGGAAATGGCAAAGGTGGCAGTCTTTCCAGTTCCAGACTGGGCCTGAGCGATCACGTCGTAACCTGATGAGAAACATAATTATTGATCTGTTCGCCATGTTGTCGGCAACTCCCCTCACATTTGGAGTCAACAACCCACAGTGCTCCCCCACTCAGGAGACAGGGAATGGCCCGAGACATTGTTTTTAGAGAGCTACAGACAAAGGCCACAACAATAAGAGCCCTGCAGGAGTCGAGAAGAGAGGCCTCGACTGACTTCTCAAAACACAATTACAGCGTTGTTTTATTACAATTAGATGACGACAGTGTTGCTTCACTGTGCTGATGAGCAACAATCACACAACATATTTCATAAAAGTCCAGGGGTAGAATTAGCTAAATAGATTTTACTGAACGTTCCAAAACCACAAACTAAATTACTAATGTAAAATAGACACCCTTATCAATGATGGTCTTTGCCATTACAATTGATTGTAGACTGTTAAGCGCTTACAAGCCGCAGTTGTAGCTTCATCTGGTTCATATTAACAAACAAATGTTTTCATGGAAAGTAGTGATAATGGTTGTGAGGGGGAACAACAGATAAAAGGAGCTTAATGTGAACTAGCAGCACACACAGCTGGCCTTCTTACCTCTGATACAGGGCAGGATAGCTCTCTGCTGGATGGCAGAAGGCTTCTCAAAACCATAAGCGTAGATTCCTCTGAGCAGCAGCTCATGTAAGTTCATATCATCAAAACTGTCAACCACTTCAGTCCAGTTTCCCTGTGGACAACAGAAAGTTTACTTCCACTGATCCAGACACACACACACGGTGAAAATGTAAGACAAAAGACAGACATAAGACATATGCAAGACATAAGAAAAAATATGTTTGTAATCTCTAAAAGATGTCAATAGCAGCTAGCAACATGCAGACGTTTTTCAGTGGCTTATGTATAACAAGCTAAACAGCAGTGGGTTTCCAAATCGTTGCCAAGTGATGCCATTAATGGTCCATTTAAATGTTTTTAGACTCCAGTGTAACTTGATTCCACTGAATTCCTTTAAACCCTCGCATGCCTGTTATTGAAAGGAAACAGTTACCTCAATGACTCCATCGGGCTCCATTCCATCGGGGCCATTGTCACTAGAGGAAAAAAAAGGCAAAAAAAATTAAACGTCTAACGTCACCTTTAACATAATATTTCGTACTAAATATGAAACACCCAAAGAGTTGGCACGAGATTAAACAGCGCAACAGGTTATATAACTCACAAATCTACAAAAAATGACTTAACAATCCGCCATTTTCACCGCAAACAGTTAGATCCAATACGTTTGTTCGAGGCCCGTAGGTACCTGAATAGCGCTGTTGTTCAGAATGGGACCAATCGTGTACAAAAATACCCACCATCGGCCCAGAGCAGAAAAAACAACACACCAACGACAACGATGATGATCCATGTGCCCGCGGAGGGTCCAAAACTGTATTTATTAACACGCCTGTATTCATATTTTCGACATTTTTTTTTAAGGGATGTGGCGAGCCCGACCCGAGCGTTAGCTAAAATGGACGCTTTCATGGACCATGTGCGCTGATCCTCCGAAACAAAACCAGACTGTCTGTGACGGCACAAAAACGAGCTCAACACGGATCGACACCCTCACACACGCCGACAACACGCGGTGGTGCTCGTATTCCGGCGCCATCGTCATTTAACAATACAATCCGATCAAGAAACCCCTGGAAATATAGTAGGCCGCACCCAGGCCGGGGCTGTTCACGTGTCCACCCGGCATTAGCCACTTAGCATCACCATCGGCTACATTTCAGCTAAACTGGCCGCTAGTTGAGTCAATAGTGCTGGAGACACGAAGATTTACTTGACTTTTCTCAGAAAGACTACACGCTCGAAATTAACGTATCCCCGTAACCTCATTTTTCAGTTTGAATAATTACCCAAGCGTCTCCATAGTACATTCCGAGTGAGAAAACGGTTAGCCTTCCGTTAGCTTAGCCTAGCCGCGTTAGCTTAATGACGCTTATCGCCATAAATATGATTACGGACATGATGCCGATGCAAAAACACACACGGGTCACAGCTGCCCGACTTCGCCGCGGGAGGATGAGTCCCGGTGGGTGATTCTGGGGCGCGGACGGGGCTTACCTTCGTTCGTAATCAGCGGACATTGTCACAGAACGACTGTATGTGAGTGCGCTCGGATACAGAGGCTGAGGCACATTCAGAGCACCTCCGTCATGGGGCTCGGGGCCCGCCTCCCCGGAGTGCGGAGACAGGCGATTGGACAGGCGCTCTGACGTCAAAGTTCCATTTCTCCCAAAATGAAAATCACAGGCAGCAAAAGAAGAAAATTATTTATAAAGGTAAATACTCAAAATAAATAAGATAAAATAAAAACTCCCACAAATGAACGTGTTCTTAATAGGTGGCGTTCATTTTCTCGATTTCTGTTTTAGTTGAAAAGCAGGTGCCAATAGATTTCTATGGGGAAAAAACTAAAAGGAAAATGTCCAAATGTTTTCCCTGATCATTATTTGATAGTGATTAGATTCACAAACCTGACCCATTATTCTTATGGTGGAAAGTCCTTCCTTCTGACCAACATCACGCACATGTTTTTGAATATATCCTTCACTTTTGGACGCCTTTATGAGGACATAATTAGACCATAGTTCACATGAGCTCGAAGAGAGGACATTGAACTTTGTGACAGTTTTAGTTTCATGTGATTTGGCCCAGGAATGACAGAGAAATCAGCAACAAACTAAGACTAGAAATCTGCATTTTGACAGTTACCATAGTTACCGCCATGGAATTTTTAGTTGCCCTTCGCCTCAATTTTAAAGTAAAGGCTCTTTAGAATGTTGTGATGTCACCTGAACGCATATTGGATGAACTGATTCCTCCTCACTCCTTTTATTCCTGCTGCTGTGCACTTTTGAGATGAACCGATACTGTATGTTGCACAGTTGATTTGGCATTACAAGGTTTGGTATCTGCAGAGTGAGTCCATTATGTAATGTTTTTTCGTTTTGGATATATATATTACATTGTATATTTTGTCTATTGTGATGTGTCATGTCCATGGCTCTTTAACGTCCTCATTAGGGGATGAATAGAGCTATCTAAAAAGGTGTGCTATTTGCACCTCACTCCAAACGGCGGTCCCGTCTCACAAACACTCAGCGTTAAAGCCTGAAGAAATAGCATCCAGTGTTAAATCCAGCCCAAAACACATGAAGTCAGCGGCAGGTTCAATAATCCAGTGTGCAGAGAGCAAATCTGATCCATTTTCACGAGAACTGCAGAACGCCGCCGACGGAAGAGTCCCAAAAGAACCACCTGCACGTGGTTACGTCACGGTACAAATGAAAGTGAAACCGTGTGCGCGCATGAGAATCAGCTGATCAGAAATGATCACAACCGAGCCAAACCTATCATGTAGACCGGGACAAGACTTGTTTGACAGGCTTTACTGGAGAAACGGATCGGAGTCCTGTCTGTGGCCTATAGCCGGATTAGTTTCACATGTAAACGTCCTGAATGATGTACAAAGGCGAGGTGTGATCATGTGCTAATTCACACAGGACGTTCGCGGTTGGAGACGTCACAACACAATGCGTTTCCATCAGGGGCACGAGGGTCGACAAAGGCAGAGGTGCTGCGTTTGTTTGCTTTAAAATGTGTGTGGCCCCAGCTCATCCGGGCTGGGGGCCTCCATCACAGTGTGAGAACACATCGACTACTTCAGTGTTTCTCAGCTGTCAGGACCCACCATCATTTTAAAGTAAATATTTAATTTCTCAAATATCATACTACATTGTTACTGTACAAGTTCAAATATACCAAAGTGATCCTTTAAAATATGTTCAGTTGCAGTTTTGGCTGAAATTTACCACATTTTTTGGTTAGAAAGTTGCCTGCTTTGTGTAATTCTCTTTCCTCTGTTTTGATGTAATGTTGCAAATCTTAGAAATTATACTAATTTTATTATTCAATTTGACTCCTTTCTGCCTGATGACTACTACTGTAATTGACAGACTCTTAACTTCTCATTCTTACAGAAATGCCAGGGCAGGACAGGGGTGGAGTCGGTCCAAGGGTCACTTTAAAGGACCAGGAGGCACAGGGATCCATTTTGTTATAGCTTTCTGCATCAGTGTTCATTTCATCGGCTAAAGTATTTTGTCATTATTTTTGATAGATACTAGGAAGATTTTTTGCCAACTGAAATGTCACTAAAACTAAATTAAAAGTTGTTTATGAGACTAAACTGACTGTGAATATGGCCAAATAAAAATGGAGACTACGATCATCAAGAGCCTCATATCATTTAAATCCACCGCCAAAGGAACAGCTGAGCTTTGTTCACGAGCAGAACAAACAAGAGGCAGAGGACCTCGATTAAATATGATTATAATAAATATTATCAATGCAAAGTTGACTAAATGTACATGTAATTTTAGTCGATTAAAATTCAAGATAATTATTTGACTAAATCTTGACTAAAACTAACTTCAAATGTAAATCTGTTCTGCATGCCTGTGGGCATTGACATGCAAAGCCATTTCTACTTTCACTAAATTTTAAAGTCGTGAAATTTAGTCAAAGTGTGCTAGAGTATTTATGGCTCCTCTACTCCAGTGTTGTTCTTGGCAGCCCTCTTAGTCTTACTTTCAGTTTTAGTCACATTTTAGTCAGATGTAAACTTTTACTCAAACTAAGCTAAGTTCTTCCTCCATCAGTCCCACAAATCTTGTGCGGTTATTAAAGCATTTATCGAGAGTCTTTTGTGTTTTTCATTTATTCGCTGGTTTAAAAACCTTTCACTTGGACACAAAAACAGCCTCAGTTGAGTTGTGAAAAAAATCACTGGAGTTCAGTTAAGGGACCGGTTTGCTTTCTGTGAGCAGCAGATCTCGAGGAGCTTCACCAGAGCATTTCCTAAAGGGTTATTTTTTCAATTTGCCTTCAGGACTTTGTTATGCCGTTCCATGCAGTAAGAGGAACCACTGTAGGAAACGCGATGATCAGAGGAAGAGGAGAGCGGTCCTCGTCCACTGCTTCATGGTTTATCAACAGCGCCGCCTGCACATTCATCAACATGCTCTCCGCATTCATACGCTACAGTATGTCATTGGGGAAAACACTGTCCAGAGAAAAAGATAAAAGTCCCAGTTTGACCGCGGTCAGTCGCTCAGACCATAGAGCTACCGGCACAGACTGTAGTGCATGAGAGGGAGAGAGAGAGAGGGGCGGAGCCTCTTTTGCATTTGTATCATTTGCTTGCGGTGAGACGGCTAAGAAACGACAAAAAGGCAGAAAAAAAACGTATTTTATTTCTTTTTTTAATTTTTAAACACATTTTGACCATGTTTTTTTCCCCACATTTCCCCAAAAGTTTTTTTCCCCAATTTATTGTAAAAAAATGTTTCACTTTTTTTTCTTTTACATTTCGATGACCAACAGCATCGGAACTTGAATAGAAATATTTATATTTCTTTTCGGTGCCTGTTTCGATACTACTCATTTTTCCGATACTTGTAGAAGCGAAACCTTTTTTCCGATACCAAACTGGGATTGTTTAGCGGTACTCAGCCCCGCTCCTAAACGCCTCGTCGAGCAGTTTTTTTTTTTTTTTGCTCGTCATAATTACATTATCCTCATGAGAAAAAAAAGGTGCTTCAAAGAAATGACATTGTTGTCTTTCTACGCAAAAATGAGCGACGCTTCTTTCAGAAAATTTATTGTCATGTACATTTAGTCCACACGTGTACAACCGAACCTACATGAACATACTTCAGAGGCTATGATACAACAGGCGCTGCGCAATGCAAAAAAAAAAAAAAATACTAAAAGATTTAAAATAAACAAAAAAAAAAGATCACATTTGAGCAACCATGTAAGAATATTATAAGAAGATATAAAACAAAGTGTTGTCGACTCTTAAGCATACGACCTGGCGTGTCTTTTGTTTGTTTGTTTGTGGTCCTCTCGAAAAAGCGCTTACAAAATTGAAACTAAACTCTTAGCGGAAATCGATTGACACGACGCGTTCATGGCCGGGCGAAACCGTTTTCCCCCCCCAGTGGACATGGGGGGGAGCTGGTAATGATGACGCGCTCTTTTCTTTGTTACAAA
The DNA here is from genome assembly GCA_021464625.1 of Proterorhinus semilunaris. Lineage (NCBI taxonomy): Eukaryota > Metazoa > Chordata > Actinopteri > Gobiiformes > Gobiidae > Proterorhinus > Proterorhinus semilunaris. The sequence continues at coordinate 2,873,085 of CM038364.1, forward strand.
TGTAAACAAAAGCATTTGTACAGTCAGTGCCTGGAGAAACAAAAATGCAATGCACATTTTGGAAAGTCCTCTTCTTCTTTTGTAACGTTTTCAAAATGTCCGTCCACTTTCCCCCACGACGACGATAACATGAAAAAATAATAATAAACCTAACGGAGACTGGATTTTTTTTTTTTTGATTCTAACGAACACCATGAGTTGAATATCAAAGTTTTTTACATCGACGGTTCACTGTATACTCGGGCTAACACTCTTCGGTGTAGCTTGTTTTTGAGGGGCCCGTTAGCTGTAGCCATGCTTCCTTCAGGACGACGGTGAGAAAACAAAAATGAGTCTATACTGAGCGATGAGTGAGGTGGGCGGGAAAAAAAAGAACCGTTTTGGAAAGAGAGAGAGATCCTTTTTTTTTTTTCTTGGTACTCGTCCCGTGTCCTTGTGGGGTTTTGTCTCTGAGGGGGAGGGGCTCGTGTTGGGGGGAGGGAGGGAGGGCGGCGGGTCACAGGATGAGTTTGCAGTGGCACAGTTCTTTGTACATTTGCCTCCGCAGTCGGGGCATGTCCAGCTGCCCAAAGCTGAAGGCCTGCCCCAGCGCCAGACACTTGCAGTACTGTGGGGTAAAAACACAAAGGGGGAAAAGGATTAATTATTCTGATGTATAGAGCAGTGATTCCCAAACTTTTTGCGCCCAAGGCACACCAAAGGACAAGTAAAAATCTGAAGGCACACCTATTGTGCAAAATAGCCTTAGAACATATATATAACACGCGTTATCACTCCAAGTGCCTCTTCAGCTTGCTTGGAACCATGTTAGCATTAGCCAACTTCTCCCGACAGAGGACGCACTCTGTATTATTAAATGAGTGCATACAAAGTACTGATATAGTAAATTAAAAAATAATTATTTTTGTGTAGTATATTGCAATAATAATGTATGGTTGTCACAAAATCCCACGGCACACCGTTTGGGAAACACTGGTATAGAGGACGACTGTAATAATGGACCTCGGTTTTTTGTCTCCACAATGCATGAAGCCTGTCCAAATGTTATGCTTAAACTTTTGCATCCCCCAAAAACATAATGAGAATGTCATTTTGATCCAGGGCACATAACTGTAATTTACATTGGGCTGTGAAAGTTTAGCGATGTAACTTTATAGCTATATTTTTTGTAGGAGTATGTGCCAAAGGCAAGTTGATTTGTAGAGCGCAATTCAAATACAAGGCGGTTTGCCATAGAAGAAAAAAAAAAAAATCATTTCTGGAATATGTTTGCACGGACATTGTTGAAACACAGGTGTCCATCTGTGTATAGTGTTTACTGTGGAATTCTTTGAATGAGAAACTTAAATGTTGTACAAGTGTTTGTAACATAAAATAAAAAAGTATAAGGAATATAAATATGGGGAATCTAATTGATTTTGTTTAAGTGTGTTTTGAGGAACAGATATTAGATTTGTCTTCCCTCATGTATCAATATAAAAATGACATTAAAGTGATTCTCAGTCAGACGTTTGGCTGATGTGTTTTAGACTGTAAAGAGCTGCTGATGTTAATGATTTAGAAAAGGCTGCATAGATGTTTTTGCAGGAGCGTACACCGAGTGGCCACGTTTGACACACGCAAAAATCTGTATTCCACTGTTACGCATCTTTGACTGTCCAAAAAAAGCGCTATACAAGTTTGATGTATTATTATTACTATTTAAAATCTGGATTTATAAAGTCCTGTACTGATATGCCACGGCTAAATCGTAACACACAAAAAAGGACTGTTTGCAGTGTTTGGGATGCTCCATTGATGGTGGTGTTCTTTTCTCAATCGTGGGACTTTCCATTCCAGTTGCAGCTGCAGTCAGGGCATTGCCAGGTGAATAAATATCTAAAATAGTGCTTGTTATGGACAGGCCAAATCAAAATGGGTCACCAACCTGGTTTCAACAGGTGCATGATCAAAGTAACCCCACAGTATCCATCACCCATCACTAGTCCATCCAGAGCTCCAAAAAACATGCACAAACTGAGAGAAGTCCTTACCTGAAGTACAAAGGCTCCACAGTCACTGTCGTTGTTCTGACGGCCCACATTCTGCAACACATTCAAAAGACATTAACCAGAGCGTTCCTCGTCCGCCGCCATGACCACACCTGCGTCATCACCTCGACCTAGTATCCCCTAGCTGGGTTTCACAGGGTTTAAAACATATCAGAAGCCATTGTATGAACCGTGCCCAAATGCAGGCCATTAATTCAAGCCGGCATTCAATCTACATTTCTTGGACAAAAATCAACATTAGCCCCCACCTGAACCGAGCATTTTTTCTGCAGTTTGGCTTTACCCAAATTTAAAAAGCTTCTTGGAAAAAAAAGACAACAAAACAGCAACAAAAACGGGGATGAAAAACGCAACGAAAGAAAGCGACAAAAATGTGCCGGAAAAAGCAACAACAACATACAAAAAAAAGCATCAAAAAGTAAGTAAGTAAGTGCTTTATTGTCATTGGTGTTAGTCCTGAGCCGCTGCAGCTGAGCCACGCTGCCATTGTGTGTCAACCTGACCCGCATGACCTTGGAGGTCGGGGAAACTGTAGCACTCGGAAGAAACCTGGCTGGCTGCCCTCTGTCTCCTCTGATCTTCTGAAATGGTGCCGCGCCTCCTGGGTTTGTCCCCGTTTCAGAGCGTGGTGTCCTGCACTGGTCAGCTCCACCTCCTCCTTCCGCTTCACAACAGTCTTTCACCATCTCCTCGTTTGTCCCTTACTTGTTTCCTGTAGCTCCTCTTGTGACGCCTCCTCTGTGCTGCAGGGGGAGCTCTTGGTGCCTCTTCAGTGTCTCAGAAGAAGAAATGTGTAGGTCTCAAATGGGTTTAGCTGATAAGCTAGCATTTTGTTTGTTAAAGCTGCTTTCTTCAGGACCATTTTAGACTCTCAAAGTAAACAAATCCACCAAACCTCCACAAAAACTCGGCAAAGACGTACAAAAGTATCCAGAAAAACAATGTGGAACAGAAACCACAAATGCAGGTCGCAGAAAAAAAAAGCAAAAAACTTGGCTGCACAAGGAGAGAGCGAAGTCGCTTCCCGTTTTCACGCCGCCGTCACAACAAAAACTCGACTAAAAAGTGACAAATGCAGCCGACAAAAAAATTCACTATCAGTTTTATAGGGTCTTTGTCTATGAGGCGTTACTCTAGCTTTTAGATTTGGGTAAAGCCAAACTGGATAAAATGCACTCGGGTAAAGCGGGGGTTAAGAGGTTTAACACACTCTTTGCTCAAAGGTTTCCCGTTGATGAGAATGTCCCCTTATTCCTCGGTTTTATGGAACGTTTGCAAATCCCAGATGAAAAATGCAAATATTTGCATTTATGGCATTAAATAAAAATATAGTATCTGGGCATTAAACAGCATTTGATGCGACTTGTTTTCCCTCTGTATAAACCCTGGATTATCAGAGCCTTTAGCCTTCACGAAGTAATACTGTACAATATTGTAACTGTCTCTCACATTAAACGTCAGTTTGTCCTTATCTTTCGCTTCTACGCCCTCTAGTGGTGAAGTGGACGGAACAATTATTTTATATTTAGGTTCCGGCCGACCTTAATTTAACTACGCACTCAGTCAAGCCACGCTATAGCAGCAGCTACCTTTCTGCTCATTCCCGCATGAACAAGAGAAATGTGAAACAAATAAGAAGAAACCCAAAGAAACAACGAGAGAGATATTATAGGTTTGTTTAGTTTGTTATTTTAGTTTATTAATCGCCGACTTCAATATTATAATGTTTATTTATTTTTTCTTAGAAGACAATAAGAGCTTATGGACATTTAGCCCCTCGTGGAGGTCAGCTCATGAGGTTTGTCTTAAGTTTTAAATGTTTTATTATTGTCAATTTTATGTTTTAATATTTGTTTGTGTTTCTTATTTGTGCCCAGTTCTCACGGGTCGTCAACTGGTTGTCAAGCCAATAAAGTGAACCCTGTTTTAACTACCTCGTGCCTATGCTAAATCCTTGAGGGTGCTACAGTGAGAACTCCTCTGCTCTGCATGGGTAGACGGGAAAGACGGTGTCGTGCCAGGGACAAGGGAGACCACAGCGCCTCCATGCACCATCTGCCACGGCCTGATGCACGTCGCCAAAGGACGCAACTACTGCGGGAAGGCCAGGTTCCCCAAAAATGAATGCTGCGTCAAATAAAGGACTCATTAAGATGATTTTATAAAACAAATAAGAGTGGTTTAAAGAGACTTCAATTTAAAATAAGATATTTTTTTTGTTGGTTTCTAAGGAAGGACTGAAGTAATTTCCTTTATTTGCATTTCGCCTCCTGAGGTTGATTTAATTTGCGTAAAGTTTGGCATTTTACTTTTGTGTGAAGTAACCTGAATTACATATTTTCAGTGATTCTCAGTGATAGCACTGAGAAGTTTATTCAAGACACACAATGATTGTTGCAACTCTACTATAGTTGAGACCTTTAAGTCACATTTTTAAGAAGAAGATGACACCAAACACAGTTACGGTGCTATAACTGTAAGTCAAGTTTATTAATTAACCGCAAATACTCCTTTAAACTTAACCTAAACCTTGAGTTTCCATGTCAAATTCTACGTTCTAAACTAACGAGATAAGTTAAACAACTATGGCAGAGTTTGGTGTTAATCCAGAAGTCAATGAAGATTCTAATGATGAACGACTCTGTGCAGATGAACGATCAGAAGCAGCTGAAAGCACAGCAGATGATATCGCCACTACCTCACAAGAGCTACGTAAGAGTCAAAGAGTCCGTAAGTTAACGGAGAAGGGCCAAGAGCTGCACGATGAGCAAGTAAGGAAGGCTGTACATCGTTTCAGTGTGAGCTATGAGAAGTGGAAGGATGTCACCAAAGATGCAAAAAGGGCTATAGAAGGTCAGTGCTTGATAGATCTGCTGCAAGAACATGTTGCTAAAGTAATAGATGCTGAAAGGAAGGTGAATGTGATGTATGATGAGTTGAGAAACGTGGAATCTCCTGACAATGACACAAGACGTAGAATGGACACGTGCGAGGCAGTAACCAAGAAGGTCACTGAGGCTGCTGAAAGGTGTCGCAGCCCAACAAGGGTGGAATGTCAAGAAGATGAAGAAGAAATATGGAATGAAACTGAGTCTGTGTTTAAGTCAGCAGCCTCGGACAAGATGAGTGTCAAGTCACACCATACCAAGCTCTCTTCTCATTCAAAGGTCTCCTCCATACACTCCAGCAGACATTCTAGTGTGTACTCTGCTAAAAGGCAAGAAGCCGCTGCAGAAGTTGCAGCCAATGAAGCTACATTGCAAGTTCTAATGGAACAAGAAAGTCATATTAAGGAAATCGAAAGACAAGAAGTAAACATTGCACAAAAACAAAGAGAGCTAGAAGCTACGCGCAGAGAAGTGCAACGACTAGAAACAGTCAAGAAGCTTAAGGCAGCTAAAGCACGACAACGAGTCTACGAACAAGATGAATGTTCAAGCAAAGGAATTTATGGCTTACTTCATCAAGGCTCTGACAAGGAAAATGAAGTCAAGCGCGGAAACAATGACACACTGGTTAAACGGGGTTCCTCACCACAAAATGTGACATCTCGACAAGAAGTAAACACAATCGACCTGGTCAAGGCATTTGCAGAGACTCTTAGTGCGAATCGTCTTCCTGTTCCAGAGCCTATGGTATTCAGTGGTGATCCTCTCAGATACAGTGATTGGAAGATTTCCTTCCAGACTCTGATTGACAGGAAAAATATACCTGCTGAAGAGAAAACATACTACCTGCGAAAGTATGTAAGTGGAGCTGCAAGGAAGGCTATAGAAAGCTACTTTCTACTTGGTACAGAGTCAGCCTACAATGCAGCTTGGAAGGTTCTTGAGGAGAGGTATGGCAATCCCTTCACTATAGCCAAAGCCTTTAGAGACAAACTCGATGCATGGCCCAAGATAAGCTCCAAGAGCAGTGCTGAACTTCAAGAGTTTGCCGACTTTCTCCGTAGCTGTGAAGCGGCTATGTCAACGATAAAGGGGCTCCAAGTGCTTGATGATTGCAATGAAAACCAAAGGATGCTTGCAAAACTTCCAGACTGGCTCACATCAAGGTGGAACAGAAAGGTTACGGAAGCGCAAGAAGAGAGTCACACTTTTCCAAGCTTCAGCCAATTCACAAGGTTCATCTCACGTGAAGCTAAAATCGCATGTAATCCCATAACTTCTCTCAGTGCTCTGAAACCAAGTGAAAGTGAAAAAACAAAGACAGTAAAGAACAGGAGCCACGGGGCAAAGGTCCTGGCGACTAAGTCAAGCGAAAGGGCAAATCCAAGTTGTGTTTACTGTGAGAGGGCAGGACACAGTCTACTGAAGTGCTGGAAGTTTAAGAATGAAAGCATTGACAAGAGACTCAAGTTTGCACAAGATAAGAAGTTATGCTTTGGCTGTCTCAAATCTGGTCATCGTTCAAAGGACTGTGAAATTAGAGAAACATGTGACACATGCGAAAAGAAGCATCCTACGTGTCTTCACGACACCCGAACCAAGGTAGAAAGAGCTCAAACAAAGAGTAACCAGGCAAAGAGTGGTGACAAGACAAAGCAAAGAAACCCAGATAGCCCACAAGAAGACGTTACACCAACAACAAGTGAAGCAACTTCTAACAGAGTTATGCAGAATGTTAAAGACACTCACACATCCTCCATCATTCCAGTATGGGTGTCAACTGAAGACAAGCCAGAGTGTGAAGTTCTTGTGTATGCACTTCTTGATACACAGAGCGATACAACCTTCATACTCGAAGAAACAGCAAGGGCTCTGCATACCACAAGTGAACCTGTTCAGCTAAGGCTTACCACAATGTCATCAAAAAACCATGTGGTATCCTGTCGCAAGCTCTCTGGTTTACAAGTGCGAGGATTTAACTCAAACAAGATCATTTCCTTGCCAGTAACATATGCAAGAGAATTTATACCTGCGAATCGAGATCATATTCCAACACCTGGAACTGCCAAAGCATGGCCCCATCTTGGACACATTGCTGATGAGATTGCTCCACTGCAGAGTTGTGACGTTGGCCTTCTAATTGGCTACAACTGCCCTCAAGCACTTATTCCCCGTGACGTTGTGGCTGGTAAAGAGAATCAGCCATTTGCACTAAAACTGATCTGGGATGGAGTATTGTGGGATTTGGCAATCTATGTCACGATTATGGAGATGCCTTCGGTGTCAGTCACCAAGTCATTGTGAAGCAGGTGTTGCCAAGCATTCAGTCATCTTCAAGACTCACTACTGAAGTTCATTATGTCTATAGAACAGAGATAAAGGAGATGGTTGTGCCGGCAGACATCATCAAAATGTTGGAGTCAGATTTTGTCGAGAAGGCATCCGAAGATGCAAAGGTTTCCCAAGAAGATCTCAGATTTCTGACAAGGATGAAAGAAGGAATTACGCACAGAGTAAATGGACATTACGAAATGCCACTCCCGTTTAAGAGTGAAAGGCCTGACTTGCCGAATAACAAAGCATGCGCCATTCATCGTCTCAAGTGCCTGGAGAGAAAGCTCCGGAGAAACAAGCAATACTACATGGACTACAAAAGGTTTATGGAGGAAATCATAGCTCATGGAGATGCTGAAAGAGTCCCAGAGCAAGACATTGACAAGAAACCGGCTTGGTACATTCCACACCACGGGGTGTATCATCCTCAAAAGCCTGGAAAGATCCGTGTTGTCTTTGACGCCTCCGCCAAGTTTCAAGGAACTTCTTTAAATGACCATCTCCTGACTGGCCCAGAGCTAACAAACACCTTGCTCGGAGTCTTGTGCCGTTTCCGAAGAGGCCCGGTGGCTTTCATGTGTGATATTGAACGCATGTTTCACCAGTTCCATGTGTGTGCCCGCGACCAAGATTACCTAAGGTTCCTATGGTGGGAGAATGGCGACCTTGAAACCCCCTTTGCTGTCTATCGAATGAAAGTACACCTATTTGGTGCGGCTTCTTCCCCAGGTTGTGCTAACTACGGCCTCAAGCACCTGGCTAATGAAGGAGAAGGGAGATTCAGCAAGGAAACCATCAAGTTTATTAAAACAAACTTCTACGTTGATGATGGATTAGCAAGCGTTGACACCAAAGATCAAGCAATACAGCTTGTCAATGAAGCACGGGCGCTATGCAGTACAGGCAAACTACGGTTGCACAAGTTCATCTCCAACAGCAAGGAGGTGTTAGCCTCTCTTCCAAAGGAAGAATGCGCCGTAGCTGCAAGGGAGCTAGACATAGCACTCAGTGGAGTACATATGGAGAGAGCGCTTGGCGTTCAATGGTGTGTGGAATCGGACCAGTTTCAGTTCAGGGTGACTGTCAAGGAAAATCCACTCACCCGAAGAGGAGTATTGTCCACAGTCGCTTCTGTGTTTGATCCACTTGGATTTGTGTCACCCTTTATCTTGCTGGGGAAACAGATCTTGCAACGGATGTGTCGAGATAAGCTCAACTGGGACGACACCTTACCTGACAGTCTTCGACCTCTGTGGGAGTCTTGGCTGCTTGACCTAAGAAACCTAGCAGACGTTAAGGTCGAGAGGTGCTATATGCCTTCAAACTTCAAGGCCCAGCACTATGAGCTGCATCATTTTTCTGATGCAAGCGTGTCTGGATATGGTATGTGCACCTACCTCAGAGCAATAAGCACGACCGGAGAAATTCACTGTTCCTTGGTGATGGGAAGATCAAGAGTTCCACCATCGAAGGTTACAACCATACCACGGCTTGAGTTGTCAGCGGCTGTAGTTGCTGTTCACACCAGTGATATGCTGAAAAGGGAATTGGAAGTTGAAGTTGAACAAGAAACATACTGGACTGACTCTAAGGTTGTACTTGGATACATCAGCAATGAAGCCAGAAGATTCCACGTGTTCGTTGCAAACCGGGTGGAACGCATCAAACAAAGTACACAAACTACACAATGGAGGTATGTGGCCTCTGAAGAAAACCCTGCAGACCACGCCTCAAGAGGTCTTACAGCTAAACAACTCGTATCCTCAAACTGGTTCAAGGGCCCAGATCTTCTCTGGCAGAAGGTCGTAACCAGTGGTGAAATCAAGGTGGGAGAGCTATCAAGCAGTGACCCAGAAGTCAAGAAGGCTCAAGTCCACAAGGCACAAGCTGAAGAACAACGGTCACTTTTAGATCGCCTCCACAAGTTCTCCGACTGGTCTAGGATGATAAAGGCCATTGCCAGACTCAAGCGCTTTGTCAGAGAAGCAACGAGTCACAAGCAAAGATCCTGTGAAGTAAGCAGTTTCCAAGAAAGGAAGGAAGCAGAATTAACAATCATAAAAAAGGTTCAAGAAAGGGCATTTGCTCAAGAAATACAATCCCTTCAACATTACAAGGCAATACAAATCAAGGACAAGGCCATCAAGTTACACAAGTTTTGTCCATTTCTGGACAATGAAGGCATTCTCCGTGTCGGTGGACGTTTAAAACATGCTACCCTGCATTCCAACGTCAAGCACCCTGTGATTATGCCAAGAGACAGTCATGTGTCCACATTACTTGTCAAGCATTATCACGAGAAAGCATGCCATCAAGGACGAGGAATCACCATGAATGGGCTTCGGGCTAATGGTTATTGGATTCTCGGATGCAGCAGGATCGTTTCGTCTCACATCTACAAATGTACAAAGTGTCGAAAGTTCAGAAGATGTACGGAACAACAAAGGATGGCAGACCTCCCAGAAGAGCGGATGGAAACCACCCCCCCATTCACCTACTGTGGAATGGACTGCTTTGGTCCTTTTTATGTCAAGGAAGGCAGAAGAGAGTTGAAGCGCTATGGATTGTTAATCACCTGCATGTGCTCTAGAGCAGTACATATCGAGATGCTTGATGATCTCACCACCGATGCCTTCATCAACGCCTTACGTGCATTCATCGCCATTAGAGGTGCAGTCCGGCAGATAAGATGTGATCAAGGCACGAACTTCGTTGGCGCCAGAAATGAGTTCGTGGAAGCCCTCAAGGAAATGGATCAAGGGAAACTCAGGGAACAGGATGTTGAGTTTCTAATGAATTCCCCAGCGTCAAGTCATATGGGTGGTGTCTGGGAGAGACAAATCCGCACCATAAGAAGTGTACTAATGTCAATCCTGGAACAATCAGCCAGGCAACTTGACAGCTCCTCTCTAAGGACGTTTTTGTATGAGGTTATGGCAGTGATAAACAGCAGACCACTTACTACAGACCAACTTTGTGATCCGTCAAGCCCAGAACCTCTGACACCAAACCACATACTGACCATGAAGTCCACAATCATCTCCCCACCTCCAGGAAGGTTTGTCAAGGAAGATATTTATCTCCGCAAAAGGTGGCGTCGCGTTCAACTTCTAGCCAACACATTCTGGACTAGGTGGAAAAGGGAGTATTTGCTGAATCTGCAAGGCAGACAGAAATGGACGAAAGAACATAGAAATGCCAAGATCAATGATATTGTCCTCTTGAAAGATGAGATAAACCCACGAAACCTCTGGAAGCTGGCGAAGATTATTGAAGTGTATCCGGGAAAGGATGGAAGAGTGAGAAAGGTGAAACTACTAATGAGTGATTCATCTCTGGACGATAAAGGAAAACGCGTCTCCAAACCTGTCCATCTAGAGAGACCCATTCATAAGACAGTTGTCCTGTTGGAAGCAGGTGAAGACACCCAACCTCGCTCTGCCCAAGATATTAATAAATAGTTCATAAGTTGTTAAATACATAAGCCGTTCATTAGTTCATAAGCAATAAGTTGTTCTTCAAAAAAAAAAAAAAAAAAATCACAAGTGATTGGTGGGAGTGTAACTGTCTCTCACATTAAACGTCAGTTTGTCCTTATCTTTCGCTTCTACGCCCTCTAGTGGTGAAGTGGACGGAACAATTATTTTATATTTAGGTTCCGGCCGACCTTAATTTAACTACGCACTCAGTCAAGCCACGCTATAGCAGCAGCTACCTTTCTGCTCATTCCCGCATGAACAAGAGAAATGTGAAACAAATAAGAAGAAACCCAAAGAAACAACGAGAGAGATATTATAGGTTTGTTTAGTTTGTTATTTTAGTTTATTAATCGCCGACTTCAATATTATAATGTTTATTTATTTTTTCTTAGAAGACAATAAGAGCTTATGGACATTTAGCCCCTCGTGGAGGTCAGCTCACGAGGTTTGTCTTAAGTTTTAAATGTTTTATTATTGTCAATTTTATGTTTTAATATTTGTTTGTGTTTCTTATTTGTGCCCAGTTCTCACGGGTCGTCAACTGGTTGTCAAGCCAATAAAGTGAACCCTGTTTTAACTACCTCGTGCCTATGCTAAATCCTTGAGGGTGCTACAAATATCCTTAAGGTCTGAAAAGCTTCACAGTTCATGTTTCAGTCTGAACTCAAATGTGAATGTGTTCATGCTTTGAATAATTGGTGACTAGGGATGTTCATGATTAATTGTCACCATGGGCTTAATTTTAAATAATTAAAAACGAATATGTTAATCATGAATGGTTCTGCTGTATGTTAGGGGAAAATACATTCCCCTAACATAATCGATAATCAAAGTATAATCGAAAAAGTGTTACTTTGTCAAACGGTTATGGATTAACTGTTAACCACGGGCTTCGTGCCATTGTGTGGGACAAGGTTGTAAACACATTTCTCCCCCAGAAATAATCATGAAACATTGTGTGTGTGTTTGTCTAAGCATGTGGCACCTGTAAAATCCATTCTCACCATTTTGAAAAATCCTTTCCATCCATCCAAAAAGTCTCGTCGATCTTTCTTGATGGCCTCAGCTTGGAGATACTTAAAAATATGCTGCAAAACAAAAAACACATATTTAACAATTATGATATTTATTAAACATGATACAAAATAAGACACAAGCCACCATTTTAGCCATCAGCATGCTAACAACTTGAAATAATATAATGAAACACCATGTTTGAAAGGCAGAACGGGTCCAGTGATAATTTAATTTGTGGAGAACATTTCTATTACATGATAAAATCCAGGAAGATTGAGAAGGATTCCTTATTACTCCATGCCTGCAGCTAAATACTTGTCCAGGTCCGTTTTTGATGAGGGAATGTTATAAAGGGGACAAGTCGCCTTTGACTCTTTACTTGCATTCATCACAAGTCTTTAAGTCGATATATTATAGGCCAGTCATTTACATTGATATATTTAAATCTCCTAAAAAGCCTGATGATAAATATTTAATGTCCTATTGCAAAGTCACTTCTTAAGCTTTAAACTCAGCGAAATCTCAGAGATGCCTTCAGCTGAGCCTGGTACTGTTAGCCGTCAAATCCCCAAACAATGGGTAAAACGAATTTCCCTATGGAGATTAATAAAGTATAATTTACAAATAAATAGGGAAGCCAGGCGCAATACTAACGTATGGGGAGGTATGTTTTGTCCTTTTCATGACATTTATATAATTTCTGTGGTTTCTTTATCATTAACATAGTATAAAGATGAAGTTTAGTGGCCACTGCAGGTGTATCCGACCTACAAAATGCAAAAACTTGACTGAAAATGATTTAGCTGAGAGGCACTTTCATATGCTAATCTGTATCTAAAAAGGTAAATTATACTTTATTAATCCCCGTAGAGAAATCTGCTCTCTTCTTTGACCCATCCTCAATGGCTGTACGAGCAGAGAGCAGCGTAGGCTGGTGCTCAAGGATTCATCTCCAGACTAACTGCTGCGCCACCGTGCTGCTAAAAAGTAAAGTAGTAAAATCTCCTACAGTCTGTACATTCATGAATGATTTCTAACGAGGCTTTGACCTAAATGAGGTCCATGCAGCTGCAAACATCTGGATCTTTCATAATTAGCAATGTTTGGTGGCTAATGCTAACGGCTATAGGGAAAATACACTGAGCAGGCTAGGTTTAAACCCGTTACTTTTGGCTCTAAGTGCTAAGGCCTTTTGGGCTCATTGTCACTTTGTATCAATCTTAGGACAAACTCTGATCATTTTGAACTTGTTTTTAAAAACATTGGTGGTGTCTCTCAGCAGCAGAATTCAAGAAGGGCCAAGGTTTTATTGGCAAACACGGTTTTCAATGGTTAGCTTATTTAGCGATGAATTAAATATGCACAAGATGTGTGATTTCACGTGCAGCTTGAGGAGCTACAAGCTAATGCTATCAAAAATAACAAAACGAATCAAGGCATTCTTATTGCCATTATAAGCAAGTACCACTAATATATGGTTCCATAAACATAAACCTGAGCTTTTATGTGCCTCCTGCATTTATTCTCACCATTTTATTTTAATTGAATTAAAAGTAACTGTAAACTTGCATACAATTGTAAACATTTTACACCAACATAACTATATATCGATATTTTAATGACTCTGTACATTTGCCCAGATGGCTGCTGGTCAGTGGACACATTTGGAAGATGAAGTCTACTTTTACAGCAAAAAATAATCCTCAAGTATTTATCTGGTTTTCATCTGGGCTTAATATTAAGAAGAAGACAAGACCTGGTGGTCGAAACATGTTGGCTTGGCCATCTAAATAATTAAAGGCCTTTTAAGTAGTTCATCGTGCTGTGCATATTTGTTTGGAGGGCCTGGGTTTGCGTTTTTTTTTTACAAATTGGATCCCCTTTTGAAATACATTGGGACACAGAGCAATCAGTCATATTGTTGTTTCTATTTATCTGGTTTTATTTGAACGCATGGGTGATTGTGCCACATGTGCCGAGCAGTTCTGTAAGAGGGGGCACTTTTGAACACCGACCTTTAACGTAATTTCACCCAGCTTCCAGAAGGGGGCTCCAGGAGGACATTATAAAGCTCTGACCCTCCTCTTTCAGACACAAAAAACAGAAAGTGTCAACCACTTTTCGTGAATGAGGCATTTGTAATTTTTTCCGTCTCAACCCTTTCAAGGGACAGAAGCATTTCTACAGGCGTCCCAGAGACATCCCTCTTTGCTTTAGTGTGGTCACTGGTGTGGACCGTCTGCACACAGAGACTCTTGCCTTGGGGCAGCGTCTGTTGAGCGTCCTCTGGGAGTCGAAGTACGTGATGGCCCGTCGGGAGATGTCCACACTGACCAGAGACCAGTGCACCTCCAGGTGGATGGGGATCAGCAGCAGCTCCTTCTGGAAGATATCCACCTGGAACCACCACACACAGGTTCACATACTTATTCAGGTGTCCTATTGCTTCTTTTAAATGAGATTTAAACAAATATTTGATTCATTATAGATTTCCACAGATCCTTCTGCCTTTATCTTGTTAATTCAATACACAAGCTTTTTGTGCCTTTTTCCATGTTAATACAGTCCTGATCAGAAGTTTGAGACCAGTTGAAAAATGAAATTAAAAATAAAATTAAATAAAAACATCATAGAAACTAAATTAGACCAAAAGTTACGGACCACCTGCCTTTAAAAAGCCAAATCTGTGCAGATATGTGGACAGTTTTTTTTGCCTTTGCATCAGGACAAAGTCATGACAGAGTGAAGACCTGACAGAAAATGACTGAATCCACATTTTTAAAAGGAAATCAGCTGCAACTTTGCTGCAACAGCTGATCAAAAGCAGTAAAAGCTTTACTAATTGTATTTATTTTTTGACTGATTCTGTTTCTTCTTGTTGCATATTGCACGAGACAAACTACATTTACTGAGTACATGTAACTACCCGCCTCTGGATTGACTGAACTATTATAGATCTTGTTGACTAAATCGGTTACACATTTTGTCGACTAAAACAACTACACCTAACGACATTAATAACTTAACAAAACATTACAAAAGCAAAAAAAGCAAAGGGTCAAACTGAATGGTAAACTTGAGAAGAACATACATTTTTGGTCCACCGTTTTACTCCATCGTAGCCTTTTGTCCGCAATTTATCATAGAAAAAACTGTTGAAAAAATGGACCTGTGGAGAAAAGATTACAATACAAAAGAATACATTTATGACCCAAATAATACATTCTTTTTTAATGTATGAAACAAAGTAAATACCTTCTCTGGTACCGAGTCCATGACCAGGTCTCCATACATGTTCATGACCTGGAAAAACATGCAGATTAGGATTAGATTTGATTTAAACACCTTGAGGGGAAAAGTAGGTATAAAGAATCAATTCCACATACAGTTTTGCTGGTTTTTAATGCCACAAATATAACAAATATATGCATTTGGAAACAAATTAAACAGAGGAATGAAGGAAAATATGGATAGTAAAGTAAAATTGGACACAACAGGCAACCTCCAAGAAAAATAATAATAAATAAAATAAAACTGTGTAAATCAGCAATGAAACGTGTTTTGGAATAAAACACTGCGTGTTTTGGATTGACATGGGAAACCGGAGCACCCAGAGTAAACCCACCCAGACTTCGTGCAGAAGGGCCCCACCGGCACTCGGACCGGAGCCCAGGATCGCCTTGCTGTGAGGGGAGAGTACTAACTAGGGCTGGGACAAATATATCGCAATACGTCTTTGTCGTGATACGTGAATCGTATATATCACAATACTTTTGATTAGAAAGGCGCTGATCCAACTTTTTCATTGGACTTTTGGGAATATTTAGGTTTTCTTTTAGGTTGCATTAATATTAGCAACTCGCATAAAGTGATCTGATTATTACAAATACAGCATTTTATAAACTAAAATACAAACACGTGGTTTCTGTCCCAGTCTTGATTAGTTGCTGCTAGGCTTAACATTTGACTAAACTCTCTAAGTTCTGAGCTTTAAAATGAGGCACAGCATGTCCATACGAAAGTCGTGTTTTTAAAACGGGGGGAGCCAAAACATGTATGGGTCAGGTACAGATATTTGGAATCATAACCCAATATCATATTTTTTCCAGTATTGGCTCCGATATCTGATACCAGTATCGAGATTGTTTTACATTTAATTTACAAATTTTGGAAACTCCACCATGCGCTTTGTCACTAAAAGTAATTTGGGGTAAAATATTAGTTTGTTGACATGAAAAATCATAAACACAATACTCTGTGCATATGAATATATTATATCGCAATACGTATGGTATCAGACCCTCTCTGCATGGTGATACGTATAGGATGTGACCACAGCATTAGTATTAACCTGTGGTCCAGACCCACCTGGTCGTTGAGCCAGTTCTGCCCGTACAGCGTGCCCAGGTCGTCCATGGTGAGCACGTGGCGTTTGTAGTTGACTCTGAAGCCTTTGGCCAGTGAGCTCCCCAACGTGCGCTGTAAGGACTGCATCAGGTGCTGCACCATGGCTTTCCTGATCACAGGAGCACACACACATCCATTCAGTCAGGGCAATATCTAAACACAGGGTCAACCAATTGATTATGAATATAGTATATGAAGCCGCGCCCATTAAAGCCTACTGTGGATTACATCGCTCAGTTTGGGCACAATGAGGGGAAAAGCAGGCCCACGAGACATCTAGCCTATTCAACTCTCAGCTCGATAGAACTGATTTAAGGAAAAGAATAATGCACAGTAAGAAACCACTAAATATTTCAGATCGGACAATTGTTTTGCCAACACAGTTTATAACTAAAATACGTACGTGGGAATGTAAATATTTGTAAAAGTTCAATTTTAAAGGAACAGGCCACAGTTCTTTGGTGGTTACGTGAGCAGTTAGATGATCCAAGTCTAGTTACACAACATTAAAAAAGTGGTACTATATAGTAAGGCGTAATAACACTAGCACTACTGAAAACTGTTGTGCTGATTAGAGAAGCTATAGAAGTGGCCTGGGTGACCCTAAAGTTTGGAACGATAGTGTGTAAGTATACACACACACACACACACACACACACATACTAGACCTAGAGGCACTCTCTAGTAAACGCAAAAGTGAGACGGGACTAGGGCTGAACGATTAATTGCATTTGCAATTTTATCGCGATATTAAACAACGCGATTTCGTAATCGCAGGGCACGCGATTTGGGAAGTAAATGGAGCAACGAGATATGGCAGCAAAGTCCGCTCCGCCGCATGCTTTTGTTTACGTCTCAGTCTAGTTACGGTGCGCGGTAGATTGTGGATGTAGTTCAGGAGGATTATGTTTGGGAATGTTGTGGATAAAGAACTTCTCTCAAAAGCATAATGACGTTTCATGACCATTCAGTATCTGCGGAGGCGATGTGCCTTTATTTACCTTTGCATCTGCCGCATACGCGCTCCGTAGGTACAGACGCAAGATGTAAACACTAAACTGCTGTATGAAAAGGGTTGCTAACTAGGATCCGAGGCAGGATTCCGTGTCATGTCTTATTTTGCTGAGGTGCCGTTTAAGCTGAAATGTTACTAAATGGCTGCGAGTCAAAGAGAAAGTAAAGTGTCTGTTTGGCCTCATGTCCCGTCTCGTTGCGTCAATGTTTTTCTCTTTCTTCATATTGTCCAAAGTTACATCCCAAAACCAAAATGCTGCTCCTAATTCCACTGTGTTTTGGCGTGTGCTCCATCTGGCCTCTCCGTGTCCATCGATAATCTGAAGCAACTACGAGTCGTAGCTCAGACAGGGATTTGATTGGCCGAAATAATAAATTATCAATAGTTTATTTTGTATTAATTGGGAGTTTGATTTCCTAAAACTTTTCCAACTAGTTAAAACAGACGTTTGTTCTTACTTTTCCTTTTCACATCTATATAATTTAGCATTTATTTATAGACTGTACTGTTAAGTTCAGACAGTTTTTAAGAAGTGCAGTCCACATGCACAACAATTTTGTTTGCTTTATTGTTGCAATTTTCACTTCAAATTATTCTAATATTGTTTATTTTGAAAGACTGATTTATTGCTTGTGTTGGGTGAAAAATACATGAGAAGAGGACCTTGCAACAATAATCGCATATTTAATAGCAATCGCAATATTGAAGAAAAAAAATCGCAATTAGATTATTTCCCAAAATCGTTCAGCCCTAGACGGGACTTCTAACGCTGCACTTGGCTGAGGAACAGTAGATGAGTAACTTTTAAATGATGAAGACTGTCTATGTGGAAGGGCTTTGCTCGCCCCAACGCGCGGCTAAAGAGTCGCCTTCTTTATTTCTATAAGAGAACGCACAGCGAGGTTGCAGTGATGCGCCGCAGCAGAATCGAGACGCGGTGCCGTGGAAGAAAACCCAGGCTTTTAACCTCCTGCAGAGGCACAGAGGCGGACAGGGAGACCGCAGTGCACTTTGTTTGTTTGGACGAGAGAAGCCGTCGTCAGGGCTCAGGCATCGGGGAAGTATGTTAAACTCGTGTCTGTCGCCAACTTGCTATTAACCTGCAAATAGCAAGTTGTAAGAGAGAGAGCCAGGTTTGCCCTCTCTCTTACAACGTGGACATGCGCGTCTTCTTTTATTCATGATGAATGTATAAATCACGTGTGTAAAGCCCCGCACGGTTTGTGAGAAGCCTCTGAAGTGCTGTGACGTGGCGCGCTGTGTTCTGGTGCGTTGGCCTCTACACTTCCACAGTGAGGTCGGAAGTGTAGAGGCCACTGCACATTTCTGCCTTTTTTACGTGTTTATCACTGCCGTCCCTGCTGCCCTCCCTCTGCAACTGATAACCCAACTGACATGGTGAAGCTCAATGAGAAAAAGTCCAAAGTGCAGTAATCAAAGCAAAAGGCGGTGATTTGGAAGAATTCCACATGTGTTCATTCATAAATGAGAAGCTACACTGTAAATGAAAGCAAAAGCGTTTCCAAACGTTTGACGGCTCCTGTATATGTTATGGTGACTGGTGTGTGTCATGTTGGAAAGAGCGATATGGAGAAGAGCTGGACCTGTGTGGCTGGGAGAAGCTCTCACTGAACACCGTCTGCAGTTTCTCTGTGACGTCATCCACATGCACCGGGATTAGACTGCCGTACTGCTGTAGGGACTGCTCCAGGAAACCTACGCTCACAAACGGATGAGTCAGGATGCATTCAAGTCAGGCATTTCTTGGGCGTCCAATGTGAATTAGCTTTGTACAGTTTGTTGGGATGGTGTGGTGGGTGTTCAGACTGTTTTGTCGGGCGTAGATGGAGTAATGACGGTGTTACCTGTGACACAGCTGACGTGCTCCTCTGTAAGGGCGGGCTGCACCGGCCTCTCTCCTGCACTCAGACCCCTGCTCTCACGGCCGTCTGCTGAGGGGCCACCTTCATACTTCTCTACAAGAACATGTTCAGTACAGCATTAGTCCCATTTCGTTCTCTTGACTATGACATAGGGAGCAACTGTTTAAATGATGAGCGATGATAACTTTATTCATCGCTGACCTGTAAAGTATTGAGTCACTCAGTAACTGACTCCTTTTATTAAATCCAAAGAACACAGTATGATATTTTCAAAACAGCCAACAGTTGGGATGAGCTTGAACATATTTACAGTATAAAAGAGCCACAGACAGTGTCGACAAATGTAATGTATTTATTTAATTCTACATTTTACGTCAGTATAATTTTAGACAAATTCAATCATTCCTGCCAGAAATGATACACGGACCACCTGCCTTTAAAAAGCCAAATCTGTGCAAGTATGTGGACACAGTTTTTTTTGCCTTTGCATCAAGACAAAGGAGATTGTCCATCTTCTGTGGGCCTTGTAAACTTTTGCAGGGATTGCACTGTAAATTAAATCTCGAATATAACTAATATGCACGCTAGTTTAAGTAGCCTACCAGAAGCCCGAAGACATGATGTGTTAGCCGTAATTATTCAAATAAAGACTTGGCGCTGCTCCATTTCTGACACACGGGGCTCTCTCTCTAAAGCAGCGTCACCGTTTATCCGCGTGGTTTCACTTTGCTTTTCGTACGTAAACTAAACAGTTTTAAAATGCCGCGATGGATCTCACATCGGAGCTGAGAGTGCATGGGTTTGGATGTTCTCATGAAGAACCAAGAGAGGAGAGAGAGGGGTGCGGCGGTACAACGTAGGCTACGACGCAAACGTCTAAATAATGTCCCGTTCACCCACTGTTTCTTAAACATTACATTAAAACTGAGCAAATAACAAGCTCTGCTTTACATTTGTATCAGTGTGAGAAGAGCCTTGGTATTGAGGAGCAGATGATGCTCTGAATAAGTCGTTCTCCTCTGAGACTTTTACGCACAGCATTCGGTTAACGCAGTGCTTCTCAATTATTTTTAGCACACTTGCTAAATGATTATAGACGGTCTTTTGTCCTGGTATTCCAGGCATCCTGGCAGTAATATCTTCTAGGGATGGGCCGAGATCTCGTGGCACAAGATCTCGCAAGATCAAATTGCCACGAGATTTCTCGTCACAATGTAAAAGGATTTTCTTCTGTTATTTTTTTTTTTGATAGGCTGAAATTTAGATATAGACCTTCTTCCTGTAGACTGCTTATACGACTCATGGGAATATTTAGGCAACAGCGCTCTAATATTGATTGGAAAAAAGAAAGAAAATGTTGACGTTTTTAAGGTCAGTCGCTTGGAGACACCGCCTCGTGTTCAATCCTGCAGACTGGAGCCGCTGCAGATCCACACTCGCACCTCGTTACTTTCTCTTTCATTTACGAACTAAAGGCTCTGCTGTTGGAAGCTACGTTTTACTGCGGCGAGTCCGAGTGGATCCGTCGTCTGTTTTGTGATACACGCGCATCTCTCGCGCACGGAAAAGCAAAATACCGTGGATGTGACATGAGCGCGAGGCAGAATATGAAGGGATGATTACAGCGGGCCATTTAAGGAAGAAAGAGGTCAGTCTAACTACAGTAGAATCACTCTCTGTGCGTCAGTGTCTGGCACAGACTGTTTAGATACTAAAGCTAAACCCGTCTCCTCCTCCTCCCCCTGAAATCATTTTTTAAGCTTCAAATTATATCTAATTATTATTTATAATTTGGAAATGTAATCAGAATAAACCTGTCAAAAGAGCCAAATGTATTAGCCTAGTTCTAATATTAACCTGTATGCACACAAATAGAGCCTGATGATATTGGTCAAATCTTATCAATTCCCATCCTTATTAGTTTGTTCATTTTTTTTTAATAAACAATACAATACAATGGCTCCATACAAAGGAAACACAATTGCAAAATATTATTATGTCAAAATCTCGTCTCGACTCAATCTCGTGGGATTTGGATCTCGCCCCACCACCAATATCTTCACTTTACTGCTCGGACGTCGAAGTGCTCCCAAAGGTATTATTACGCCTTACAATATAGTTCCCCTTTTTATCCGCTTAGAAAATCCACATGTTTAATTTTGTGTAACTAGACTTGGATCATGTAACTACTCGCGTTACTGTATTTAAATAAGGAAAATGTGGAGGAGCTTGGTCGCTTCCAAATTCACCCCCCGTTCACCCCCTCCTCACCCCCATGGGGGAGAGGAGAGGCTAAATGCTAACAATGTCTTTGTTCTATTTGCGTGACTGAGCACACGCGTAAAGACCAGACAGGTACGCATCAACTCGTCTAAGCTCAGGTAAGAACAGATCTCTGTGTGGAAGAACGGTGGCCTGTCCCTTTAAGATTTGCAGAGAGGAAGACAAAATTGAATTGGACAAAAACGGGGAAACTTTTGAGCTAAAAAATGAGGCCAAAAGATCAATTTCAGCCAAAACAGCAGCTGAACGTTTTAGACCATCATTTTGGTATTTTCCAGGAACTTCTACAGTAAAATGTTTGAGCAATGTCACAATTTTCTGATAAATTTAGCTTTAATGCCAGTTTGAATCCAATTTAACACATTTTAATGACACTTACAATCGCCCAGTGGAAACCCTGAGTTAGTTTTGTCGGCATAAAATGGCCCACTGTTATATTTTTCTGCCTGAAAATTTCGATCCCGACCTGATAACTGTTGTTATTCCGACAGGCCTTGTTTTCATTAATTTGCATCATCCCAGTAAATAAGTCAAATCTCTTACAATATGGCAGTCTAACTTAACCGTCCCCTCTCTTACCTCTTTGCCCCTGTGTGCTCATGCCGTGCTGCTCTCTCGCCGAGCCGTGTCCCCCCCATCTCCCTCTCCTCCTCCTGCTGCTGTAGAGGCGGTATCTCACGCTCCCCGTCCTCCACTTGGACATCCACAGGGCCCTCTGCCTCCAGTGCCTCCACTGCCCCGCCAGGCCCACGCTGCGGCCCGTCTGCAGCCTGTGCACCCTGGTCCGGCCGTGGCCTCGCCTCAGGCAGGACAACGAGGGCTGGGGGCTCTCCTGGAGAAGGGACCGGGACAACATTAGCTAGATACTGATCTAGTCCTGAAATGCATGGGATTCTTGCATTTTAACAGTTCATATCTCAGGCTTTCTTGGAAAAGGCTTGGTGTCAAACGAGGCGTGGAGTAAAGCAGGCTTCTATTACTCTATGTCAAATTGTTGTCTTTATATTTTCATTTATTTTGATCTTCTTTATGCATGTTATAGCCTTATAGTTTTCAAGTTTTTATTGTTTTTTGTTATCTAAATTAAGTGTTACATGTTTCATGTTGCACGATTGAACCGAGAAAAAATCCTAGTTTGTGAACCTGTTCTCAAATAATGGCAATACAACCATTCTGATTCCTGCACTTATGCAATATGAAATTCAAGGCTTTTTAAGACCCCTTTAGAGATGCACCAATCCAGCTTTTTTGCTTCCGATAATGATACTGGGGGTCTGAGTGTCTGCCGATATCCGATATTAACCGATACCAAGAGACTTTCTTAAAAGTGGCTTTTTCCTGAGTGAAAGTGTCAATGGTCCTCTTGTCCTCATTGTCAGATCAATAAAGTATTTTCTTTTCCTGCAAACAAGATGTTTCAGATCAATGATTCATTATAGGGCTGCACAATATATCACAAAAAATATCATATATCAAATATCAAAAATATATCGTCAATATCATATTAGGCAATGCAATATCCGTAACGCAAGAAGCCACAATATATCGCAACATCACTAAAGTCTTCATCGGAAAAAAAACAAACAATGCATTCAACTTAAGTGTAAAAGTTCAGTTTTAGGTAAACATTTCCTAATTTAGTTACATTTTCGTCTTGTTCTGGTCCTGATGTAGTGTTTTTTTTAAGTCTTCTTTTGACACAATTTGCTGAAAAACGAATTACTTGCTATTTGTGTTTAAATGGAATGGATCATAGTGTGCAGAAATGGTTCAGTATAATATCGCACCAATATCGTTATCGCAATTTTGCACATATCATATATTTCAAGTTACTTCAATATAGTGCAGCCCTATGAAAAGTAGAACATGAGCGCTGCTGCGGGTCCCACGGGTGTGAAAGGCCGGTGTCCTACGGGTGCTCATCCAAAAATCCAGCAATACATAAAAACAGAAAAATGACTGGTGGTGGGTGTAAAATGCAGTCAAAAAAGAAAGTTGAGGAGGCACTCCGTGGTTATCAAAAAAGTAAAAGTCCTTTTATTGAAGCACGGACAAAATAAAACGCTTTCGACTGATGTGTCTTCGTCAGGGCAGTTTTGTGAATTACTTACTTACTTACAGGTGCGCTAAATACCCGGATAGTTCACGAGAGGGGTGTCACAAGACCCCTCCCCCCCAAAAAAACAAACAGAAAAACAATGGAAAAACACAAACCTGTAAATAACCACACAAGCATGGACCTGAAGTGATCACTTCTGAATATATAACATGCCAAAAAACATGTGGTGAAAATACACACGTAGAGGAAATGTATGTACAGCAAAAACACAAGCCGCCAAATATAGAGAAGTGAAACATGACTGTAAATATAAACACTGTATGAGCACTGGTTAAAAACGACCAGTGATAGTTCCAGTATATACATTTGACACCATAGCACATCTACACTGGAAACGACACTTGTGCAGAGCAGCAAAACACTGGAGCGACCACAAAAAGGAACCAATGGTCACCAAGGCAATCGTGGTCAGAGGAAGGGGGAGAAATCTATCTCCTCATTAAGGCCCGCAGGGCCTCGATCCAGAAAGTCTCCCTTAGTAGGAGTCTTTTGAGTCCGTCCCCCCCTCAGATCATTGGGGACCACCTCCAGGACCATTACTTTGAGATTGTTAGGGCTCAAGTGACCACTGTTTTTAAACAGAGGGAGACTTTCTCCCCTTCCTCTGACTACGATTGCCTTGGTGACCATTGGTTCCTTTTTGTGGTCGCTCCAGTGTTTTGCTGCTCTGCACAAGTGTCGTTTCCAGTGTAGATGTGCTATGGTGTCAAATGTATATACTGTAACCATCACTGGTCGTTTTTAACCAGTGCTCACACAGCGTTTATATTTACAGTCATGTTTCACTTTGCTATATTTGGCGGCTTGTGTTTTTGCTGTACATACATTTCCTCTACATGTGTATTTTCACCACATGTTTTTTGGCATGTAACATATTTAGAAGTGATCACTTCAGGTCCACGCTTGTGTGGTTGTTTACAGGCTTGTGTTTTTATGTTGTCGTTTTTTTTTTTTTTGGGGGGGGGGGGGGGGGTCTTGTGACACCCCTCACGCGAACTATCCGGGTATTTAGCGCACCTGTAAGTAATTAATTCCCAAAACTGCCCTGACGAAGACACATCAGTCGAAAGCGTTGGTGTTTTTTTAACTTTATTTTGTCCGTGCTTCAATAAAAGGACTTTTACTTTTTTGATAACCACGGAGTGACTGCATTTTACACCCACCACCAGTCATTTTTTTGTTTTTATAGCCCTGATTCACTATTATATTAATAAGTCCAGGATCACTGGACTTTTCTACTAATTATCCATGGGGATATAACTATTCGGATACGGTTACAGATCATTATAACCTTTGCATTACAAATAGCTGATCATATCAGTTATTCTTTAAGAGCATTTCTTAAACTAAAATACAAACACTTGGCCACACCAGCAGTGGACAATTTTGACATAGGGCCTCATTTCCTTGTTATCCAGAGTGTTAGTGTTTTAATTTTTGAAATTAGAAATGTTTTTTAAATTATTCTATCGACAGACATTTATATCGGTAGTCTGGTGTTACAAGTCATTTACCTCAGGTGCACTGTGGAGCGGGTTAGACTGTTTTTAATGCAGGCTAGCTGTTACCGTAGAAATGCGCTAGCCTTGCACTGGCCTAACGCCACTAGACTCTTCAAATGTAAGGACTGCATGAATTAAAAAATATATACATCTCCAGATATCAACAACACTCTGGATAACTAGGAAATGAGGCCCAATATCAAAAATCCTAAAATATACCTTTAATTAGATGACCCAATTATAATTTCTGTCCCGCCCATAGACTGTATAAAGAATAGACAGCTCCTCCTCACTCCTCCCCGTTTACCAAAATGACCACGTTCGTGGGGGAAATCATGGCGGATTTACAGACTCCTCCTCTCCAGCTCTGACGAAGCATGTTCCTAAAAAGGGCATAAGGGCGGGATCTTGACTGTAGACCCGGCCCTGCTTGGCCCTCGCGGGGCGTGTAATGGGCGTGTATTTCTGTTATAATCACGCCCATGGCCAGGCAGCGACGGCCTGTCAATCAAAGGCAGGCTCTCATTAATTACGCAAGATTTCTAAAATTCTTATCTACGATAAAAACCCTGGTGCTCCATATTGTTTTTAACCCAGCATAATGACAGGAGGAATATGTAGCTCTAGCCACTTCTAAACCATTAGGCACCAGGCATTAACGTTGTTTTTAACGTGTCTAAAGTCCAATGCATTGCAATGGGGGAATAGCGGTCATATGGAGGTACTACAGCAAAGGTGGAGCAATGGCGGCCTCCAGTGTCGTAGTCAAAAAGCAGAGCAGTCAGCGGCCATTGGTCCCGCCTTGATTACTTGCAGCTAGCATTAGCATTATGTTGCATTTGAGCAATTGAATTCTCCAGGTTTTAAGCTTCAGAATGCAAAAAATAATAATAATCCTTTTTTGTGTATGTGTATATATACATATATATATATATAATTAAATATGTCACATATGAAACAAGCGCTTGACTGCATGTATTTCTCAGTCTTAACGCTCGTTGGCGCTGCTGTCTTGAACAAGGCAGTGGCGCCCGCCATATCAGAGCAATCAAAGAAAAAATCCAAAAGACAAACAAAAGATGCCAGAGAAAAAGAAACGCAAGATTGAACATAAGGGCTGAACATTTCAACCACCGTGGGGAAATCATAATTTCTTCACAGAGGTAAATGGGAGATGTGTTTGTTTAAAGGTCCTATATCATGCAAAATCGACTTTTGGAGCTTTTAACCATGCTGTTTTGCTATTTCCTTCTCAAAAACACCCCAGAGTGGTTTTTGGCTTCATTCACGCAGTTCTAAGTAATCCTCCTGAATCCTGCTCTCTGAGCAGCTGCTCCGCCCTCTCCTGGTAAACGACTGGCTTGTTCAGTTGTGTCGTCACAGCGGAACGGAAGTGCTCGACGTCTGTAATGTAATGCCTTACGGCCTGATTTTTCATTATTTCTGTCGTAAGAAAAAATAAATAAATAAATAAAAAAAATAAGGAAGTGCCTGACGCGGAGGTACAATATATCTTATAAATGCCTATACTTTACTTTGGAATGGCTAAAATAGCATGATACAGATCCTTTAATCTGCAACAATACTGTTGCAGTAATGAACACAGTTTAATAATCACAATAATAAATAAATAAATAATAAATTCAGTCAGTTGATGTTAATATTTTTTTTTAAGGGATTCATGTTAAGTTACTGTGGGCTAATACGTCTCACTCTGTGCTGGTGAGTAATTGTTTTATTTCGCTGTGGATTACTTTTTTTCTTTAGTTAAAAATAAATTAAAATCCATTAATAGAAAACTGTGATGAACGCTGTTTTTTTTTTTACTTTAAGCATATTCTGGCCTCGAAATTGCGACAATTTTATTCGCATACGCTCCCGAATGTATGCCTTTGCGATCTTTTTTTACACAACTGTAGTCTCTTTATGAGCAAACGAGGAATATATATACATCATTCATAAACTCATTGGGACTGGGGGCATCTCTCAAATGACCCTCGATGTCAGGGGGAGAAGCAGCGCAAACTTCAATCCAACCCGCTCGCCCCCTCGTGCAGCGCTGAAAGCGAATCATCGCCGTTCTCGTAATATACAAAACGTAAAGTCACAAATGCAATGTCAAACACGTCTATGGATCTATGGAACTGGGCCCCTACATTTTAGGATTATAGGAGCACAAGCCAAGCCAACCCCGTGAACTGCCACCTTAACGTGGTGGGGTTGTTTGAGCACCCGAATGATCCGAGGAGCTATGTTGTCTGGGGCTTCATGCCCCTGGTAGGGTCTCCCATGGCAAACAGGTCTTAGGTGACGGGTCAGACAAAGAGCAGTTCGAAGACACCTATGGACAGTTTAATATCAAGGACCGTGACGTCGCCCGGTATGGCGCAGCCGGGGCCCCACCCTGGAGCCAGGCCTGGGGTTGGGGCTCGAATGCGAGCGTCTGGTGGTCGGGCCTCTGCCCACGGGGCCCGGCCGGGCACAGCCCGAAAGGACGACGTGGGCCCGCCCTCCTGTGGACCCACCACCCGCAGAGGGATCCGTAGGGGTCGGGTGCAGAGAGGACTGGGTGGCAGTCGAAGGCAGGTGCCTCGACGACCTGGTCCGCGTGCGCAGCTTCTGGCGTTCGGGACATGGAACGTCACTTCGCTGGGGGGGAAGGAGCCTGAGCTTGTGCGGGAGGTTGAGAGGTACCGGCTAGATATAGTCGGGCTCACCTCCACGCACAGCCTGGGTTCCGGATCCCAACTCCTGGAGAGGGGCTGGACGCTCCATTTTTCTGGAGTTGCCCGCGGGGAGAGGCGGCGGGCTGGGGTGGGTTTGCTCATAGCCCCCCAGCTCAGCCGTCACGTGTTGGAGTTCACCCCGGTGAACGAGAGGGTCGCGTCCCTACGCCTTCGGGTCGGGGACAGGTCTCTCACCGTTGTCTCGGCCTACGGGCCCAACATCGGTGCAGAGTACCCGGCCTTCTTGGAGTCCCTGGGAGGGGTACTAGATGGTGCTCCGGCTGGGGACTCCATTGTTCTACTGGGGGACTTCAACGCCCACGTGGGTAACGACAGTGAGACCTGGGTGGGGGTGATGGGGAAGAACGGCCTCCCCGATCGGAACCCGAGTGGTGTTCTGTTATTGGACTTCTGTGCTAGTTACGGTTTGTCCATAACGAACACCATGTTCGAGCACAAGGATGTCCATAAGTGCACGTGGCACCAGGACACCCTAGGCAGGAGGTCGATGATCGACTTTGTAGTTGTGTCATCCGATCTCTGGCCGCGTGTCTCGGACACTCGGGTGAAGAGAGGGGCTGAGCTGTCAACCGATCACCACCTGGTGGTGAGCTGGATCCGCTGGCAGGGGAAGAAGCCGGTCAGGCCTGGCAGGCCCAAACGTGTTGTGAGGGTCTGTTGGGAACGTCTGGTGGATCCCTCTGTCAGTAGGGTCTTCAACT
Source organism: Proterorhinus semilunaris (assembly GCA_021464625.1). Classification (NCBI taxonomy): domain Eukaryota; kingdom Metazoa; phylum Chordata; class Actinopteri; order Gobiiformes; family Gobiidae; genus Proterorhinus; species Proterorhinus semilunaris. Next base: position 2,901,511 of record CM038364.1, read on the forward strand.
CCCACCTCCGGAAGAGCTTCAACCAGATTCCGAGGGAGGTAGGGGACATGGAGTCCGAGTGGACCATGTTCTCCTCCTCCATTGTCGATGCGGCTGCTCGTAGTTGTGGCCGTAAGGTCTCTGGTGCCTGTCGCGGCGGCAATCCCCGAACCCGGTGGTGGCGCCCGGAGGTAAGGGATGCCGTCAAGCTGAAGAAGGAGTCCTATCTGGCCTTGTTGGCTTGTGGGACTCCGGAGGCAGCTGAGAGGTACCGGCAGGCCAAGCGTGCTGCAGCTCGTGCAGTCGCAGAGGCAAAAACTCGGGTTTGGGAGGAGTTTGGAGAAGCCATGGAGAAGGACTATCGGTCGGCCTCGAAGAGATTCTGGCAAACCATCCGGCGCCTCAGGAAGGGGAAGCAGTGCTCCACCAACACTGTTTACAGTGTGGGTGGGGGGCTGCTGACCTCGACTGGGGATGTGGTCGGGCGGTGGAAGGAGTACTTCGAGGATCTCCTCAATCCCACCGTTACGTCTTCCGATGAGGAAGCAGAGGCTGGGGACTCGGAGGGGGGCTCGTCCATCACCCAGGCTGAAGTCACCGAGGTGGTTAGAAAGCTCCTCGGTGGCAAGGCCCCAGGGGTGGATGAGATTCGTCCTGAGTACCTTAAGTCTCTGGATGTTGTAGGGCTGTCTTGGCTGACACGTCTCTGCAACATCGCGTGGCGGTCGGGGACAGTGCCTCTGGATTGGCAGACCGGGGTGGTGGTCCCTCTCTTCAAGAAGGGGGATCGGAGGGTGTGCTCCAATTACAGAGGGATCACACTCCTCAGCCTCCCTGGTAAGGTCTATTCCAGGGTGCTGGAGAGGAGGATTCGGCCGATAGTCGAACCTCGGATCCAGGAGGAACAATGCGGTTTTCGTCCCGGTCGTGGAACACTGGACCAGCTCTATACCCTTCATCGGGTGCTCGAGGGTTTGTGGGAGTTCGCCCAACCAGTCCACATGTGTTTTGTGGATCTGGAGAAAGCGTTCGACCGTGTCCCTCGTGGTGCCCTGTGGGGGGTGCTCCGGGAGTATGGGGTCCGGGGCCCTCTACTAAGGGCTGTCCGTTCCCTGTATGACTGCAGCAGGAGCTTGGTTCGCATTGCCGGCAGTAAGTCAGACCTGTTCCCGGTGCGTGTTGGTCTCCGGCAGGGCTGCCCTTTGTCACCGGTTCTGTTCATTACCTATATGGACAGAATTTCTAGGCGCAGCCAGGGGCCGGAGGGTGTCCGGTTTGGGAACCTCAGAATATCATCTCTGCTCTTTGCAGACGATGTTGTTCTGTTGGCTTCATCAAATCAGGACCTCCAGCGCGCACTGGGGCGGTTTGCAGCCGAGTGTGAAGCGGGCGGGATGAGGATCAGCACCTCCAAATCTGAGGCCATGGTTCTCCACCGGAAAAAGGTGGTTCTCCCGCTTCAGGTCGGTGGGGAGTCCTTGCCCCAAGTGGAGGAGTTCAAGTATCTCGGGGTCATGTTCACGAGTGAGGGACGGATGGAGCGTGAGATCGGTAGACGGATCGGTGCGGCGTCAGCAGTGATGCGGTCGCTGTATCGGACCGTTGTGGTGAAGAGGGAGCTGAGTCAGGGGGCGAAGCTCTCGATTTACCGATCGATCTACGTTCCCACCCTCACCTATGGTCATGAGATTTGGGTAATGACCGAAAGGACAAGATCGCGAATACAAGCGGCCGAAATGAGTTTCCTCCGCAGGGTGGCTGGGCGCACCCTCCGAGATCGGGTGAGGAGCTCAGTTACCCGGGAGGAGCTCGGACTCGAGCCGCTACTCCTCCACGTCGAAAGGAGCCAGCTGAGGTGGCTAGGGCATCTGTTCCGGATGCCTCCTGGTCGCCTCCCTCGGGAGGTGTTCCAGGCATGTCCCACTGGGAAGAGGCCTCGTGGAAGGCCCAGGACACGCTGGTGGGACTATGTCTCCGAGCTGGCCTGGTGTCGTCTCGGGGTCCCCCCAGAACAGCTGGAGGAGGTGTGCGTGGATCGGGAAGTCTGGGCATCTCTGCTGAGACTGCTGCCCCCGCGACCCGGCCCCGGATAAAGCGGAAGAAAATGGATGGATGGATGGAGGAGCACAAGCACTACCAAGAAAAAAAGTTAATATCGAGCCCTGCATATTCAATTAAAAAGCAGTTAACATTTTACTGAATTTGCTAACTTTAATACAATAGAGGTGAAGTTACATATTTGACCGCTACGGAGTTATTGGTATATTTTTCTGTATGTGGCCCTCGGGGAAAAAGGCTTGGACACCTCTGGTTTACAGAATGTCCGTATTCTCTGAGGTTTAGTCGGTGAAAGTTGGGTTTTTAAAAGTAGTGAGAGCCAAAACTGGTATGGGGCCAGTATCGTATATTTGTAGTCGATACCTGATATCGTATTTTTCCAGTATCGGCTCAGATACTGGGATCGGCAGTATGGGATCGGTGCATCCCTACTTTTAAGACCTGGAATTACAAACTAAGACCACGGGAACCTAAAGATGACTCACATTTTGATTTAATTAAACTTAAAACAACAAGCAACATGCATAATATAAACAAGTCGTTATTTAAAAAGAGGTACCAGGGAGGGCAAATGACAGATGAAGATGTATGGACTAAAATAATTAAATTACTGCCCGACAGGACAAACTTTTCCCACAGTGTCATTAGCAGCGGTTTGGTTGGTTTCTGAAGTAATCAGGTTTATCTTGTATTCTCTTGTAGATGAAACCTGTCCCACCTCTAAACTGTGGTCCATCTCCTCTTCCTCCTCCTCCTCTTCTTCTTCTTCATCATATTCTTCCTCCTCCTCCTCGTCGTCCTCCTCCTCGTCCTCGCTGTCCGACTTGGCTGGAGCTGGTTGGAAGTGTGAGTTTGCAGAGGTTTGAGAGGACACTTTGGGCGAATGCCACAGGGGGTTGTAGTAATCCACCGTAGACTCTACTGGGTCTGCATCAAGTGAGGAGAAACATATTCAGACATAACATACACAGAGCTTAGAGTCCGTCCGCCCTGGAAACAAGTCCATTCAAGTCCTGGTCACTCTCTCCAACCCTGACCTGATCACCAGATGGTTTCCAAGAGCTTAGGGAAACTGAATGGACACACTGGTTAGACACTTAACTTTGGTATTAACAGAAAATAACGTATTACACAAGATATTTGACCAGTTTTGTTTCCATTTATAATCCAAGTAATTTCACGAATGTGCATTTTGGACAAATCCCGTGGAAAGGTCAGTCTATAGAACATTTATTTATTATTTGATTGTATCAGGTAGTGCCCTTGAGATTGTGATCTCACTTAAAGACAGTCCTGAGAAGGGTCTGACCGATATCGATATGAAAGGGGTTGGCCGATAGCCGATATTCAAGTCATTTTTTATCTCTCAAATAGCCTCTGGTTAAACATGTATTATTATATTGAAGGTTTTCAATCATACACTGTAAAATGTAAAATTGTTTCAACTCAAAAAACTAAGTCCAAGGGCTGCCAAGAAATTGTATGTGTAACCAATAACCAATTTACAATGTAATCGATTTGAAATTTCAGATTCACCTCTTTAGTTGAATTGTCTTCTCAGGTTGACACAACTGATTTAATTTGTAACTGACGTTTTTCATTTCAGACAACTAGAGACAGTTGTCTGAACCTGAGAATACAATTCAACTAAAGAGGTGAATCTGAAATTTCAAATCGATTACATTGTAAATTGGTTATTGGTTACAAATACAATTTCTTGGGAGCCCTTGGACTTAGTTTTTTGAGTTGAAACAATTTTACATTTTACAGTGTAGAAATAACTAATAGAGGTCGATGTGGGTTTTTCTGAGGCTCAGGCCAATTCGCACGAACAATATTTAAAAAAAAATGTCTGGTCTATAATCCTGTGTATGAAGCTTCTAAACATGTCAGTGTTAAACTGTGACAGCAGGGGGCGCTGTATGAGGGGGGCCATAGGGCTGATTTATTTAGGGCATTCATGTTTAATAGCTTCTTCAGAGGAAGTTCGAAAGACAAAGATCAGTAGATTCCAAAACAAAAAGGGCAAGTCTCTGTCCCTTGTGGTTCTAAACGTCTGCAACAGAAAACATATAAGATAGGTGCACACACTTTAGCGCTCCACTCCCCTAGTCAGTCGTGCGAGGGCTCATTTTAAAGCTCTGACCGAGTCGCTATCACTTTTGGTTCCAGATATAGTGCCGATCGCCAATATTGTAAAATACTCAAATATCAGCCTGATTTATTGGCCGGCCGATATATTGGTCGGGCTCTAGTCCAGAGTACTAACAAAGAAATCACCATATTCACAAATGTATACATTAATAATATGGATTCAAAGTCCAGAGATGCACAGTTATTTAGGCTAGCTGTAGCAATTACAAGAACCAAAAAGGTAAGAAACACAAGCCTTTTAAATAATCTTACTCTGCCAGCTTCAATGAAGGTACTTGAGTCATCTTCTGTACTCAGTAGTTGAGATCTTCATCCGGGACGAAGCCTTCGTCTGTGTAAGTTCTCAGTCGTACAGGAGTTGTCCATCTCCTGTACGACTGAGAACTTACACAGACAACCTACTGTGCCAGGTTTAACTGCTTCATGAGAGTGTTCCATACTTGCATACAAAACGACTAAAGTGTATTTGAGCTAAGCTAAGCGGCTCTACAGATTGGGTGAGATACTGACAAGGCTGACATAGAACTGAGGAAGTTTTCACAATACTGCTTTGTAAATAGAGAGAGAATAAAGACAGATGATCAGATAAAGATGATCAATTACTACATTTAGTGGTTACAGTAATTTAGTAATTGATCATCGTTATTAAGACGATTAGTCGCGATTCAATGATTAGTTGCAGACCAGAAGATTCTTTTAATGCTCTCCAAATTGAATACCTCCCAAATGAAGACACAGGACCTCCTGTGCAGCCCTTACCTTCAGACTCCCAGAAGCCCTGTTCCCTCTCCTCCACTGCCGCCTCTTCGGCCTCCTCTTTGCCCACGCTGTCCGCCTTCGCCAGCTCCTCTGCCTCCTCATCTTCCACGTACTCGCCCATCCACTCCGGCTCCGTCTGGCCCAGCAGGTGCACCGAGGTGGGGATAGCGTGACCGGACACGTGGGCCATTAGGTGGTCCGGGGGAATCCCACCTGCAGATCGACAACCAACGTGGATGCTACACTCTCGCACTTTGGGAAACGTTTTTCATCAACATTAGATATGTTACACACCAAAGACGATCACTGTGGCCATGAATAATGTGTACTGTCAGCTCGGCTTAGTAGTTGGAGTAAGTCTTTAAGAGAATGTTATGCTAGCTCAAGTTCTGCTTTACGTCGACGTGCACAGGCGAAGGAGCACTTTACAGTCAGCCATTTCACGGCCAAATAACCGTCCCACACCCGACATGTTCGCCGAAGACGGCAACAGCGGGGGGGACGCACTCTGCTGGAGAACTTTGAGATGAGGTCGTTCTCCCGAAGGAAACGGTGAGACCAATGTCACTTGTCAATCTTACAGCTGCCAGCTGGAGGAGCCACAGTCCAAGCCTGTATTTTATTGTTTCTAATTAAAATGCAATATATAAAATATCAAATATTAATGCAGAGGCACCAAAATAATATTTTACGGTCTCTTTTTAAAGCCACCTCACTTAGTCCTTCGCTATTCTACAGTCTGAGTTCAACGTTTCATGTAGTTAGGAGCTTTAAACCCTATTTAAAAGCTATTACATCCATCCATCCATTTTCTTCCACTTGTCCGTTGCCGGGTCGTGGGGGCAGCTGTTGGGGCTGCACCAGCCCCTATGGCTCCTCCTGCAGGTGGTGGGTCCACAGAAGGACGGCCTCATGGTTCTAACCGGGCCTGTTGGTCTCTCATAAGGGGCTTCTGAACCGCTCTTTGTGTGACCCGTCACCCAGGACCTGTTTGCCATGGGAGACCCTACCAGGGGCACGATGCCCCCGACAACAGAGCTCCAGGATCATTCAGGTGATCCAGCTGTTCTGGGGGGACCCCGAGGCGACACCAGGCCAGCTCGGAGACATAGTCCCACCAGTGTGTCCTGGGCCTTCCACGAGGCCTCCTCCTAATAGGACATGCCTGAAGCACCTCCTGAGGGAGGCGACCAGGAGGCATCCGGAACAGATGCCCTAGCCACCTCAGCTGGCTCCTTTCGACGTGAAGGAGCAGCGACTCGACTCCGAGCTCCTCACCCGCGGTTATATTGAATCATAGCTAAAACATGACTTCTACACATTTTCGAGAAGTTCCACTATATTGTTCAATACATTACAATATATTTCTAGGCTCAATATTTATTGTCAGCACATTTATTTAGATTTTCCCTTATTTTTTTGCCTATTTTTGTTAATACTTTAACAATTTGACCTAATAAGTAAGTCAACTGTGTTTCATTTAAATGAAACTCACGTTATAACGGATATGCTACTACTGACTTTTAAAACAAGGGATTACTGAGATTTCCTTTTTCTAAAATTTGTCTCAGTGGCGCAAAGTGGTCCTCCTGGAACCGCCACCTTATCGTGGTGGAGGGGTTTGAGCGCCCGAATGATCCTGGGGCTGTGTTGTCGGGGGCTTCGTGCCCCTGGTAGGGTCTCCCAGGGCAAACAGGTCCTAGGTGACGGGTCAGACAAAGAGTGGTTCAGAAGCCCCTTATGAGAGACCAACAGGCCCGGTTAGAACCATGAGGCCGTACTTCTGTGGACCCACCACCTGCAGGGGGCGCTATAGGGGCTGGTGCAGCTCCAACAGCTGCCCCCACAACCCGGCAACGGACAAGTGGAAGAAGATGGATGGATGTCATGACAGGTCTTAGAAACCTGCTTTGGGACACAGCAGCATTGATAAAGTATCATTTAAATGAATGTGTGTGGAAGACACTGGATGAGCAAAGACTGCTCCTTTGGCGCAGTGACGGAGGCAGATTGAATGTTGAAAGCTCAGATTACAGTAGGGCTGAACGATTAATTGCATTTGCAATTTTATCGCGATATTAAACAACGCAATTTCGTAATCGCAGGGCACGCGATTTGGGAAGTAAATGGAGCAGCGAGATATAGCAGCAAAGTCCACTCCGCCGCGTGCTTTTGTTTACGTCTCAGTCTAGTTACGGTGCGCGGTAGATTGTGGATGTACAGTGAAAATATCAGCGTTTATCATGCAGCCACCGCGAATGACTATTGCTTTTCTCCGTTAGCATTGCATTAGCCGCAGCGCTAATCTCGCTGCTACTACCCGCTCTGATGATCACAGAAACTCCCTCACCTCCGGATTTTACGCCTCTGCCTCCCCAGACATATATAGGTGAGCCTGTGCTGCTTGTAAAAAGTAAAGAGTCGTTTGTGGCTCAGTTCAGGAGGATTATGTTTGGGAATGTTGTGGATAAAGAACTTCTCTCAAAAGCATAATGACGTTTCATGACCATTCAGTATCTGCGGAGGCGATGTGCCTTTATTTACCTTTGCATCTACCGCATACGCGCTCCGTAGGTACAGACGCAAGATGTAAACACTAAACTGCTGTATGAAAAGGGTTGCTAACTAGGATCTGAGGCAGGAGTCCGTGTCATGTCTTATTTTGCTGAGGTGCCGTTTAAGCTGAAATGTTACTAAATGGCTGCGAGTCAAAGAGAAAGTAAAGTGTCTGTTTGGCCTCATGTCCCGTATCCTTGCGTCAATGTTTTTCTCTTTCTTCATATTGTCCAAAGTTACATCCCAAAACCAAAATGCTGCTCCTAATTCCACTGTGTTTTGGCGTGTGCTCCATCTGGCCTCTCCGTGTCCATCAATAACGCGCATCTGAAGCAACTACGAGTCGCAGCTCAGACAGGGATTTGATTGGCCGAAATAATAAATTATCAATAGTTTATTTTGTATTAATTGGGAGTTTGATTTCCTAAAACTTTTCCAACTAGTTAAAGCAGACGTTTGTTCTTACTTTTCCTTTTCACATCTATATAATTTAGCATTTATTTATAGACTGTACTGTTAAGTTCAGACAGTTTTTAAGAAGTGCAGTCCACATGCACAACAATTTTTTTTCTTTATTGTTGCAATTTTCACTTTAAATTAATCTGTTTATTATGAAACAGACTGATTTATTGCTTGTGTTGGGTGAAAAATACATGAGAAGAGGACCTTGCAACAATAATCGCATATTTAATCGCAATCGCAATATTGAAGAAAAAAAATCGCAATTAGATTATTTCCCAAAATCGTTCAGCCCTAGATTACAGTCTGTTGGTTGAAACATCCAATATTTGTAAGACTCTTAACAGTGAACTGCGAAACTGGCCTCGTCATTCATGTCACGTTTTTGCTCCCTAAACACCAATAATCACCACGATAAATCGACAAAAGCACTTTGAAATGGGACTTTTTGGACTTGGTTTTTGAACCCCATGAGCAGTGTTTCCCACAGATTTCAAGGAGACTGTGGTGGGAGAGAGCGCCACCTTGGGGGGGGGGGCATCTAATTTTTTTAATTAGATGCGTTTTCCTGCATTCTGGTGCATTTTAAGCAAAAAATAATAACTTTTTGGCTATTATGCTGCTGTGAAAATAATAATTTCTGGTTAATTTAAATAGGGTACAGCTTCTTTTTTTTTATAATGTAATGGATCAGTTTTCTTTCAAGGGCGCAGGCCCTTGATTCTTCTCTCAGCTCCGCCCCTGCAGCTCAGATACAGACTCTGAACCTCAGCCTGATGCTACAGAGAGAAAACACTGACCAACATGATTAGCGAGCCGTATTTCAATCATTCTGCAGCCGTTTCTAAAAGTTTAAAACGAGCTCAGAGGCCTGGTTAGTGTAGCATGAGGGGGAGAGAGAGAGAGGGAGTGAGGGTGAGACAGCGCAGACACAGCTGCAGGACTGTCACGTCGGGTCTAAAGTTGGATCCAAGTTTCGGGTTCGGACGGGTTGGCGCTAGGGCTGGGCGATATGGACCAAAAGTCATATCCCGATATATTTAGGTTGAATATCGATATACGATATATATCCCGATATTTTTTCCACAAAGTGAGAGCTGTGAAATGAAATGTTAAGTCAAAGTCACTGCCAAATAGGAGTGTTTTAATATTGCAATTTTTATTTTATTTATTTTTCTTCTACCCCATTTGCTGTTAATAACTTTATGTTGCATATAACTAAACTAAAGCCTAAACTGAGACAATGAAATATGACTTATTAAAGTATTACTTACTTTTTAGTCCTTAATAATCATGAAATATAATAAATAAATAGCCCAAATAATTTCTTGATATTTGCTCTTGATTTAACTGTTTTAGTCAGTGGTTTTGAGATAAGTTCTTTATCCAAAGCATTCCCAAACATAAGCTCCTAAACTGAGCCACAAACGACTCTTTACTCTTTACCATCTCTGCTCATCATCAGAGCGGGTATCAGCGAGGGACTGGAGTGATTAACGCAATGCTAACGGGGAAAAAGCGATAGTCCTTCGCGGTGGCAGCATTACAAACGCTGATATTTTCACTGTACATCCGCGATCTACCGCAAACCTCAACTAGACTGAGAAGTAAACAAAAGCACATGGCGCAGCGCACGTCGCCGCCATATCTCGCCGCTACATTCACTTCTGTCCAAACCATCTCCAAATGATTGATCCACTGGTTTTTGTTTTACCAAGCAAGGGGCTCTCCTCCGCACGCTTCACAGACATTGTTGCTTTCTTCATGTTTGTTGAAGAGTGCCGGCTGACCCCCCCCTCTCCCCCCCTCCCCTCTCCCCTCGACGAGGGGCGGGGCCGGGGCTCTGGGAGCAGTGCAGAGCTCCGTTCAGCGGGTTGCCTGAAGCAAGTATTACAGCGCAAATTTGGACTATATCGATATATACGATATGGTCTAATTCCATATCTCTTTTTAAAATATATCGATATATCTTAAATATCGATATATCGCCCAGCCCTAGTTGGCGCGTGGGTCTGGAACCAGACTGAGGCTATATCCACACGAAGACAAAACGCTTATTTTTCAGAAACTTCTTTGTAAGCACGAGCTCAGTAAATGTGTGCGTCCACATGGGTCGACTCAGGTCTGTGAAAACGGTGTAATTCATCTGCCAGGCCTGAGTGTGGCGCTAACACAGATAATAGAACAAGATGTAGAGGCGCATGTGCAGTAAACCTTTGTGCAATGTAAACAGTGAAAATGAAACGGTTTCAAGGATTTACGATTTACAGGAGAGACGAGGAGGCGAGTTTATTCTTCAGACGTAACGGGACTAAAGCAGAAAAACCTGTTAGTGACCGGACTTTGACTGTCAGTCCAAAAACACAGACTGACTCGGCCGTGTTTTTCTCCTTGTCACCTGTGACTTGCGGACTACAGTGGAGCAAAGAGGAGTGGAGTAAAACCATCATAGATCCATGAGTAAAACTCATTCTAAGGTCAGTAGATTATGGATAACAGACTCCACCCTGGGGCTGTGATCTCATCGTTTTAGTAAAGGTTGCGGAGACATTGTAACAACGGCGCCACGTAAACGGCGTTTGAGATCTTTCCACTCTGGGACCTAGTTTGGAAAATGTTCGTTTACAGATCCCCCAAAACGCCGGACTCGTATGGACGATACACTGGATTGATAAAATATCTTTGCGTTTGGTCCTCAGCTTGACTTCATATGGACAGGGTCTGAGGTCCGCCATTTCGTGACCTCTGGTTTCATTCATTACAGTGACAGCTGCATTAGCAGCACAGTAAAGAGGTTTACTATGCAAATTAGCCATTTGCTCTTTTAGTTTATAAGCGAAAACAAAACTATGCGAAGCTGCCCTCATTTTTTGTAATAATAATACTAATAGGCTACTTAAACAGTGAGACATTGTTCACTGCTCCTTATTTGTCCCGTTAAACCTGCGCCTCTGCTGCAGATGTTGGTGTTGAGTGAGAGACGGAGAAAGAGCGGGGAGATCGATTATGTGGCGGATAAAAATGGACTATGGCGGGCCGCCCCAGACTAATGTATTAGTGGGAAACCCCTGCCATGAGAGAGTGAAAGCAGTAAGTTGAAGTTACATGCAGGTGTCGGCGCCCCCATGTCGTCTTGGCCCACCGCCGTCAGCCCCAAGTCTCCCTGCCAGCGGTTCTGGGCAAGGCTCCCCCCAGTGTCTCGCATGGTCCACGGGCACCCCACGATCTGCGCCAGCTCGTCTCCTGGAAAATAACACAATCTTAGTGACATGCGCTTCAGAGGACACAAACGACTTGATCTCAAATGAATAACAATAAGATAGCCTATGACAACTGAAAGTATTTTATCTGCAGTCTTGCTTTTTACTGTAATTACATTTATTTTTATGTTGAGGTTTGATGGATTGATTTTGAAGTGTGAACAGTGATGCACTTTTAATTGCCTCGAGTACGAGTTATGCTCTACAAACTTGCCTTGCCTGTATACAAAAGAAAATGTAAGACTTGATAAGGATAACTTGGTATGGATATTGACAACGATAATTTGGAAATACATAGTGCAGTTCTATCCAGGAGCAATAACATTTGAGTGAAAACTGAAGCCCTGGGTACAGAACTACAAAGGAATCTTTTTTTAGAAGAGTAATACAATTTCCTTAGTCCTTTTCACGTGCTTTGTCTGCAATTATAAATCATCCCTGTGAAGAATTTAGATCGGGGTAGGCATGTTTGCGTTGTAGAGGGCCGATTTTTATCATCGCCGAACCTCACCATTGTAGCCCAAAGTGAAGAACTATGTCTACAAATCCCAATACATTACATTAAATAAGAACAAGCGGGATACTCTGACAGGAGAAATACACAACAAAAAGTAGTTGGCATTAAGTATTGGCTTAAATTAAAAAGAAATGTATCTTTTTTTGAGCGTTTTTTACTCGCTCTTTTCCCTGATCTGCCCAAGTACTTTGCTCGCTTGATGACATTTCAGACGAGTTCTGAAATGTCACTTGTAATAATAAAATAGAACTGCCAACGGGACGAGACCAATGTTCTTTCCCCATTGGCAGATCAAATTACTTGAAATAAAGACTAAATATATTAAAACGAGCCAGAAACATACCAGAACAAGGGAATAGTCAATATTCAATCATCTCAATGATCTCGGTCAAAAGCCCAATTACATCTTAACTCGCCAAAACAACTCAAATTTGGATTATTATGCTCAAATTGAGAATTTTAAACAAATCTAGTTAATGACTTATTGCAGTGGCCTGACGTTAATACAATACTCATAACAGGTATTTGAACTCGATTTTGCACAATAGTAATATTTCTCAAAATCATTTTGGGGGCCTGAGGTTTTGTTACGTGTCGTTTCAGACCTGCCCCTGTTCAAAGCAAAACTAAAGACTCACCTGTTTAAAGAGGCATTTGACATAGTTCTGTGGCAACTGTTGGTGGATGTGATAATGGTCTGTTTTTAATGAAATTGTACTCCTTTTTATATTGTATTTTTATTTGTATTTTTGTGTGCAGCGCTTTGGTCAACTTTGGTTGATGTGATTGATGTTGTGCTAGAGGGCCGGATTTTGCCCCCGGGCCTGACATTGCCTGCACTTGATAGAAATGCATTTTGGAAAGTTGGGAAAAACTTAGGACCAAACCAAGCTACTTAAATGTACACGCTTCCTACCAAAGCACAAAAGACAGCCATAGCGCCTTTAAAACGAAATATTCACACCGATGACAAGGTCCACCTTCGTCACATCCAGCCCCATATCAACGTTTGACCATTCTCCCCGCCGAAATCATATTATGCTAAAAGCCCATTTTAATTGTGCGATCTCCACTTTTCTCCGTTTGAATCATTTAAAATTATAAAAACAACATCGTTTATTTAAGCCACTATATTTACGCGGTAAATGGTAGCCTCGTCAGATTGGTTTGCAAACATGTGACAAAAGATGAACCGACACTAGCCCATTCGAGTTTGGGAGTTTTGGTGGAGACGATTATCATTTCACAGTCGTGCGCTTATCATTGCAATCGTGGCATTTCCCTAAATTAAACCGATTGGAAACGCTACAGCGAAACGTGCACATTTCCCTTATTATGAGAGAAGAGAGCCTGAGCGTTAGCCGTGTTGTTGTTAGCCTCCTCGGCTATATTGCAGGCTGTGGGACATTGGGACTCGTGTGGGTCAGTCAGAGTCTTCTTACCGTGTCCTCCGCTGGGGTTATGTGCCTGTGAGCCTCTTTGGCCTCTCTCCTGCCTGCAAAAAGCGGCGGCGGTCTCAATTTAAAACAATGCTAGCCGATGCTAAAGTCTCATTCAATGACTCCAGAAGCTAAAGAGCAGCCAGATGTTCCCACAGATCCGCTTTTCCCAAACGTCTCCAAAGGCGAGGTTTGAGGTTGCACAGAGCGGCTACGGGTGCATAAACGCTTCATGTAATGAACAGATTAAAAAAGTTCACAAGATTGAGTGTTTTCTCGGGCTGACGACCGTAGTTTCTTGTAATTATTTTTTCACTGTCACCAAAAGCGCCCGTCGCGATTCAATTGCGTAGCATCAACGGCTTCTTCTTCTGCGGCTTTTCTGACGAACACTCCTGGAACGGCGCCACCTGCCGCAGAGGAGGACGCATGCAGGAGTCTTCTTCATCCCCATAACCAGAGTCTCCTTCATACCCATAACCAGAGTCTTCTTCATACCCATAACCAGAGTCTTCTTCATCCCCATAACCAGAGTCTTCTTCATCCCCATAACCAGAGTCTCCTTCATCCCCATAACCAGAGTCTCCTTCATACCCATAACCAGAGTCTTCTTCATACCCAGAGTCCTCTTCATCCCCATAACCAGAGTCTTCTTCATCCCCATAACCAGAGTCTCCTTCATCCCCATAACCAGAGTCTCCTTCATACCCATAACCAGAGTCTTCTTCATACCCATAACCAGAGTCTTCTTCATCCCCATAACCAGACTCTTCTTCATACCCATAACCAGAGTCTTCTTCATCCCCATAACCAGAGTCTTCTTCATACCCATAACCAGACCTTGATGTATTTTTCATATTTTGCTCATAGGCAGCTGCTGTTTTGAATCTTTTTTCAAATGTAAGTGACAAAACTTTATCTCTGACGTTTAATTGTGACATTTTATATGTAGAGTTTTGTATAAATAGTGTGGGAAAAGCAACAATGTTTACATTTCAAATTGTAGCTAGACCTACATAAAATCAGATCAAGGTGTATTCAAAGTAGGGATATATAATATATATAAAAATGAAAGTGACATTAGGCCATCCATCCATCTTCTCCCACTTGTCCGTTGCCGGGTCGTGAGTAATGCCTAGATGGAGTGGCCACTGGGAGGCGCCCTCACTTTATTATTGTAATAGTGAGGGTGGCTCGCAGTGTTTTATTATGTATTCTATTCTTTACAGTTTCCCAAACAAATGGAAGACATTTAGTTTTCACTTGCTTTTTTCACATACTGTTCACACAGTTCATATACACAACTCATGGCAGGGCTTATCTATAAACAAAATCAAGGATTTTGATTGACAAAGACGCCATATCTCTTGTGAAATATGCTAAACCAAAATGTGGCATTAATATGTAATGCAACATTGATAATGTATGTATTTGCTCCATGACAATTCATAACCAAGAATAAGCATATGGCTCAATTGTACCTAGACTATGTAAGCATGTAAAAACACAGACACAAGCTGACCAAAAGCATTCAGCGTGCCATTATTTATATCAGTAAAGATGGCACAAAAGACCTTAGATTGATTCATCCTTATGTTACTTAGTATACTGCCTTCACCTGCTCCTGCAGGCTCACCATTATTCACTCAGACAACCTTCTGTTGATGATCATTACCTTGCATAAAAGCGCATTATTTGGTATTGTTTTTTTATCAGGTGCTAGAATGTGATGATGTCACAGTACCCAGGTGGGGTCAGGAGCCAGTGTTTCCTATTAACTGCATTACACAAGTATCTAAAAATGAACATTTATGAATTACAAAAATGATCATTAATATCAGTCACTAGGTCCATGATCTCTCTGTACAAGACCAAAAATCTCCTCAAAAACAATATAATGCTACCTCTATATAATATTATAGGCCTTTAGAACACTGTGATGTCACCTGAAACCAATTGTTAAACGAGGTATCGGAAAAAGAGGTTTAGGTCATCGGAAAAATGAAAGTGTCGTAAGCAGGTACCAAAAATGCCATCTTTAGATTCAAGTTTTGATGCTGTTGGCCCAGGGACCCAGGAATATTTTTTTTTTGTTTTGTTTGCCTAATGTTTGGCCAATTTTTCCCAGTCACAATTTCTTTTTCAAGATTTCCCAAGATTTTCACACATTGGTGACATTGGATATCAAATAAAATAAAATAAAATAAAACTTCATTTATAAAGTGCTTTTCATACCGAAAGGTATCACAAAGTGCTTTACAGATTAAAACATTTAAAACAATACGCCCCGCATCATACATCCATATATACACACACACACACACACACACATATGAACCAATATTGTAAATGTGCAGATCTTCCACACATTATTGTTCTGTTTTCTTGTTCTAGATGACAAATCGTTCAGGTATTGGTATCAGAAACCAAATATCGTTAAACTACCGGTATCAAACATATATAACGGTACCCAGCCCTATATATGAAAAAAGAGCAAATCAAAGTCGATAAATAATGGTAGGCTATACATGTAGCAGTAGTTAGCCATGGAGATCAAACATAGCAAACTGGGCTAACAGACCATTTTATTAAGCAGCCAGATCATGGAGAACATTTCAATAAGTAACAATTAAAAAAAGGAATGGACGTGACATTCAACATTTATTGATATTCAAAGACACAGAGAACACATTGTTTCGCAATATGATAAACCCCCCACTCCACAAAACAGTGGCACTTGAAGTTCACAAGCTCCGTTATCCCATTACAGTGCATTTAAACATGAATAAAGTTACCATGAAAAACTGGTCAAAGTAAATGCGTTCTATATTTGAGCACATAATGCAGGGACTCATCCTTTGCTGGTCCAAGGCGGGTTTAAGGCCGAACACTGCAAGTGAAAAGGGAAAAACAATCATTAAATACTAAATACTTACAAACAAACATGCATGTTCAGATTGCCACTAGACGGCTCATTTGAGGAGGGCCTATTTGTACACAAGCCTCTGCAGTTTTTGACCGGAGGGAGATACATGTAGTCACCTAAAAAATAATAAGAATTATTTTATATTTTTTTAATAAAAAAAAAGTATGAAGAAAAATAGTCTGAAGAGGAAATACAGTGAACAGTCTGGAGTTTAAAAGCACTGAGGGGCAGCACCTCGTGACATCAGCAGGTGGAGGGCCGGTGTTCTTGAAAAGGAGACTTGAGAATAAGGGCCTGTTACAAACGTTACAGTCACTGGTCAGTAGTTTGCATACGTTTCCACAGTGATAAGGAGTTCATTGCCGCCCTGGCACCTATACTACAGTCTACCTGTCCAACTTCCCGCATGGAGCGCCTCACTCTTTGTTTGTCCATTCTGACGTGTTTCTTCTTCTTCTTCCATGCCATTCTCTGCGCCGTGTCCAAGGACTTCCAGGACTGCCGTCGCTTCTTCTACATGCAGTGTCCTCCGGGGGGCCTCGAGGGTGCAACCCTGAGCTCTATCTGTCAGAGGTACAGGGGCCATATGTACTACGCCACGCTGTATGACACCGGGCGCCGCCTGCCTCTCTACTCCGCCTACATCTTTCAGAAGTCAGACGGGAAGAGGAGAGCGGACGCGCCCTGGATGTACGAGCCCCAGGTCAGACTGACCGGCAGGGATGGGAGAGAGCAGCAGGAGGGTTACAGGGGCGTGTACAGGTAGATTTTATTAGGGTGGCCCATTGGTGGCACTTACAGTGCCTTGCGAAAGTACTAATACACCTTGACCTTTTGCAAGGTAACCGACAACTGTGAAGTGAAAGCAACATGATACATGATTCTGTTATTTTTCAAAAAATAGAAACGTGAAAAGTGGGGCGTGCATAAGTATTCATACAGCATGAATTAATACTTAGTGGAACCCCCTTTTGCTGCAATAACAGCAGCAAGTCTTCTGGGGTTTGACTCTACAAGGTTTGCACATGTAGAGACTGACATTTTAGCCCATTCCTCTTTACAAAACAACTCAAGCTCTGTCACATTAGAAGGAGAGCGTTTGTGAACAGCAGTTTTCAGGTCTTTCCACAGATTTTCAATAGGATTTAGGTCAGGACTTTGACTGGGCCATTCTAACACATTAATATGTTTGTTTTTAAACCATTCCATTGTAGATTTAGCTTTGTGTTTAGGGTCATTGTCCTGCTGGAAGGTGAATCTCCGCCCCAGCCTCAATTCTCTTGCTGACTCCAGCAGGTTTTCCTCCAAAATGTCTCTGTATTTGGCTCCATCCATCTTCCCAACTATTCTTACAATCTTCCCAGTCCCCGCTGAGGAAAAGCAGTCCCATAGCATGATGCTCCCCCCACCATATTTGACACTGGGGATGGTGCACTCAGGACGATGAGCAGTGTTAGGTTTGCGCCATACGTAACGTTTTGCATTTGGGCCAAAAAGTTTAATTTTTGTCTCATGTGGCCAAATCACCACTCGTCCATGAGGGCCAGATTTGTGTAGAGCACGACTTATAGTTGTCCCATGTACAGATCCCCCCAGCTCAGCGGCAGGACGTCCCAGCTCCTCCAGAGTTATCTTGGGGCACTTGGTTGCATTTCTGACCAGTGCTCTCCTTGTTCGGTCTGTTAGTTTAGGTGGACGGCCGTGTCTTGGTAAGTTTGCAGTGGTGCTATACTCTTTCCATTCCCGAATGATGGATTGAACAGTGCTCTGTGAGATGTTCAAATCTTGGGAAATCTTTGTATAACTTAACGCTGCTTTAAACTTCTCCACAGCTTTATCCCTGACCTCTCTGGTGAGCTCCTTGGCCTTCATGATGTTGCTTAGTGACCAATACACTCTGACCATAGCTCTGAGGCCCTCACAGAACAGCTGGAATTATACTGAGAGTAGATTACACACAGGTGGCCTCTATTTAATGGTTAGGACAAGGTGTGAACTTTCTACAGTCATTAGGAATGTTATAAAGGCAATTTAATGCACTCCGAAAATGCTGTATGAATACTTATGCACACCCCACTTTTCACCTTTTTAGTTTTTTGTAAAATAACAGAATCATGTATCATTTTGCATTCATTTCACAGTTGTCTGTTACTTGTGTGTGAATTTTCAGTAAAAAATTCTAAATAAAATCTTTACGTTTAGGGTTGTAAACATGACAAAATGTGTAAAAGTTCGAGGTGTATTAGTACTTTCGCAAGGCACTGTATATGTGAGACTGGAACCAGGACCAAATATTATACTACCTGAGCCCTTCTGAATTGGCTGGCACCTGGGATTAGGGCTGGGTACCGTTAAATTATACCAGTATGTTATCAAAGAAAAAGTTTAGATACTACTGGTATTGAAAAAATAAAAGTATCGAAAGCAGTCACCATAAAAATGATATCTTTAGAGACCAAGTTTTGATGTTGTTATTGGTCCAGGCACAGCATTAATGGAAATGATAAATGATACAACTTTAAAAGAAATAGTATTTTTTGTAATAAATGAATAGTATTGTTCTGTTTTCTGGTTCTAGATGACAAATATTTAAGTATAGGGATCGTAAAAATGAACGTTCAGGTATAAAAACGTTCCACCCGACGCACCATACACTCAAACACACTCATTTGCCCAGGTAAGTGTACATGTTTTTAGTGGTAAGGAAAACCGGAGCATCTGGAGAAAACATATGCAGACACAGGAAGAACATTCAAACTCCACACAGAAAGGCCCCACATGGTCCACGATCAAGCCCAGGACCTTTTTGCTCAGTGGCAACAGCACTAACTGCTGCGCCATCAATTTGTATTTGACCTTTAGTGAACCAGGAAAGTCCCACTGAGATTAAGAATCTCTTTTCCAGGGGAGTCCTGGTTCTAGAGGGGAAACTATTGTACATGTTTTTAGTGGTAGGGGAAACCGGAGTACCCGGAGGAAAGCTACGCAGACACGGGGTGAACATGCAAACTCCACACAGAAAGGCCCCGTCCAGGTGGGAATCGAACCCAGGACTCAACTCGCTTACCCTTTGCCAATATGAGGCCTCAGTCCTTCTGAGTTAGGCGGCACCAGGGGTGGCCCATCAAGAGTTCACACTTATGAACTGAAGACATGCCGAACTAACTTTATAGGATGAGGAAAAAGGAAGATCCTTCCAGTCAACATGACCTAGTTGAAGAAAATCGCGATTCACTTCCAGGAAAAATCCACTGACCGAGGAACTGGTGAATGGATTCCAAAACCAAGAACCAACAGAAGCAGATAAACTAAAACACATTCAACAGGAGCGTGTTAGTAGAAGTCAGAATACTAAGTAGAGTCCAACACAACACAAATGTCAGATCAATCTCAGAGGGCCTGTCCGTATTGCCCCGTTAAACCTTACCTACATTATTCCTGGGGCCCATGATGTAGAGAAACGATTATGGGGACAATTTACTGTGAGTTACTGGAAGTAGAGCTGTGCCATTGGTGGTTTATTTGAACGTAAAATTTCAAAAGATGTCCCTTGGATACTTCAGGCTAATTGGTGTTACTGTGATACCCTCTCTATTCCCTCATAGCTGGTCGAAGCTGATGAGAGCGGAGACATGCGCGCCCTTCCTCTGTCTGAACACACTCCTCCGTTCATCGAAGACAGCCAGGCCGTGCTGGACGACTACACCGACGCCATTGAGTACAAGCGCTGCCCTCTGGCTCCGGACGTGCACCAGGCCGACCCTCAACAGAAATCCTCCACCTATGCTTTGACCAACGCGGTCCCTCTCATCGTGGACCTCCTGGACACCTCGTGGAGTCCGTATCTAGACGCCGTCCGCCGGCGACTCAACAACTTTTGCCTGGGGAATGCTTTCCTCGTGACGGGCGTGGTCATCTCAGGTGATAGTGTCAGGAGAGACAACCGAGATCGAATGGGAATCCCTAAGTACATCTGGCTGGCCTACTGCTGCCCCCGTTTTGACCAGAACTCGCCGTACGAGGTCAGGTTCAGGTTCCCTTCGTACGGCGGATATGCTCCAAACGAACATGTCCAGCAAGGAGTGGTGGAAGTGACGGTGAAGGCTCTGGAGGCATTTCTAAAGTCCAACACAGACAAAGATGTGGTAATATTTTACAAGAACTGCATGACTGAACACAATTAATATAAAAATCGCCATCATTATGTCTGGTTGAGGTTCGGCACAAATCAGGAATGGTGAAGCTTTGAAAAAGAGTCTGGTATAGATTTATAAGGTCTGAATGTAGATGGTCTGACCAACAAAGGTATCAGTATTGTGGTTCTTGTAAATGATTAAATGATGAAATGATTGACTGATGATTGACTGGTAAATTGATCGATTAATTCTTTTTTTACATTTATTCCACCCGTCTCAGCTTTCAGAATCGCGTTTGATCCCATGCAGCCATCATACAGTCTCTTCAGTGTACTGCATTCAGACAGACCAGGTCCTATCGACTCTCCCCCCTGTACGACGTGTAGATGCGATAAGATTTTCTTTCAATATTGAGTGCTTGAGAGAATTCCAATTATGAATTGACAATTCAACTATCTTGAATCTTGAAGGTGTATTTTCTTTTGTAGAAAAGAAGTTTATATGTGTGCGTATTTCAGTGACCCAGTGGCTGATGGGTGGTTAGCTTGGCGCTTACTCCTACTTGGCGCCTACATCTCTAGGATGCTCCAGGAACAATTTTATTAAAGGTTTTTTAAGGTTTTCTGGTTGGTTTTCTAAATGGAATGTAAATGTAACCATGGAGACAGATCCATCAGCAGTGAAAAAAACGACCTGAACCCCAAAAGAGAATTGGTCCTATAGCATCCCTGGGATGGAAAGTAAAGGTGCCATGTTAACAATATAGCTGCAAATACACACTATGCTAATTTACTGGGGGGGAAAAGTTTCATCATTATTATGCAACTTCTTACATGTACAGGTGATAAGCATGGCATCTTTCCAATACAGTAGTCTCTATAATGCTCTTGGATTAATTGTTGTTTAGGGTTTCTGGTAGGTTTTCTGGATTAAATGTATGCTTTACCACCAGAGAAAACCTACCAGAAAGCCTACAATGTTTTATCCTGGAGCGTCATAGAGGCCACCGTGATGGAAAGTAAAGGCGCCATAATAACCACCCATAAGGTCAAAATGTGGAAAATGTTACATAATGCACCTTTAAATTATGTGGAAGATAAACACAGTATGTAACATTCTTAGTTTATTTCTAAGGTAAATATCACCAGATATGCTAACATAGAGACTATTTTTGGCCCCTCAGCATGTAGAATGGAATGGATGAAATTGAAACACATACATACAACACCCCTCATGTCTATGAAAAATATATTTATTGTGGATGAATGTGCCTATAACTTTCAAGTTTTAAAGCTTGGACTACTATACACATATCAATTGTAACCAAGAAGAAAGCAAGCTTATTGGTTTCTTTCTTTTCTATAGTTTTGGATTATGCAGTGGCTTCCAATGAGGGATAAAATAACAGGCGATAGTAAGTAACCCTGACTGTAGTGTAGTTTTAATTGAATTAAATTAAGATAATCCTGGTGTTTTCTTTGTTAGATTATAAATTCCTAAGTACCAAATTCTTTTCAGTTTAAGCTTTATAAGCAAAATAGTCTGTATGTTTTTTGTTGTGGTATTTCATTTTCTTGTGCTGAACATTGTGTCATATGATATTGCAGAAAATATAATGTTGGTATACTAGATTGTGGAAGATCTCCCTCACTGATATTTGTTATTATAGGCAAAGCAATTTGGTTTGATAGATGATAAAGTCCATGACTCGCACTTCCAGTTGGTACGGTAGTGTCCATGCGTGGGTGACAGAGCCTCTGAAGCTAATCCCGTTTTGCATACCACTGCACTTGATAACAGGAGCCTACACCACCACGCAGCTCACTGATGCTCCAGCCATGACAGCCGCTGTGTCGCACTGGTCTCGGGTCTCCTTCATCCTGCTCACACACATGTGCGTGGTCTGGGCTAAGGTGAGCAAAGAGCTGCCACCCGAATGTGGGGAGTTCTTCTACCTGGGAGCGCCGCCAAAGGGACTGGAGCACCAATCCACACTCTACATCTGTCAGTACTACAACAGGAGAGCCCGCTTTGTGACACTGTACCAGACCGTGCAGCGCACCCCCGTCTACTCAGCCTACACCTACAAGCGCTCTGCCGGGGAGGTGTGCGCTGACGTGCCCTGGATGTATGAACCACAGGTAGCGGACAAACACACTTTTAATCCAAGTTCTCTCTTTCTCTAAAACTTTTATTTATCTCTTTAAAAATTCAATGATGACAACAAAAATGACCCATAATTGCCTTTTATTATTATTACTATTATTTTTGGGTTTTTTTTTATTATTTTTTTAGTAAGTAGTAAGTAAGCAGGGGGGGCAGCTAATGCTACAATAGTTAGCTAATATGATGCCAACGTCATATGAATGTTTCTCCACACCAGGTATAATTGAAAACATGCTACATAACGTTGTGTTGAAGGCTGTGACCAACAGTAACTTTACCTGACTGGTGCAGTGGTTTTGTTAGAGTTTTATCATTAGCTGCACTCGCACTCCTTCACTGGGGGTCGCCATTGCTGTCTTCATCTCATATCTGAACTCGGAGCAGTGTGGACCATAGAAATAAAAAGGAGAAGAGGCATTCGATCCTCATGCATGTGGACAGTTAGCAAGTCGGCTAGTCCGGGAGACCTTTCAGAGTCCGTTAGCCTGCTCAATGTATTTTCCCTATAGCCATTAGCATTAGCCACCAAACATCACAAATTATGCCAGATACAGATGTTTTCTGCTGTTGTCAACCATTGACCACATTTAGGTTAATGCCTAGTTAGAAATCATTAATGAATGTACAGACATTTGGAGATTTAACTTATACAAATGCCATGAAAAGGACAAACCTACGTCCCGACATGGACGCCGGGCGTCCCATTTATTTGTATGGGGATGGACCTGGATCTGGTCCGGGAGCCGGTGGATAATAAATGTGCGCATTTGTAGGAACAGGCTCAGAACTAAAGGCATTGCTGTGATTTCGACAGTATGGTCTGGACATCGCCGAGTTTACAAGTTGTGATTACCACTTCGAGCGGCATTCGAAGGCATTTATCCAAATGTAAGGTTGGAAATTTAGCAGTTACCAGTTGCCTGAAACACACCATAAGGTCCGTAGGCCAAATGTCTGTCGTGTAGGGTTTTAATCCGTAGCCTGGCATCCAGACTAATCTCCGATGTTTATTAATTAATAACCAGGTGACTAGTCTGGCGACCCTGCCGTAACAAAGCCACTGCTTGAGGCGGGACTAATGTGGGCCAAAGGACCCGCATAGCAGCCAATGAGAACATAGCGGATGTAACGACAGAAAATGCGACAAGAAAGTTGTAGTCACTGTATGCCTACGGTAGTCACCATTAGGGATGGGCACCGTTCGCTTTTTTTCGATACCACTACTTTAACGATACCTGCCTATTTCATTTTAATTCAATTAAAATAACGTGTATAAAAAAGTGTCGTTCGAGAAAAAGTCCTAAAACAGCAAAAGAGAAGCTCCACAGGCCGCAGCAGCGTCACCTGTAACTTCGTGTTCTGAGCACAATTTCCCCCTTAATAAAGGACGTTTTTACCTCCTGAGCTGCAGAGACAGATCCACATCAGGACACGGTTTCTTTCGGATAAACTTTTCTAAACACACTGCGCTTTGACGAAGCGAAAACACGTAACCTTCAAAGATCCGTACATGGTGTGAGCGCTCACACTTTTCCACAAACAATCTTTGACATTTCCCTCACTGCAGCTGCTTGTAAAGTTGTAACAACAGCTCAGCCATGGGTCTGTCGCTAAAGGTAAAGACGTCTTTCTTGTTGTTTTGTTTTTCAATTTGCCTAAAAACACAAGTTTCTTATTCAGTCCTGGTTTAGTCCTGGTTTATAATAACTGGTTTAGTTTAGCTCTGGGTTTTACAACGGTGTAAGTCCTGGACCTGGTTTAGTCCTGGCTCAGTCCAGCCGCAAACCGCGGCTGAGCCATCTCTATTACAAATGTTTAGTACGTTATAGTTTTGCTTGGCTTTAAGTTATAGCTTTAAGTTATAGTTTTAAGTTATAGTTTTGCTTCGCTCCATTTGCGCTGAAGCAGCTCATTATCTCCACACACGTCCATGTTGTTCAAAGATATGTTTAAGTTATTTACCACATACGAGAGAGCTGCTGTAAAACGTTCTTCTGCTGTGGTCGCTTGCATGGTTGGTAGCTTAGCTTCTCAGTGTACTACGGAGGATGGCATCAATGGTTGCTTGTGTAGAAAAACTACAAAACAAAAGCGCAAGAACGTGACGCTCGGTCAGGGAGCTGCTCTGATTGGTCGGTAGGTTCCATATCGCAACGTCACTTCCTTTGAAGCGCCCAACGGAGCGTTGCCAGACCCTCTTCTGTAAAGAAGCGGGGTCTGGTTGGCGAGACTATTTAATCCGGCCCACAACACTGTTCTCACTAGGCCTAACCCTACAATATCACACAATAAATTGAAATACAATTAACAACCTACTTGGGGTAAAAAAGAAAGTATTACATTAGAAAAATGGCACAAAATAAATGTACAGATGATAAATATTGAACTGAGGAATGTACTGTTTATCTGTAAATTATTGAATGATAAATTGATATAGTAATTATCGTCACAGCCCTATAGGTCTCACTAAAATATAGTGTATTTGTAAAGTGGACAAAAACAACCTAGGGTGACCAGTTCAAATAGTAGTCATGTGGTGCAGTGGAACATGGAGGGACATGAGAATGTCAAACTTAGATCACACCAACATCAGCACTGAAGTGTTTGCTTGTGTTTCCTTTGCTATTTTAACGTAAAAATCGAGCTCCGTGCCAGAATTGTCCCAACAAGACTGTCAAAGGCTGCTACCCTGCTGTGGGCCAGTCTTCCCATGGCTGTTCAGGCAATTTACTTGTCAGTAAAAGAAAATGCAAGACGCTTTTAGACAACGACATTTTCTGGACCGTGCCCCCGTTTATTGAAGTAGAGGCAGAGAGAGGGAAAGTGGGAACATTTATGTAATGGAAGTTCAAGGGTCACCGCCCACGCACACCTGTTTAGAGGACTACTGTTATGTATTGATCTAACGCACAATAATAATTCTGCCCTGATCTAAATGCATAATAGTTGGCACTACTTTGTGTCGCGTCTGAATACTGCGCTCCGCAATGTTAGTGTGTACTAAGTCAGCGGACTGATATGAAACTAGTAATGTGGCATTTGTTCAGTAAAAGAAGTATGTTGAACTTACGGCGAGTCGGTGCTTCTTATAAGGTTATGTTGAGTGAAAGCAAACATAACAACTACAGAAACCTCCCTTTCGATATCGTGGTGTGAGCTATGTCTTCCTTTTCTGACAATACTCTGATGGTGAATGTCCTGCAGCTGTCCAGACCCGGTGCCACTCGTGAAATGCAGTCGGTGTTGGATGAGGCCCAGGGAACACGGCAGGAGCAGGCTGACCTCTCCGACTACTCCAACGCGGCCTTGTATGTGCGTGCCACGCTGAACCCCGACGTGCACCAGGACCACCCTGACGACAAGGCGTCCACCTACACCCTGACCAACACCGTGCCACTGGTGCCCGCCTTCGTGGACCCGGTGTGGACTGCGCAGGAGCAAGTCATCCGCACGCGCCTCAACAACTACTGCAGAGGTCCGGCCTTCGTGGTGACCGGGGTTGGCGGCTCTGGACGGGAGATGCGCGGCGAGGGCGAAGGCGTGGCCGTGCCCGCCCTCCTGTGGTCCGCGTACTGCTGCCCTCACTTCGATCACAGTGCACCCGTCGGCGTGCGCTACAAGTTCCCGGCGTTCGCTCACTACGGCCGCAATGCGGAGGAGGACAACGAGGTGGTGGAGTTGTCCGTTCGCACGCTCCAAGAGGTTCTAGAGAGGACCATGTTGGTGGAGCAGCACATTCACATCTTTGAAGGTGACTGCGCCCAAGCTCCTCTCTTAAAGCTGCACCACCTGAATCAAAGGTCGTAAAATCTCTCAGCTGCTTCCTAAACGCACTTCTAGCTCTCACAGACCCGATTTTTCACTTGAGTTTATAGTCTGCAAAGTGAGGAGAGAGTGAAACTTGGAAGTAAACAATAAAGTCCCCCCACCCCCTCCTGATTGGACTCCTAGTTTGCAAAATGCTGAAAGATACAAATAATCTATACCCATTTGCATATGTAAAAAGGAGGCAAAGCAGCAATTCTAAACACAAAAGGACGATTTACTTTCTTATTCTGCGCCAAAACACTCCACAGCAGCAGAGGATTGAACTGAGCCATCCAGATCAATCTAGGTTCTGTTTGTCATTTTAAACTTTGTTTATGTATTTAATTTCACATTGCCATTGCTCTAGTTAAAGTAACATCATTTCAATTTAGCTACATATTAATAATATATAAAATAACCCGTTTTGGAAATGTATATTGATTGAAATGCTTTCATCCAAATGAAATGATCAGTATCAGTATTGATATCGACAAAGAAATTACACCGGTATCGTATCGATAAAAAAAAAGTGGTATGGCTCATCACTACAAACTTTCGAAACATAAGAAATAAATAAAAAAAATATTTTCAAACTTTCAAAGGTTAACAACCAAGCTCCTCCTCCTCTCTTCTGATTGGACCTGACAGGCCGGTTCACAGCAAAGCTCGTCTCATTGGTCAAAGTGACGGCACCAGGGTTCTGAAAGGGAGGGCCTTTAGAAAATATATTATTATTATTTATGTCAAATTTTAGACCCATGTTGTCAATTATATGCTATTTATTGTATGCACCCACCCAACAATAAGTCAATCAGATAAAATAGATAAAGCCACCCGTACCAGCCATGGCTAACACAGAGCTGTCCGCTGTCATTTTATTCAAGACTGAGAGGACCGAGACAGTACATTACAATCAAAAAGTTCAACAAATTCATGCTTAAATCGTTTTAGTGCAGCTATGTGCACCAGGGTTCTGAAAGGGAGGGCTTTTAGAAAATATATTATTATTATTATTTATGTCAAATTTTAGACCTAGGTTGTCAATTATATGCTATCTATTACATTTGTAAAGCATTCAAAGTTACAGACTATCACTTTAATTGGAAGCATATATCAGACGAAGTTCATAGCAAGACAGAGTACAGACGTGAACAAGGCTGAGCTAAAGCTGCGCTAATTTAGCCTCTGGCTTCCTGGTTTGGGTTGGAGGGACATGCGCTATATTCAGACACACAACAGCACAGGGTGTGTTTTTCTGTCACAAATTCGCGCTTTTAGAATGTAGCTCTCAGGCGCCAAAT
This sequence comes from Proterorhinus semilunaris, assembly GCA_021464625.1. Taxonomy (NCBI): domain Eukaryota; kingdom Metazoa; phylum Chordata; class Actinopteri; order Gobiiformes; family Gobiidae; genus Proterorhinus; species Proterorhinus semilunaris. The sequence continues at coordinate 2,929,028 of CM038364.1, forward strand.
GAAGTTTACTCTACTACAAGGAAATCATTTGATTACCACAGCTTTAACCGTTCCAAACCAGGTCTTGTCAGGGCAGGAAAAAAACGTATTTATACCATTTATATGTATGAATATGTTCTTGTCGTCAGACCTTCCTCAGAGGCATTACGTGACGTTGCTGTGGCATGTCCGCTCGGCTGATTTAAACAGTTTTCGGCTCCGTCTGACAGTGCCGTCTGCGTTCCGACTTCTTCAGAACCGTGTCCCGGGTGTGAGAAAGTCGGTACGTCCCCTGGTCCCGGTTCACAGTCTGATCAGGTGGTACATTTCACCGAAACTGTCAAGATATGAAATGAATAACACCCAGGTCTGGCCACGAGAACATTTGTCGATATTGTATGTGTGTGTGTCATGTTCTGTATGTTTTAATAAATAAAATGGAAGTCGAACACAATCTATCTTATCTTATCTCACGCAGATGACATTATATATAGGTCCAGAAAATAGATTTGAATTAAAGATTGGGGATGTGGCATGTGACCTTACTGATTTAAGGCTGTACTCCGTCAGGGTTGCCTTTACCAAATTCATCTCATTATACATGGACCTGCCAACCTTGATTTGAAAGCTCAGAACACCCAGAGCAGGGGCAGGGATTTGATTTTGACAGTGCAGTGGTTCTCAAAGTGTGCTACGCGTGTTTAGGTTGTGTGCTTTTCTGGTTTAGACACGGATTACACCCAGTTTAGTAAAGTGCTAAACTTGCAGGGTCAAATATTTCATAAGGTGGCGCCAAACCAGGTACAGGTTGTTGTCGGGATCTTGCGGCCAAGGCATTGATCCCCAACATTTGAATGATAGGTGTACATTGTCCTCCATACACTACCTTGAAGAACGTGAGGGTGTGTGGATCTGGGTCTCTAGAGGCCAAAGGTCAATAAAGCCATTACTAATTATGTTCCTGAGGTAGCAGATGTGTTGAAATTTATTGTAATCTTTAAAACGGCCATTTCTAAGTCACTGAGCAGGCCGCCCCTTCACTGATGTCAAATCGTATGCACCCACGCAACAATAAGTCAATCAGATAAAGCCACCCGTACCAGCCATGGCTAACACAGAGCTGTCCGCTGTCATTTTATTCAAGACTGAGAGGACCGAGACAGTACATTACAATCAAAAAGTTCAACAAATTCATGCTTAAATCGTTTTAGTGCAGCACTACCACCGTATGCAAAGAGGGTTTCAGACAATTACGTGCTATTTTTTTCAGTGCTTGAAAGACAATATTTGATTAACATTTGCATTTCAGGCCAAACGCTTTTTATCTACCACCAGTAATAGCCTACCTGAATATAATGACTTTATGCTAAAGAAAATGGCACATTCCAATGCAAAACCACAGGGCCTTAAGTTCATTTCAAACTTTAGGGGCCTCTCTGCTATGCCCGGGCCCCTCTTTGGGAACCAGTGCTTTAAACTATTGCGTGACAAAAAGAAAGAAGAGAAATCGATGAAAAGCCAGGCTGGGAAGTTGCCGTCGTAGCTCTGTGCCACTCTTTTGTGCTCGCTGATAGCATTTACGGCGCAGTTAGCCTACTTTGAATAAGCTCTATGTAAAAACGCAGACCGTAGTTTGCCTGTAAAGACTAGATAAGGAGCTGGGTGGCAGAGCCGTGCGGTGAGCCATGCGGTGAGAGGCTGTGAAGATGGCTTCCCGGCTGGCTGTTTGGCTCCTGTGGGTGCTCCCCTGGTGCTGCGCTCAGGCTGGCGTGGTGTCTGACTTCAACCAGGTGGCGCGCTGCAAGGACTCCCTGTACAAGGGCACCCCGCCGCAGGGCTACCTCAGCGGCTCCTACAAGAAGATCTGCCAGAGGTATGAGGACAAGCCCCGCTATGTGACGCTGTACGACCCGCGGCGGAGGATCCCGGTCTATTCTGCCTACGTGTTCAAGAAGTCTGATGGAGAGAAGAAGGTCGACTTCCCGTGGATGTTTGAGCCCCAGGTGAGTTGTTCAAGTCTTGCTATATCGAAAGAGAAACAAAACAATAAAAATAAAAAAAACATGTTACCTCTCCGCAGTGAATATAAAGTAGCCTATACTTTATAGGAGCAAGCAAGATCAAGTTTTGTTTTCCCATACAGAGCATGTATGCAGCCTAATTCAAAGGTGCATTATGCCACTTTTTATGTGGAATACTAAAGTTGTTTTCAGTGCGTATTTGACCTTTCAGTGACCCAGCAGCTGTCAAAGTTACTTTAAAATTGTTCTATATCAGTAGTTGCAGCATTAAAAATGGAATATGTTAGTGTTACATATTACTGTTTCAAAAATGTAACTGAGTTACACTACTTCAAGTTACTTCAGAGGAACCTTTGGCAAAATATAAACTGAAAATAGTAATCATGCCAGTGCAGTCAAAGATTTCCTCCGCTTCCCCCATTCTCTCGCGTTTTGTTTCGACGACGTTGGCTACAGATCTTATTCACTGGAGTCCAACTTGACCTCCAGGACCACTTTTATTTCTGTTTATTGTTTTAGGGTTTCTGGTAGGTTTTCTAGATGGAATGTAAATGTAACCACGGACAGGGATCCATCAGAAACCCTAAAAAAAACCTGAAACAAAACTGGTCCTGGAGCCCCCAGAGGCCACCGGGATAGAAAGGCGCTATGTTAACAATACAGCCGTCGGGTCAAATACACACTAAAATCTTTATTTCCCACATAAAAAAAGTTGCTTCTATATGCACAGGCCACTAGGGTGCCCACAGCCGACGGTTCAGCCTGTTCAGTGGCTAAATGCTAAATGAAATGTTGCTTTTGGATATGAAGTGGACTATCAAACTAACTATCAAAATAACTGAGGGTGCAATGGAATTTCAAAAGGTCCTTATGATTAAAGCTGCATTAAGGAACTTTGATCCTGGCGCGTCGTGGAGGCCACCGTGATCTAAAGTAAATGCACCATGCTAATCACCCATGCAGCCTTTCAGTCACAAAAAGGTCAATTATGCAATAAAACAAATATCAAGTTTTTTTTTTCTGCATAAAATCGTTTTAAAATGAGGTTGCACCTTTTGCTCCAATGCCTCTGCTGTTTTGTTTCAGTTGGCTTCAGAGAAGAGCAGCAGCAACATGCAGCCGTTTCCCCAGTCCAGTAGCATGCACATGAACTTTGAGGAAACACAGGCCGTGCTGGACGACTACAGTGACGTGGTTCAGTATGAGCGCGCTCAGCTCAACCCCGATGAGCACCAGGCCGACCCCCTGGACAAAGTGTCCACCTACACCCTGACCAACGTAGTTCCACACATCCGCGAGTTTAACACGGGCCCCTGGAGCCAGCACCTGGACCTGCTGCGCAAACGCCTCAACAACTTCTGCCGCGGCACGGCCTACGTGGTGTCCGGAGTCACCACGTCAGGACACGCCATCCGCCGCAACAACCAGGAGCGCGTCGCCGTGCCCGAGTACGTGTGGTCAGCTTACTGCTGCGCCGACTTCGACCAGAACGCACCCTTCTTTGAGCGTTACAAGTTCCCTGTGTTCGGGGCGTACGGCCTGAACGACCGGGTCAACAATCACATGGTGGAGATGCCCCTCAAAAACCTGGAGAAGTTCCTGAAGAACCACATGGAGGTGGACAAGAACTTCCAGATCTTCTACAAAGATTGTGTTGGAGACAGTTGAGATGAAGGCGTCGTGTGAGCTTGAACCGAAGACTAGGCCCATTTCTTCTCATTTGTGTGTCATCATGACTCGGACCTTACCCGACCACTGACTTTGGACTTGACTTGTGGGGGCCATGACTCTTAGGGGTGGACTAGTCCTGGACTCAGACTTGATGTTTATGTATGTAATATTAACTTCTTATGTGCCGTCCCCCCTGATCGGGGGTTAGGCTCAGGGTTAAGATTAAGGTTAGGAACGGCAAAAAGGTGTGTTCCACTCACACAGACCGTACAGATATTTTTAGAAACTAATCAAATGAGGTATCGCACTGGCATATCGGGTGTGAGCTCTACTGTCAATACAATTTGCAATTTTGAATATGCATTATTGTAGAAAACAACTCTAACCCTAAAACAAAGAGGGTAGTTAACAGGTTAAAGGTGCAGTATGCAACTTTTTATGTGAACCAAACAGTTGATATTACTGCATATTTGTGGCTGTATGTGTGGTTAGCTTGGCACCTTTGCTTTCCAACCTGGTGACTTCCAGGACGCTCCAGGACCAATTTTTTAGGGTTCTGGTAGGTTTTTCTAGATGGAATGTATATGTAACCATGGACCCAGATCCATCAGCAGTGAAAACCTACCAGGAACCCTAAAAATAACCCTACAATAAAATGGGTACTGGAGCACCCTAGAGGCCATCAGGATGGAAATGAAAGGCCCTGTTAACCATCCATACAACCGCTGGATCACTGGAAGGTTAAACATGCACTAATATCAACTTTTCCACATAAAAAAAACAGCATAATGCACCTTTAAATAATACAACATTTCTTGAGTCCTTCCATTTGCCTGTCAGGTCCAATCAGGAGACAGAGGAAGCGTGATTGTTTACTTTTGAAAGTTTGTTCTCGCTCTCCTCATTTGGCAAAGTAGGAGTGGCTCTCTGGTCCAATGGGGAGAGGAGGGGAGGAACTTGACTGGTTACTTTGAAATCTCACAAACAATCGCTTTAATAATTGATGATATGTCAAAGCAAAACTCCAAATAAAGTTGAAATTTTTCCGAAACAAGGGTTGTGTGTACGTTATTTGTGTGCGTGTGTGTGTGTGTGTGTGTGTGTGTGTACGGGGCCAAACGATTTCAAACACAGAATAACACAACAGAGGAAATTCATCAACACGTTTGACCAAATGTGCTGCTGAGGAGAGTTGAAGTCCTCTGCCCCATCCCTCCATTGGTTTCTGTGACCATTCTGTTGTCTTCCTGGTAAAATAAAGTATAAACAAAGTATATATAGGTGTGTGAAAGCTCGGAGCAGACCTTCATGGACGTGGATGTAGTTAGCCTCCAGATGCAGTCGTGTGAACATGAATGTGTATGTTGTTCAAATACCTTTGAGCCTACAGTGCATTCTAAATCAATGTGCTGATGGTAAGTGCCCAATCCATTCAGGCTTTATTTCTATAAAACATTTTACAAACCATACTTTCCAAAGTGCTGCACATGGGAAACAAAACAAAAATAGTTCATTACCAATTCTCAAAATAAAATAAAACAAAAATCCAAGGAAGAAAACATTTCGAGGCCAAGGCCGTTGGAACCCAGGGTGCTGAGGGCGCTGCTGGTTAGTTTGCGAACTGCAGGCAATAATAATAATTAGGAAATATGCACAGAAAAAGCGTTTTTGGGGTACATTTTTTTCCTCAGCACCCCCTAACTAAAATGTCTTCCCACAGCTCTGTTTTGAGCCTATGAACAACAGTAACATCTAGAAGATCACGGGTTCGATGCAGGCGGGGCCTTTCTGTGGAGTTTGCATGTTCTCCCCATGTCTGCGTAGGTTTCCTCCAGTTTCATGTACAAGCCAGGTGTTTCTGACCATGAGCCCCGAGGATGGGGGGCCCATCAGCAGCATCGAGGATGGGTCAAAGAAGAGAATGAACAGGGATTAATAAAGTATAATTTACCTGACCTTTTTATCACAAAAGTGTCATTGCAAATGACATTATAAATAAAGTCATATTATGAGGATACAATACAAACATGTTCAAATATATTCGGTCTTTGCCAGATTACCAATATAAATACTTTTCCATCCATCCATCCATTTTCTTCCGCTTTATCCGGGGCCGGGTCGCGGGGGCAGCAGTCTCAGCAGAGATGCCCAGACTTCCCGATCCACGCACACCTCCTCCAGCTGTTCTGGGGGGACCCCGAGACGACACCAGGCCAGCTCGGAGACATAGTCCCACCAGCGTGTCCTGGGCCTTCCACGAGGCCTCTTCCCAGTGGGACATGCCTGGAACACCTCCCGAGGGAGGCGACCAGGAGGCATCCGGAACAGATGCCCTAGCCACCTCAGCTGGCTCCTTTCGACGTGGAGGAGTAGCGGCTCGAGTCCGAGCTCCTCCCGGGTAACTGAGCTCCTCACCCGATCTCGGAGGGTGCGCCCAGCCACCCTGCGGAGGAAACTCATTTCGGCCGCTTGTATTCGCGATCTTGTCCTTTCGGTCATTACCCAAATCTCATGACCATAGGTGAGGGTGGGAACGTAGATCGGTCGGTAAATCGAGAGCTTCGCCCCCTGACTCAGCTCCCTCTTCACCACAACGGTCCGATACAGCGACCGCATCACTGCTGACGCCGCACCGATCCGTCTACCGATCTCACGCTCCATCCGTCCCTCACTCGTGAACATGACCCCGAGATACTTGAACTCCTCCACTTGGGGCAAGGACTCCCCACCGACCTGAAGCGGGAGAACCACCTTTTTCCGGTGGAGAACCATGGCCTCAGATTTGGAGGTGCTGATCCTCATCCCGCCCGCTTCACACTCGGCTGCAAACCGCCCCAGTGCGCGCTGGAGGTCCTGATTTGATGAAGCCAACAGAACAACATCGTCTGCAAAGAGCAGAGATGATATTCTGAGGTTCCCAAACCGGACACCCTCCGGCCCCTGGCTGCGCCTAGAAATTCTGTCCATATAGGTAATGAACAGAACCGGTGACAAAGGGCAGCCCTGCCGGAGACCAACACGCACCGGGAACAGGTCTGACTTACTGCCGGCAATGCGAACCAAGCTCCTGCTGCAGTCATACAGGGAACGGACAGCCCTTAGTAGAGGGCCCCGGACCCCATACTCCCGGAGCACCCCCCACAGGGCACCACGAGGGACACGGTCGAACGCTTTCTCCAGATCCACAAAACACATGTGGACTGGTTGGGCGAACTCCCACAAACCCTCGAGCACCCGATGAAGGGTATAGAGCTGGTCCAGTGTTCCACGACCGGGACGAAAACCGCATTGTTCCTCCTGGATCCGAGGTTCGACTATCGGCCGAATCCTCCTCTCCAGCACCCTGGAATAGACCTTACCAGGGAGGCTGAGGAGTGTGATCCCTCTGTAATTGGAGCACACCCTCCGATCCCCCTTCTTGAAGAGAGGGACCACCACCCCGGTCTGCCAATCCAGAGGCACTGTCCCCGACCGCCACGCGATGTTGCAGAGACGTGTCAGCCAAGACAGCCCTACAACATCCAGAGACTTAAGGTACTCAGGACGAATCTCATCCACCCCTGGGGCCTTGCCACCGAGGAGCTTTCTAACCACCTCGGTGACTTCAGCCTGGGTGATGGACGAGCCCCCCTCCGAGTCCCCAGCCTCTGCTTCCTCATCGGAAGACGTAACGGTGGGATTGAGGAGATCCTCGAAGTACTCCTTCCACCGCCCGACCACATCCCCAGTCGAGGTCAGCAGCCCCCCACCCACACTGTAAACAGTGTTGGTGGAGCACTGCTTCCCCTTCCTGAGGCGCCGGATGGTTTGCCAGAATCTCTTCGAGGCCGACCGATAGTCCTCCTCCATGGCTTCTCCAAACTCCTCCCAAACCCGAGTTTTTGCCTCTGCGACTGCACGAGCTGCAGCACGCTTGGCCTGCCGGTACCTCTCAGCTGCCTCCGGAGTCCCACAAGCCAACAAGGCCAGATAGGACTCCTTCTTCAGCTTGACGGCATCCCTTACCTCCGGGCGCCACCACCGGGTTCGGGGATTGCCGCCGCGACAGGCACCAGAGACCTTACGGCCACAACTACGAGCAGCCGCATCGACAATGGAGGAGGAGAACATGGTCCACTCGGACTCCATGTCCCCTACCTCCCTCGGAATCTGGTTGAAGCTCTTCCGGAGGTGGGAGTTGAAGACCCTACTGACAGAGGGATCCACCAGACGTTCCCAACAGACCCTCACAACACGTTTGGGCCTGCCAGGCCTGACCGGCTTCTTCCCCTGCCAGCGGATCCAGCTCACCACCAGGTGGTGATCGGTTGACAGCTCAGCCCCTCTCTTCACCCGAGTGTCCGAGACACGCGGCCAGAGATCGGATGACACAACTACAAAGTCGATCATCGACCTCCTGCCTAGGGTGTCCTGGTGCCACGTGCACTTATGGACATCCTTGTGCTCGAACATGGTGTTCGTTATGGACAAACCGTAACTAGCACAGAAGTCCAATAACAGAACACCACTCGGGTTCCGATCGGGGAGGCCGTTCTTCCCCATCACCCCCACCCAGGTCTCACTGTCGTTACCCACGTGGGCGTTGAAGTCCCCCAGTAGAACAATGGAGTCCCCAGCCGGAGCACCATCTAGTACCCCTCCCAGGGACTCCAAGAAGGCCGGGTACTCTGCACCGATGTTGGGCCCGTAGGCCGAGACAACGGTGAGAGACCTGTCCCCGACCCGAAGGCGTAGGGACGCGACCCTCTCGTTCACCGGGGTGAACTCCAACACGTGACGGCTGAGCTGGGGGGCTATGAGCAAACCCACCCCAGCCCGCCGCCTCTCCCCGCGGGCAACTCCAGAAAAATGGAGCGTCCAGCCCCTCTCCAGGAGTTGGGATCCGGAACCCAGGCTGTGCGTGGAGGTGAGCCCGACTATATCTAGCCGGTACCTCTCAACCTCCCGCACAAGCTCAGGCTCCTTCCCCCCCAGCGAAGTGACGTTCCATGTCCCGAACGCCAGAAGCTGCGCACGCGGACCAGGTCGTCGAGGCACCTGCCTTCGACTGCCACCCAGTCCTCTCTGCACCCGACCCCTACGGATCCCTCTGCGGGTGGTGGGTCCACAGGAGGGCGGGCCCACGTCGTCCTTTCGGGCTGTGCCCGGCCGGGCCCCGTGGGCAGAGGCCCGACCACCAGACGCTCGCATTCGAGCCCCAACCCCAGGCCTGGCTCCAGGGTGGGGCCCCGGCTGCGCCATACCGGGCGACGTCACGGTCCTTGATATTAAACTGTCCATATAAATACTTTTGATACGTTTTATCTGTTACTTAGAGGCGGTTAGTATGTATGTAACAAGTATGTACTTAAGCTACACTTCTTGAAGTAACTGTACTTTTGCAAGTAGTTCTTTCATACAGTACCTTTTACTTCTACTTGAGTAATATCAAAATGCAGTATCTGTAAAAAAAAAAAAAAGTAACTGGTGCCACTGTGAGTAAATCATTCAGTGGGGAGTATTTTATGTTTTGTTTACTTCATTCTTCATTATAACTTCTAATTATATATTTTTATGGTATTTCTTTTGGAGATATTACGATTGCCACGTTTTGTTTCTCATCATTTATGTCATGACTGAAACATAGATCAAGCTTTTACACTCAAACAGTAACTCAAGTAAAGTTACCTTGTGTACGGTATAAATGAACATGCCTTGCCTAAATTGTCTTTTTTACTTTACTTGAGTAATTATTTCGGTCATTACTTTTGACTTGTACTTGAGAAGAATAATTTTAAAGTAACGTTACTCTTAGATGAGTAAATATTATGCCAACTCTACCCACCTCTGCTGTCATTACGTTACAAACCAAATGTATCCAATTTGGTGGTTTAGATCCACAAAGCCAAACAAAATGTCCTGAAGTTTAAACAGAAGCTGAGTGGCTCATCAAAGTGGAACGCAGTCCACCATTAGAGGAGTTATTTGACCAAATGTAATCTGACCTTATCTTCAGTTAATCTTCAGATTCAAAGCCTGTATTGTAAAGTGTACATTTTCATATAAATAAATCATTTTGGACGTCCACCTCTTACAGTAGAGCGGATCTCAAACACTGTGTACATTTGGACACAAGGTGGCGCTGTCGGTCCATATGTTTATCATGTTGAAGTCTGTGCGGAACTTTGTGATTCTGTCCAAAGTAGTGCTGTGGTCACATACAGAGTCACAGATTAATACAATGTAGAATAAAAGACGCTGACATGATGAGGAACAAAGTAATATGACAGTTTTGGGCTTTAGCAATTTCTTTTCCCATATATTAAATTATATATCGACAAAAATGCAAAATAAATGTCATACAGATAAGAAAAGCACTTCACAAATGAGTGCATTATTGTCTCTTGTCCTTTTCTTTACCATTTCACACACATCACACATCACAGTTGATGTTGATATACAAACTATTCTGTGAGTAAAATTTGAGCTGCATATCTTTAATAATTTATTAGATTTATGGGGATTTCAAAGGCGGGTCGGGTTAAAATCAGGCAAGTTTCAGAACAAGTTTCACTAACTTTACAGACTTTGGACGTTTGTGACAGACTGTTTTGGGATTTTATTACATTATATGTTTCGATATTATATCGAAACATTACCAACATATTTGGTCTATATTGTCATTGCAGTGTCATCATTAAGTATGAGATATGACGGTTCAAACATCCATCCATCTTCTTCCACTTGTCCGTTGCCGGGTCGTGGGGGCAGCTGTTGGAGCTGCACCAGCCCCTATGGCGCCCCCTGCAGGTGGTGGGTCCACAGAAGGACGGCCTCATGGTTCTAACCGGGCCTGTTGGTCTCTCATAAGGGGCTTCTGAACCGCTCTCTGTCTGACCCGTCACCTAGGACCTGTTTGCCCTGGGAGACCCTACCAGGGGCACGAAGCCCCTGACAACAGAGCTCCAGGATCATTCAGGCTCAAACCCCTCCACCACGTTAAGGTGGTGCTTCAGGAGGAGACGGTTCAAACATGTAATAATATTTACTTAACAACAACTAAGAACAGTTTGGGACCTGTTCATTCGCCTGATCGGACTTTACTTAAAATCCTCAGTGTTGCCTGAAGCAGCCTTTATTGCTTTGTGGTATAGCATGCATTTTCAGATGAGTAATACACAGCTGGTGAGAAACTTTTTTTCCCTACAGTCATCCATTTTAGGTTCTTGGTTTTTGGATACTAAGAACCTAAAATATTTAATTCGCCTGAACTTTACATTGTCTTATTTACTGTTCTGTTTTATTGCCTTAATGTTTGGTGCAGCCCTATGAGGCAACTCCTGTTGTGATACTGGGCAAAACCATTGATTAATTGATTGAGTTTTTGTTTTCTCCAAATGGACCAAATTCACACATTAAAATGACCATTTGTGAACTTTCACCTTGGATTTTTTCCTTCAATTATTAAAAGTTTGTCTCATGCAGTATCCATTCACAAAGACCTGACCTGCCTAGTGCTGTTATATTTGATTAGATTCAGATTAGATTTTATTTTCTACCTCAGAGCAAGAACTTAGAACTTTGTCTTTGGTTTCTGTGTTAGTTCTCAGTCGTACAGGAGTTGTCCGTCTTGATTCATCTTCTGTACTCAGTAGTTGAAGTCTTAGAAAGTTTCGCCTCTCATCCAAAAGGCTTCGTCAGTGGACAAAAGTTAGCCCGCAGCTTTATCCCATTATCTGTCCTATTCATGGCTGATCACTGCCCATTATCTGTCCTATTCATGGCTGATCACTGCTCATTATCTGTCCTATTCATGGCTGATCACTGCCCATTATCTGTCCTATTCATGGATGATCACTGCTAATTACCTGCCTATTGTTCTTTTGTTGGCTGAGGTGCCGTCTCCTTGGACTGGGCGTGCCCTGTTGGTTTTCCCTGAAGGAGATTGGAGTAAAGTGACGGGAGATTAAATCTGAGGCCGCCATTCCGATTCATGGAGGGATTTTCTTCCTTGACAAACATAGCTTATTTTACTCCTCTTTCAAACCAACGTTCTTCTTTAGCTAAAATGTTGACCTCCCCGTCCTCAAAGGAGTGGTTGGAGGCTTTGAGGTGGAGGTGCACCGCCGACTGAGGGCCACTTGTGCTTTCTCTTCGGTGTTGATAAAGTCTCTTCTGCAAAACTTGTTTCGTTTCTCCAATATAATGTTTGCATTCTTCTTCTTTGTATTGAATAGACAGATGGTAGAGCGGGTCGCCTCGTGATCAGAGGGTCAAGGGTTTGAATCCCGCCTCCTGAAGGTGCCCACTGCCGTTGTGTCCTTGGGCAAGACACTTCACCCTCCTTGCCTCCAGTGTCTGCGTACATTGGTGTATGAATGGGTGAGAGGATCCTTGCTGTAAAGCGCTTTGAGTGCCTAATGTCGGTGGAAAAGCGCTGTATAAGTTGAGACCATTTACCACATAACCAAAACACATTTCAGCCTAAAAGGCCTTTGTCAGGTTATGAAAGATTTGTCTGAAGGGGTTTTCAATCTAATTTCTAGCCTGATTTCTAGAGCTTTGAATCCCCAAAACACAAGGGAACCTATCTTGACATTTCCAGAATAACACAGACCAACGTTTCAGGAATCATCCAATTCACTTCTTCATTGGACCAAAGAAGGCTGGTTATTCATTAATTGTTCTGAATACCTAAGTATTCTTTTCTCTATTCTGGATAATTGAGTGTTCTTTTTCAATTCAATCTAAACCAAGTCTGTCTACACCTGGTTACGTTTCGGTTTAGACCAGGTTTACGTGTTGTTAGATTGGATTCTAGGTCACATCTACCCGGTCTAACCCTAATAGGAACAAGTTTAGGCTCTGAATAGGTAAACACAGGCTCAGACTGGGTTAACTCAGGCAGGGTTGCCAGGTCCTTGGGCAGGTTTGACTACTGAGACCTGGCAACACTAGACTCAGGTGAGCTTTACACTGGGTAAAGGGAATCGTATTTTATATAACACTTATTTTATATGTCATGACACTTTCTCAAAAGGAATGGGGATTTTCATTCACTTCATGCCAGCTGCAGCCAGTTTCTCCTGGGGCAGGCTGCATACCTTAGACCAATGGACCCCCTTACCATCAACTCCCCACTCACTCACACCTAGACGTGATGTAGATCGGCTTTGATTGGATTTTAATTGGATTGGACAAGCTCCAATTGGAATGACAGTAAAATATTACCAAATACCACCAACGCTTGGGTCTAGAGTACTCGGCGGTGATAACCTACTGTTGTAGCCACAGGTGCCCTGAGATCTGTGGCCACAGAAGCAAGGCTGTCCCATTCACTCACACACTACATTCACACACAGACAATGGGGGTGAAGTTTCGTGCCCAAGGACACAATGGCAGTATGCACCTTCGGGAGCTTGGATTTTAACCAGCAATCTTACAATCACGACTCCACTTTACCATCTGAGCCACTGTCAGGGATAGAAATGAGATTCATTTCCATCACAAAAGTCCAAAGTCTCCAAAGTTAGTGAAACCTTTTTTATTGCATCAAGGCCTGATTTTAACCCGACCCCCCTTTGAAATCCCCTGAATCTCATAAATTAAAAAAGATATGCAGCTCAAATTTTACTCACAGAATAGTTTGTATATCAACATCAACTGTGCCAAATCCAAAAAGGTGAAGTTGAATTGTAGTCCTAAAAGGGGTAACATTTCCATGGAATGGTCTCACTGGCCTATATGGGCAAATGCATGAGAATTCCACACCTCGGAGACGGAGCATGAGCACATTCTCTGTGAACTGGGGATCCGATTGAGGTACTGAGCTCATCTTGGGTTTAATGTGAAGCTAATGAGTTGGGGCAGTTTTCTATTCACATTTTAAATGGTAAAGAAAAGGACAAGAGACAATAATGCACTCATTTGTGAAGTGCTTTTCTTGTCTTATCTGACATTTATTTAGCATTTTTGTCGATATATAATTTAATATATGGGAAAAGAAATTGCTAAAGCCCAAAACTGTCATATTACTTTGTTCCTCATCATGTCAGCGTCTTTTGTTCTACATTTTATTAATCTGTGACTCTGTATGTGACCACAGCACTACTTTGGACAGAATCACAAAGTTCCGTCTGAACCCTGTCCCACTAAAGTGTTTTTTAGGGTCCCGCTGCCAAACAAACCGAGGGTCCCCACTGGAAATGACCCAAGGTATACTCTACTGAAAGATAGTAGTTTGGAAAAGGTAGCAAAAATGTGCCTGGGGAGGGGGTCTGGCTCCTGGACTATTTGTTTTGACACAGGGTTGTTTAAAAGAACACGTGTCTACCGTCTACAGTCTATTCCAGTGTTAGAAAATGGAATTTGTACAGCGCCTTTCAGATGACACACACCACCCACAGATGGTGCTGAGCTGCACGTGTTGCTGGTTTCCCCTGGGGCAGACTGACAGAAGCACAACTTCACATCCGTGCCAACGCACCCTCTGACCACCACCATTCATTCATGCTGGCCTATTGAACATGTTGGGAATGGGGTCAACCTGTAGGCTACGTGCTTTACCATAGCCCTGTGGATGTAGGTTTTGGCCCAGACCTATGCCCTTTAGTCCTGTGGTTTGTAACCTCTGTCTCACACTGAGATGTGTATCTTAAACTGACCATGTCATATTCGACACGTAACATTGGGCATTCCAGAGGCACAGATGAAACACCTTGAAAGGACTCTGAAATATGAGCGCTTCTGTTTTTAATTCAAAGTATGTGCTTTATTACACAGGACAGTTCAGGATGAAAGGGCTGAAGAGCGGGGAGAGACATTTGACAACACTGAGGTTTGAACCAGCAGCCTGGTGGTATTAACCACTCCACTTATTTATCTTTGCCCTTACATCTGGACCTGCTCAGAGTGTTGTTGTATAATGTTAGAAGACCATCTCATAAGAGATCCTTCTGACATTAATGATTAATAAAGATATGATAGCTCTAAAGTCTCTTCTGTGAAGTTTTCATCTCTGAAAAACAATCATGTCTACTTTAAAGTCTGTCGGATGTTTCCAGTCTGGGGCAGGCACAGGTTATAGAAAGAGCTGTGGTCTAGAGAGGAGATCCGTGTCCAGGACACCCAGCCCTGCCGCTGCAGCTCGGGCCTGTCCCGCTGCACGCCGTAGTAGTGAGGGTCAACAATGAGGAGACTGCTGTCATCATGTCCCTCAGCACTACAGACTCCCAGCACGCCTTTAGAAGAGTTATCCGCACCCCCTCCCATCATCACCGGACTACCCTGCCGTTCGAAGTGCCCCCGCAGCTCCTCCACCACAGCCCTCTCCAGGTCCTCCCCCCGTACGTGCGCGATCTTACAGGGCACTTCGTAGAAGTAGTCCAGCACGAGCGCAGCCTCCACCGTGCCTATCCAGTCCCTGGAGCCGCTGAAGTGCTCAGGCTTGTCCCCCAGGCGGACTAGAGCCCGCTGCATGTCCGGGAGGCTGGGGGCCAGCATGTGTCGGCCCTTGGGGAGGTCGCAGTTGTGGAAGAGCCACGATGCCAGCGTCTGCACCGTGCGGTAGCCACAGCCCCAGCCCCGGTCGTCCAGCCCGTCGCAGCCGTAGTGGAAGTACAAGTAGTCCCCGTTTACCGTGACAGCTTTCGCCCCTGGGGTGGAGGGCGTCTGCAGCCCTACGTGCACGTTTGTTGGTAAAGACTTGGCCGAAAAACCTGTTAAAGCGCCAGTCTGCATTCTACAGGAAGTAAACACTACACAGTGCACCTTCAAAAGATGTCCCTCTGCATTTGCTATTTAATGCTTGGGTTCCGCCATCAAATCGTGAGCATAGGCTTGTATGTGAATATCCATGGGCGTAACTTCCTAAAGGCCTGGTGTGGACATGTCCCCACCAACATTGACACCAAACCTGCGCCCCTGACTAGTATATCCATGGCTATGACCCATTGTCGGACCAAAGGCATGGCCCCATAAGAGGTTCCCAAAGTCAGAGCATTGGGGCTTCCTTAGCAAGCTATTGATCAATAATAATGTATTCTATTCAGTGGGAGGTGTGAGATTGACAGCTTAAAATGGGATATGGCTAATGTAACAAATATGAAAGCTAACTTATTAATAATTTAAATCCCTCACCCTCCAGGCCATCTCCAGCTCTTCTCTGAGCCCCTGGTATTTCTCTAGTTTCTCCTGATGTTGAAGTCGCTTGGTATTGCTATGTCAACCACCACGTCTTTCCTCTGCTCTTTGTCCACCCCCACAATGTCGGTTGGTTAATTTCTGTCCGTCTGAATCTGGAAGTCCCACAGGATTTTGGCTCGGTCATTCTCTACCACCTTTGGAGGTGTTTCCCACTTTGACCTTGGGGTTTCCAGCCCATACTCTGCACAGATGTTCCTGTACAGTATGCCAGCCACTTGGTTATGGCGCTCCAGGTAAGCTTTCCCTGCAGCATCTTACACCTGCAGTTATGTGCTGGATTGTCTCATTGGCCTCTTTGCACAGTCTCCACCTGGGGTCTGGTCTGGTGTGGTAGATCTGGGCCTCTATTGCTCTGGTTCTCAATTTCATATCCTGTGGTCTGACAAAAAAAAAGGAAAAAAAGAATTGTTTGGCCATAATGACCCTCGTCACATTTGGAGGAAAAAGGGGGAATCTTGCAAGCTTCAGAACACCATCCCAACTGTGAAATACGGGAGTGGCAGCATCATGCTGTGGGGTTGTTTTGCTGCCGGGGTTGGTGCGCTTCACAAAATAGATGACATCATGAAGAAAGAACACTATGTGGAAATATTGGAGCAACATCTCAACTATTGTGAGAAGCTTGTGCAAGGACATCCAAAACGTTTGACCCAAGTTATACAGTTTAAAGGCAATGCTACCAAATATTAATGAAATGTGTGTAAACCTTTGGTTTTGTAAAACTTAATATAAAACCGTGTAGAAAATTACACTTTAACTTTTCTACATTTTGCCACACTATGGTCTACAAACATAAATATATATATAATTGAAATTTTATGTGAAAAACACACTAAGTGACACACCGTTGTGAAATGAAATGAATAGATGATTTTGAACTTCTCAATAACTTTATCCTGGACCTGCTCCCCAATAGTCTCTTAACAGACCTCTGAGACCATCACAGATCAGCTGTACTTGAAGTGAGATTAGATTACACACAGGTAGACTCTATTTAGTCATTGGGTCAACATGTGATCATTCAGAAATCTTCATGAACCTCTGAAGGCAATTGGTTGCACTAAAAGGAAAGGGGTATGGATACTTTTGTAAACCCCACTATTCAGATTTTATTCATAAAAAAGTAAAAAATCATGTATAAATTTAATTTCCCTTTACGATTGTGTGTCACTTAGTGTGTGTCTTTCACGTAAAATTTCAATTAAATATATCTATGTTTGTGGTCCATAGCATGGCAAAATGTCTAATAATTCGAATTGACCTACAAAGTAAAAGTTAATTCTGGTTTCATGCCAGTGAGTAAAAAAATGCAAATGTGTCTTTTTATATAGTGTATGTAAACATCTGGTTCCCACTGTATATCCATGCCAGTAGCTAAAACTACCATCAATAATGAAATAATAATAATAATAATTGTAATACTGATTAGAAAGAGTACAAATGTAATAGTAAGTGAGTTGGTGCAATACAACTGGAATGATAAGACCTTATTTGTTTGCAGTTACTTTAAAATAGATTTATTGAATTGTACCAGACCCAAATCAAATATGGACTTGAGTAACAAATAAACAGTCTACACCCCAGGATTTCAAATCCCAGAAGCACAGCACACAGCGGTACACTCACTGATAACATGTTCTCCAATGGTATCACCAACAAAGCTGCAAGTGGCCGTCTAACCTGTGACAAAAGTGATCATTTACCTGTTTTATAAATGATGCTGGGTGGGATCAACGTAAAATGGAGGGCAAGCAATTACACTTTGTAAGATTATAAACAGAAGAAGCCTTAAAAGGACTTACAGGATAATGGCTGAAGATTGAGATACGGCGTCTTAAGCGAACAAATTCATGGAAATATTTACAACCTTTTATAACGATCACTGCACTGACTTCCAAAGCAATGCTATGAAGACAAAAGTGTGCCTATAGATGACTAGAGCGCTGTTACATTGTTGAAAAAATAAAGAACTAATGAGGCAGAAAGGTGTTACACAATAAGTATCAATTAAGTTCAGAATTGATGAGCCAGTAAAAAAAAGAAGTACTGGGCCTGCAACAATTTAATAAGGCATGTCAAAGGAATTGAGAACATATTATATACATAAAAAAAGTACGGAGACAAATAACTTACCCCAATTTATTTTACCAACAAATATCGAGATAACTCTGAGGGTGGAAAAAAGTTGATA
Source organism: Proterorhinus semilunaris (assembly GCA_021464625.1). Taxonomy (NCBI): domain Eukaryota; kingdom Metazoa; phylum Chordata; class Actinopteri; order Gobiiformes; family Gobiidae; genus Proterorhinus; species Proterorhinus semilunaris. The sequence continues at coordinate 2,947,074 of CM038364.1, forward strand.
GAATTAATCACCCTACTCTGTAAAAAAAATAAAACATAAACAATTAAAAAAGTTACCTGTACAGGCTGAGTGAGCTCAGTGAAAACACATTCTTAGTCCAGTTTTCAATCATTGGAACATATCTATATCTTAATCTTAATATTTACAAAGTCTCCAACTAAGTAAATTACGTATAAATAAATGACAACATTGCAGTCTCCCAGATGACACGTTCTTCTAAAATTGAATTGATTGAATTGCAGAAACAAAGACTTCCGAACTGGGGGGGGGGTGTCTCCTGTTCGCTGGCCTGCTCCCTGGCCATGGGTCCCTTATTCTTCGGTCAAGCTTCCTGTCTTGTGTCGCGCCAGTGTGTGGAGCTGGCGTCTCGCCCGGTCCCTTCATCATCTGCTGCCTGGAAAGAGCATTCACGGTTCATCTCTCTTGAATCGCCCTCACCTCTGTGACTTTGTTCCTCTCCAAGTGAGGAGTCAGTGTGACTGGACGCCCCCTCATGCCCCCCTCCCCCATGACCCCCACATGGCTCCTGAAAGCCCAGCCCTGCTCCCGGAGCATGTCGCACAGCACGTACCTTGTCTGCCTTTGTCACTTTCACATTGGCTCAGATCTAAGCAAACATCCCCTGGACCACAGACTGGGCCTATAACAGTGTTGTAACCTCGTGTGCTGCCCACACTGATGGCAGCACACCAAGTTTAGCCACTGATATGAACGAATGCTGTATGTACAGTGCCTTGCAAAAGTATTCGGACCCCTTGAACTCTTCGACCTTTTGCCACATTTCGGGCTTCAAACATAAAGATATACAACTGTCATTTTTTGTGAAAAACCAACAACAAGTGGGAAACAATCATGAAGTGAAAGGAAATTTATTGGATATTTCAAACATTTTTAACAAATAAAAAACTGAAAAATTGGGCGTGCAAAATGATTCAGCCTCCTTAAGTTAATACTTTGTAGCGCCACCTTTTGCTGCGATTACTGCTGTAAGTCCTTGGGGTTTGTCTCTATCAGTTTAGCACATTGAGACTGAAATATTTGCCCATTCCTCCTTGCAAAACAGCTGGAGCTCAGTGAAGTTGGATGGACAGCGTTTGTGAACAGCAGTTTTCAGTTCTTTCCACAGATTCTCGATTGGATTCAGGTCTGGACTTTGACTTGGCCATTCTAACACCTGGATATGTTTATTTGTGAACCACTCTATTGTAGATTTTGCTTTATGTTTTGGATCATTGTCTTGTTGGAAGACAAATCTCCGTCCCAGTCTCAGGTCTTTTGCAGACTCCATCAGGTTTTCTTCCAGAATGGTCCTGTATTTGGCTCCATCCATCTTCCCATCAATTTGAACCATCTTCCCTGTCCCTGCTGAAGAAAAGCCCAAACCATGATGCTGCCACCACCATGTTTGACAGTGGGGATGGTGTGTTCAGGGTGATGAGCTGTGTTGCTTTTACGCCAAACATAACGTTTTGCATTGTTGCCAAAAAGTTTGATTTTGGTTTCATCTGACCAGAGCACCTTCTTCCACATGTTTGGTGTGTCTCCCAGGTGGCTTGTGGCAAACTTTAAACGACACTTGGATTTCTTTAAGAAATGGCTTTCTTCTTGCCACTCTTCCATAAAGGCCAGAGTTGTGCAGTATACGACTGATTGTTGTCCTATGGACAGAGTCTCCCACCTCAGCTGTACATTTCTGCAGTTCATCCAGAGTGATCATGGCCTCTTGGCAGCATCTCTGATCAGTTTTCTCCTTGTATGAGCTGAAAGTTTAGAGGGACGGCCGGGTCTTTGTAGATTTGCAGTGGTCTGATACTCCTTCCATTTTAATATTATCGCTTGCACAGTGCTCCTTGGGATGTTTAAAGCTTGGGAAATCTTTTTGTATCCAAATCCGTCTTTAAACTTCTCCACAACAGTATCTCGGACCTGCCTGGTGTCTTCCTTGTTCTTCATGATGCTCTCTGCGCTTTAAACTGACCTCTGAGACTATCACAGAGCAGGTGCATTTATACGGAGACTTGTTTACACACAGGTGGATTCTATTTATCATCATTAGTCATTTAGGTCAACATTGGATCATTCAGAGATCCTCACTGAACTTCTGGAGAGAGTTTGCTGCACTGAAAGTAAAGGGGCTGAATAATTTTGCAGTTGTTTATATGTTAAAATGTTTGAAATATCCAATAAATTTCGTTTCACTTCATGATTGTGTCCCACTTGTTGTGGGTTCTTGACAAAAAAATACAGTTTTATATCTTTATGTTTGAAGCCTGAAATGTGGCAAAAGGTTGAAAAGTTCAAGGGGGCCGAATACTTTCGCAAGGCACTGTATGTATGGTGGCTTAGTGGTTAGCAGTCTCACTCTAAGGAGGTCCCAGATTTGATTCTCTCTGTGTAGACAGCATGTTCTCCCCGTGTCTGGGTGATATTCTCTGGCTGCCAAAGACAAAATACGGGAACACTAATGTATACTTTAACCTGAACAGTCACTGTACGTCTCAGAGCACTACAGCCTCACAGTCATGTGGTGCTAATACATTAGACTACAACGTCCATTCATGTATTTAACGGATGGAATGTGCACATGTGTTGACGATGTGATATCCGGATTTCTAAGTATTTCTGTCACTTCCCTGTGTGACACTCATTGCAGATAATGCATATGCAAACACAGACGTGCTTCCTGTCTGATGGAAAGTATCCCGTAAGCCTTTCTCATAGACACACAGAGGACTTCCAGGAAGGAGATTTCCTCTGCATGGCTCCACACGGCTGCAGGGATGACCTAGGACACATGTAAACATGCCTATTTCCACCTTTGAGATCTTTGTTCAGCTATTTTTGTTACAGTTATGTGAAGTGGCACACAGTCCGAGAGCATCAGACATGACAACTGATTTTTTGGACAAAGTCCAATTCTTTAATAAGATCCTTCCGTGGACTGCTGCACATAAAGCTGTGCATTACTCCAGGCGTTGCCTAATTATTCCATGTCTACTCTGCGGCAGCTGGCGGGACAGGGTCCAACCATCAGGTGCCATGGCTGAACACAAATGTAAGTTTCTATTTGAACTATAGGCTGCATTCACATTCTTTAGTGCCTATTGTTTCATTTTGAGGCGAGACAGACCAGAATAGAATAGAATGTTATTGTCTGTTCAAAAGAACAGAAATGTGTCATTCAACCCAGCACATTTAAAAATCCAGTAAAACACTGTGTTTCTGAGGTTAATATCGTAATCGCAGGCACTATCCACCTGGCACACAGTTTAATGTCTTATCTGTAAGAAAAAAACAACAACAAGGTGAACCTTTGCTTATACTATTGAATTAGAAAGTGGTGCCATTATGTATTTATTTAGTTTAGGTTGAGTTTATTTTCACAATGTCACACATACAATCAGGGATTCAACGTCTAAAACATCATATAATAATAATAATAATAATAATAATAATCATAATCATAATAATAGGCTAATAATCACACGTTTTCAGCCACCAGATTCATTGGACACATGTGTAGATCCAGTCACTAAAAGTAATATGTTTGGAAAGAAGTGGATTGTCTGTTTGTTTGTTTATTTTTTTCCAAAACAGTGAAGTGCCCATGACCACAACCTGCTGAGATAAAGGCTCACCTCCATCCTGACAGTCTGGGGCTCTCAAGGAGAGGAGTAAACACAGAATAGGAAGAGGGAATCAGAGGAGCCTGAGACTGATGTAGGACAGTCTTACTGACAGTGCAACGGGACACTTATCTATAGGATAAAAAAAGAGAGTCATAATAATCTGGAAAGGATTTCAGGTCGGACCGGAGACGAGTTGTTGAGGATGATCGGGGATGACAATGGGCAATAACCAAAGATCTTCAGTTCGCAACAGGCATCGATTCACCTTCTTAAAAACACGCACAAAAGAGCGAGCGGGCTGTTAAACTGTGGCGTCGGTCACCGTGAAGATCAACGGAGACATTCATAGAACTTCATTTGGACACTTTTCAGCTGAACACAATAATAACAATAAGATGCGTTTATAACCATTATAAAGGAAGTGGAGGTGTGCATTTTTGAGTTGATTAATGAAAATGAGCAGCTTTTAGAAACACCTACCGGATAAGTGTAGGAGATCCACAAAGCGCTTTGTTTTCAATCAATAGGCAATAGCCGGATCCATGGGGCAAACCGCGAGGATCAAGTGAAGGACTATGCATGTTCCGCTATGGACTTTCCCCGTGAGTTACAACCATGCCCAATGTTTTCCCTGTTGGTGTGTTTGCTTGCTTTCCGCAAAGGGGGTTTGTGTGTAGGGGGTTGATGGGTTGATGTTTAACCGCTCAGCGCGGCGCGCAACAGGCGCGTCCTCGTAAGCGATCACGTTATCGCTGCTGCAGCCCAAGGGGAGGTTTACTGTGCAACTTTTAGTCAGAGCACCGCAGAGATGTAGTGTGTGGTAGGAGAGCTTTCTGAGCTGCAGCCTGGGAGGACTGCGCGCATGGATATATGCTGGATCGCCCTGCTAACTCAATCCGTAAGGTTTTGATTCTCCACAATGTTTTTTTTAAACAGAACATATTTGAGGTAAGAGGTCTTCGAGCTTGTATGTGCCAGGGACTGACTGGATGTACAGCACCCTTTTACAGAAACTTTAGACCTACCTGCAATAGGTATGTACTCTCAGTATAATGCTGCCGAGGGCTTTTTGTGTGACCAGGATAATGTCACTGAGCTTCAGAAGCTCTTATAGGGAGTCTAATATCCAAATTGTTATGTTCCCTGTGAAATTAGGAAAGGTGAATACGTTGTGTAAGCAGTTCCTAGAAAGCCTTGGGGAAGAAATGCATTAATAGTTTATTTGAGAAACACTGCAGAGATTGTGTTGCTTGGCACTGATCCATTGTAATTAGCCTATATAATTAGTGCCCACACTATTATGGGTCATACCACCTTTGCTCTGCCCTGAAGCTAAGCAGTAAGGGCCCGGCTGGTACTTGGATGGAGACTGTTTGTGAACACCAGGAAGCCTGGGTGAATGTAGTGAGTGATTGAGTGGTTGGTGATGGTTGGAGGGGCCAATGGCCCCAACAGTACCTTACCACCACCGAGTATGGCGTGAATGAATAATGATGACAGTGGTAATACAGGCTTGTGCAGCGTAATACAAGTGTAAGGCATTATTATTATTATTATTATTATTATGGAAAGGCTGAGAGAATACAGGGGATTATGGCTCAGCTTGTACAAATCCCAGATTAAAAATCTCACAAAGTAAGCCATAATTATCAAAATTATAACAAATAAAGACTTGACATATGAGTCTTTATCGTATATTAGTTTCACATTTTAAGTTGAATTGCACAAATAAATGAACTTTTGAATGATATTCTAATTTTCCTGTATGCTCTTATGTCATTGTTATGAGAGCAGAGAAGACCCAGGCAGATCCCTAAAGCCCAGTAGGAAGTCATGTCATCTGCGTGGCCTCTCATGTGGCTGATGACAATGTGCTTTCTGCTATGTCATGGTGGAGCATGCAGTGAAGTGCACCGCTCTTGTGTTCCACTGACACACATGTCCACAGTAGTTGAAGGTGCTGCTTCATGTTCCAGAGCAGAGGTCAAGCACGGGGGCTGATTGTGAATACAAACTTGGGTTTTTGGCAGCTGCAGTTGGCAAACACTAGTAACTTTTACTTTGGCCACAGTCCTAGATGACAAATTCCACAAGAGTAGTTGAGGCTGAGAGCCGTGTGTGCATGGTGAAGATTGAAGCATTCTCACGTAGGCACAGGAGGTGAAAGGTCCTCAGTAAACCATGCCCACACACTACACAACATGCACTCTTCATTCATTCACATTTACACCACAACATATGCCCAAATATATAAGGCAGTGAAGGACTAACCTCGGCCATTGTCCATATTGTCCTGATATGACATAAGTACTTGAGGTACAGCTGGGTGTCTTAGGGTGCAGGGGATGTCAGGGCTGTTGTGGACGATGACAGATTTACTTTCGCAGAAGCCGTGCTTATGTGGCCCAGTTTATTGGGTTTATTTCTCTGGGATATGACTGATCATCTTTTTTTAGTATTTTCCTTCTGCGTCACATTTCTGGGCTGTTGAAAGAGTGCATTCAGTGCATCTGACACAAAGGAACACGATGCCCTCATGATCAACAACCCTAGTCTGTCTTGCTGGCTTGCAGATCTGCATACAAATGTTCCTGGGCTATGGTTTAAGCAGAATAAGCACTTAACAGTGTCTACCCTTGGAGACGCATTGAATAAAGTCCTGGAGCTGCACGACTGATCTCAATGCAGTCAGAATAGAAATATTATAATGAGCAAATGGTAGAAGCTGCATTTGTGCACTCTAAACTACACAATAGATCTTATGTATAAAAGCCATATTCACACCTAACTGAAATGTATGTGTATTTGATGTATTGATATGTATTTGATATTACTGTATTAAACGTGTCTGAAAAATGCAGAGAATAATTTCATTTGGGTCTTGGAGGTGAAGGTGTGTCCCAAAGCTGCATCATTGAGAATCACCACCTATTCACACATGTTCTAAAATGCAGGTCTTGCAGTAGTTTAGCAGTTCATGTTTGTGCATCAACCAGGAATTTTACATTACGGTAAACACTGATATATTGGTAGATGAGGATTGTAAAACTTACCAATTAGACTTTCTAGTTGAAGAAGCCTTTGCAGAAAGGGCTGAAGCAACGCAATCAACCCAGTCCAGTCATCAACATTTGAACATTTTTAGTACATTTTAGCAATTCATCATTCCATGTTCTGTCAAATTTTAATTCATCTTTAAATGTTTATTGTACAATGTGAGCTGAACCTTGATTTTAAATCATATACTACAAATCTCACCATTTCAACCAACTAGAATTGTTCACATTTCCTGTGAACCTTTCAGTGTGTGTAAATGACTGACCTATCAGTCTAGTTGGACCCCAGCTCCAGCCTGGTCTGACTCCGTCTCTTCTCCAGGACTGTTTGCTCTGCTGCTGATGCTGTTGGAGTTGTCCAGGCCAACCGTCCCATCCCCACTGAGGCCCATCTGTGATCTCAGGGTCCTCAACCACTTCATCCAAGAGGCTCGAGACGCCGAAGCAGCTATGGTGAGGGTCCACACACTAGTACTGAATCCGGGAATGTGTTAGAACTATCATTAACGGCTCTCACCTTCTTTAGAAAGTATGCCGAGAAGGATGCACTCTGTCCCAGTCTGTCACTGTTCCACAAACCAGTGTTGACTTCAATGTCTGGGATAGTAAAAATGTGAGCCATGAGACACAACGTTCTCTGAAAGTAATGAGGTGTTTCTAGTGGCTGATTTGTGCCATTTGTCTGTGTTCAGGCATCAGAGCAAGCCCACGAGGTGCAGTCGGGTATACAACTGCTGGAGCAGGCCCTGAACCTGCTGCGCACCTCAGTGACAAACACAGAGCTGCACAGCCACATTGACTCTTCCATCCGCAACCTGCTGAGCACCAGCGCGGTGCTGGCCAGCCTCAACATCCAGGTCAGGCCTCCGGCGTAGCACACTGGCAGGAGACTGACACACAGCACACGTTCTCATTTAGTGTTGTCACCGTGTTACAGAAAAGTGCATAGTATTAATAACTTTTCAAAGTAGTATCGAGTTATACTAGTTTCAGTATCAATTAGTGCCTGGGTGTTTTTTGACAACCCGATTGTTATTACTTATCTACTTTACAGAAGTACAGTCCACCAGCCACCACAGTGGAGCTAGAGGGATCATGGAACGTTTCATCAGCAACAGAACTACTTCAAGTTCACTTGAACTTTTTACGTGGAAAAGTGCGCCAGCTCCTGCTCGGCGCACCGGCCTGTCAACATGTCAGCTGATCTATACCTGGCCACTCGCACTGCCGCTCTGATGTCTTCAAAGCCAAGACACTGCACACATGCTAGATAGCATGCCTGCAAAAGCAAGGCACGCCCTCTCCAACATGTGGATGGCTGGAGACAAGTGGACTGGACGTTTGCAGATTTGTAGCTGAACCATGAAAACCCTGCTCTGAGCTCTTCTATAGCACTCCTTTGCACTTTGTGAATGGACTGAGATGGTGCGTGTGTGAACACTGGTGTGCACAGTGCCTACTGAACACCTACTGCTGCCTCACCTCATGTGCCTGAATACTTAGCCATGCCTCTTGTGGAAGTCTTATCTTATTTAGTGTTTTATATATTTAGAACTATTTATAAAAGAGTGGTATTTTTCTATTGTGTGGGCTGTAATAATTATTTATGATGACATATAATGGCTGCTGTTTTTGAAGATGAAACGTTTTGTATGTGTGACACAATAGAGGGGGCCTTGTTTGTCTTTATCTCTCACTCAGCAGCGCCATGCTGACGTTGACGGTGCTGCTGGCTTTTTCACCAAATATCCTGAGAGCTCCTGATTGCACAAAGTTTCCCATCATCTAACGTCAGCACCGTTTCCCTTTCCCACTAGTTAAGTCATGAAACTGGAGGTTCTCAGGCGGCCTGAGGGTCGTTACGCTGTCAGGCTTCCGCTCTGTTTGTCTGTTTTTTGAAGCCTATAGGCCTGCAATGCGTAAACGCCAAGATGTTGTTGAATATGTTTGGCTTTGTTGTTTCCTGTTTTTACACTGAGGAGCTCTATCCCGTGAGTTTCTACTTAAATATTATTCTTGCATAAAAAGAGAGGATCCAATCTCAACAGAAAAGATGTCTTATTTATTTTGCTGGCAAAGTAACCCACTCTGTTGTGGGTTCAGCATCCTTGTGTGCATAATTCAGTATTTTGCAGTCATTCAAGTATGGGACAAGATAAATTCAGCGGTAACACAATATACATATTACAAAATAAAACATTATCATCACAAATAAGCTTGGAGAGACACACTGTAGTAAATGCTCAAACTTTTTTGTTATGAAGTTGGATGTCTCCATCATGCAAATTGTAATGTAAATAATAAAAGCAGAGTTTGTCAATTTTGTTTGAATGAGAGTTTTTCCTCCCAGACAAAAGAGACCTCATTGGGGGTCAGGGTAGAACACCTTTATGTGAATTGCAGAGTTGTTCCGTGTGCGCGTCATTGGTTCCCCGGTCTCGTCAGGGTCATCTGGCTCCAGATCGTCAACCAGCTCCACGGTGGAGGTGTTGGCTGCCAGCTGCAGTGCCCCCTGGCTGCTGGCCTGCAGCTGCAAAGCTATGTTGATGGCTCTGTTGATAGCCAAGCCCAGCCCATGAACGCAGATTTCCCTATGACCTCCACCGTCCAGCAGCTTCTGACATCGCGCCAGTTGAGCCTTAAAATCCGTTTTCATGTTGACATAGACATCGTTGCGCCTTTTGGGCAGTTTACGGGGCAGCCGTTTCCTCAGGGTGTACTCCACGGGGTCCATCTCCCCCGCAGGGCTCAGAGTATCTGTGGGTACCACAGGGGGCACTCCGGGGCTCCGAGCTTCACTCATTTTACACCTACAAAACAAAGGCGTTAAGTGAGTTTCACATGGAATCAATGGACAGTGACACAATGTGTAAGAGAAGAGATTCATATAAGAAATTATATATTATGTCCTTATCACTTTATATACCTACACATCTGTAAATACAATCCTGCTGTTGTTCTATGTTAATTGTTGCCATCTTACCATATTTTATTATTTATTTAATATTCTTATGCATGCCCCTATAGCCTTATAGTTGAAAGTTGTAAAGCTTATTTTTATCTAGAATCTGTGTTTTATGTCGCACGTCAGCACCGAGAAAAATTCCTAGTTTGTGAACCTGTTCTCAAACCATGGCAATAAAAACGATTCTGATTCTATTGTTTATAGTAAAATAGTACGCCTGCCACACACAGCCTGGGTTCAATGCTATTTATTCACCTACAAATCACTATGGCTAATCCCAATTTACCAATCAATCAAACTTTATTTATATAGCGCCTTAACATCCAAAAGGTGCTTTACAGAGAATAAAAACAATTAATGTCTGAATAAATATGTATTTAGCTCTGATTTAAAGATAGCAGTTCAGTGATAGAACAGAACTTACACCATTACAGGTTACATTAAGTTTGTTACATTTGTTTTGAGAAATAATTAACTATTGACTGACATGCTAATATGGGAATTTATAAAGAAATCTAATTTGTGGCTAATAAGAGTAAAATAAATCTTACTAGCCAAAACCTGCAGCGGGCTAGCTCAGCTCTCAAGCTCTGGTTAGCTCAGACACTTTAGTTCTTCTCTCTTCGCATAACTGCACACAAATACTATGGAGGAAATAGATTTGTACCGTTATAGTGTTGTCAATCTACAGAGTTCCTTTTTTTGCTCCTCCGAACCTCTGTCATCCGCTGCTGCTTATGGTGAGGGCTGTGTTGGCTCCGCAGTTTCCGTGTGCTCTACCGCCATCTTCTGCTCGGGAGTGTCGCTGATTTATCTCCATTTGTCATTCAGTGGAATCATATTTTTCTTTACCCATTTCTAAAATGGAGAGGACAATATTGTTTCCTCTCCAATAATTTTTTTCTTCTTCTGGCCAATCGAATGATGCAATGGCAATTTTCTAAACATATTATTTAGATAATTTATTTATATTATTCAGTAACCGCAGCAGTGTTTAGGCCAATGCAATGTTGGACTGGTCGCTAATTTGGCCCTGAGCATCTTCAAGACAGAGTTCCAATACTGGTGTTTTGGAGTTCTTGCATCTGCAGCTCTTGCCTCTGTCCTCAAAACCTACAGCGATCTCCTTGTCAGTCAGTTTCAGACCTGTATCATCTGCACAAATGACCCGTGCTGCGTCCATAGCCCTTAGGACAGGTTTGCAGACAGGGGTTCAGGGTGGAGCATGTGTTCTAACGCTCTCTCAGCCAATAATAACCAGCCTTAAAGCTTTGGTGTGTGTTTGTCTTCAGGTTACTTCTGCTTACCCGGGACTGGAATCATTTTCACGAAGGATGGTCACCCTAGTGCAAATACAGATCCTCAAATGATGCAAACATTTAAAGGGGCTGTTGAGTTGGTATGTTTTCCCTGTTCCTGGTTAGGTTTCCTCTGGCTCCTCAGGTTTCCCTTACCACTACCACCCAGTGTTTCCTCTGAGGGAGCCCTCTCCCCCGGGAGTGCTGGTTGGAGTGTGGGTGTCTGGATGGAGGTTGGATGTCTCTCCTACACCTCACCCGGGCGCCCGGTGTTGGCGCCCTATGGCTGCGGCTGATGGGCTGCTCCCAGTGCAAACGGCTCCTTGGATGGTGTTTCCTCTGTCACTTAATCTGTACTCAGTTATGTACCCAGCCATATGTCCATTTTTATTTAAGACTTACATTTTCACCACTTGGCTGTCTGTATATGTTTGTGTGTCTGTGTGGGGCGGGGGGAGGTGGGGGTTGTTGTTTTTTACTGTATATTTGCATATTTGCATATTTTTAAGCACTGTATTTTCTACGAAAAGCGCTACAGTGTTGGTTCTACTGGATCTGAGCGCTGCCTGCTAATGCATGCTTTTATCACCAGTCGTATCGACTACTGTAATGCCCTGCTTTCTGGTCTTCCCAAAAAGAGTATCTCAGGTTTACAACTTTTACAAAATTCAGCAGCTCGTGTCCTGACGAAGACCAGGAGGCGGGACCACATTACACCGGTTTTAGAGTCGCTGCATTGGCTCCCCGTGTGTTTCAGGATCGATTTTAAAGTTCTTTTAATGGTTTTTAAATGTCTTAATGGTCTTGGTCCTTCTTATCTTTCAGAACTGCTTTTACCTTATGAACCTTCACGGCCCCTACGCTCCTCTGGCAGGGGTCTCCTAGTTATTCCTAAAATCAACAGAAAGACTCACGGAGAGGCGTCTTCCCAATATTATGGCCCTCGCCCGTGGAACGACCTGAGGAGGAGCTCAGGACCGCAGAGAACATTCATGTTTTTAAGAGCAGGCTCAAGACCCACCGTTTTAGTTTAGCTTTTAACTCACATCTATTTATTTAGTCCTAATTATATATTGTATATTGTGTGTACGTATACAGTGCCTTGCGAAAGTACTAATACACCTTGAACTTGTTTACAACTCTAAACGTAAAGATTTTATTTTGAATTTTTTACTGAAAGTTCACACACAAGTAACAGACAACTGTGAAGTGAAAGCAAAATGATACATGATTCTGTTATATTTTTTTTTTAAATAGAAAAGTGAAAAGTGGGGCGTGCATAAGTATTCATACAGCATGACTTAATACTTTGTGGAACCCCCTTTTGCTGCAATAACAGCAACAAGTCTTCTGGGGTTTGACTCTACAAGGTTTGCACATGTAGAGACTGACATTTTAGCCCATTCCTCTTTACAAAACAACTCAAGCTCTGTCACATTAGAAGGAGAGCGTTTGTGAACAGCGGTTTTCAGGTCTTTCCACAGATTTTCAATAGGATTCAGGTCAGGACTTTGACTGGGCCATTCTAACACATTAATGTTTGTTTTTAAACCATTCCATTGTAGATTAGCTTTGTGTTTAGGGTCATTGTCCTGCTGGAAGGTGAATCTCCGCCCCAGCCTCAATTCTCTTGCTTACTCCAGCAGGTTTTCCTCCAAAATGTCTCTGTATTTGGCTCCATGCATCTTCCCAACTATTCTTACAATCTTCCCAGTCCCCGCTGAGGAAAAGCAGCCCCATAGCATGATGCTCCCCCACCATATTTGACACTGGGGATGGTGCACTCAGGACGATGAGCAGTGTTAGGTTTGTGCCATACATTTTACACATGTGCAAAAGTTCAAAGTGTATTAGTACTTTCGCAAGGCACTGTACATGTATGTATATATATATATATATATATATATATATATATATATATATATATACACGCAATGCAAATGCAAGGAATGAATTTCCCTTTGGGGATTAATAAAAGTATAATTTAACGTGACTTAGCATACATTCTGTTCTGAAGCTGGATATGATGTCACACAAACATTTGTGAGATTGGTTTAGTCAAAAAAAAAAAAATAGAGCTCAAACATAAAACCTTGAGTTGCCGTGTGCCCTGAAGGCTGTCTCAGCTTGATCAAGAGGTGCTCCTCCATTTCTTCAGTAAACTCCTTCTGATACTGTCTCTGCCCAAATTGCCTTCACTACACACCTTGCGCCCTCTGCTGGAATACTGTGTTGATTTCTTGCAGCAAGGTGGAATAAATGGTTTGCTTTTAACGCTGAGTACATTATTTTAGCTTAGGTGAGGCAAGGGTAAAAGAGTTAAAGACTTGCTTTCTAATATGACACGTCCATCTGAAGGCCTTAGCTAAATGTGTATGATTCGTTTGTTTATTATCGGTGTTTAGAGTATGACTATTTATTATGAAAGTCTCATCGTTCAAACAGGGTTCGGGATCCCTGTGCTGCTTAGGTTTCCTGCTCGTGTGCTTGTATGCAGTCACGTGGTGTCACACAGACCGCCATGTTTCCGAAACACAAACAACAAGAAGAGCAACGATCCAGCAGACACACACACTGATACGCAGCAGCGACCGTCGGAGGAGAGGGACTAAATAAGACATTACAACGTCATTGTCAATATAGGATTATGCCGAATACAGACGTTTACCGTGTTTAGAGACCAATGCATGCGATAATTTGGCTGTAGACCGTCCGCGCAGACCACGTTAATAACTACAAACAGTAGAAGGTAAGCCACTGTTCCTTTTTGCAGCTTCTAGCAAGTTAGCTAACGCTAGCTTAAATGCTAACATTTAAATCTTAGCGTATGCATTTACCTGTACGGTCTCTCCTGCGAAGTTTAGTCCACGAAAACGGTGTAGTCTTTTGACTAGTTGTTGCTTATTGGATGATACGCGTACTTGTGTCGCAATGTTCGTCTTTATAAGATGATTGTGCAGATGTCCGTGCGCACATTAGCGGAGCAGGCCGTGCTAACTTCCCCACATCACTCCGCCCCCCTCCGCCATCATTTAGTGTCATCTGAACCTCCAGCCGAGGCCTATGCAACGGGGCGCCTCGCAATGTTTGGGAGAGCCAACCCAGCTTGTACAATCCCCAGCTCAAATCATGGGGAACGCATTTTAGCATGGCGTCGATGTGGGCTAGCCTCGGCAACACACTGTTTTCTTCCCAAAGCTTTGGTCCACAGCAAGCTAGCCGTGCCAGAGTAGCTAAAGTCAGTTCCGTGTGCAGTGCTTGCTGTACTACGCTTGAAGTAAACAGGTCAGCAAGTTGGTATTCAGGACACTGTTAAGATTTAAATGTGTATATGTATGTATGTATGTGTGTGTGTATATATCTATATATAATATATATCATTTGTAACATATACATTTGCCTCGAACTAAAGAAACGTCGGCCCCTGGTTCGTTTTTTACAACAATAAGCCTTTATGGACAAGTAAACTACTACTACCTTTTATTATGTGCTTAGCTATAATAATTTAAAAAAAAGTGTATTATTACCCTTTATGACAAGGGCAGTAATACAACAATAACAACTATTGGGGTGGTTTCAGCTTTGTGAAACTTAGCAAAGCTGAAACCATCCCAATAGTTGTCATTGTTTTATTACTATGTGTTATATGCACATTTCCATATTAAGTTGAGTAAATATGGATCAAACGTATGTGTGAGATATTATTAGACTTGATGCCGGTCAGGGTGATCCAAAAACGTATGTGTGTAAGTGCCTTCCAGAACATTGGAAATGTTTTCACTTTAAAGCGGTGCAATATGTAAACGTTTATTTATGTGAACATAATCCTATTATTTTCTTATCTACAGTGGTGCAAAGGAAGAGGTTAGACTTTGCAGAGTGTCTGGGTGGCTCCCCTTCAGCCCTCATTTGACTGGGAGCGAGGCACAGGCTCTGGAGGAGAGCAGCGCTGAAGAGGAGAGCTCGCGTCTGCTCCTGGCAGCTGCTCCAGCAGACAGACTTTAACCTGTTGGCTCTTATTTACATTTTGGACGCTTCAGTTCATATTTTTACCTTTAATGTGAGGCGTAACTGCTGTACAAAAAAACATATTTTTCAAAAGAAGAGTGTTTCTTTTTTCCATGGTGTTTTTGTTTATGTTTAGCAAACTGTTTTGGCTGTGAGTAGCAGGAGCTTCCATTCTCTTAACAATAGTCAAAACCCATCGTTTTCTGAAGTCACGGTTTGATAACCAGGTAGTCCTCAAACACCTGAAACTGGCAGCTATTTTTTTTAATCTTGTGTGTTTGTGGAGCTCCGTGACCACAGCAAAAGCACCACTCAGCCTTTTAGTCACCGTAGCCTAATTTAAGCCTACCAGCTCAAGCCTGGTCCAGCTCAGTCCCGCCTGCTCCGAGTCCCTGGACAGGGTAAGAACCAGTAGGAAGAGTAGCTCAATCACAGCAGCATATGTGCCTTTGGATAACACTGTATCCTTTCTTAGATACGCAATACTGTGTGGACGAGAGGAATATGACAGCTGAGACTCTTAACTTCGGCCCAGAATGGTAAGTTTAATTTTCTTGCAAAAATTTCCAAGTTTGAGTCACTTAGGACTAGTAGATCATAGTTTCCAACACTTTTCATACAGCAGTTTAGTGTTTGTATTTTCTTGCGTCTGTATTACCTACGGGAGCGCATATGCGGTAGATGCAAAGGTAAATAAAGGCACTTTGCACTTTGCCTCCTGTTAGATGTCCCATGCGCAGATACTTTATGGTCATGAACCGTCCTGCTTTTGTCTTAAGGCGTAGCGGATTAGCTCTAGCTCCGTGGTTTTGGTTAGTTACACTGCAGTCTGGAAACGAGTAGATCCGCCGGGTGCAGAGGGATAAAGTCGGCACTTGGAGCAGTACATCTAGAGCTGTTGTGTCGCCACAAATTACCTTTAAAACTGGGTTTAGAGCGGGGCTACTTTGGGGTTTTCACCGGAATATCTATTGAAAGAAAGTATGTGAAGTCCATGAAAGATCGGCGCATTTTACCGATCACAAATTTCAGGCCAGGATCGCACCTCTAATATTGGCCACTGTACATATGCTTCTTTTTTAAAGGTATACATTCCCCACATGCTCTACGTGAGCATAGAGTCTAGTTTTATGCAAAAAAGAAAATCCCCAAATATTGTTTGAAACGCTTGAGTGAGTCACTGCAGTTACATGAACAAAGAGAAACCCGGCTCTCCTGCATAGTTCGAATAGAACAGGATTGCCAAAACCCATGTAAAGCTGGGAAATTTAATGGGAGAGGTACAATCCGACTTCTCCTGAGCCAATCAGCAACCTCCGGGGCCGAGTGTCAAATTGGTTCCACGTAGGGGTGGGCAATATGACAAAAATAGAATAGCACGATTTTTGAATTCTAAACTTTCGATTTTATCATAGTTTTTTTTTATACTAACTAAAATAACTTAATTAAACACTGAAGAAGAAAAAGATTGAATTAATATACTAATTTATTCAACCTTGTGATTATCAACAAAGCAAAAATAGACTTTGAACTTAGATTAGACTTAGAACTACAGCAAACTAACTCTATACATTAAAAACACAATAAAACTCCAGACAATAAAAGTAAAATAGTAACACTAAGTTTGGTAAAGGCTTGTTGTCCGTGTCTGTTGCTGTTTGGCATCTTTTCTGAGACGCTTTCATGGCATCAAGTTGCTGTGATACAGCGCTCTGTTGCTGTCTGACCCTTTCACAATAAGAGTCTTACTAAAAGCGATAACCTACTGTCTCTTTTATTGTGTGAAAGGCTAAACGGAAGCAGATAGTTACCATAAGTTATTACTTGACCAAGTAATTCACCAAAGTTGGACAAGTCTTATATTTTCAAAGACATGGTTAAACAGCGCTTTTTTGAACACGGTCCAGGATTTAAATTAAATAAATGAGAAGATGCGGCGCCTGACATCACTGTAAGGACGAAGGACACACTCGCTTCTTCGCACGTGTGTCGCAGGTAAATAAATAAACACACGCTGAGCAGAGCAGCGGCGTTACAGGGGAAAGACACTGACATAAATACCTCTGGAATAGAGACAGAACGCTGGGTTTAAAAGCTCCAGATTTTTTCCAGAGCCTGGTCGTGTATTCGCACTGTAGAGGAGCAGCTCGCTGCCAAACGCTCGCATTAGCGTCCGACATTGCGTAGCAGTAAGTGCGCGGCTTGGGTTTGCGTCACTGACGGTGAAAAGAGTCAACTGTGCAGAAGTGCTTAGAACCGAGATAAAACGATCCCACAAAAAGGACAGATCGTCTGCTCTGGAGATCGTAAGACGGTCTAATATCGCCCAGCCCTAGCTCCACGTTTCAATATATGTTGTTCCTGCCCCAGAAACTAAACGACACATATTTTTAAAATAAAATGGTGTACCTGCTTCCTATGGACTACTGATGTTGGTACAAGAAGGGCTTGTTTTGGTCCAGCTTGTCCAACAGTCAAAGAGACATCCCACAGCTTGATTTGTTCAATATGGCTTTTTGGTGAAAATGATTAATTAGGGCAAAGGTGGTGTTGACTCATTTATTTGTAATTCTTTGATTTATATGTCAATGATGTAGTCCAGTGTCAGTATTTTAACAGTACTTGATTGGTAGTACTGGTACCTGAACGATACTTACTGTTGCCTTTTTCTTGATTATTGTAGTTTGTGTTCATATTGGTGCCTATTGTGCGGTCCAATAGTGAAATGCTGTCTGTCCAGCAGAGGGCGGTGCCAACTAGAGAATTAACACTGTTTTAAATCTCTCCAGGCTCCGTGCACTGTCCAGTGGGGGGAGTGTGACCTCTCCCCCTCCCTCCCCTGCCATGCCAAAGTACAAGTTGGCCGAGTATCGCTACGGCCGAGAGGAGATGTTAGCACTTTATATCAAAGACAACAAGGTCAGTAAACATGAGCATCATCTACGCATGTATGTTTGGTCATTTAACCTGATTGTCGCTGTCGACGAGACCTTTTAACATAAAGACTACACTTCTCTAGCCGGACTAACGCCACGCTGCTGTGTGCGCTCGAATCATTTCGAACTTCACAACAGCCTGGGGACCATAGCCAAAATCTTTGCACGGATCTGGGGACCAATCACAGAACGAGGAGGGACGGCAACACAATGACGCGCTATTCGACATGCGGAAGCTTGTAGTTTGTTTAGGGATTAAAAAAAAAACTCGCAATTTTTCGATCAAGCTTTAGACCGTGTTCTAAATAGTTTAGCTCGAAAGTTTATGTCATCTGATACGATGAAACGATTGGCTATGGCTACATGCAGAGCATATAATAGACATTCGTAGCGCTCAATGAACGACTATGGACAATCATAAACCACACCTCTACTATGAGAAAATGAATTGGTGGTCCCCAGACTAAATATCACTTGTGATTTTAGTCTGGATGGATGGATGGATTTTAGTCTGGCTAACACTTCTCTGACATAGTCTGAAAATGAGAAACAGATGAAAATGGGAAAGAGTGACACACACAAAAACCTGTGTTTTCTGACTGATCTTAGAAGTGGGACATGTCCACTCTTTGTTCCAGGTCCCAGAGGACATGCAGGATAAGGAGTTTGCTGCTATTCTGCAAGATGAGCCCATGCAGCCCCTGGCACTGGTTCCTCTCACTGAGGAGGAGCAGGTAAGGCTCAGGTCACATTATCAGTGTCTCCACTACTAACGCTGGCGCTTTAACCAAGGAATGACCAACGCTAGACATTGACAGCCCTTAAAATGTTAGGTTTCATTTATTTATGTTGTTGATGAACAGACGGGAAAAAAAGCTCACACATATAAGCAGGCGATGTTGATTTGAATCTGTTCCGCATTTGTACACGCACACATGCTTTTTCATAAACCCTTTACACAGACACTGAAGTTAAGGCAGGGAAGTGTATGGCACAGTGGTTCTCAAACTTTTCTCATAAAGTATCACCTCAAACAATATTTGACCTTCCAAGTACTACTTTAGAGCTGCATAATTAACCTTTATCGAATCAAAATTGAGGTAACCTCGAGGTGCTGAGGTTTTGAGGTTTATCCTGAATTGCGCTGCTGCCATTTGAGTTATAGACACAACGGGTGTCTCGCGACCTGCGGGTTGGATTAGGTCACGGAATTTTTATTTCATCGTGGACCATTTTGCAGTGGTCAAGAAAAGCTGATTGCCTCTGCTCATCGCCGTACTCAGCTTTACAACTGCTTTCTGACGTTTAATGAGGTGGATTTTCATAAGCTTGTGATTCAGTAAACACTTTTATGTAGCTGAATAGAGAGGAAGAGTGTGAGTGTACTAGGGCTGAACGATATGGACAAAATTTCGATATCTCTATTTATGCCAGATATCTCTATCGATATGATATAACTACAGGATCAGTGAAAACCAAGCATTTTTCAGAAAAATAAAAACATAATACAAAAGAGTGCAGTATTGAATGTTCATATCTCAGTATATCGATACGATAACGATATATCTTTCAGCCCTAGAGAGTACCATGTTTATTAGAGAAGATTAAAACCTAAGGAGGTTTTTCTGACGACTGTTTAAAATAACTCTTTTGTATCTTGTTGCTGATGAAGCTGAAATGTAATAAATGTGTACCATGGGTACCAAAGCAGTTCTAGAAGTACATGCTCAATTGCATGGAAATTAAACATGCTGTATATAAAATATTAAAATCGCAAATTGAATTGTTCTCACAATATCTGTCAGACAAATTGCAATTAACTTAGGTTAATTGTTTTTGTTATGGCAAAATAGTGCAGCCGTATACTACTTCGTACAATATGTCCATCCATCCATCCATCCATTTTCTTCCGCTTTATCCGGGGCCGGGTCGCGGGGGCAGCAGTCTCAGCAGAGATGCCCAGACTTCCCGATCCACGCACACCTCCTCCAGCTGTTCTGGGGGGACCCCGAGGCGACACCAGGCCAGCTCGGAGACATAGTCCCACCAGCGTGTCCTGGGCCTTCCACGAGGCCTCCTCCCAATAGGACATGCCTGGAACACCTCACGAGGGAGGCGACCAGGAGGCATCCGGAACAGATGCCCTAGCCACCTCAGCTGGCTCCTTTCGACGTGGAGGAGTAGCGGCTCGAGTCCGAGCTCCTCCCGGGTAACTGAGCTCCTCACCCGATCTCGGAGGGTGCGCCCAGCCACCCTGCGAAGGAAACTCATTTCGGCCGCTTGTATTCGCGATCTTGTCCTTTCGGTCATTACCCAGATCTCATGACCATAGGTGAGGGTGGGAACGTAGATCGATCGGTAAATCGAGAGCTTTGCCGCTTGGCTCAGCTCCCTCTTCACCACAACAGTCCGATACAGCGACCGCATCACTGCTGACGCCGCACCGATCCGTCTACCGATCTCACGCTCCATCCGTCCCTCACTCGTGAACAGGACCCCGAGATACTTGAACTCCTCCACTTGAGGCAAGGACACCCCACCGACCTGAAGCGGGGAAGCCACCTTTTTCCGGTCGAGAACCATGGCCTCAGATTTGGAGGTGCTGATCCTCATCCCGGCCGCTTCACACTCGGCTGCAAACCGCCCCAGTGCGTGCTGAAGGTCCTGATTTGATGAAGCCAACAGAACAACATCATCTGCAAAAAGCAGAGATGAGATTCTGAGGTTCCCAAACCGGACACCCTCCGGCCCCTGGCTGCGCCTAGAAATTCTGTCCATAAAAGTAATGAACAGAACCGGTGACAAAGGGCAGCCCTGGCGGAGCCCAACACGCACCGGGAACAGGTCTGACTTACTGCCGGCAATGCGAACCAAGCTCCTGCTACGGTCATACAGGGAACGGACAGCCCTTAGTAGAGGGCCCCGGACCCCATACTCCCGGAGCACCCCCCACAGGGCACCACGAGGGACACGGTCGAACGCTTTCTCCAGGTCCACAAAGCACATGTGGACTGGTTGGGCGAACTCCCACAAACCCTCGAGCACCCGATGAAGGGTATAGAGCTGGTCCAGTGTTCCACGACCAGGACGAAAACCGCATTGTTCCTCCTGAATCCGAGGTTCGACTATTGGCCGGATCCTCCTCTCCAGCACCCTGGAATAGACCTTACCAGGGAGGCTGAGAAGTGTGATCCCTCTGTAATTGGAGCACACTCTCCGATCCCCCTTCTTGAAGAGGGGGACCACCACCCCGGTCTGCCAATCCAGAGGCACTGTCCCCAACCGCCACGCGATGTTGCAGAGACGTGTCAGCCAAGACAGCCCTACAACATCCAGAGACTTAAGGTACTCGGGACGAATCTCATCCACCCCCGGGGCCCTGCCACCGAGGAGCTTTCTAACCACCTCGGTGACTTCAGCCTGGGTGATGGATGAGCCCCCCGCCGAGTCCCCAGCCTCTGCCTCCTCATCGGAAGACGTGACAGTGGGATTGAGGAGATCCTCGAAGTACTACTTCCACCGCCCGACCACATCCCCAGTCGAGGTCAGCAGCTCCCCACCCGCACTGTAAACAGTGTTGGTGAAGCACTGCTTCCCCCTCCTGAGGCGCCGGATGGTTTGCCAGAATCTCTTCGAGGCCGACCGATAGTCCTCCTCCATGGCTTCTCCGAACTCCTCCCAGACCTGAGTTTTTGCCTCTTTGACCACACGAGCTGCAGCACGCTTGGCCTGCCGGTACCTCTCAGCTGCCTCCGGAGTCCCACAAGCCAACAAGGCCAGATAGGACTCCTTCTTCAGCTTGACGGCATCCCTTACTTCCGGGCGCCACCACCGGGTTCGGGGGTTGCCGCCGCGACAGGCACCAGAGACCTTACGGCCACAACTACGAACAGCCGCATCGACAATGGAGGAGGAGAACATGGTCCACTCGGACTCCATGTCCCCTACCTCCCTCGGAATCTGGATGAAGCTCTTCCGGAGGTGGGAGTTAAAGACCCTACTGACAGAGGGATCCACCAGACGTTCCCAACAGACCCTCACAACACGTTTGGGCCTGCCAGGTCTGACCGGCTTCTTCCCCTGCCAGCGGATCCAGCTCACCACCAGGTGGTGATCGGTTGACAGTTCAGCCCCTCTCTTCACCCGAGTGTCCGAGACACGCGGCCGGAGATCAGATGACACAACTACAAAGTCGATCATCGACCTCCTGCCTAGGGTGTCCTGGTGCCACGTGCACTTATGGACATCCTTGTGCTCGAACATGGTGTTCGTTATGGACAATATGTGTCCTTCAAATACCACCAGGCCTACATCGGGTCTAAATAAGACGGAGCTAAATTATTATATCCAACCTACTATTAAACTTGTGTAAACCATGTCTCAAACCAAGAATCCTTTAACTCCAATGCATGACTCATTACTAAAGCGTAAATGAAATCACCTGTAATAATGTTTGTGAATAAAGTGTAATATACGACCATATTAGTCCAGTGCAGAGACTTGAGCACTGGACTAATATGGTCGTTTTTCCTGGTTCTTGTCAGGACTCGAGCAGCAGAGTTCTGGATGTTCTGCAGCTCTAACAGCTCGTTTAGAGAGGCCAGTGAGCAGCCGTTACAGTAGTCTAACCTGCTGGAGACAAATGCATGAATCAGTCTCTCCAAGTCTGGTTTAGACACTGTCTTTTAGTTTAGCAATGTTTTTTTAGATGGTAATAGGCTCCTGATGTAATTGACTTAATGTGACTGTTCAAATTCAGGTCCATGATGATTACCCCTAGATTTCTTACTTGATTTTTCGGTTCTAGTGAAAGAGTTTCAAGATGACCAATGATAACCTCTGTGTTTTTGTGGGCCAAAGACGATGATCTCGGTTTTATCTGTATTTAACTGGAGGAAGTTGTTTTTCATCCACAAACTAATCTGATACAATGACAGTGTATCTACAGGCCCATGTAGTGCTGGACGATATAGAAAAACGTATGTCACGATATGGATTATTTTATGTCACGATAGCGAGTCAGTTTTCAGTTATTCTTTGAAAAGTTTGACAAAAATATAATTGCTTACTTTTTTTCAACTTTATTTTGAAGCAGTGGTTTCGCTATGGATAATTTATATAGCCATTATTGTTTGTCAGGAAAAATGTGAGACTGCATGATAAATGGGCTAAACATGATCATGAAACATGAACAGAGTCATGGAACACGAATTTAAACATGTGCGTAGAGAACGGCGGAGAATTTTTGGTTAATATAACCTCTGTTATGAAGTGACATTTAACTCGGAAATAAACAAGCTGAGTGTTGTAGTAGGGGTGTACGTCCCTTAGATGTCGCCGTTGCTAAAGCAGGTGTGGCGGCGGACAGTAATATCGTAAAGCAGGGTGGTGTCGCAAAACCACAAAACGGAGTTTCTTTGCGAAAAGTTTATTCTTGATTTTAATCACTTAATATATACTTCGAGGGTGCATAGTGAGAAGACGACACCAATACATTCTTTGTGGCCTTTTTAATGAAATATTTGCTTTACTAATTGATTAAATTAGGTTAGAAACGATTTAAACGATAGAAGAGAAATGGCACGATAGACAATTTTATTGTCCCCACAATAGGGCTGGGCGATATATCGATATTTAAGATATATCGATATATTTTAAAAAGAGATATGGAATTAGACCATATCGTATATATCGATATAGTCCAAATTTGCGCTGTAATACTTGCTTCAGGCAACCCGCTGAGCGGAGCTCTGCACTGCGCCCAGCGCCCCGGCCCCGCCCCTCGCCGAGGGGAGAGGGGGGGGGGCAGCCGGCACTCTTCAACAAACATGAAGAAAGCAACAAAGTCTGCGGAGCGTGCGGAGGAGAGCCCCTGAGTTGGTAAAACAAAAACCAGTGGCTCAATCATTTGGAGATGGTTTGGACAGAAGTGAATGTAGCGGCGAGATATGGCGGCGACGTGCGCTGCGCCATGTGCTTTTGTTTACTTCTCAGTCTAATTAAGGTTTGCGGTAGATCGCGGATGTACAGTGAAAATATCAGCGTTTGTAATGCTGCCACCGCGAAGGACTATCGCTTTTTCCCCGTTAGCATTGCGTTAGCCACAACGCTAATCACTGATACCCGCTCTGATGATGAGCAGAGATGGTGAGCCTGTGCTGCTTGTAAAGAGTAAAGAGTCAGTTGTGGCTCAGTTTAGGAGCTTATGTTTGGGAATGCTTTGGATAAAGATAAGAACTTATCTCAAAACCACTGACTAAAACACAGTTAAATCAAGAGCAAATATCAAGAAATTATTTGGGCTATTTATTTATTATATTTCATGATTATTAAAAAGTAAGTAATACTTTAATAAGTCATATTTCATTGTCTCGGTTTAGGCTTTAGTTTAGTTATATGCAACATAAAGTTATTAACAGCAAATGGGGTAGAAGAAAAATAAATAAATAAAATAAAAATTGCAATATTAAATATTAAAACACTCCTATTTGGCAGTGACATTTCATTTCACAGCTCTCACTTTGTGGAAAAAATATCGGGATATATATCGTATATCGATATTCAACCTAAATATATCGGGATATGACTTTTGGTCCATATCGCCCAGCCCTACTCCACAATATGTAGCGTCGTATCGCCCAGCACTAGGCCCATATTCACCCAGTGGAAGCATGTACAAATTGAACAGGAGAATCGACCCCGTGGAACCCCACAGGTCAATGCTATTTGGTCTGAGACACAGTTTACCATCATGACATAGTAGTTCGGTCCTCGAGGTAGGATCTGAATCACTCGTATTGATCCAAAAAGTGCCCGTATTGATATTTAAACATCTATTTTTCTGGAAATATTCATTGCAGCGTCTCTATGGTCCTGCACTTTTACTCCCGCCCGCTAGATGGCAGCGCAGCTCGCTTGAGTAACACATTAGTGCACATTAGTGAAAAGCATTTATATCATAAGATAGATAGGCTATATACAGGTGCTCGTCATATAATTGGATTAACATGAAAAGTGCATTCAGTTATTCAATGTAAAATAATATATGATGGTAATGGTAAATGGTCTCAACTTGTATAGCGCTTTTCCACCTACATTAGGCACTCGAAGCGCTTTACAGCCAGGAACCTCTCACCCATTCATACACCAATGTACACAAACACTGGACATTCATTACATACAAAGTGAGATATGTATAGCTTTTATTTGTTATAATTTTGATGATTATGGCTCAGCTTGTAAAAGCCCCAAATTAAAAATCTCATAAAATTAGAACATTGACTGTAAGCCATAATCATTAAAATTATAACAAATGAAGACTTGACATGTCACTTTGCATGTAATGTGTCTATCATATATTAGTTTCACATTTTAAGTTGAATTACAGAATTAAATGAACTTTTTTGTGATATTCTAATTATATGACGAGCACAGATGGATAGGTAGATGTATTTGACACAAATCTAATGAAGGCGTTTACTGAATAGTTGTTTCCAAAGTAGTAAAAAATAATGGCAATAATCGTCTAATGCTTCAATATCTGGATATATCGTAACGTGATACGTATTCACATCGCCTGAGACTAGGCGATACACACCCCTATTAGTCACCTTGATCAAGCTGAGGTGGCTAGGGCATCTGTTCCGGAGGCTTCCTGGTCGCCTCCTTGGGGAGGTGCTCCAGGCATGTCCTATTGGGAGGAGGCCTCGTGGAAGGCCCAGGACACGCTGGTGGGACTATGTCTCCGAGCTGGCCTGGTGTCGTCTCGGGGTCCCCCCAGAACAGCTGGAGGAGGTGTGTGTGGATCGGGAAGTCTGGGCATCTCTGCTGAGACTGCTGCCCCCGCGACCCGGCCCTGGATAAAGCGGAAGAAAATGGATGGATGGAAATTGTTCTAGCTGTATTCAGCAGTTATCCACATTGCTTTTTCACAAATATTTTTTCTAGATTAATAGACTCTGCCAGTATGTCTGCCTCTGCCTGGTCACATTACTGAAATTCCTGCTGTTTGACCCCCCACCTCCCCATTTCTTCCTTACAGAGGAACTTCTCCATGTCTGTGAACAGCGTGGCCGTGCTGAGGCTGATGGGAAAGGGAGTGGGAGGAGCTGCACCGGTGGGCACGGTCCGAGGACGAGGGGCCACACGAGGCAGCAGAGGTAAACCCCAGCGACTCCACACAGAGCTGACAAGTGGATGTGATCTGTTGCTTAGGAAAATGGTCTCCATGCCTTTGATTTGTAAGGCAAGGCAAGTTTATTTGTATGGCACATTTCATGTACATGACAACTCAATGTGCCTCACAGCAACACCAGATACAATAATAAGAATCTTAAAAACACAAACACTAAAATTCTTTAAAATACAATCCATATCCATAGGCAGCAGTAAAAAGGTGTCCTTTCAGCCTGGACGTAAAAATACTCCGGGTTGAGGCCTGTTTCACGTCATCACTGAGGCTGTTCCCGACCTTTGCTGCATGACCTGAAACGCAGCCTCACCGTGTTTGGTGGTGACTCTAGGAACCACCAGGAGACCCCTCCCTGAGGATCTCAGGGCCCGAGGTGTTTTATACATCTGTAACATGTCAGAGATGTACTTTGGTGCCCGACCATGAATGGACTTATACACAAGCAGGGCGTTTTTAAACTCTATTCTCTGAGCAACAGGCAGCCAGTGCAGAGACTGGAGCACTGGACTAATATGATCGTATTTCCTGGTTTTGTTCAGGACTCGAGCTGCAGCATTTTGGACATACTACAGTTGTCCAACAGAGCGTTTAGAGAGGCCAGTGAGCAGGCCGTTACAATAGTCTAAACGGCTAGAGACAAAAGCATGCATTAGTCTCTCCAAGTCTGGTTTTGACACTGTTTTTTATGTTAGCACTGTTTTTTAGATGGTAAAAGGCTGCTGATGTAATGGACTTAATATGACTGTTAAAATTCACTTGACTTTGAAAGAGCTTTGAGATGACCAATGACAACCTCTGTGTTTTTGTGGGCCAAAAACAATGATCTCAGTTTTATCTGTATTTAAATGGAGGAAGTTGTTTTGTATCCACGCACTAATCTGTTTGATACAATGACAGAGTGTATCTACAGGCCCGTGTTCACCCACTGTCAGTGAAACATAGATCTGCATAGTATCATCTGCATAATTTTGATTGTGACACATTATTACTAGATATCAAATGACCTAATGGAAGCATGTACAGATTGAACAAGGGGGCACCAGAATCGACCCCTGGGGAACCCCATAGGTCAATGCCATTTGGTCTGAGACAGTTTCCCATTGCGACATAGTAAGTTTGAATCTCAAGGTAGGATCTAAACCACTCGAGAGCCTTTCCAGAGATTCCCACCCAGGTTTTAACCTATCTAGTAAGATCCCTTGGTCCACTGTGTCAAACACCTTCTCCAAGACTTTTTCTATGAAGGGCAGATTTGATATTGGCCGGTAATTGTTCAATTCAGTGGCATCAAGACCACTCTTCTTCAGCAGTGGCTTGATGACAGCTGTTTTTAGGGCCTTTGGAAAAACTTCAGTCTGGAGTGAGGTGTTGACTAAACGCGTGATAAAACTGCTCAGCACAGACTTTAAACGTCTAGTGGGTAGTTCTTCCAGGCAGCATGTACTTGAGACAGGCCAGGAATAACATCTTCCACTATGTCATTAGTGATCGGTGCAAAATGTGTCAGCTCTAGTTCTACTACTGGTTGAAATGTTACCATTTGTAGTGAGGAGTTAATAGTGTTTTTAATGGCTTGGACCTTGTCGCTAAAACATTTTGCAAACCCATTACACTTGGATGTAGAAATCAATTCTTGGGCAATGAAGCTGGAGGGTTTGTGAGTCTGCTAACCGTGGCAAACCGAACACGAGAGTTACCATGGCAATTTGAAATTTGAAATTATTTCAGAGAAATACTTCTCTCTTGTGCTAGGCAGAGTCTGGTTGAACACGTGTAACTTTCTTTGTAAATTTCAAAATGAACCTGGAGCTTTGACGTGTGCCATGTTCTTTCGGCTCTCAGGCACTCTTTTATGTTTATGTTTTGTAACATGACAGTGAAAATAGAGATATATTTTGCCTAGTTTAGTTTCAAATATGTGACCAGTCACTAGAACCAGGGACACAAGTCGGTTCTGGGGCATTTTGAGATTTTCACAGATTGTTAAAGTGTCGTCTCCAGCCTTTCCAACGATGTGTAACACATGGAAATCTGATCATATTTGGAGACGTAGCGCCGATTTTGAAGTTAACAATTCCAAAAAAGCCAAAGGGCTGAAAAACCCCTCTGAGGTTTTGGGCAGTTCTCACCTCTCTCTGCTGTTGAGAATAACAATCAGGCTCATTTACATCTCATTTAGATAAGCCACACCCCCGTAAAGCTCCCCACTGTCATGTCATGTTATGTGTATGTTGTTGCTATATGTGTATGTTGGGCCATAGTGATGTAGATAATGGACATAGTGTAATCAACTGTACAGACAATTCTTAAGAAATAGATCATCTAAAAATGAAATGAAATATAAGCGATACAAAAACAAATTGGTAACTATATTAAGAGCTAGCAAGAAAGATTATTATACAAATCTTCTTGAAGGCAATAAAAACAAGATTACAGCGATGTGGAAAGTATTAAATAGTCTAATATAAAAAAAGACTAACCATAAACTGCCCTATAGATTACATTATCCATAATGATGATGAAAAAAGTCACAGTACAGCCTCCCCATGTCACCCCCACCGGGCTAAGCAACACACAAATATCTGCAAAGGAGATGCAAAAAATTAGAATGTTTTGAAGAATGTCAAGTGTGCGGAGCCTCAAAAAGCCACGACGTCACGGAGTGAAGCGCAACTTAATATTTACATAAAGAAATTCGTAAACCGCGCATGTATTAGTACAAAAGATGATCACATTTACAATTCACTGTTAGAAGTCCAGCTAATCCACCGCTGCAGCTTCAAAACAAATCCACTCGGTCCAAATAGCGATCGATAGTTTTCCTCTTCGAAGGTATAAACTCTTCATCCCTGTCCTCTGTCAGCTCCCCGCGTGTTTCTGTTTGGCCCTTTAGGCAAGTTAGCGCAACTTTGTAGCTGATTTTCCTGTTTGTTTGACCTGACAGGCGCTGCAGCATTGCACCGTCCATATTTTTCTCCAGACTGCGACAGGACTGGCCAATTCTCCTTGATTAAAACACACCATGTGATTATCGTGATCAACCTTTATTAAAATCATGATCAGATTAAAATTTGATTTTGAGCCCTATGATTTTGTGTAAATGGCAGGTTCATTCCTTGTGAACTAGATGACTGTCAAATAAACAAACTTTCTCCCCCCCCCCCCCCCCCCCCCGACTGAAGTAACTTCTGCGTGCCTTCTGCTCAGCAAACTCGTGGTAAATCCATTTTCATTGCTCAGTTATTTTCAATGTAGAGTTTGGCAAATCCGCGCTACATCCTTCTGTCTAAAATCACGCTCTGAAGGCAAGGAGTTGGCTCGGGAAACGTAATGGTCAGCAGGGGGCGCTGTGCATGCTTACAGCCACAGCATCGTCAGTCGCACTGGGAAAGTTAACCTAGAAAAGATCACTGGTTACACGCAGAAAAACGAACCTATAACGCAGTAGATAGTTCCAGCGTTGGCAGCAGCGGCCTCAAACAGCAACATGTGGGGAAGCGTTGCATAGTCATGAAGCCACACACTAGGGCTGGGCGATATTAGACCGTCTTACGATCTCCAGAGCTGGCTGACGATTTGTCCTTTTTGTGGGATCGTTTTATCTCGGTTCTAAGCACTTCTGCACAGTTGACTCTTTTCACTGTTAGTGAAGCAAAGCCAACTTCTTTCTGCTACGCAATGTCGGACGCTAATGCGAGCGTTTGGCAGCGAGCCGCTCCGCTACAGTCACATACAAGACCAGACTCCTCAATCTGGAGCTTTTAAACCCAGCGTTCTGTCTCTATTCCAGAGGTATTTATGTCAGTGTCTTTCCCCCGTAACGCTGCTGCTCTGCTCAGATCGCAGCGTGTGTTTATTTATTTACCTGCGACACACGTGCGAAGAAGCGAGTGTGTCCTTCGTCCTCACAGTTCTGTAGGCGCCGCATCTTCTCATTTGTTTAATTTAAATCCTGGACCGTGTTCACAAATGCGCTGTTTAACCATGTCTTTGAAAATATAAGACTTGTCCAACTTTGGTGAATTACTTGGTCAAGTAATAACTTATGGTAACTATCTGCTTCCGGTTAGCCTTTTACACAATAAAAGACACAGTATGTTATCGCTTTAGTAAGACTCTTATTGTGAAAGGGTCAGACAGCAACAGAGCGCTGTATCACAGCAACTTGACGTCATGAGAGCGACGTCTCAGAAAAGATGCCAAACAGCAACAGACACGAACAACAAGCCTTTACCAAACTTAGTGTTACTATTTTACTTTTATTGTCTGGAGTTTTATTGTGTTTTTAATGTATAGAGTTAGTTTGCTGTAGTTCTAAGTCTAATCTAAGTTCCAAGTCTATTTTTGCTTTGTTGATTATCACAACCCATCCACCCATCCATCCATTTTCTTCCACTTGTCTGTTGCCGGGTTGTGGGGGCAGCCTTGGAGCTGCCCAAATCACTTAGCCCCTATGGCACACCCTGCAGGTGTTGGGTCCACAGAAGGACGGCCTCATGGTTCTAACCGGGCCTGTTGGTCTCTCATAAGGGGCTTCTGAACCGCTCTTTGTCTGACCCGTCACCTAGGACCTGTTTGCCATGGGAGACCCTACCAGGGGCACCAAGCCCCCGACAACAGAGCTCCAGGATCATTTGGGCTCAAACCCCTCCACCACGTTAAGGTGGCGGTTCCTGGAGGGGGATTATCACAACGTTGAATAAATTAGTATATTAATTCAATATTTTTCTTCTTCAATGTGTAATTGAAGTTATTTTAGTTACTATAAAAAATTGACAATAGGCGTGTGTATAAAACTTCCTTTTTTGTCTGCGTGTATTTACATACTGGTTACTGCGCGCTCCAAAATCTCCCAAATCAAACCGGTTTGAACCTAAAAGTTTATGCTTTTAAATATACCAATACTGCTAGCTTAAACATGGAGAGGCTTCTTTGTGGCTTCAACTGAACGATTCTGCAAAAAAGGGAAAATCTAAATATTTGCTTGTTTCTCCATTTGCGAGAAATTGAGTCTTTGGGACTTGTGTCCCTTGGAACCACGGCGGGTCACATGTTTTAGGTTTAGATGCTTTTGCAAAGAGCTCAGTTCATTCGAATGGAGATGCACAGCATACAGTTCCTCTCACGTGTCACTTGTGGCGATACAAGAGTTTGTGTCTGGGGTTACAAAGGAGCGGAAAATTCACAATACATTTCTGGAAACTTAAAATGGGTACATAGAAAATTTAAACTGTCAAAATGTTTAAATAAGTATTACATTGCATATATAATAATAATAATAATAATAAACAATTCGTCTGTGAACTATTGGTTACACATTGAGATGTTTTTGAACCATAAAACGTGCATGTTCCCGACCTGTTGGAGAAGTGTAAGCACCATGTCGTTATGTTAAAAGAACACTACTTTCCTGAACTCACATTCTCCTTAATCCTCTTTTATAATAAGCGGTGGGACAAATGGCAACGTTTTTTACAATTATTAACTTTTATCACATGTGTTTGGTTAAATTCACATGTCACTAACTCGGATCATGACGAACGTTGAGCAATGCTGTAGGAGGAGTGGATGGAGAATGCATTAAACAGAGCAGACCTAAATTAGAGACTTTTAAAACAGTATTTTAATACGGCACACGCCTGATGAATCTATGCATGATGGATCCAAACATGGAATATGCCTATTTCGTTTCCAAAAGCTCTTCTTTGTGTCGTTCACAACCTAAAACACTGTCCTCTTCAAACCCTGGTGTCAGATATAATGTATACTGTATATCAGGATCAGAATAGTTTTTATAATCTAATTATCTTAAACTGTAAAGAAGCAGCATTCAGTTGAGTTAATTCCCTCTTTATTCCCATTCATTCTTATATAATCCCATTAATTCCCTTGGAAAATTTCCAACATTGAATTTTGCAACCCTAACTATGTCACTACGTCTTTAGGCGGTCGTGGTCGAGGTGAAAGTGGGTTTTACCAAAGAAGTATTGAAGAGACTGAGGTGGGCTTTGGCCGCAATGTTCGAGAGATACATCGCAGCCAGAGCTGGGATGACAGGTGAGAACTAGCTTTCTTCGCCCAGCCAAGTAAACTTCTGCGAGAGAGGGTTTTGTTCCTGATAAACTGATTTGCTTGGCACTTGGCTCACAGGGGCGAGCGGCGCTTTGAGAAGCCGCTGCGCAGAGAAGTGGGGCGGCCAGGCTTTGAGGAGGCTCCAGGCCCTGTTGTTCCAGGGAGGAAGGAGTTTGCAAGGGCTGACAGCGACAACTGGCGCACCCTGCGAGAGGAGCAGGAGGAGGAGGAGGAGGTGGTGGAGCCAGGAAGCAGCTGGAGACTGGCTGGCCCGCGCAGGGATGGTGCGTATCACCTGTAGGGCTGGGTACTGTTAAATGATACCAGTCTGGTATCGGGGGAAAAAAAAGTTTATCCTGGTATCGGGGGGGGGGGGGGGGGGTTTATCCAAAGCAGGTACCAAAAAAAAAATCGACAGGCTATCTTTAGAGGAAGTGAATTGTAGTCGTTTCAGCTGAAATAAATGATATTTTTATTTTTTGCCCCATTTTTTTCTCGTTTTCCCCAATTTTCTCCCGTTAATTTACTCTTAAAAGATTTGGTTTTTTTTATAAATGTTTTTTTACCCGATTTATTTCCCTTTTTCCCCCTATTTTTGCCCCATTGTTTTCCAAATAGTTTTTTATACACATTTTCCTTATTTAGCCACAATTTCCCAAATGATTCCCCTTTTTTCCACACATTTCTTGACATTAGAGATGAACCCTATGTTGTAAATGTGCAGATCTTCCACACATTATTTATTATTGTTCAGACTCCTGGTTCTAGATGGCAAATATTTTTGTATCGGTAAAAAAATCATGTTCAGGTATCGGCAGTACCAGCAGCACTGGCCATCGGGACCACTGAGCACTGGGAGTTTTCCCGGTGGGCCGACGTACTTTTGGGCCGGTCGGGCCAGTTGGATCGAGAGATAAGTCCCGTAATGCATTACACCAGCCCACAATAAGTGCCAAGAGCAATGGGGATTCCTATAATTATATAGATGCAATTACACAATTCCTCCACTAGAGGGATGTGACGCCTTTTATACCCTTCTGGTGGCAGGCTTTCTTGAGTTATGGTTCCCCAGATAATCTCCTATAATGAGCAATGGGCCTCTCGGAAATAACACTCATGCCCCTCACATCATATTTGCCAATATAATGGGAAATAGTTTGTTGTAACACCCTCCAGGACCTACAGAACCGTGGTTCTCTATTTTTTATACATTTTAGACAAATGTTTGCAAAGAAGTGCATGTTGGGAGTTGTTAGGTGACAACCTGCCCCGTCGTCGTCAGTGCGCACAGTTTGGAAATAGCTTCTAGTTTCACTACACACCTCTCTAACTCCGTGGTGAGTTTTACCATTTCATTGCCTAAATCTACAGTGTGAATTTGGTTGGTTTTGAGAAGTTTATTTGTGTTGCAGTCGCGAGAGGAACCTCATTAACGGAACGTACATTTTAAGATTGCTTAGTAATTTTACAAAAGTTCCATCAAGTTGTAAACAAGATTAAAGTGTTGAGTGCTATGCGGTGTTAGCTTGAATTTGGCAGAAATAACATTCAGCTATTGTCCTCAATTCGTAGCTTGTACTGTTTTAGTTCAAGCCAAGGGCTTATTGTTTTGCTCTTCACCTCGACTA
Organism: Proterorhinus semilunaris; assembly: GCA_021464625.1. Classification (NCBI taxonomy): domain Eukaryota; kingdom Metazoa; phylum Chordata; class Actinopteri; order Gobiiformes; family Gobiidae; genus Proterorhinus; species Proterorhinus semilunaris. The sequence goes on from CM038364.1 coordinate 2,980,857, forward strand.
TTGCATTAAATATGACTGATTTATTTTATTTTTTAGAGGGCCAGTCTTGATCCAAAAGTCCCGGGCTGATTTTTTTCTGCCTGTCCAGCCCTGGATATCGGTATTGTTAAAGTACTGGTATCGAAAAC